>JAQQAC010006877.1:19912371-20233942 GCA_029783875.1 Phataginus tricuspis
ATGCTGAATTTTGTCAAATGCTTTTTCAGCATCTATGGAGATGATCATGTGGATTTTGTTCTTTTTGTTGATGTGGTGGATGATGTTGATGGATTTTCGAATGTTGTACCATCCTTGCATCCTTGGGATGAATCCCACTTGATCATGGTGTATGATCCTCTTGATGTATTTTTGAATTCCGTTTGCTAATATTTTGTTGAGTATTTTCGCCTCTACGTTCATCAGGGATATTGGTCTGTAATTTTCTTTTTTGGTGAGGTCTTTGCCCGGTTTTGGTGTTAAGAGTTATGCTGGCTTCATAGAATGAGTTTGGAAGTATTCCCTCCTCTTCTATTTTTTGGAAAACTTTAAGGAGAATGGGTGTTATTTCTTCTCTATATCTCTGATAGAATTCAGAGGTGAATCCATCTGGTCCGGAGGTTTTGTTCTTGGGTAGTTTTTTGATTACCGCTTCAATTTCGTTGCTGCTGATTGGTCTGTTTAGTTTTTCTGTTTCTTGTTTGGTCTGTCTTGGCAGGTTGTATTTTTCTAAGAAGTTGTCCATTTCTACTAGGTTTTCCAGCTTGTTAGCATATAGATTCTCATAACATTCTCTTATAATTCTTTGTATTTCTGTGGGGTCCATCGTTATTTTTCCTTTCTCATTTTTGATTCTGTTTATGTGTGTAGATTCTGTTTTTCTCTTAATGAGTCTGGCTAGGGGTTTATCTATATTGTTTATTTTTGCAAAGAACCAGCTCCTGGTTTCATTGATTTTTTCTATTGTTTTATTCTTCTCAATTTTATGTATTTATTTTCTGATCTTTATTATGTCCCTCCTTCTGGTGACTTTGGGCCTCATGTGTTCTTCTTTTTCCAGTTTCAGTAACTGTGTCTTTAGACTTTTCATTTGGGAATGTTCTTCCTTCTTTAAATAGGCCTGGATTACAATATACTTTCCTCTTCAAACTGCCTTTGCTGCATCCCACAGAAGTTGTGGCTTTGTGTTGTTTTTGTCATTAGTCTTCATATATTCTTTGATTTCTGTTTTGATTTGGTCGTTAACCCATTGATTAATTAGGAGAATGTTGTTAAGTCTCCATGTATTTGTGATCCTTTTTGATTTCTTTCTAAAATTTATTTCTAGTTTTATACCTTTGTGATCTTAGAAGTTGGTTCGTAGGATTTCAATATTTTTTGATTTACTGAGGTTGTTTTTGTGGCCTAGTATGTGGTCTGTCTGGTTGATCTGTCCTTTGGAGTGAGTGGTGTGTTGAAGTCTCCTAAAATGAGTGCATTGCTGTGTGCATGTATATTTATAATGGTTATATCTTCTTGTTGGACTGATCCCTTTATCATTATGTAATGTCTTTCTTTATCTCTTGCTACTTTTTTCATTTTGAAGTCTGTTTTGTCTGATACAAGTACTGCAACACCTGCTTTTTTCTCCTTGTTGTTTGCATGAAATATCTTTTTCCATCCCTTCGCTTTTAGTCTGTGTATATCTTTGGGTTTGAGGTGAGTCTCTTGTAAGCAGCATATAGATGGGTCTTGCTTTTTTATCCATTCTGTTACTCTGTGTCTTTTGATTGGTGCATTCAGTCCATTTACATTTAGGGTGATTATTGTTAGATATGTACTTATTGCCATTGCTGGCTTTAGATTCGTGGTTACCAAAGGTTCAAGGGTTGCTTCTTTACTATCTAACAATCTAACTTAACTTTCTTGTTAAGTTATTGTGAACACCATCTGATGTTTCTTTATCTCTCCCTTCTTATTCTTCCCTTCCATTCTTTATATATCAGGTGTTTTATTCTTTGCCTTTAGTTAGTATTTGGATGGTCTGCTTTCTTTGCTATGATTTTGTTTTCTCTGGTGACATCTTTTTAGCCTTAGGGGTGCTTCCCTCTAGAACAGTCCGTTTAAGATATCCTGTAGTGGTGGTTTATGAGAGGCAAACTCTCTGAGCTTTCGCTTGTCTGGAAATTGTTTAATCCTCCGTCATATTTAAATGATAATCATGCTGGATACAATATTCTTGTTTCAAGGCCGTTCTGTTTCATTACATTAAATATATCATGCCATTCTCTTCTGGCCTGTAAGGTTTCTGTTGAGAAGTCTGATGATAGTCTGATGGGTTTTCCTTTGTAGGTGATCTTTTTTCTCTCTCCAGCTGCCTTTAATACTCTGTATTTTTTATCTTTGCCATTTTAATTATTATGTGTCTTGGTATTGTCTTCCTTGGGTCCCTTGTGTTGGGAGATCTGTGGGCTTCCGTGGACTTCGAGACTATTTCCTTCCCCAGCATGGGGAAATTTTCAGCAATTATTTCTTCAAAGACACTTTCTATCCCCTTTTCTCTCTCTTCTTCCTCTGGTACTCCTATAATGTGAATATTGTTTCTTTTGGATTGGTCACACAGTTCTCTTAATATTCTTTCATTCCTAGAGATCCTTTTATCTCTCTCTGCCTCAGCTTCTCTGTATTCCTGTTTTCTGATTTCTATTCCATTAATAGTCTCTTGCATCTCATCCAGTCTGCTGTTAAGCCCGTCGATCACTTGTCTGATTTCTGCATTGTCTTTCCTCAGTTCTCTCACTTCCTCCCTCTGCTCTTGCACATTTCTCTGTAGATCCATCCGCATGGTTATGACTTTTATTCTGAATTCTTTTTCAGGAAGACTGTGCATTTCCATCCCTTCAGGCTCCTTCTCTGGGGTTGTCTGGTTGATCTTAATCTAGATCATATTCCTCTGTCTTTTCATGGCTATAGAAGTGGTTGCTGGTAGTTGCCATGTATGTCAGCTGGGCTCTTTATGACCACCTTGTGGGGTGCCATGTCCTCTCAGGTGTAGCTGCATGCTGTGTGCTTTCCTGTGTATTCTGGTCTCTCTTTTAGGGATAGTTGTATTGTAATTTATTCTTATTAAGTAAAAATGTTACTGCCAAAAGAAGGTGGTTGAAAACTTTATCCAAATACTTAGAATTTTAGATAAAGACAATATGGAAAAATAAACCTTTAATCCTATGATGATATTGGTAGTCTCAGAAACTGTCAGCATGATTATATTTGAGAAACTTCTTTTTTAATAATACATCCCAAGGAACACTTTTTGGCCATGTAGTTGAATCAGTGAGGTAATAACAGGATGCAGGCAGGCACACAATTCATTTTTTCAGGCATCATAGTTTTCTGTGCATTCATTTATTAATATGTAGAAATATTTTTACTTTCAAAGAATCTCATAATTTTCCTTGACACCAAAGGTCAGTTAGCTTGCAAATCCTTACTTCTCCATCCTTCACAAGCATCTGTTATCTCATACTATGTCTCTCCCCCAGTCAAAACAAATTACCTGCAATGCAATTTACCAAGTAATGGAATCCATACATCAAGATGCCAATTTTCTATACACTTCTAAATATTGGGAATATCTTTGCTCTATTTCTTCAATGCTGTTTTTGAGAGTGGGAAATGCTTTTTCTCTCTGCGTGTAATTCAAAAACAGAAAGATGTGAATATGTTAGGGCATATGGCAAAAGGGAATTTTGCAGGTGTGATTAGGTTAAGGATTTTAAGATATGGAGACTACCCTGTTATCTGGGTGGTCCCAATGCAATGAAAGGAGTCGTTAAAAGATGCACGAGGGAGGCAGAACTGTCAGAAAAGGAGATGGAAATGTGGAAACAGAGTCACAAAAGGAGCTATGAGCAGAGGAAGACAGCCTACAGAAGCTGGAAGGGCAAGGAAGCAGATTCTCCCCTACAGCATCCAGAAAGAATGCAGCCCTGTCAACACCTTGATTTTAATCCAATGAAAGCTATTTTGGATATATGACTTTCAGAGCTGTATAATAAAACACTTGTGTTGTGTTGGAAGTCACCAAATTTGTGGTGATTTGTTACAGCAGTAATAGGAAAGGGATACAACCTTCATTCTCTCTTGAACCCACACCTGTCAGTGTTTCCTCTTCACAAGTTGAGAGAAAGCATTCATTTCCAGGTAATTAACATCACTGTGGCCAACCTTGTAGTCTTTGACATCAAAGTTATTTCCAGATATTTGTAATATTTTTTTACTGTCAGCTCATATTCCTTGGAACTTTATTCATTCTGTGTAAAATCTTTTAAGTCTGTTTCTAAAATGTACTCTGAGAAAGGATAAGTGCTATTTCTGCCCAGCACTTGCCTAGAACCTGATGGCAAAACCACCCTATGAAGAATGTTCACATGCATTCTCACTGGAGACTTCAGGACACAAAAGTAAGAATTCAGAAACCAGTTGAGTGAATAGTGGTTTGTGGTTAGGATTTATCAAGGGAGGTTTTTTTTTTTTTTAATCCCTGCTTTATTCAGAACAAGACTGAGAAAGAAAGTCCCCTTTCGAGGGGCTTGTTTTTCCCCCTGAGTTCAACCACTGGGGTCCTGACTTTGTAGGGAGATCTCTGATCCCATGTTCCTCCTCTAATTTTGCGTCCTCTACTTGTACATAGGCGACTCTTAAAGGTCAGGCTCCAGGACACCAGTGATCAGAAGGGTTTGAAGTAAAACACCAGCTCCAGTGTTTTGTTTATGTTTGTGGAATGCAGCTTTCCTGTCATTTCTGGCATCTGGTCATTTATCTAACATTACTACCTGCTCTGTTTTGCCTTAAAAACCACTGTGTCTAAAATATGTCCATCACTTATAAAAATCTATACAGGGAGTATTTTCTCTATACATCTACTGTGCCGTCTCCTGGCACAAATACAAAACCCCTACTTCTTCAAACAATTATATGCTTTACTAGAGGGATACCACTTGCTTTTGATTTTCTTTTATGGCACTTGTCATTCCTTCTCAGTTTCATCTGCTAGCTTCCCTTTTTCTTTCCAATTATTTGAAGTTGGAGTAAACCAGAACTCAATACTGGGACATCTATTCTCTGTACACACCCACTATTTCTTTTTATGTAGTTTTAAGGGTCATTGTTGCACTGATAACTTTGAAATCTCCAGTCCAGAAAAAATTATTGCTAAGTTCTTAATTCTAATATACAACTACTTGCTCAACAAATACACTTGGAGACAGGTATCTCAAAATTAATATTCCAAACAAAACCATAATTCCCATCCCCAGATTGTCTTCACCTTTCCCCAGGGCTTATTTCTCAATAATATGGCCACCATTCTCTTGGTTGCTTAGGGGAACACTCAAAGACTGGCTCTTCTTCTTTCCTTCTCTTACACATCACATAAAACTTACTGTCAAGTTCTCAAGACTGGCCACTCCACCCCTCCTCACACGGTCCCCACCTCTGCGCTTCAGCCCTTGTTTCTCTCACTTGGTTTACTGCCACATCTTATCACATCTCCCAGTGCCAACCCAGGTGTCCAGAGTAGGAGTGAACAACTATGATATTAAAAACATTAACATAAATATTCAAATTGAAGTTTTTAAAAACTTAACATGAAAATAATATTGCATGACCCCCAGCTGCCCCAGTTTTTTCAAGAGTCTTCATCACACTTAGACTAACCCCAAAATATTCGTAAGGTCTGGAAGGAAGCCTGACTGAAGCCCTGCCCCCGCCTCCCACGGCCCTCATTCTCCCTTGACTCCAGCCACACCTGTTTCTTAGTGTTTCCTCAGATGTAACAGGCCAGCTCTTACCCACGGGGGTTGGGGGGGTGTCGGCACTTCCTGTTCTCCCTCCCGGGATTCTCATCGCTCTGTTATTAGCCCCCTCATTTACTTACCATCTGCCTATGATTTCTTATGTCCCTTCTCCAGAAAAGTTTTCATGACAACACTGTTTAAAATTGCATCTCTTGCCTCGTCCTTCTACCCCACATCGCTCGGTCTGTTATAGAGTTTATCTCCACTTGAAATGGCATTGTTTGTTTTAGGCTGAAATTAATTAGCTCCTTTTGGACACAGTTTGTCTTATTTGTCACTTGTCTTTAGAATATAGAACAATGCCTGGCATTGAGAGATTGCTCAACAAATATTTTTGATTGGATGAATTAATAATAAGTGATTGAATGATTGTGGTTTATTGTAAGAGGCTAGAAACAATGTTTTGTGATCAGAGGTAGCCTGGCTCATTAATTATAACCTGAGGAGAGTTTACTATACTTTACATGATGGGAGTCAAAAGATTTAATGAAAGTAATTCAGATCTGCCTCAAGTAGGGTCCCAATTTGTTAGGCAACCCGTTGGGAAAATAAATAAAGTGATCGAATTCATGGGCCCTCCAGGAAAGCAGCTTGACCTCCTTAAATCTATTGAGCAGCATAAAGCTTTAGTGGGAATAGTTCCCATGAGGCCTCTAAAAGCTGTCAGAGATAATTACTGAGCCTATAGAAACTGACCTCTCTTGTGGAAGTGATTCTTCCAGGGAAGAATAATGAGAGTAAAAATCCTTTGGGAAAAACATCTTATGGTGCCCAGTGACCGTGTGTTGCTAAGCTGAAATTGATTATGCTGCACTGAAGATTCCCTTAGTTATTCAGAAAGCATCAAACACCCTCAATACGTCTCCTCACTTCTTTTTCTTTGTGTCTGTGTGGGTGTGTCTCATTCATCCATACAGTATTGGCCAGCTTTCTCTGAGTCATTCAATTTCTCTCCCTCCCTCTAAAATTCTCTATTTCTCTCTCTCTCAACCACCTTCTTTCCCTCCTTCCTCTCTCCTCCTTACTGTAATATTATTTACTTGATGGTTTAATATTGCCCCATTTCATATTCTCTCGTACTTCCTGGTATAACCTTGTGTGGTGACCCTAACAAGATTAGCCATGAGGCTCTCCTGAGGTGGTACCATATGAATTTCATGTTCAGGGACCAGAGCAGCTGTCATGCCACATTGTTAGAAATGTTCGCATAAGGAAGGGAGTGAAACATTCTCCCAGAGGTTTTGTAAAAGAAAGTCAACATAGGAGCTTTGGGCTCAGGGTAAGGAAAAGAGACTTTCTAATAAACTAAAAAGTGAGATGGTAAAATGTAATATATATGGAAAATCAAGAGGACTGCCTAATCCAATTAGAAACTGGGGGAAGTTCACGTTCCATGTTTCTGAATCGTGCCTAAATTTAAAAGTAGGAAATCTGTGACAGATGATAGGAACATTCTGCTACATTAAAGCACATTTTGGTACTCTGAGAATAGAATCATCAAGAGAGAAAATGCAATATTATATTGAACCTCAAGAAATTAGAGTTACTTTTGGAACAGCAGATATTGAGAGATCAAAGTTTAGGTGAATAAGAATTTCATAACATGGTTAACACTTCTATAAGGAAGGAAGATATATTCTAATGACCATTTTTCATCAAAAGTTTACCAAAAGTATAAATAATAAAACGAAGTAGTAACTCTTAGAGAGTTTTGAGTTTGGGCTTTTTTCTGCCTCACCATGCTGCTGGGCCACCATGTCTGTCCTTTCACGGACTTGGGCTGCAGCCACGGTGGGGATGTAAGTTGCTCTTCCAGGGCAGCTGAACTTCATGACTTCCAGAAAGAAGCCCATAATTAGGACAATGCCACTATATCTTGCACAAATTCAAAGGCATGGTATAATGAAAAATTGCACTAAGAATCAGAAGATGTACGCTGTGGCCCTAACTGTATAACCCTCACGGCGTGCAGCATTGCGCAAGTCCCCCACCCCCGATGCTGGAGCCGAACACCTTTGAGCATCCAGCCTACCTACAAAGGATTTCAAGTGTGACGCTCTATAAGCGAAATTGCTTTGATATCTCTAAAATATTATTTCAGTGCAAGGTGTTCTACTTAAACTACAAAGCACAGTACTTTGAAACAATCGTCATGCCAAAATGAGGAGTTTCAAACATTCTTCAAACTCCTCACGTCCAAGTAAATATTAGAAAGTTCTTGGTTCCCATAGATCATTATTATATGTGTTCTGCTACTAAATCAGAAATATCTAATAGGCATTACTGACAAAAAAGGGTGATAAACCCTTTTAAAATTCCCTCTAGTAACATCTTGCTGGCCATTTAATAAGCAGTTTTTTTATATACTTTCAGTTGCACATAATTTTTAATTGCAGTACAATTGACATATAACATTGTATTAGCTTCAGGTGTACGACATAATGATTCACCATTTGTATACATTGCAAAATGATCAAGTTAGTGATCGTCCATAACTATACATACAAAAATTTTTTTCTAATGATGAGAACTTTCAGGATATACTCTCTTAGCAACTTTCAAAATATGCAATACGTCATTAATTATAGTCACTTTGCTGTACATCACATTCCTGCGCGTTATTTATATTTGGATTTTTGTGCCTCTTGATCCTCTTTACCCTTTTTGTCAATCCCCCAAACACCCTCCTCTCTGACGACCACCAAATGGTCTCTGTATTTGTGAGTTTTGTTTAGTTAGTTTTGTTTTGTTTTAGATCACACATGTAAGTAAAATCACACTATATTTGTCTCTCTCTGGCTGATTTGTTTCACTTAGCATAATGCCCTAAAGGTCCATCCATGTAGTTTGCATGTAATATTAAGGAAAAAAATTCTGAACGGAATTTTGTCAGACCCACTATCTATCTCGTTATGTAAAGGACATACTCGAGGTTTAAACACTAGAAATATACCCTCACTTGTTAACTATAATGGAAATATAAGTTAGAGCTGGTCATCCGGATTGCGGGTCCGGTGGAGAGAGCTCAATGATGGACTAAAGCTTTTCTGCACTCACATGCCATGACCTCCTCTCTGCCAGCCGCAGAAGGGGTAGCAGTCCACTACCTCATAGATAGACCTAGACACGGAGAAAGATGACCAAGGTCACAGAGCCCATCAAGGGCCCCCCTTTGCTGGGTGCATGCTGAAGCTTTCTGTAAGGTATAAAGTTACTTATTTTCCAGTCATTTCTACCATTTTGTCATTTATTTATTGACACTTTTAAAAACCCACATTGGAAGAAAAGTGTTGACGACCGTATAGGAAAAAGAAGCATGACAAAGTAGCTGAAAAAAGGAGGTGACTGTATCTATGAGTTTTGACTGAAAGAAAGAAACAGTATTGTATATAAGGAAAAAAAGATGAAAATAAATTTAAAAATCTGGATATTAATAATTTCGGTCGAACTTTATACAGAGGTGAAAAATCATAAAAAATGAGAAACACGTGAGTTAAGTGGAAACAAGAGTTATATGATGAGGATAAAGATAACAAGCTGACAAAAGTTACAGAAACTCAAAAATTTTGGTGAAAAGGAAACCTTTAGTCATAAGAATATAATCCAGGAATAATCTTAGTAGAACGCCAACAGTTATAACCGTGTCACCCTTAACACTTGTACGTGCTTTCTTTCGCTTTTGGAGGGAAAGAAAAGAGCAAGAGAGTATACTTGGAAAAACAGAGAAACCAGTAAATAAAATAAGACTTTGGATTCAGAGCGAACCAGTCTTCAAACCTGATTGATACTTACTGGTGATTTATTTGAATTTGGTAGTAAAATCAGTGCATCAATCTCCCAAACCTCAGCTTGTGGTCTGACTGTTAGGGTTGCTTTGAGTGTTAAATCACGGACTTGAGCACCAAAGGCGTATCTATGCCCAGAAAATGCTAAACTAACCCACATTTTGCCTGTTGTCTCCTTTAAGATGCATTCTTTAAGCTTTATTTATTTTAGATTCCCCAATTCTTACTTGATGCTTAGAGCACAGAAAATATTTATTAATGAAAAAGAAAACTTCCCTAGACTATATGAAAATTGGTACAAACTTGTTGGTTTAGAAAAGTCAATGATATTTAAGTGCCTTTTAAGATTTTATAATGACAGACAAGACATTCATAGTTTAAAAAAAGATTCAGAATTGTTGAAATACCTTCATTCCTGTTTATGCAAAGAATAACAATAACAGATTATTTAAAAACTTAGGCATTTGAAACAGAAGATTTTTTTCTTTGACTATGGTAACTTTTCATTAGTTGACCAAGTTCCTGCTGATTAAAAAAATTTGAAGCAGTGTGTCATCCAGCAGAGATATGTCATTAATGTCAAACACATGCATAATTCCACTGGATCTCATAATTGTGCTATTCTTTGTTACCTGTAGAACTTACAAAGCTTTTACAATGATTTTTTTTCTCAGCTTCCAAAATGTCTAACAAGGCTTTTCATTCTCCAGCTTTTAGGCAGCCATGATAAACACACACAGACACATACAGATTCAAAAAGAATTACAAATTCAAAGTGTATCTTGTTGCCATTTTTATGATGTCTGTAAAATTGACAGTGTTAGAAGAGATGCCTTATAATCTCACACCAAGATATACATGTCTGAAGGGCTTCCAGGATGATTTCAAACACCTGCTTTTGTCATGGAGCTAAATTTAACGCTGCTCGTCTCAAGACTACTTGCTGTACCATTTTCAGTGACAATATACACCTGGAATGCCATCCAACTTGCATTAAACTCTCCCTTTCAAAGTGCATAAATAAAGCCAGAAATGCTGATTTGATTTAGAATTCACTCACATGCCAGGAATTATATCTAACAATTACTTTTCTAATGTCATTAAACATGGCATATTTTTACAGAATTCTTTGTTACTTAAAAAAATAACCTCTGTAGGAGCAAGAATGAAGTCTTTTCATTTGAACTGTCCCTTTTCATTAGATAAACAAAAATTTGTTTATTTTCTAGAGCAGGGTTCTGCAGATTATGACCCATGGATTAAATCTGGCCAGTGGACTCTTTACTTTTTTTATATCATCCATGAGCTAAGAATGTGTTTTAATTATTTGAGTTGTGAAATAAAGCCAGTAGGAATTTGCTACAGAGATTACATGTGGTCTCCAAAGCCTAAAATATTTCTTATGTGACCCTGTAGGGAAAGAAAGTGCAGACTCCTGTTCTAGAGTAAATCTCTAACCCTTACTTCTACTTAGAGTATGTTTTAACAAAATATTTCAGAAGAACAGGAAGATTTTCTGCCTTCCTGTTGTGACATTTTGGCGATTCTATATAGCTATGATAGATGCAATTCTTTCCCATTAACACATTGATCTGTCAAATTACCATGACTTATAAAATTATAGGCTTTTAACTTAATATTTTTGTAGCTATTTCTCTCACTTTGGACCTAATTTTCCTGGGACATTTTGTTTTAAGAGTGCAAAATGAATGTTGACTCTATGTCTGCACTGATACTAATGTATACATTTTAAAGGGCTGAATTTAAGCCATAATTTTGCCATGGGGACTCTAAATAGACATACCAGCCTCTAACAGATCTGGGGAAATGCTGAGTTTTTATTTATGTCTTCAGGTGACAAGCTGTGATGGATGGCCTGACAAGGTTCCGTAGTCTAGCTTTGCAGTGCCAGGGAAATGATCATGGCATTGGCCTGCCAGTTTAGTTATCAACAGCTAACAGCCTTAAGGCAGCAGTTTAAAAGTCATTTGTTTGCACTTCTAACAAGTACAATCTATTGTGTAGTTTATTCAAGTAAGCATAATTTTATAAAAAGTTGTTAAAAGCCCTTTTGTCAACAATAGAAGTCTCTTTTCCTAGTATGAACTGTCCTCATAAGTGAGTTTCTTGAAAATTCTATCACTCCATGTAAAATCAAAGCAAACATTTCACTAAATATTGCTAAAGTAATTAGTGTGACACTCTCTTTCGTTATTCTGCCATCAAATCCTTTTTAGCAACTTTTTTCTTTATCACAGAAATTGCTTATTTAAAGATGAATTATTACTCTTATCATGAGGTGAAGGCTGTCACCGTGTGCTGTTGTCAGGGAATGCATATTTCCAAGAGGAAGATATCTAATTTTAGCAGTCATAGCTAAAAATGATGTTACTGTTAGTTGTCAGAGAAGTGATCATTAAAGAGTCTATTTTCTCTTTGATGCAAGCAATTCAGATCAACTTTTCAAGGTACTTAGAACTGCCATGAATATTCCTCCAATTTTCACTTCACTTGTTACTCTCTTATCAGTGTCATTTGTTATGAATGTAATACAAACAATAAAAACATTTTTCTTGTTCACACTTTCCAGATATATCATTACCTAAGTCAACTGCTTTTTAAAACCACTTACAACAACGCATTATTTAAAATTAATTTTAAAAGAAGTAATATTTCCCATTTTCTTATAGAAACTTCTGTTAGATGAACCTTTCCTAAACATGAAAACACCTAGTTTTCAATGCACTTACATATTACGTTACTGAAGGTAAGCTTTTGCTTCATTAACATGAGAGATAAAATTTAAAAATATTTGGGCTTAATTTGGTGCTTCTTAAAAGGACAATTTAATATCCTATATTTAGGTTTAATACAGTAATTAAGTGATTGTACCTTTCTTTTTATTTTGTCTTTAGGAATCTCAATCATTGGGTCACAGTCATAAATTATATGTGTGTTGTTCATAAACATACTAATTTATAACACATTTTTGTGTAATGTACACAGTATCCAAAGCAAGAAGGGAACCAAGCTGAAAGGAGATTTCCGAGAGATAAAACGTTGTTGGTGACCACCTTGGACTTTGTACAGAGAACTTAAAGATCTTAGCCCAACCCAGTTTCATTCTGTATTCTATGCTTCCTTCCTTAAGAAACTAACCTAACCTTTATAGTCAGCATATAGAATAGATTTACAGAAACTGATAGTCGCCCGACCGATAAGAATATTCCGAGAAAAGGGACACTAGAACAATGGGACTCCATTTTGTTTTAAAAACTCCATCTTGTTGTTTACTTCTTCTTGACCATTTTCCCGCCACAGCTTCCCGCCAAGTGTTCTCAATCAGGTCAGTTGCTTACGTCAGAGACAACTGCGCACGTGCACAACTCAGTGTGTGATTGGACCTTGTAGGTCACCTCATTACCATAATGGGCAACCAACCAGAAGAAACCACTCCCTACCACGCCCCTTCAAATGCTATATATTCCCTGCCTTTTTTTGCAAATAAACGAAGCCTTGACAATCTGCTTGGCCTCTGTCTCTCTCTTCCTGTCCCATCTTTCAGGTACAGGAATCCTCCTTGAGACCCGCTAATAACCAGCCCCGCGGGCCGGGGCAAAAAGTATTTGAAAGATTCTGACATTACCTGCAGAGTAGCAAATAAAAATAATACTGAATTTAGGACAGAGATGAGCAGCTGTTTTCTCTTTTGCACTTTAATGGAGGCCCCTAGTAAAATATTTCTGAACCTAAAATGAAGAATAAACTTTGTTCTCACCGAGTTTCAAATGACATTTCGGTGCATGAGAGGTCCTGGCCAGCTCCATGCACACAACAGCTTCTGTTTCCCTGAGTGGCAGGTTCCACAGGAGATGCCTTTGGTCTAAAGGGTACTGTCGTCTTTTTTAGAGACCTGCTTGGTAGCTGTGGAACAACAGAGTTGCGAAGGCAGAATGGAGTCAGCTTAATGCTTAGTTAATGTGTCCCCAAGGGCCTCCTGACATACTCGGGGCTACATCCCTGAGTGGCCGTATGCACTCTTTGGAATACATGGGCAAAGAGTTACTCTGTTATGTTACCCTGTTATCTCACACGGAGACTGTTCCTGCGATTCTCCACATTTCCTACAGCCTCCTTACTGGCCACTGCAACTTATTTGCCAGATTATGAAGAGTCTCTATATGTTGTTGCATAGACCTCTCTATTAGCTCAAGCTTGGCTGTCAGACCTTTAAAACTCCATTCTAGTTTCTGCATCTATTGACAAGAAAAAAGGTATCAAAAAATGAACAATGGAAAAGCATACTACAATGCTTTACTTGGATAAACTACTTGGAGAGGGCCCTTCTCTTATGGGTGAGTAGTGCGTTAATGGTAGCATAATTGCACAGATGTGAAGGAAGCTCTGTGTGAGAAGCAGATGTGCTCCCGGGTTATTGAGAAGAATATCACAGGCCAGAAAGGCTAGTGTAACCTTAAGGAGGTCACTTGAGGAAAAGCAAACACAATACGGGGTTCCATAACCAATAATCCTGGGCCATAAGTCTTTTCCTTGATTTTAAGAGATCTTTTTGTTCACTGAAACAAAGGGCAACTGCTCTTTCAATGGAAAACATGCAGATGAGAAAAATCCTGTCTTTCTTTACCAAACTCTGTATGTGAAATTTATCAAATGTAATATATTCATATTACTCAGTGTACTGTAGAAAGGGTACGAGTTAAAAGAATGATGGAGGTCCCAAGACTGAAAATAATTCTTTGATAACTAAAGAAAAGCTAAGGCTAATGAGAAAGAAATATTGGTGATCCTGGAATGTAAAATAAAAATGATTCTCCTCCCATGAGAATTGTCTGATGTTCAGGTCAAGGAATAGTAACAACTCAGAAGGGTTAGTGCTACATTCATTTGAGGGTTTGCACTATAAATATCAGTAACAGTAACAAGAAAACCCAAATCGAGGGCTCCTCGCATGTAATTCTATCACAAGTTAGATAATTATATAAAGTCAGGAATGCAGTAGCATCAGAGAGAATTTTTTTTATACTTTCAATTAAGCAGATATTTGAAATGATTTTTTGCTTAGTTGAAAGCCATTCTGTTACCTATTGCTGAATAACAAAATACTTCAAAACACTGTGGGCTAAATTAATAGCAACAATTTTATATTATCTCACCATCTCTTTGGGGCAGAGAGACTCTGTGTCTTTAGCTCAGTGCCTCTCACGCAGTTACAGTCAGAGGATGGCTGAATCCTGAAGAACAGGAGGCGGGAGCAGCCAGCAGGACCCCTCTTCTCAAGTTTATCAAGTCACTTTTGTTTACCTCTCCATGTAGTTTTTAGATGTGATCTCATTTGGGTCTCCACAGTTTGGTGGCCTCAGAAGAGCCGGCCTACTTTCATGGTGGCTGAAGCTGTCAAGAGTTAGAAGCCCATTGGGTCAGCCAGAAGTGGGATCGCTACTTACGGCCTGGCCTCGGAAGCCACATAGCATCCCTCCCCCACCCCATTCTCTTAGGTATCATCAAGCCAGGAGCCTTCATCAAGGGCAGAATATCTAGGTCACATTCTAGAACTGAATGCAAGATAGAGATATTCTGTGGTTATAACTGGAAAATCTACCACTCATGCAAATGCAAAGCAAAGGTACCATCAAGTCTCCATATCTATTACTGGCATTACTGCCACTGTGTTCCTGTAAATGACACGTCGTTGCACGGTTGTTACCAAAATCATTCTCTATGATCACTTAGATTTTGCATCACTGCCTCCCAATTCAAAGATTGGATCGAATTCATTTGCTTAATTTCAGATGCTCATGTACTAGTGTGAGAGAAGCAAAAATAGTGAATATCAGGTCTTTAACCTTCAACAGTGAAGGGTAGTTTATAACTCCCACCAGTTCACATTACTCACAGCATATGTGGGTAATTTACTAAATATCGTGGACTAAGGGGGAATTATTAGGTAGGGCAGCCAAAAAAATTTCTACTCCACAAAATAACTTATTTTGTCTTTGATCTTATGGTAAATGGACATAGAAAAAGGAAAAGTATATAAATCTGGATGTGATTTATGAAAATTCAAATGCAGCATTTCTATGAGGTAGGCATGGACAGAATATATAAATATATATACACCCATATATAATTAAACACAATATTTTAACGACTATTGATATGAAGAGTTTAAAATTTTTCCAAATGTTTTAAAGAAGACAATATAAAAAATGCATGCCTTAACATAATTATGTCAGTGAATTTATCTAAATTATTAGGATAAAAATCAAGTTTAAATTAAAAAACTACTAGTTTGTCTTGATAATTTATATGGTACATACACATATATGTGTCTGTATAAATGTAGATTATTTTTATATACTATTAATATTTTTAACTACTTTTGAAATAAAGATTCTTATTAGGCTGTCTGGAAGGCAAATATGCAAATAAAATTTTATGTACAAGAGCTCATATATTAATACAGATAGATCATTCCTTTTATTTCCGGATCGTCTTGTTATGAATGCTGTTTCAGCTATATATTCCATTAATTGAAAAACTGTTTTATTAGTAAATATGTTTCTAACCACATTAAGGCTATAACTGTTAAGAAAAAACAAACTGCTTCCTGAATTGAGGATTTTTTTTAATTCCAATAAAATATTTGTTTTTAAATGATTGCTATCTTGTGAATATCTTTTAGGTTAGCTCAGCTTTAAGTAGTCCTAAGCTGCTGTTCTGTGGTTGCACCTTTGAAGTGTTTTCATAAATATTGAGTTTAATGATGAATACTGTATTGCAAGCTTGTAAATGGAACATTATATTCCTCACTTTCTGTGAAAAATAATTTTCCACTGCACTTTCAAAACCTATTTTTTAAGATTCCCCATTGTACACGTCCACCTGGCTAATCACTTGCAATAATGACTGCTTCTGAGCATTTAACCTGCTGACATACTGATGCATCTTAACACAATAAGATGGCAAAACTTGTCAAGCTAGGATAATTTAGTGATTTACACACACACACACACACACACACACACACACACACGCACGCACAATCCCCAATGAGCTGTGTGAACTCCAGTAAGGGTAGGGACGATAGTTGTTTTGTTTATCACTATATGTAAATCCTTTTCACACTCCCTACAACAAAGAAGGCTCTCCAAAATTATTTCCTGGATTAATGACTGCATAAATTAAACATCAATTAAGTGGCAAGACTATAGAGCTAGGGACATAGTTGCTCTCTTGAAACTTTCAATTTATGAAGTTCTTTTCCTTTTATAAAACTGCATCAAAGCTTTGAAGCTAAAATTTCAATTCTGTGGTTCAAAACCAAAAACTGTCCGTCATTTCTGAAGTTTATACAGTTTGGGAAGGGAAAGTACACAAAGCACATTCCCTGGGTAAAGACTTGATATCTCCATTTCTCACCCTCCTTGTTACCTCCCACCCTACCTGGCCCCTACACTTCTTCCTACTCTCCCCTCAGGTTCCCCCAATTCAATGAATGGGACACCTATGCTAAAAGACATCCTTTCTGATTTCTCTGTAATCTCTCTGAAGTCCTACCTGATATACCTAAAACATATATCCATAATTCTCTTACTTGTTTATGATTTTTTACTAATGCCACCCTGGTCTGAGCCAACATCGTTCTCACCTAGGTTTGCTGCCAAGTTCACCAATCACGTCTCCCTTTTATATCCTTAACCTTAAAATAAAATGTTCTCCTGTAAAGCATCGGGGATGATCCTTTAAAAAATATGAATCAGAACAAGTCCATTTTCTAATTATCTCACTAATTCTCTATATCCCATTAAGGGTAAAGCCAAAATCCTTAGCACAGTCTACTAGAATTTCCGTGACCTGGCCCCATCTATGTTCCACTTCCCAAATACTTCAAGTGCTCTCTCTCAATGAGGACTTTCCTAGCAATTCTGTTGAATATGGCATATCTTGCTTCTTTGCTTTATTTTTCTCTTACCACTACCACCACCTAGCACACATTATATATTTTTACTTGATATTTTATTATTGCACTAGCATCTATAGTCCATGAAAGCAGAGATTTGTTTACTTTCATCACTGAATTCATCTAAAGTTTGAAGACACTCAATAAATATTTGATGCATAAATGAATAAATTTCCAGCTCACCTACATCCCTTTTTGCCTTCTCAGCCTTCTTTGGTGTCTTCCTTTCATGAGTCTAAAGAGGCTAAAATGGACAAGTACTGAATCCTTGGAGAACATCAGCCATAACTCTGTTTCTCTACTACTGTTCTTTCCACAAAATAAGAGATCTGATGGCTAAAATAATAATGCTTAATAGTTATCGGGCACCTTTTAAGTGGTAGGAAGGTGAGTCAGCACATCCCTTATATTATTTTAAAATGTCCTCACATAAACTGTATGAGGTAGCTGCTTTAATCATCTCTATTTTATAAGTGAAGAAACCAAGTCTAAAAATGGTTATGTAACTTACAGAAAGTCATATATCCTGTGTGCTTGAACCCAAGGAATCCAACTGCAGAGCTCAGATTCTTAAGTTCAATACAGTAACACCTCTCCCACTGCTCCGGTGCTGCGCTATAGTCATCAGGCAAACACTTTCTTGGTCTATCTTTCTGGCTTCTGTTCTCTTCTTCTTAAGGGTTACTATGGTTTCCTTGGCCTCCTATGGCTTCCGCTAGGTAAGAGCTGCAAGTCTATTTGAGCTTGGGGTAGATGTGGGGTGGGGTGGCATATTTCAATTGATATGCTTCTAAACTGCTTAGTTCTGCTTAATTCAGACAATAGAGGCTCCACTTACAGTCTACCCAAACTCAACAGAATTTGACTTCAGGGTTTGACGTAAAAGCCCCAGTCAGCAGTAAGAAGCCCATTTGTTAGCTTTGCATTTTATGCACACATTTTCTTCCTGTAATTATGTGGGCAAGGGAGATTGGGAATGGACTAGAGGTTTAAGATATTTGGGATTCCATGTACTTGCTTTATGTTCTCCTTCCTGTGAGGTATGTCCAGAAGAGGGTTACAGACCTGCAGACTGTTGGATGCAGATGGAATTCTATTGCTCAAGCTATCACTGGGAGAACAAGCTGGGTTATAAACCCTTTTACCTCAGCAATGTTCCATTGTCATTCCTCAATCTCACTGAATCCATAGTGAATTTGCCCAGGACTGGAACCCATCAGCAAGACAATTGGCAATGTTGGAAGGATTCATTGTTGACCAAGGAACAGAGCAGGCTGCCCTTATGGGAGGGGTGCTTCAGCGGGCTGCCCCTGTGAATGGGGAGACAGTTGAGTCTCCCCCAATGGGTATGTGGTCTGAGGTGGCTTGTCTCCTAGAGGGCTGGACCCCACCCCAAGACTGGAGACAGGTGAAGGTGACACCTGAGGCAGTAGAGATGGACCATGGTATAAAAAGGAGGTCCCTTAAGAAACAGGGTGTCCTTGAGGCAGCAGGAACTGTTGGTTGGCTGTTTATCACAGTATTAAAAAAGTCTAAAGATGAGAAGAACGTGCTCCTGAAAGAGACACAAGAAATAGCAGCATGAGAACGTGAGCTGCGAACTTCTGTGGATTCATGGAAAACTGAAATGGCGTCGATATGAGAGGAGGCAGCACAAGAACACCAGACATGAGGTGCTGTGAGGAAGTAAAATATTTGTTGAAAATGAAATGGTGTTGCTGTGAGATACTGTGGAAGAGGTAAAGGCCATGAAGGAGAAGGATGGACCCCTGCAAAAAGCACAAGAAGAGACAGTGCAAGAACATGAGCTGAGAGGTCCAGTCGGGGAGGTAAAAGGTTCTTTACAGAATGAGACAGCAGCACTGCAAGGTGCTCTGAAGGAGGCAAAGACCATGGAGGATAAGGACATACTCCTGAGGGAAGCATAGGAAGAGGCAGCATGAGAACGCCAGCTCAGCTGTAAGGCACTGAGTTGAAGGTAAGTGAGCTATTGAAGACTGAGCTAGCATTGCTGCGAGGCACTGTAAAAAAGTTAAAGGGTGTAGCAGAGGGGAGTGGAGAGAAAGTTGCCATCAGCCCTGATAAGAGAGTAGCACAAGGAAGAAGGGGTGGTGCTGGAGGCAGCCACCCTTCTTGTATTGAAAGCACTCCCAGTGGTTGTAAAGAAAATAAAGACAATTTACACAGTTGGGATTCTATAATTTGTATATAGAATTATCAAATTATCAAATACCAGTATTTTTAATATTTTATGATGTCCAAGATCCTGAAAACACCTGCAATTGTTAATTCTTACCTATAAATGTATTATCTTAAGTAAAGATTATTGAATCTTGTTGGATATTTTTATACTTCAAATTATTGAATTTGTAGGAGTCTTAATTTAAGTTGTGTTTCATTTTATGTATCTTTTTCATTTTCAAAAGCAAATAAAGTGATTGTTATCATTAAGGATAATAACAATATTTCTGGAATTCAGTATATTTTAACAACAGCCAATAATTTAAACACCAGACATTATTTCATCAATCTAGAGAATAACTGAAGTAGAAGGGGTACTATTGTCATTACTCAGTATGAAATATCTGTTATAGGGAAACTAGCTAGAAAAAATTATATAATATACAAAAAGGAACCATTAGCAGGCATTAAAAGATTGCCACCTAGGAATCATTTACTTTAAAACATTTAACATATATTTTAATATTTCAAAGTATCTGAAACGTAATTTCATTTTAAAAGTGTGCTGATTGCTATGTAAATAAAACAAACACATTCATCTGTAAAATTTGTTCCACTTGTAAATTTGTATGTTATTTTTCCTATAAAAATAAGTCTGTATACAAATTATTTTAGGAATTTATAATAGATTCAACAATTAGAAATTACATATATTACATAGTATTTTTATATTATTATAAATGTATTATGTTATTTATTTATTTAGTTACTCATTCACTCGTTTATTTCAGATAAATGTCCATGAGTGAGATGTGGAATTTGTGGGTTGTATGGAAATTGTTTATCTTTATAAAAGAAAAAATAAATAAAACACTGATTTTCAAAAAGCTTGTACCATTTGTATTACTAACAGCAATATATGAACATTCATGTTGTTTCATTTTCTCATTTGGCATCATTAGTTTTTACTTTTAGGTATTTTAATAGTTCTGTAGTGGTAACTTACTATGGTTTTCATTTGCATTGTCTTAACAACTAAGGTTCTTGAGCAATCATTTGGTGAATATTCTAAAATTTTACCTATTTTTTAAAACTGGATCCTTTTCAAGTTGTAAGATTTTAAAAATCTATTTTGCATACATCTTTTTGAGATTTATGTTTTACCAACACTTTTTTTCCCAATTTGTGTCTTGCTCTTTTCTTTCCTTAAGAGTGTGTTTTGAAGGGCAAAAACTTTTTTTTAACTAAGGTATCATTGATATACAATCTTATGAAGGTTTCACATGAGCAACATTGTAGTTTCAACATTCACTCATATTATCAAGTTCCCACCACCACCCTATTACAATCACTGTTCATCAATGTAGTAAAATGTTACGGAGTCATTACATGTATTCTCTGTGCTACACTGCCTTCCCTGTGACCTGCTTATATTGTGATTGGTAATTATAGTGCCCTTTAATCCGAAAGACAAAAGTTTTAATTTTATTTTTTCCAACTTTCTTTTCTCTACTTTAAATTAAATTAGAAACATGTATCCCTCAAGAAAGAGATGTTGAAAGGAGAAAAGCAGAGAGTTTTAAGACCAAAAAGATATAAACATGAAATTTGGAAACCATATTTTCCCCTCCCTCAGATTTTCTAAATTTTCTACTAGGTGAGAAAGCATAGTGGATCTTTCTCACACTAATTAACTCCAGGTCGTCATTCAGAGCTCAGATCACAGGTCAGATAATACTCTTTGTTGTCCTCAGTTCCAACAGCCTTCCAAGGTCAAGGCTACCATTTTGTTAAAATGTTATAATTTTTTGCTCTTTCTCTCACTTTTTAAAAGAAAAATCGTTGTTTTAAATTTTAAATGTATTAATATGATTATTTAATTAACATCTGTCTTCCCTCATTAAGTCACAGTTTTCATAAGGGCAGGAGTAATACGGATTTTGATTCATTTTATCTTCAGCGACTAGAGTAATATATGATATGTTCTATCTGTTTAGAAATATTTTTTTTTACCAAATGGATGTGGTCAAATCTGCTGTAAAGATATTCTATCTTGTGTGAACTAGTACATATGTGGAGTGATATGAACTAGATGTGCACTGCAAATTATGTGGACAATAAAGCCTAAGCTTATTTCTCTTGGGTCCCCATATCTGCTTACTATGGGTTAAGCCTGAGATTTAGGGATAAGTCAGTATCTCTGATTTTAAAAGAATCTCACTTAACAAATGTTTAGTCAATATAAACTTCTTCTTTCCTGGCTGTTCTTACCATCTCAAGATTTCCCCTCCATTTCCACTTCCTGATATTCTATATGTGGGTAAAGTTGCAATATTTCCAGAATCTCTCACCTGGCTTATCAATCTTAACCCATCTCCATATCACTAGATGCTTACAGGGGGCAGAAGAAGAGGCAAGCACACCCAGGACCAGAGAAGGTTTTTACGGTTTCTTCCCAGCCAAGATAGGGAGAGACACGAGTGAGAGGAAATAGATGCATGGAGCCAGGATTCTTGTAAGCAGAAAAGTTCTTCTCCCCATCTAGTTTTTCCTTCGAAATTTGACTGATTTCGGTGTCAAAGGTTTATTCACTCCGGGCTAGGAACACATTCCACCCCACTTCCTGGAGTTACATCTGGCATAGTCAACAGGATCTCTGAACCGGAAATCTGTCTTCATGGGTGTGATGCTTGGGTGGACTGCCTCTAGGGATGGTGGGGAGATACCTGGAAGATCCAGTAGATGCTGGGGAACCCCTGGTTGCTGTTGCAGAGAGGGGACCATCCTGTGGATGGTGAGGCTTCATCTGGGAACCCCAATCCATGGGGCAGCCACTCAGGGAGCCCCTAATGGGGAATTGGTCTAGGGTAAATCACCCCCTAGATGGATGGGCCCTTCCCCAGAATTGGGGAAGGGTGGACACCAAAAATTGTGTAATTAGCCCTCCATGAGATAGAACACAGCTTAGAGGTGCTGAGTGGCTGTGTGACAGCTGGAATTGTGGGATGTTTGTTTCTTAAGATATTGGAAAGGATTACTGAGGAGAGAGCAACACTACTGTGTCGCTTGGGGGAATGACTGTGAGATGCTCTTCAGAAAGAGAGACAGTTATTGAGAAGTCAGGCTGAGCTTCTGAAAGATATGTTAGCAGTGAGAGAGGAGGCAGGAGAATCCCGGTTGTAGGCTATGGGGGAAGGGAAGGAAGGAGCAATGCCTTCAACCCCAGAGAAGGTAGAGGAGATGTCAGTGGAGGATGGGGGGGTGGGGCCAAGGGTGGAACTGTTGCCAAGGCCACTGCCCAAGGCTCCAGCCCCTCACACATTTAAGGAAACCCTGGTTGTAATTAAGAAAATAAAAACACAACAACCATGGGTAACTAAGGGGGGGGAGCTGCCCCTTACCTAGGTTGTGGAGCACTTCATGCTCCACCCCTATACTCAGGATAAGCTGGAGGATATGAGTGTCCAGTTTTGGCAGAAGCCATCGGAACATCTGCCTACATGGCTTTTGCATCTCTGATCTGGGGGTGGAAAACATTGTTGTGTCAGGTTCTGAAATGGGTAGACTGGCTTCCCTGACAACTCACCCTTCCTTGTAGCAACAGTTGCAAAGTTCCCATCACACCTCAGGGAATCAGATGCTTCTGGATTGGCTGACAGCAGCCATCAGGGAAGTTTGGCCTAATCAGGGTGATTTATCATACTTACCCACTAGCTGGAAAACATATGCAGAGTTCTAGCAGGTGTTACGGGAGCTGGACATAAAAAATGTCATCTATAATACGGGTCCCCAGGGTCCTGATGAGGAGCTGTTCACCATAGGAATGAGAAATATGGTGCTCCATACAGCTCCCCCATCTCTCTTTGGGTTCCTAGTGACTATTCTTGCCCCCCACATAGGACAACCCATAAGTGAGCCTACTCGTATTCCAGCAGATCTGGGTGAGGTTGAAACAATAAGAGCATGGAAGGAAATACAAGCTATGACTGAAAGGAGAGGTGCAAAGGGCCCCGTGAAGATTTCCAGGACTCAGATGTGGGTTGACTTGATAAACGTCTACAGGAGAAAGGATGGGCTGTGAACAGCACCAAGGTTCAGGGACTGGGTTTGTCTGTAAAATTCTTGGGGGTTGTCTGGTTAGGTAAAACTAAAGTTATTCCTGACAAGGTCCAGGCTTTTCCTCCCCCTACCACTGTGGCAGTATTACAAGAATTTTGGAATCTTTTGGGCTACTGGAGAATGTTTGTCCTGCACTTCCCACAAATTATGAAGCAGTTATTCAGGTTGGTATGAAAGGGCATCAGGGGAGACTGGGATGAGACGTGTGCAGTTGCTTTTACTGCTGCCAAGTGGGCAGTCAAGGCCGTACAATTCTTGAGTATAATGGGTTCATCAAGGCCCTGTGAGTTAGATGTTCATGTAACTGAAGATGGTTATGGACGGGGTCTTTGGCAGCAGCCTGAACGGACATGCTAACCAATTGAATTCTGATCACAACTATGGAAAGGAGCAGAGGTCTGGTACACCTTGACAGAGAAACAGCTGTCTTCTGTGTACCACACCTTGCTGGCTATGGAGCCCATCACTGGAACAGCTTAGATCAATGTTATAACCACCAATCCCATCATAGGTTAGGTGTGAGACTGAACCCAAAGGCCATGGAGTGGTGTGGCATAGATGCCTACACTGGCCAAATGGCGCACATATTCACAGCAGCACAGCGCCCTCTCTACTAGCCCCTTAAGTGGAAAACTCCAACGCTAATTGGGGCCAATGTTATTTACCAGTGGAAAGCAGACAGAACCTGCTTTTGAGCCATTGGTAGCCAAGACTCCTTATCAGGAGTGAAAAGCCCCTACACCTGAAGATGCTTGGTATAAAGATGGCTCCAGGCGTGGGAAGCCCTCAAAGTGGAGGGCTGTGGTTTTCCATCCTAAGACAGACAACATGGATGGAGGATGGAGAGGGGAACAGCAGACAATGGGCTGAGTTATGGGCCGTATGGCTCATGATCATCCAGGAGTGCTCCCCTATTGTTGTCTGCACTGATGGCTGGGCTGTCTACCAGGGCATGACGTTGTAGCTACCGACATGGTACCATGCCAACTGGATGGTTGGTCACTGGCCCCTTTGAGGGCAAGAGTTGTGGCAAGACCTATGGGCCTCTGGTCAGACTAAGACTGTTACTGTATATCATGTGACTTCAAATTTGCCTTTGGCATCCCCAGGGAATGATCAAGCAGATACACTGGCTCAGGTACACTGGCTAGAAGGAAAGCCTGCCTCTGACATAGCCCAGTGGTTACATCAGTGTTTGTTGCACACTGAACAAAAGACAATGTGGGCTGTAGCCCGTCAGTTGGGCTTGACAATGACCTTGATGAAGTCAGCAAAGCCCAGAAGGAGTGCCTTGTGTCCTCTAAGAGGGACTTATACCATGTCCTGCAGCAGCATGGGACAACAGTAAAGAGACTGATACCCCTTGTCAGGTGGCAAACAGAATACACTGGGCCTCTGCCCATAAAGAAGGATATCGGTATGCCATGACTTGTGTGGACACAGCTACTGGACTGTTGGTTGCTTTTCCTGCACATCATGCAGATCATCAAACAACCAAAAGGGACCTAAAGAGCCTCTTTGCAGCCTATGGCTGGCTGCAGGTGATTGAGAGAGATCAAGGCACCCACTTTACTGGACATGCTTGACAAGAATGGGTGCAGCAATTAGGAATAAAGTGGAAATTTCAGGTACCACATAACCCTATCAAGGGCACGCATGATAGAGATGTACTATGGTTGAAATCTGGCCTCAAGTAGGACACCAGTAGTCTACGGGGCTTGTCAGTTCATTTATGGACAGTGCTATGGCGTTTGAGTGAAAGCTCTGAAATGGAGCCTTGAGCCCTGTGGACATGCTAATACATGTCTCTGCCTCTTCTACACAAGTGTATGCGCAAACCAAAGAGGAGTCATTGAAGCCAGGGTCTGGCCAGCAGAGCAACATCCTGCTGCCAACCCAACTGCATTAAACCTTGGAGACTCTATTGAGTGGACCTGGCCCTGGACATTTTGACACATGGACCAGAGATGGCAGGCCCTTCTGGCACCTTGAGGAAAAGGCCTGGAAGCTGGCCTTCTCTGTGTTTCTGAAGTAACAGCAGAATGGCCCCCAAAGATCATGGCAGTGTACCCAAAACGCCCGGGAGATAAGAGCATCTTACAGAGAACTTTTTTTATCTTCATGACCAGTGCATGTACCTCCTGTAGCCCATCTGTAACTCCCACAGGGAGGGGGGTGAAAGTCTGGTATACTAGACCAGGACGAGATCCCATTCCTGCCACTGTCCTACCACAGGACCACTCTCTTGCATGCATCCTACCTGATGGACAAGATTTGCCTATGCTGGTGTCATTAAAACACGTATCTTATTGTCCTTAAGATTTTTGTTCTATAGACATTGTGGCTTGGATCCATCCCCTTTCTGGGTATGAATGAAACTCCCTACCAGTTCATCTGCTGGCCTCCTGTGGAATGGGTGAGTTATGGACTTAATATGAACAAGAGTTCAAACCGAGCTGGATTCTCCAGCTTGAGCATTATCATGATTTTATTGCCATTGTTATTTTATGTTGTTAGTCGGCTTACAGTGCTCCAGTTTTCTCACATAGAGGCCTTTGAGGAAGATGGGGGAGTAAGTAGGTTGTGAGGTGAGATTTCTGGAGGGGCGGCTGTGGGTTCAATTGCAGTAACTCCCGAATCTCTTGCCTGACCTTACTCCATCTCCGCATGTGTAAGTGCTTACAAGAGGCAGGGGAAGAGGCAAGCACATGAGGGGGCCAGAGAGATTTTTTGCTTCTTAGCCAGGATGGGGAGAGACACAGGTGAGCAGGAATAGATGACTTATTTAAGCAATAAATGGGTTTCTTCCACTTTTTTTTCACGTTGGCTGATTTTGGCTTCAAAGGTTTATTTTCCCCAGGCTGGTAGCACATTTTCTCCCCTGAAGTTATACTGTGCAAGGGGGAGTTTCATATGGTGGCCTCTAGGGAATAGGCCTTCAGACACATGCTGTGTTCTGGGTACTTGCTGTCTTGCTGCCTCACTGAGATGTCTGCCGTTGGCCAAGTCCAGGTGCACTCTGTGTCCACAAGTCATGACTGGTAATATCTTTTGGGAAGGGACATCCCTGCTCTGTAATACTGGAAAGGTTGTATCTAGTTCTCTGCTAATTGCTGTGTGTGTTATAACAAAATTTAAGATTATTGTTTCTTTCTTAGTGCAGTTTAAAATCAAAGAAGGATATTTAATATACTGTAAAAACTAAAAGATGTAGAATGTACCTTTATGTAATTGAGATGAACTGCTTGATTAAAAAATAATCATTTTGATAAACAGATTTAATATGAAATTGTAAATGAGCATAATGCTTTAAACACAGTGAATGTAAGATCACAACAATAAAAGGAAAATTTATCTTGTTTTTTTTAGAATATTCTAGGAATGGTGAAATATAATTTAGAGTTAAATGTAAATATGAATCAAATATAGATTTGTTTTTAATGGATTATTTTTAATACCAGTCATGACTTGTATATTTCACATCTTTTAAACATGATAATTAGAGAAATCATAGCACTGTCATCATAGGAGTGATATTTAGGAATTATGATAAGAATAAATAAGATTTAGATAAAGTGTATTTCTTATACAATTACAGTGAGCCTCATTTTCATTTCCTTCTATGTGAATGCTTTCCCATAATGCAATTTCAGAATACAATATAAACGGTGCCCTTAGCAGTAGCACAGTTGAGCACACCTGGAGGAAATAAGTTGCTGTATATCTGTCTTGATATGCCAAGGCCGCTAATTCTTAAGGGGAGAGATGTTTCCTAAATAACCCATCTCATCTGGGTCGCAGCCTACAAAAACCAAGGAGAAAACTTGTATTAGTACAGAATGGAAGGTGGCAAGTATCAAGTTTTACGAAGAGCCTTAAGATTACTGCCTAGAAAATGGTTTCTTAAACTTAAAAAAAATAAAAGGCATATAGGGCTGTAACTTTATAAAGATACAGATCTGTAGTTAATAAAAATAAATTTCAGAGTAACTGTTTACCATCATGAGAAGGCAAGGTCAGAAAAATGTTCTCAAATATTTGGAAGAATTGTCTTATAAAGGAGCTTTCTTCTTTTAAAATTCTACCTAGACGTTCTTATGCTCTTATCAGAAAGAATATAATTAAGAAGACTTAAATGTATCTCTGTAGATAGATTTACATATTTTAATTATATTATAATTAGTAGGTACAATGTGTATTTTTAAACATCTCATTTAACAGTAATAAAAATAGAGTAATTAATTAACCCTGATTCTAAAAAACAGTCTTTTCCAAAACCAATTTTGAGGTCATATTTAAAGCCTATATTCCTATGGAAAACTTCGTGTTTTTTTTTTTTACTTTTTATTAAACCTAAAAAACATGGCTTCATTCTTTTTAGATTAAGCATTTTCTTGCTGAGTTTTATGCTTTTCTTCCTTTTTTCTTTTTCTTTTTTACAATATTCTAAATATTTCAGTGAATCCAGTCTAAGTCTAAATTACATCAGACAAGCACTTGATTGTCTTTAATAAGTGATAAATACAATTACAATCAAATAATTCAGGTACCATTTGAAGAATACAATTGTTTAATTTTCAGAATATTTAACTCTAATTGTTGAAAGATGACCAAGCACCTTTATAATTAGTATCCAAATCTAAAATCACTATTTACAATTAATTTTATCATCATTAGCAATGACAGACAGCTCCAGTGTTTCCTGCTACCATTTAGGCAATTGTTAATTCCTATTGCTTATAATCATATGTGGATGATGATGTTAATGAACTTCTTTTATGAAGGCATGCTTCACTCTGAGGAGATAAATGCAGAATAGCGCACTAATGATATCCCACACATTCTCCAGGATTTTTGTAGGCAATTCTAAAATTAAAGGGGTTGATTTAGATAATCTCCCATCTTGAATCTGCTCTGTTGCCATTAAATTATATTTCTTTAAATAAGATCGTAATAATTGCATCCATTGAAAATCCTTATATGACAAATAATAGGTGCTAATTACTTAGTACTGTATGCTAGTCTGTATTACAACACTTTAGAGTTATTAACTCCTTTAAACTTCACAAGAAGTATATGAGAGGATTTGCTATTATTAGTACCATTTTATAGTTGGAGAAACAGAAGCTAAATAACACACTCTTCACTCCTATATTAAACTGCTTCTGAAACTAGAAAAATACCTTTAGTATAAAAACAAGTTAATTATAAACAGAAATGTCAGGTAATTTTAGACATTAATTGGGGAAAATTTAAATGATGGTGGTTCCTCTAATTCTTGTACTGTGTTGATATAACATCATGGTTATTTGGAGAGTCAAAACATAAGATCTCTGAACAAAGGATAATGCTGAAATCATGAGGAAATGATATGAAACCAGGAGAAATCATCCTTTAAATCCTGAACTATTGTTGTTCAATCATAACCTTAGGGACAAGGTGCTAAAATGAGGTACTGGACATTTTCCAATCAAGTTATATTGCAATTATCCAATCAAGTTATATTGCAATTATATTATTCGATGTTATCCCTTTACTCTTGTAGATAAATACTAATCACACCTAAGCCAATTAAAGGGGCCAGGACTTCACCATGGATGGTACTATACTAATATAGCCATAACCATATTTAAACGTTATATCACGTATTCTCCAACATTCTGTAATACAAAATCTTTTTAGAATATAATGAATATTTCTATAAAAATATGAATGCATATTTATAAGTACACCTTTATTTAATTTCTGGAGGCCACAAACATTTTTCTGAAAACCATCAATGTCTTCCTGTGCCAAAAAACAGGAGGTCCTGCTCTAAGCTTTTGAACAAAAAATCTTTTCTTCCTTTATCTGTCTTATCGACTGGACACAACATTTATTTGTATGGCTTCTGTTCTTCAATTCAGCATATTATGAAAATACAATATATTTGGCAGTGTTATAAATTAAAGTAGAATAAGAGGACCAAGACTTACACTAAGTTGATCAGAGACTTGGGGGACAGAAAGGCAAAAAGCCCCCATCACAGACTCTACCGGTGCCCAGCCCAACCCCCCTGGGCTCCATTTACCTGTTAAGCAAGCCCAGTCCCCCAACTGTTATGAGTGTGGCTACTAACACTTTCTTGGAAGGCTTACTCTTGTGTAAGCAAAGCCACCTGCCATGAGTTGCCTGTAAATTTTACTTCCTATTGACTCTCCTTTATCCCTGCCAGCTTGGCCACTATCAAAAGGCTGGCAGGTGCAGGTAACAAGAACGCAGCTTCCCTGAGGAAAGATAAAAATCAGAATAAACTCTACAGTTCAATCCATTTTTCAGAGCTCTCATGAGATAAGGCTGAGAACTTACCTGAACCCACAGGCTTGCTTAACTTTTTAACCCTTCCCTTTTGTGTTGTCCTTACTCCTATACTGGTTTCTTTACTGCTTGCATTTCTTTAATAAACCAATTGCACATGATCTATTAAAACTAACATAAAATATTTCCAATGCTGTGGATTTATTGTTATTGTTTTCTTCATTTCATAAATTAAGAATCTAAAGCACGGTGAGTTCAAGTAACAGCCAAAGGTTACACAGTGATAACTTGATAGTGTTCAATAAATAAATGAGTCAGATGTATTGGTTTGGAAGTTTCTGGAGAAAATCAAAGGCAAAGTAAAAGTCATGCAGTTCTTTTTCTTTCATTTTCTATCAGTAACTTAGAAAATGAAAGATTATGGTAAAGGGACATTTTGGAAACCTAACTATGAAGTTATACAATAGAATTGTCTTACAAGTTATTTCATATTTAATTAAACTTATTTTTAGCTATTAATGTTACCATAAAAAACAAGAACAATTCACTGTTAATGCAGTTATTTAAAATAAGTTGTTTAAAGAAAAATTCTATCCACCAAATAATATTAACCAAAAATAAGTAAATCAGAACATTCAGCCTAGTGAGTGGCATGGAGTAGGTTCTGCATAAACATCAGACAAATCTGACTCTTGGGAACAAAGCTTAGAAAACCAAAACTCAGCCCCGATGAAGGCCGCCTGTCAGTAACTGTGTTGTTAGAAGAGATCATTTATAGGTTTTAGAATCCAGTTTAAAATATAAATAAATATATTGGAACAATTTATAAAAAGAAAAAAATGAGAAAAATAATATAAAGTAGTAAATTAAGTTCTTTATATATAAAACAAAGAAAAATAGTAATCTCATTTACAAATCAAAAAAAGTGATAATATAAAATCAACTGAAAATTACACTGTAACTATTTTATTAAAAAGTCATAAAATTCTGTTTAATATATCAAGTCTTGGAAGGCATAAATAATATATATGATTAAAATAGTATTTTAAAATCAAGTTATACCCATTTATGTGTAGATTAAATGCATAAATATCTAGTTTAATATATTCCATTAAGTAAAAATTTAGATGCATAGAGATTTTTAATTGGTGGGGGTGTTTTCTTTAGTATCACTCTAGTGCTATCATGAATATTCAACATGGTTTTAAATATCCTATACAACAAGGGCACTTAGTTATAGGTTTGCATTGGCATTCTAAAACTTAAGAAATGGGACAAGATGAACTGAGGAGGAAAACAGTCAGTAAAGAATTGAAAGTAGTATGAAAGGATAGAGGAAATTTTAATTTTCTCCCCTACAGAAAAAGAAGCAGAGTGAGAGAACATTATGGAATTTCACTAAAATTTTATAACTGTCAGTACCCTTAAACTAAAATAATCATCACTGTTCTTTTAAATGTGGCAGAGGCAATCGATTTCTTCAGCATAATAAAAAGCCCAATTTTTACCAGCCGGTAAGAAAGGCCCTGCAGACAGGGAATCTACAAAAGTGCTCGCTACCACCTTCAATCATAAAGGAAACTGAAGAAAGACAAAAAATGTTAAAAAAAACCTATCATAAGTAGACCTAAAAGGTTGAAGAAATAAGGGAAGCAGGAGTTCCTAAAGGATAGTAATAGTTTTGTATTAAAAATAACAGTACAGTCTTTTCACTCCATTTTTATGGTAGATGAAGGAATTCTAAGATGAAAGGAAAGGTTCAGCTCTTTGGGAGACAAAAGACCTTATTTTCAGAGCGTTAACTTGATATTCTCTGGGAAGGTGCAGGGCAGTGAAAATATGTCAGGAGAGGAAAAAAAATAGACACTGATAGAATATATTTTAAATAAAAATAACAAATGAGTTTAAGATGTACATTCAGCTAATTCAAATGAAAGAGAAAAAAAAATCAAGGGATGAAATAGTTCTATATTAGTATTAAGTCAAATGCTGAGAAAGGAAACATACCTGGCAAGTAGTTTTTATGTTCTTAAATACCATATGCTACAAGTAGATAAAAAATGAGTTACATTATTCTGCTTGAAATTACCTTAGCCATTTTGATTTCCATCACTTTATAAGTTTTATCAACACTGAAATTCTGAAACTGCATGTTCATGACTCAGCATTTAACACCGGTTCAGTGTCATTAGAAGGCATATGTAGTCTATCAAACAGACTTTTTCCAAATTATAGGAAAGTACATATATTCAGAAACTTAATATCGCTTATATCTTTTCTTGTTCTTCAATAAATGTAATTACTACTTAAATTAATTTTTTGTGTTGTTTAGTTCTCTAAGTAACTTAATACATTCCACTTTCTAACAAAAAGGAAATTTTACATTTCCTCTTTACAATCAAGACCACAGTAGCACTCCATTTCTATAACGCCTGTGCCATCATATATTCGTATTTTAACTAATATATGTATTTTACAGTTTGTAGTGTTTTTCACAAAGATAATTTGGAGAAGTTCATAGATTTTCATAAATATTTGGAATAACAAATTTTAAAACTCAAAAAGATCTGTCTAGTAACAGTATTTTATATAATTTAATAAGGGAGCAATAATTTTGATGTCTTTTATATTGAACTTCTAATAACTAAAAAGTTTCAAATATGATGTCAATTTATCTCAATTAAAAAATTTCAAATATGAATTATGTTGCATTGTGACTAAATGCCATGTTGTGCTTATGTGGTCAATAATATGCTTTCCACTATACTCTCTTAGATTAATTTATTAATATGCATGTATTTTTAAATGTTTTATGAATATGAAAGCCATTTCAGAAGATCCTATTAAGGAACAATTAGTGTAAGAGTCTTCTCTGTTCTTTTTAAACTGCATCAAATGTTATCTTTTTTTTATGTCCCATCGTTTTCTTTTATAATGATAGACATAATAGAACTGGAACTGTTGTTTCTCATCCTGGACTACATATTTCAATTAATTTTACATGAGGAAAATTAATATTTATATGATTAAGAAACTGCATTTGAAATTTTGTTTTATATTTAGCTCTGTTCACTAATACAGATATAGATCTTGTGGAATAAAATCCTGAATTATTTAAAAATATAGTTACACAAGTACCACCAATATATCTTTTGCTTTCTTTTTTAATTACTTTGTAAATATCATGTTCTTAACTTTAGTAAAATTTTTTTCATAATATATGCTAAACAAAAAATTCGAAATATCTATTATACCAATAGGAATATACAGTGTTCAATGTATAGTGTTCCAACTCCTTGTCCTCATTTAAAATACCATCTTGTATGTTACTAAAGACTTGGCATTTTACTATTTGAATAATTTTCTGAGAAATTAGATATATGACATTGTCCTTACCCAGTTATTTTAATCATATTATGAAATAAATTTTATTGTATGTTATTCTTACTATGTTGCATTTTAAGATTCAATTTATATTGCATCTTATTTTGTTTAAGGCTATGCATTAATTAGAGCTTTAGGAAATTGTTTCTTGGTAATGTGTATGTTTCTGGTAGTGTGTATGTAGAAATATTATCTTCCTATCCTGAAGTGGGTTTTTTTTTAGTAAAACATCAGTTCTTCCCAGCAGTGAAAGAGTCTTAGCATTTGCATTCCATTTCAAAGTCAATCTGAAAAAACGCACAGCGTTAAAGGAGGACCGTCACTGTCGACAAGACCCTGTGTGATCAGGCCACTCTTTGCCTCCCTACTTCAATTTGCACCACTTCTCCCCTTGTACATTATGTCCTAGCCATGTGGGCCTCCCTTGAAGGCTACAAGCTATTTCTCTCTTATGAATCTTTAGAATTACAATTGACCTTTGAATAATATGGGCTTGTAGTGTGTGTGGGTCCACTTCTGTGAGTATGTGTTGCTATAAACACACTGGAAAATTTTTTGGAGATTCACTATACTTTGAAAAAAAAATTTCTCTAGCTTACTTTATTGTAACAATACAGCATAGAATACATACAACAGAAAATTTGTGTTAATCGACTGTTTATGTTCTCAGTAAAGCTTCCAGTCAACACTAGGCTATTAGTTAAGTTTTGGGGGAGTTAAAGTTTGTTCACAAATTTTGACTTCGTGTGGAAGGGAGACATCAGCACCCCTAAGCCCTGTGTTGTTCAAGGGTTGTCTGTTCTCTATGTTGTATTATTTTCTCCTGTTTTTATGAGAGTTGGCAAATTTCATTTCTTGAGTATCACTTCAATTATTACTTCCTTAAACATAACAGGCTTGATCACTTATTGAAAAGTGACTTCATTAGTCCATCCACACAGGTAACTATCATGTCTCTTTCCATTTACTTCATGGCATTTATCACTAATATGCAAATATTTAATTTGTCTCTATACTTATTTGTGTGTGTCTCTGTGTTTGCTTTTTCCCATTTATAAGATAATTTCCATAACAAGAGAGCCCTGCTGTATAATTCACAATTGTACCCCATTACTTCAGTCAATAACTAAATAAATATTTGTTAAGATCTATAAGAAGAAAATACCTCTTGAATGGCAAAAGTTTAGAAGTTATTGATCTTATTTTAATTTCTCTGAGTAGTTTATTTTTCTATTTCAAAGTAATTGTCGTATAAGGGATAGTCTACTTAGTACATAGTAGACTATATCTTATTGTTACTATTATTATTTAATTTTAAAGAAAGCATGTAATCAGAAACTTGGTTGTAATTAATTAAATTTTAAGACATTAAATTGTAGAGACACTAAATAATGCTATGTCTTTAAAATCTACATACATGGTCTATATTCGTAACTGAAACTTTTAAGAAATAAAATGATAACAACACTGTTGACATTAGTCATTGAAATATTATTAATGTAGCAACTATTCTATGCTTAAGAAATCCATGAAAGTTTAATTAAAGTAGGGATGTATGTGTTATTTTATGTTAACACTTCACTTCTCTAAAATGGAGCCATTCAGAAGCCATTTACATAGGTACCCAGATTGTCAAGTTTTCCTTTATTAGCCATAGTCTCTGTAAGGACAGTTACCCATCTTACATATTTGTGCCTAACTCAAATATTGAAATATGTTCATGCTACAGAAAGTTAGTAAATATTTCCTAAAAACCTTCTTAAGAGTGTGTTTGACAAGATTAGCTTTTATCTTTTACTAGATTTGTAAACTATAAGCTTAAAATACTTGGAGAATCTAATAGGTTGGGAATAATCTGCATCTTATTTGATGGAAAGAGAAATGTCTTATTTAGGCTGAAAAATGGCAGCCTTTAATGACTTAATTGCTTCAAATGTCCAACCTAAATTATTTTGCAACAGAATTCAGCTCTGCAAATAGTTGTCTTACATGCATATCATGACCTCTAGTTTTTATCTGATAAATTATGTCCCATCCAAACTTAGTGTCAACAGTTATTTATTGTCCTGGTTAAAAACTGGCTGTTATGAAACTGAATTAATTTTCATCAGAGACATTTTCCATTTATGCTCCCATATAAACTGAATGTTTTATAAAACCTGTTCATTTTTTGAAAGGAGAATGCTATTTAGAAGTTACTGAGTATCTGAACCAAATTGATTTGCTACAGCAATAAAAATTAGAGAATGGAAATGATAACTACTGAAGTAATAAAGCATCTTGATTATATTAAACATTTTCTTTTAAATAATGATGTAAAAGAACATATATCCTAGATTAATTCAAGAACATGAAGATTTACCCATTCAGATTTAGTGTTGCCAAGAATTTAGATATATTCTTCTCTTAAGAGAGTCAGCAATTAATTTTATAAGAACTCTCCACAAGAGTTTGAAGAATAAAATCTTCCAACAAATTTATTAGGAAGACACAATTTATGTGGCATGGTAATCTATGAACATGCTATAATAAGCAAAATATATAGTTACCTTAAGTAATTGGCCTAATAAGAGGCTATACATTTTGAGAGAAATCCTGAGACTAACAGAAAATAAGTACTGTGGAATTCAAAGTTTTAAGGGCTTTGAGGTAGAGCCTGATACACAGAGTAGCACTATAAAAGAAGCCTATATTGGTTTGGTGTTTAGTAATAAACGAGATTTCCAATGATCTTTTGCGACTGAACTTTATTTTATAGATTTGGGAACACCTGATCCATACGAAGACTGAATTGTTTGGAGGAGATACTAGGAAAGGAATACTTTGTGTTTCTACAAATATCCTGTGTTTGATCAAAAATATTCACAGCATCATTTGTAGAACATGAGGTGAAAGAGAAATGAAATGAAAGTATGCAATATCTACATGAAATGAAAATGTAGTCTAAGATATCCTGAATACTTCAATAATGAAATAGCTGTGAAAGATATGGCTTTTTTTGTAGTACATTTGTCATTACAAGGTAAAATGTTTTTATTCCAATAAAATAGTAAAGAGAAACCTAGAGAACAAATTATATACTAAAAGCTTATGATATAATAGCAACCACTCTGAAAGGCATTTAAGGGTAATATTTAGCACTTGTGAATATTGGCCATATTTATAGGAAAATAGCATATAATTGTTTCAATGATTCATTTACTTTTAAAAAATTTGCTAAATAGAACATTTTTTTCTTTTAATTTGTAGAATTAAAGCTTTAATTTTCTTCTTTTAATCTGTAGTTCAGCACATCTGAATTCCCCTGACTTACCAGAATGTTTTTATTTTTAAACTACAGAAATAAACAAATGTGGACATACCAATGAACATTAAGTTTAATATTTTGTATGTTGAACATTTTGAAAGCATTTTCTCTGTTTCCATAAATTCCAATTTAAAAATTCATAAAGGAGATTATTAAATAAATAAATATATGCAAAGAGTAAATAAATGAAAATCACATAAAATTTATTACTTATGCAAAATACATACTTTTTAGCACATAGCATTTAAAAATTTTGTTACATGTCATATTATTTATTACATATGTACTTATACCTTGTAGACAAATTAAAATTTTTAATTATGATATACATGAACATACATGTAAATTTCCCCAAAACGTTGAGAAATGTGATTGATTTTTATCAAATAATACATGACTATTTTATTATAAGGTTAACACCTTTATAAAATTAAATAGTCTAATCTATCACGTCCCTTTATTCAAAGTCTTCTTTCAGGTGTTCTAACAGTGGTTTTTAACTTATCTTCATATAAATCATATTCATTTCATGGTTGTTATAAATTATATACATATGTATAGAGAAAGCAAGCAGAACAGACATTATTTTGAATGGATCAATTTTGAAATTTATTTTAAATGATTTTAATTTATATGCAAGTATACATTTATTATATGACCTCAAAACTTCCTAGTTATTTAATAAATTTTAATAGTTTTCTTCCAGTTAAATAATTATTTTAAGGTTGACAAACAACATTCTTCTCTTTTCCAACAATGATATTGTTTTCTTAACTGTGCTTTTATGTTTATAAATATATTAAAACTATTGATGGATGCAGTCCTCATTTTCTTTATTCTAATTTTAATTTCAATGTCTTTAGGCTTTCACCAGTAGGTAGACTTTTACTTTTTAACAACTTGAAATATTTATACATTTTTGCTTGTGACAAATGTATATATATATATATATATATATATATACATATATATATATATACATATATATATGTTGATAAAGTTAAGAGGTATTAGTTTATATAACAAAAATGAAATGTAGAGAAGATTGTGTAACCTGCAAACATCAGTATTGGAAAATCTGAATTTTGTTAAAACCCAAATTAAGCCTGGTTTGTCACTTAATAAGCTTAGAGATTCTGTGAAGGCAGAGTTGAAGTAGCCAGCAGGGCCAGGATATGAAGCGTGGTAATTATGCTTACTTTGATGTTGTAATTCTATGGTTTAAAAGAGTTTGGTTTGTATTTCTGTTTGCCTGGCAGTTTTCCCACCCACTAAATTCACTTCAGTGGATTGCTAAAGGACAACAGTAGCTTTTCTATATAGAAATCTCAGTGAGCTATGTTTAGAATTGAATTGTTTCCTATATTGAAACGCTGGCCTGCTTCCATTCGATGTGAGTATCAAATTAGTTATTTTATAAATGAGTCATTGAGAAGCATATGCAGTTCAATTTGTTTTACAACATCAGAAATATAAAATCTCAAATTTACTTGACAAATGAACATTGGAGCACAGAGACATATAGAAGAAACTTATCAAATTATTTAACATTCTCTTTTCATAAGAAATTCTTTTTTAATATAAGAATGAAACATGGAAAATGAAAAATTGAAAAAAATTGTCTTAAAGATTTTCAGATAACTATTGCAAACTATATATACACTTATGTACCTACAAATTATATATATATATGCACATAGATAGTTTTTTAAATCAGATGTTCAGCAATAGAAGGGTGTTTCATAGATTCTAGTTAATTTTCAGTTACACATACCTGAAAGTAGTCCCTTTTAGTCTAATTAAGTTCTGAACTTTCATAAGAATCATATACTTAATGTTACAAAATATACTTTATATTATCTAAAATACATTTTCCTCTTTATATTATATGCAAAATAGTTTTGTATAATGTATTATATAAAGTACATTTTCCTTACACTTTTTCTTGCCAGTTCAAATATTGTACTTCTTCAGTCATTTATAAAATATTTCAAAGCAATTTTTAAATGTGGTTATGAGTTACAATGAAATAATAAATTGAATTCCTATGCTAAAATTAAGTGTTATGTGAAGTGTAAATGTAGGAGTAGGTGGTGTGCCCCTTCTTCTCACTAATTCAGGACACACAACATTGCTTTGTCATTGAACTCAGACATAACTTCCAGGCTTGCTGGGCAGAGTTCTCCAGGCAGTCAATATTCATTAAGCGAGTATATATGGGAATTAAAATTTATCTAACTACCCCTATATTACAGAATAAATGAACATATTTTGTTTATAGTTTGGTCTCGGACGACACAGTTATATAATGGGGAGGCAAATGGAGGAAGGGGGTTGGGAGAAACTGCATAGGGCTAGCTGATTATGTTCAATTTGTATCTTTTTAATGGCTATATATTTGAAATTGTGGTTTTCAAAATCTTAGTTCTGTTTTATGAAGGACCTTTAAATACTTTCGCAAATTCTATTTTACCTCCACTTTGAAGCTGCTCTCCACCATTCTCCCTTTTAGTTCTGTTTATGAAGGACCTTTAAATATTTTTGCAAATTCTATTTTACCTCCACTTTGAAGCTGCTCTCCACCATTTTCCCTTTTCCTGTTCTCAGCTATTATAATACTAAGCTCTGGACAGCTAATCCTACATTTTATCTCAACCAAATATACAAATGTGCTTCAGGTATTCAGATGAAAACAGAGTCTATTTGGCATAAAAAAAAAGTCTATTGCTTCCTTTCCTCTTGGAGTCAACTGAAAGTTTTAAGTTGAACTGCTTTCTTCCATGCAGACTGGTGACATGCACTATTATCCCATTGCAATGAAAGGGTTTTGGGGGGGAAATTAATAAGACCTCTTGTTTCTTGTGAAAAACAGGCAAGAAAAAGGAAAATGGAAATGAGAAATTTCAAGGTCATACTGTGCCTCACAATAAACTGAGGGGGAAAATTGGAAAAAAGTGAGATAAGAGAAAATGATGAAAGAGTAAAGATGAAAGAAATGTAAAGGGAAGAATAAATTAAATAAATCAAAAAGAAACAAGGACCAATATGATTAGTCACAGATATAAATTATCAAATATTTAATAGCTAGGAATTTAGTTGTCTGCATGAGAAGGCTATGAGCAACTAGTAAACAGAACAGAAAAGATAGTGATATTTTGTGATGATAACATTTGAGGTTGATGATAGTGCAATTAGATAAACCAATAGAGTCTTAGAGAAAAAGTTTGAGTTTGTATATTATCAGATAAAAGGTAAATTTCCAAACTTAGCTTCTTCTTATCCTAGCAAATATCCAGAAAATAATTACAATAAAATTTTTCAAAAAACATTAATTTGGATTTAATAAGCTGTCTTCTTTAGCTATCATGAAAATAAAAGACAAGCAGAAAACCATGGCCCAAAGACGAGCACAAATACATTTCTGCTTACTCAGTGAGCGAATTCAAGGCCAACGTGATCAATTATACAGCTCTAAAGGAAAACAGGTAAAATTTGTATGACCTTAATTTTTTGGATGATCTTAATTTATTGCTAATTGTAGAGATTATTGGCATAAAATTTATTAAATATTAACTTTGTTTTGTATACCATGTCTATAAGTTATGGGTTTTCTTCCTAGTATTGAAAGGGGAAGGGCCTACTAAAAGTTGTGGGAAGTCTGGATCTGATGGAGCCGGCTTTTCATAGTTATATAAAAAAGGAATTATACACACACATATACACACACACACACATGAATTGGGATTAGCACTGTGGTAAATTTGATTAGGTGGAATTGTATGAGGAAGCATACCACTACATAACATTCTCTTTTTTCTTGTCTGGCCCTCGAGATGCTTCTATTGGTCACTAGTCCTCAAATTTCATTCTTCAGAGATGTGCTTGAAAAGATGTGCAACATAACCCATCCTGATAAACGAAACAGAAATGGGATATGACACCATCATCTCTCCTCGTATGTTCAGTGATAAAATTCTACAGGGAAAAAAACTGACTAAGATAATAACCAGAACTTACTGAATCAACTTAGATCCCAGGCAACTCTAAGAATATATGAAACCACAAACTCTGTATTACTGATCCAAGAAGTAGACAATAGAGAGCAACTAATCATTCAACATGAATACAAATGCCACTGATCCATTGTTTATGACTATTTTTCACTTCTTATGTCAGATCCTAGAAGAAATCTTTCAGTTAAAGTTCATGGTTCTTTTCACCATAAAGTCAAAAACTTAATAAATGTACTCAAAATCCTAATAAATCCTAATAATAAATTTCTTTTTGTTCCTTCAGAACTGCTAAAGTTAACTACTGTCTTATTCATGGTTAAAACAATGAATAGTAAGATGTGAAATGACATAAAAATATTGGCCACCTTCATTATTAAGGAGAAAATGCATATAAACAATGAATCATCCAACATCTTTATGAAATGTTTTGAATATATATATTCAAATTCTGGAATTCTGGATGAGACCCTGACACTGCGCTTTTATTGTTGTTTTCTATGCATTTAAATCATAGATTCAATATTCTAAAATTAAGAAAGAGGAAAAGAATAAAGCATGAAACCCGTGATGGTTAATTTTATATGTCTACTTAGCTTGGCAACAGTCCCAGATAGTTGGTCAAATAGTATTCTAGATGTTTCTGTGAAGGTATTTTTTAAATGAGATTAACATTTAAATTGATGAACTTTGAGTAAAGCAGATTACAGTCCATGATGTGGGTGCGATGCATACATTTAGCTGGGGGCATTAAGAAACATCTGACCCTTCTAGAAGAAGAGGGAATTTTGCCAGCAGCTTGCCTCAGAACTTCAATGTAGACTCTTCCTTGGGTCTCTCACCTGCAAGCCGAGCATCTCTATCCAAACCTACACAAGCACACACATACACATCTTATTTGTTTTGTTTCTCTAGAGAACACTGACTAATACAGAGCTCAAGTGTTTTCATGATGAATTCATATTTTAGCTGAGAACACTTTATTATATGAGAATGTAAGTAGGTAGCTGTTTTTAAGCTTCGATAGAAGCTGTCTTTTAAGAACTAGAAGACTAATTTATAGATAACCTAAGAATGGGAGCATAAAGGAAAACTTTTAATTCAGCTATCACTACTTCCCACAGCAGTCACTACTTCTCAGTAGTTCTTGAGGTAAATTGTAGCCAAGTATCAATATTTCCCATACAGACATCAAGAAAAATCCTTATTTGATACTTTGGACAAATAGAAACTTTGTCTAAATTTCTCAATGAATAATATCTTGCTTGTTCTCAAATTAAATATAACCTATGGTTGGGTTTAAAGGAAGGAATTGTATGATGAAAAAAGCAATAAGAAGCAATTGAATACAAATATAAACTTTTGTGTAATAGATTTCAATTACCGACTCAAATCACTTTTAAAACCAATGAAAAGGGACAGGAACAGATTTTCACCAAGTTTGCAATTTAGCAGTGATGAAATAGGTCCAAGATTCAGATGAAAGTTTGATGATAGCTTGCAATTTTTATCTTGTTATTGTTGTTGAGAATAGAAAGGAAAATAATTTATTACTCTGAAATGAAAAGATCCAGGGAAAATTTCCTATATGCTGAAGCAGTAGAGGTATGGATAAGGAGAAACTCATTTCAAAAATCTTCACAAAAAAGGAGTGCTTTTTACTTTCAAATCAAAAGATTGTTACTGCTCAAAAATGAATAGTAAGAAATTTTGCCAGCATTTTTATTTTGCTTCAATTATAAGTTAAGCATATGAAAATTTAAAATATGTATTATGGGGAAAACAAGGTTTTCATACTATACTTTCTTGAGACATGCATTTAACATGTTGGAAACATCAGTTGTTTCTGCTATAGGAAGTATTTCTAAACAGAAAAAAAACTAAATATATTCTTTCCATGAAATTTTATACTTATCTAAATATATGTTTGATATATGCTTAAATTTAGTTCACATTTAAAATTTAGAAATAGGAGGTTTTAATTATGCTTTAAATTCCTTTTTGATAGGGCATAGCAATAACTTTTAGCTGTCAATTTACTTTAAGTACCTTATGTTTGTGAAATAATGCAAACTTTAAGCACATAAACTTTATGGGGAAAAAAGGCATAAGTTTAATGTTTGTTAAATGTGGAAAAAATAAAGATGACAGCTTTCATATGTCTATGTTTCAACATCAAAGGTCAGAATATTTCCAACTTCTAATAATACAACAGTCTTTAGGAAGAAAGTTTGTAATACCGGACATACATGAAGTTAGCTTTAAAGCCTAAGACTATATATAACTTATAAGACATCACTTTCCAAACCTCCACTTCTACATGTACTCTCCTAAAATGGATCCAAGGACCCATCTGTAATTGAAATATAATCACTATTTTCTTTACTTTCACAGATGCTCTTTCCCTCTTTCCCCATTTGACAAAATAAAACCATACATTTAATCTTGGCAGATAGCCTACTTATAGTGCCAAACAAAGGGATAATATTGATATAATGGGCAGACCCCTTAATCAAGGCATGAATTAGCCATTTTGCCTTTCCCTATCTGATGAAATTTTGGGTTAGAAGGCAGTTAAGGCGAGGAAATGATCAGTTGACCCATGCTGGGATATTCTGAATTTATTTATCTTGTAGGATGGGAGAGGAATTACGATAACTACTTTTTAATGATCTTGCCAGATTCATCTCTCTCTACTGTTGCCAAAGAATGCCTTTTTCTGAGAGTGAGCCACATAGGAAACAACAAACAAAATATATAAAGTGATGAAGGGAGTGGTATTTTGCTTGATTCATGTGGCATTCATGGCAAGGATCTATACCTTATCTAGCTATTATCACAAATTAGACTGTTGTATGATTAGAAGTTGTTTAACCTATGAAGTATCTCCATATCTTTATATGAACTAAAAAAATAAAGTCAGAATTTTTTCTTAGAAAGAGTTAATCTGACTTGACTGATTGAGCTGGCAATGGCTTTGGCTTTCTCAATTTGATGGTGTGATTGTTTATACAAATTAAATAAGTAAATAGTCCACTATCATGTTCTGATAAAAACATACAATGTGATAAGCTCAAAGAATTTTATGAAAACATCTTACTGAAAAAAATGCATTTTGAAATTAACATTTAAACATTTGTAATCCTTTCAAAGTATAAGATGGCTCTATATCAAAAAGATAAAGTTATACTACAAGATGACTCTGTATAAAAAAAGCAAAGTTATAGGTCTTTAACAAGTCTCAGCAAAGTGTTTCACTCCAGAAATCAATGTTTTGCAAATCAGTTGATTTTCATCAATTAACATTCAAAAAAAGCAAAAAAAAAGACTTGAGTTTTCCAATGACAGATTTTTTTATCACCTACTTATCATTTACTATCTCGATTTTGACATGTAATCCATAGACCATTTGAATAATACTGCCATAACAAAAGTAATATGTTATATATTTATTATAAAAGGTAGATCCTTATAATGATTTAAGTGAAGAAAAAAATGACTGAATTGCTGTTAAAACCTTCCTGATTCTAACAATAAATAATAACATCCATTGGGCTTTATTTTTAATAAAATTTACTTTATATGTGTAATAACTATCAAAATGTTTTTTAATTGCATCCTACTAATAAATTTAATGAATCAATAAGAGTAAAAGCAAAGGTTCAAAAACAAACAGGTTTAAGGACATAGGAAAATAAACGTTTTCAATTTATATGTATTTTTAATATTAGGTATATTTGAATGTAGAAATGCTGAAGTGTAAATATGTAATTTATTAGTATTCATGATGGTATGGAGACAGGGAAAAGACAGGGAGCAACCCCTGTCTAGTTAGAGCAGGATAAGGACCTCGGGAAAGAATAAAGGAAGGATGCTTATAGAAAGGGAGAAACAGGATGCTTGTGGCGGGAACATCCTGGCTGTTAGGATCAGGCGAATGTGGCACGAGCACGCCAAATTTGGAAACCTAGACAACCTTCGATGAGATTGGTGGATAGCATCCAAGCAGGAATCAATAGAAAATAGACAACTCAGTTAAATTTGAGATATAATCCCTAGACAAAGCCCAGACACAGGCGCTCTTATCTCCTCCTGGCTCACGCTGGGAGTTCCGTATTTCCGTTTTCTCTAAATAAAAAAGCCTTTTCTCCTGCTTGCCTACCTTGAGCATTTGCAAAATTCATTCTTCAACTCCATGAACATGAACCTGGTATCAGTATGAGTGTTCTGTTATGAAATTTGAGTTCAAAGAGAAAAAAAGAACAATGTAAAATTTCCGATGATAAAAGATCCTTCAAGTGTTCTTTGAATGTACAATAGTGGATATTAAATTTCAATGTTTAGTATTGGACACCTTCTGAAGAGTGGTTTAATAGTTTTAAATTACCAATATTTACAATATACCCCAAGTTACATATAATTTGCACTATTTTAATATAGCCAAGAAAAAAAAACTGTAGTCTATTGCCTTACAACTTTGTAGTCCAAAATAATACCATCAACTACATGTTACTATTTCATTTAAATCTAAATTAAATTAAATTAAAATTAAGATCCTCAATCACACCAGATTATAAGGAATTATATAAGGCAAGTGGCTGCCATATTTGACCAAGCACATATAGAAAATTTCTATCACCCACAAAGTTCTATTGAATAAACCTGTCTCGGGAAATTGCACTTTTTTCAGCATTAAAGTCCCTCAAAGACTTGATTTTCCACATTGGTAGCATATATGTTTTCCTCTCCCTTCCTCTCACCTGCTGAGACCAAGTATCATAGAATTGGGATTCAAGGATATGTTGTTACATTTACAGAAAATTTCTCTTTGGGATCTTTGTAATTCCAGGGGGAAATTATTTTCCCAGCCTGGGGCAAATAAACCCTTGAAGCCAAAATCAGTCAAAGGGAGAAATAGAGTAGGAGAGATTTGTTTATTGCTCACAAGCAGTCGTATACTCCTGTTCAGCAGTGTCTCTCACGACCCAACTGCAAAAAGGCCCCACCAAACCTCTCTGGTCCAGGTGTGCACTTGCTCTCCACCCCTCTTGTAATCACCTATTGATATGGAAATTGACTACTTCTCTCCACCCCTTGGAAGCACCTACTGCTAAAGAGATGCACTAAGGCCAGGTGAGGGATGCTGGAAATATTGCAATTTTACCCACAACCTTGCACCTGAAATTTTTACAGCACTTTAATCAAAAAGGTTGTAATGAATCTCTGTGGGTTTTTGGTATACCCATCAATGCTTAAATCATGAGTAACTTATAGTTTACCTTAGTTCCAGGAGATGATTTTTATTATAGATATCCACAGTATGACTCTCCGGGAGAGATCACCTCTAATATTTATCATTTCTACTAATTTGTAGTGCTCAATAGATATATAATATTGAAAAGTAGAAGTAGCACTTGTTTTAAAATAACTGTTGTTATTAAATTTCTAACAAAGAATTAGAGAGGCGGAATGATGGTGGTTTAAGACAAAAGCTAATCAATAGCTGTTGTTATAAAAAGATATTACCCTTCTGATACAGAATCATACAATTAGGATCATATAAAGTTTAGTGATGTATGGGCGACATTTGTTATATGAGAGGGAAGTATAATTTTTTCTTAAAAATATCTGCTACATTAATAAAACTAATATAAAATTGTCAGAGTATATTTACAGACAATAATATATCACATAAACTATAATCAAATTTTTAGGGTAGAGCTATAAAGGCATTGTTTTTATGTATTCTCACAGCAGCCCTCAGTTATGAATAAATTTCTTAACAGTACATGGTGAAGCTATCTAAATTAATTTTAATAAAGTAAAACTATTTGAATAATTTTATTTTTTATTTTACCATGATGCTTATGGGTCTTCTGTGTCTTCTGTCATTATGCTAAACAATAAACACAATGAATCAATCTTTATTCTGTTACCCAGTTCCTGATTTTTAAATGAACTTTCATTCTAAAAGTTTAGATGTACAGAATTATTACAAAGATACTACAGACATTTCCCATATGCTCTACACCCATTTACTCTACTTATTAACATCTTACATTAATTCGGTACATTTGTTATATTTAATGAACCAATATTGACACATATTATTAACTGAGCTCAATACTTATTCAGATTCCCTTAGTTTGTACCTAAAGTCCTTTATCTGTTCTAGCATCCCATCCAGGTGACCACATTATATTTAACTGTCATATCGATTTAGGATTCTCTTGGCGGTGACAGTTTTTAAGGCTTACCTTGTTTTCAATGACCTTGACAGTTTTGAGAAGAATAGGTAGGCATTCCTCAGGATTAGACTGGGTTATGTGTTTTTATGCGGAAGACCACAGAGGTAAAATGCCATTTTCATCACATCATATCAAGGACATACATTATGAATCTGATTCATCACTGTTCATGTTGGCCTTGATCAATATTGATCCCAGTTACATTTTTAAACATATGGAAAAACAGATGCAAATTATGTAAACGTATCTTAAGTATTCACTCCATAAAAAATAAGGGTCAAGACCATTTGCAGGCACATGATATTTCAGGTAATATATCATTTAAAATTAATTAACTAGTAAAATACCAATGAAGAAATATCCAAACAACAAATGAATATAATTTTCCTTACAAATATAGATTATAGACAGAGCTAATTTGATAATTTCCAGATACAAAAAGGTAGGCGATTTTTATTCACTCAACATACTGTTGTATTATAAACCAAAACATATATAAATATGAAATTATACTATATTATACCTGAGAACATATCAGCAGTCATTTTCTAAGTCACTTTTCATGAAAACATGTGCACATGCAAAGGAAATTTATTTCTACTTCCAAATCCATCTGAGACTTGGTTTAGGTACTATATAAAACATACAAATTTATAATCAATCCTAAAATATTTCATAATAAATATGAGTTACCAATATGGGTTACAGGTGATATTTTGATTTATACATGTATTATATAAATATATTTATATATATTCATGCAATTTTCATTGATGCACTGTGATATATAGTTACATATATGATATATAGGCATATATAAGTATCTACATATATATGAATTTATTTGTATAAATGCATATATATATAAATATATACACATACTATACATATATATACCATTTCAGTTCTACCTGTTGCTTTTATTTGGGCAGTTGTAATCCTAGACAAATTAAATATTTACAAATCTTACTGGGTTTTTGTCCTGTGGCAGATCACAGATCATATATATATTAAATAATTTCCATTAGAAAAAACTGCAAAGTTGTCCCATTCACATTTACTGCAGCAACACTTACATTCCTTTAGGGTTGTAACAGAGGGACAGCTTCCACAGAGGCTGCCTCAGGCAATTGAGAAGCCGTCAGGAACCTGTGGTAGGCAAATCTGGAGCGCCTCCCAGGTAACTAGGCCACACATTTCCAAACAATGCTGCACTGTTGATTCTAGACCATTTTTTACTTCTATTTGGCTGCAATTAGAACCAGAACTAGAATAAAATATGACTCTCCTGAGAATGTGGCTTTGCCAGTCATGGAGATTTTGTCCAGAAAGTTTGCTTAAACTCAGAAGTGACCTGAAATTAATGTTTCTACTGTCATATATCCAAATAAATGACTTAGCATGTTAAACTAACAGTGTCCATATTTAAGTGTTCTGATTCATTTTTTCCCTCATTTTTCCAGGAAGCGTATTTCTTGTTATGTCACAGAGGAAGCTTTGAAATGTTCTATATCTTGGAAACTAACTGTTAACTTCCACTAGTCCTACCCAAAAAGTTGTTAATTATACAGAAAACTCTCTTTGCTTGACTGAACATGACTTCTAGTGATATCTGTGAATTTATACATTATGAATAAGCAACTGCTCAAAAAACATCAATGTATACAGTAAAATTACACTATATTAAAAAATAGATTGCATTGGAAACTGTCCTAAGACATTGAATAAGTGACCTCAAAAGAACAGGACATTTTCAATTTGTCTTTGAATCTCTGGAGATTACTGCATGATCTGGCTTTCAGTGGAAAGTCCAAAAACAGTTTTACATAATTGAATGACCTGTATTATTTGGTTTGCTCAATAAAATGGTAAATGCAATAGGATATGTATATAAATTTAAATAGCTTATCAGTGAAGGTTTTTATAATATTTACTATATGTTGATCACCTGTAAATGTAAAACACCTGTAATGTATAAGGCTAATGTTTCAATTTTCAGTTCCCTTAAGTGAACATACTAGGTATAAATTAAGAATAGGTACAAAGAAGAGAATTATAGAATAGAGCCAAGCCTAAGGAGAAAAACATAATGTTAGGGCATTACAGAAAAAGATAAATAGGGGTCATCTTTAAAGGAACCTGAAATTAAAATGTGATTATAGGAATAGCAGCAAGTCTCTGTATTCTGCTGAGACCACATCATAAAATCTTCAGTTAAGGCAATGAGAAGAATCACTGCAATGAATTTACTGTTCTTTAAGTAGAAAGTACACCTTGTTTGCTGATTTCAAAATATTGTAGTAAAATGAAAGTTTTAATGAATTTTCCTAAGAACCCACAATATACAAATTTTAATTTGAAAATGACATAGAAATCTTTTTTAATATTTCTATTTCCATCTTGCAAATAATTCATAGCATCTTATATATTTTCTATAAATTTTTAGCAACTTTATTGAGGAATAATTGACACATAATACACAGTATGCTTAAGTTTACAATTTGACAAATTTGAAATATGAATACATCCTTGAAATAATCACCAAATCAATGGGGTGAACCTGTCCTTTGCCCTTCCAAAGTCCTGTCTCTTTAAAATCCACTCCATCTTGTATATCTCCTTATCTCCTTCCCCTTACAACCACCAATCACCTTTCATTATAGTTTATTTTTTCTGCAGTTTTAAGTAAATGAAATCATAGAGTATTTACTTTTTTGTCTGAAATTTTTAATGCAGCATAATTATTTGATTTCATTCATTGTATGCATCCATAGTTCATTCACTTTTTATGGCTGAATCATATTCCACTATATGGACATAGTACAATGTGTTTATCCATTTCTCTGTTTACAGAAATTTCAGTTGTTTTCATTTGGGACTACTACATATATAGCTACTATAAAAATTCATGTACAATTCTTGTTATGGGAATTTGTTCTCTTTTCCCATAGGTAAATGAAATGACTGGATCATATGATAGATACATGCTTAATATTATAAGGAAATGTCAAACTGTTTTCCAAAATGTTTGTACCATTTTATATTCAAATCAACAAAAACTGAGACTGTCAGTTTCTCCATAGTCTTGCTGACACTTTATAGTCACTTTTGTTTCCTTTTATTTTGTTTTTAATTTTAGTCATTCTTTTAGTAGTGGTATCCCATAGATTTATTTATATTTATTTTTTATTTCAATATATTATTTTTACATTAAAGTATGTACAATAAAACACACAACTCATAGTATACAGCCTAATGAATTTTGACATGTGTACATACTTATGTAATTATGACTCAGAAAATATATCATTCTCACTAGTTTTCCCCCCTTCTTGTAGATCTAATTTACATTGTTTTAATGATTAGCAAGGTTTGACCCTTTATATATGCTTATGTGTTTTGTATGTATCTTCTTTGATGAAGTTTCTGTTCAAATATTTTGTCTAATTTTTTATTGGGTTGTTCATATGTTACTGAGTTTTGAGTCATCTTTATATTTTTTCAAAATAGAAGTACCTAACAAGTAAAAAAATTTTCAAAAGTTTTCACCTAATATGGGAAGAGCCTTTAATTTTCTTGATAGTATTATTTGAAAAACTGAAGTTTTTAATTTTGATAAAAACTATATATCAATTCATTATTTTATGGATTGAGTTGTTGTGGCTTTATCCAAGAATTTTTCACTAATCCAGGGTTACAAATATCTCCTCTGGTCTTTTCTAGAAATTTCATGTTTTAGCTTTCATATTTAATTCTATAATCCATTTTGATGGATAATATACATAATTTTTGTATATCATGTGAAGTATTCTTTAAAGTTCATTGTTTCAGCCCTATTTGATGAAAAGATATTTTTCTCCATTGAATTGCCTTTGCAACTTCACCAAAAATAAGTTTCAACATACATGTGGGTCAGCTTCTGGACTCTATTCTGTTTCATTCATCTCTTTATCTTTATGCCCATACCAAGCTGATTTGATTACAGTGTTCTATTATAAGTCTTCAAGACAGTTAATGTTAGCTTTTAACTTTGTTTTACTTTTCAAATTGTTGTGGCTATTCTGTATCATTTGAATGTTCATATGAACTTTGGACTCACCCTTATAATATCTCTACAAAAAATATTTCTGTGATATGAATGGAATTGCATTGAATTTATAGATAAATTCACATAAGATTAGCATTTTAACAATATTGAGTCTTTTGAATCTTCAGTAAGTATATCATTCCACATAGATTTTTCTTTAATTTCTCTCAAGAATTTTTGTAATTTTAGTGTACAGACTTTTCATATCTTTTGTCAGAAAAAGCCATAAATAAATTGAATTTAAAATCATTTTAATATTTTATTGCTCACTTCTGGAATACAGAAATATTATAAACTTTTTCATATTGATCACATCTTTTACAGCCTCATTATATTCATTTGTTAGTTCCAGTAGCTTAGTTTTTAGATTCCACCAGATTTTATACATGAACAATGATGTATTTGCAAATAAAGAAAAATCTCATTGCCTCCTTTTCATTCTGGGTTTATTTTTCTTACCTGATTTCACTCACCAGAAATTTCAGTGCAATATTGAATAGAAATTTTGAGAATAGATATCCTTGTTGTCTTCCAGCCTTACAATGTAATATTTCATAGATACCTTTCTTTAGTAGGAGGAAGTTTCCTTTTATTTTTAGTTCCCTAAATTTTTCATGAGGAATTGATGTTGCTTTTTCCTTTCAAATTCTTTTTCTGAATCAATTGAGATGATCACTAAGTGAGAATAAAATTAAAGCTATTATAATTCCTGAAGGAGAAAAGTGATGGTACCAGAAGAGATAGAAAAAGCTGTTTGATGACATAATGGCTGAAAACTTTCCAATTTGATAAAAATGATAAAATTGACACTTCCATGAAGCTCAACAAACTTCAAGGAGAAGAAACATGAGTAAAAATATACTAGCACATTATAATCAAATTAATTAAAACCACTGATAAGAAGAAAATGTTAAAAACAGCCAAAGGAAAAGAACATGTTATATAGAGAAGAGCAAAGACATGGATGAAAGCATATGTCTCCTTAAAACTAACGTAAGCAAGATGACAGTGCCACAAATTGAAAGCACTACAGAAAAAAAAAATTGTCAAACTTGCATTCTATACCCAATGAAAAAATCTCTAAAATAAAGGAGAAATATTGACCTTTCTTCACCCAAAAACTAAAAAATGTCATCACCAGTAGACTCACATTTTAAGAAATATTAAAAGAAGTCCTTCAGACCAAAGCAAATGATTCCAGATTGGAATCCAGAAGTATAAAAGGAACACTGGAATGGTAGCTAAATGTTAAAAGTTTTTTTTAATATCATATCTTTCAAAAAAATAACTGACTATTTAAACAAATAACCACAATGAGTATTTGGTTTTATAACATGTAAGTGTAATGTATGAGAACAATAATATAAAGACTGAGAGGAGAATCAAAAGTATACTGTTGAAAAGTTCTTGAAGATAGATTATGGTAAGAAACATGACTTTATGATCTGAGATCTTGCAGAATGCCTAGTTTACAGTGATGAAATCTGCATACATCATGTCAGAACAAGTGACCAGTAAACATTTAACTAATGTGCCAGTTTGAAATGTCCCCCTAAGGAGTTGGAGTGCTGTGCTCCAAGATGCTGATTGTAAATTAAAACACTGGATGATATATGGTATTTTATGATACTTAGCAGGGAAAGACATACTTTATGTAATGAAGAGGAAGACCTATCCTGATTACCATGGACAGCTAGCAGGCACATATCATGCCTAAGATGTGAGGAATTCACTGTTGCTGTTTCCATATCTCGGGAAAACATTGCAGTGAAAATCTCAGTAACTACAACCTAACCATGGCAAGAAAACTTAAAGCTTTATTCCCTTTGAAATCGAAACCTGCATGTTCTTGGTTTCAACTGCATGTCTTAGTCCCTGATTTCACAGGACCACAAATCAAGACGCCATATCTCTGAGGTCAACCTAGTTTCTCATAGTGTAAGCATTCTACCAAACATGGTAAGCATTCTACCAAACATGGTAATTCAACATCTTCTCCTCATCCTTATGCTAATTTGTTATTTCTTCAGAATATACATTAGAATCATGAGATCACAATATAACTATTTTTAAGTTGCTCCTCATGGAAAAATATATTGCTTTTCAAAATATATACCAATTTACATAGCTACCAACAGTGTACAGAGTTGGTTACTTAATTGAAACTCTTTCACATGCTGTTCTTGATAGAATTAGTGTGATTTTGGCAAGACTGAGAAAAATTTTTATATGCCAAATAAGTAGTTTGTTCTATTTTCATTTAGAATATATATACTACTTGTTTGTTCTCAATACTATTAACAAACATATTTTCTATTCTGATGTAATTATGCACAAATCTGGAAACTCTTGAGTAAAATGTAGTTACTATAATTAGGTTATATCAATTATTGTTATCATGTGTAGGCAATATTACTGCTTCATATTGGGCTTACATAATTTTTTTTCATTATTTTTAAATTTGCAGTTTTATAAATAACTATTGAAGAAGAGGTTTTCCTTTGAATAAGTTTTTTTAGTAGATTACTTCAAACACCTAAACTTGAAAATTAAGCACATATCTGTCATTTAAGAAAATTAAATTTATTGCAGTAATTATGTTGCAAAATGATACACATGACTAATAAAGTAGTGCTAATAAATCAATAATTAAATCTTATTCAAGTAGTTGATAGATCAGTCAGATATTTGTTTTCATATACCAGTAATACACACTTTGCCATCATAAAAGAAGATTTACATCTATACTGTGATATTGTCTTGTTATACCTGGCACAATATGCTTTTTAAAATAAGTAAATTCATGCCACTCTGTCCATATTACATGTCTACGTAATATATTTTGGGAACCTTACAACCCAGTGTATAATAATAATAGATGTGTTCAAATAGGATATTATTTTTATATTAAGAGCCTCAGAAGTCAAAATTCTTTCAATGTACTTTAAAAATGAGCAAATAATATATTCACTGTACTGATAACTCATGTAGGTTCTGGTAATACAATATCTTTTCAATTATTTTTCAAGGAGGTTCATCTAAAACTAACTAGGTACACATCTGGAAAACAGGAGTCAGAGACTACTGGTTCCTATTTTAATAAAATACTTATCTTCTCTTTTATTAGAAAATAAAATTTATAATTTTCTAAGTTGATAACAAATAATGTTATTAATATTTAATAATCATCTGTTATTATAATTGATTATACCTAAGTTAATTTTTCTTAATAACTATCACTTGTTATTTGTGAGGATTTAGATGAGGATGCTAATTGCCATTTAAAACCAGTTCAATATTTCTTTTCTTGAATTTGTACCAATATGCCATTGCAAACACTTATTTGGTTACTTGCTAACATAATATCAATATCATTATAACATATAAATTGGGCCACTAATTTGAAATAAAATTAAATAAATTAAATATAAGATAAGATAAAAATTAGAACTTTCATTATATTTATATTCATATGCAAATATATGTAAACTAATATTCACTTTGATTTTTATATTACCACCATGCTACAAATAAACACTCAAGATATTACAAAAAGAAACCAAATATGATAATCAGGCAATATTTCTGTCTCTAATTTGAAGCAATATGACAAGGCATAGTTACTGAAAAACAAAATGAACTAATTTAAAGCAACTTAAAATTTATCTTACTTCAAAAGAACATTAAATTAATCAATTTTTGGAGAGGTTTTAACAAGCCCTTTAACTGGAAACATTCCAATTAATTTAAATGAACCGAATTGTCAGAAACCTGAGTAAATATAAACAGGAAAGGAAAAAATATTAGTGTAGACTGAGAAATTTTCCCCCTAAGTCTTTCGAATCTTATTGAATTAAAACAACTGGATAGGCACTTGAAAATTTGATAACAGAGATTTGATAGTTTATCAATAACTTGCAGCAGATAAAAAAACCACATAAGCAGCTGTTCAGGAACAGATAACTAAATTGAACATGGGCCTTAGAAATGGTTGAGCTGCTTTAAGCCTTAAAGCAAGGGAAGAAAACTGAAGACATCTATGCTGCCAAATTATGTTTCTGCACTGGAAATAGTGAAATAGGTATTAATACTTTGAAATGAATATTTTTTATTAAGATATCATTGATATACAATCACATGAGCAACACTGGGGTTACTAGATTCCCCCATTATCAAGTCCCCACCACATACCCCATTACAGTCACTGTCCATCACCATAGTAAGATGCTATAGAGTCACTACCTGCCTTCTCTAAGCTATACTTCCTTCCCCGTGCTGCCCCCCTACATTATGTGTGCTAATCATAATGACCCTTAATCACTTTATCCCTCCTTTCCCACCCATCCTCCCTAGTCCCTTTCCCTTTGGTAGCTGTTAGTCCATTCTTGGGTTCTGTGAGTCTGCTGTTGTTTTGTTCCTTCAGGTTTTGCTTTGTTGTTATACTCCACAGATGAGTGAAGTCATTTAGTACTTGTCTTTCTCTGCCTGGCTTATTTCACTGAGCATAATACCCTCTAGCTCCATCCATCTTGTTGCAAATGGTAGGATTTGTTTTCTTCTTATGGCTGAATAATATTCCATTGTGTATATGTACCACATCTTCTTTATCCATTCATCTACTGATGGACACTTAGGTTGCTTCCATATCTTAGCTGTTGTAATTAGTGCTGTGATAAACATAGGGGTGAATATGTCTTTTTCAAACTGGGCTGCTGCATTCTTAGAGTAAATTCCTAGGAGTGGAATTCCTGGGTCAAATGGTATTTCTATTCTGAGTTTTTGAGGAACCTCCATACTGCTTTCCCACAATGGTTGAACTAGTTTACATTACCACCAACAGTGTAGAAGGGTTCCCTTTTTTCACATTGTCGCCTGCATTTGTTGCTGTTTGTCTTTTGGATGTTGGCTATCCTAACTGGTGTGAGGTGATATCTCATTGTGGTTTTAATTTGCATTTCTCTGACGACTAGTGATGTGGAGCATCTTTTCATGTGCCTGTTGGCCATCTGAATTTCTTCTTTGGAGAAGTGTCTGCACATCCTCTGACCATTTTTTAATTGGGTTATTTGCTTTTTGGTTGTTGAGGTGAGTGAGCTCTTTATATATCATGGATGTCAACTGCTTATCGGATATGTCATTTATGAGTATATTCACCCATCCTGTAGGATGCCTTTCTGTTCTGCTGATGGTGTCCTATGTTGTACAGAAGCTTTTCAGTTTAGTATAGTCCCATTCGTTCATTTTGGCTTTTGTTTCCCTTTGCCCATGGACATATGTTCATAAGACGTTGCTCATGTTTATATTCAAGAGATTTTTGCCTATATTTTCTTCTTTGTGTTTTATGGTTTCATGACTTACATTCAGGTCTTTGATCCATTTCCAGTTTGCTTTTGTGTATGGAGTTAGGTAGTAATCCAATTTCATTCTCTTACAGGTAGCTGTACAGTTTGGCCAACACCAGTTGTTGAAGAGGCTGTCATTTCCCCATTCTATATCCATGGCTCCTTTATCATATTTTAATTAACCATATATGCTTGGGTTAATATCTGTACTCTCTAGTCTGTACCATTGGTCTGTGGGTCTGTTCTTGTGCCAGTACTAAATTGTCTTGATTACTGTGGTTTTGTAGTAGAGCTTGAAGTTGGACAGTGAAATCCCCCCTGCTTTATTCTTCCTCAGGATTGCTTTGTCTATTCGGTGTCTTTTGTGGTTCCATTTGAATTTTAGAACTATTCCAGTTCATTGAAGAATGCTGTCAGTGTTTTGATGGGAATTGCGTTGAATCTATATATTGTTTTAGGCAGGATGGCCATTTTGACAATATTAATTCTTCCTACCCAAGAGCATGGGATGAATTTCCATTATTAGTAACCTGTTTAATTTCTCTCGAGAATGTCTTGTAGTTTACAGGGTATAGGTCTTTCACTTCCTTAGTCAGGTTTATTCTTAGGTATTTTATTCTTTTTGATGCAATTGTGAATGGAATTGTTTTCCAATTTCTCTTTCTGCTAGTTCATCATTAGTGTATAGGAATGCAACAGATTTCTGTATATTAATTTTGTATCCTTCAACTTTGCTGAATTCAGATATTAGTTTTAATAATTTTGGAGTGGATTCCTTATGGTTTATTATGTACAATATCATGTCACCTGGAAACAATGACAGTTTAACTTCCTCCTTACCAGTCTGGATTCCTTTATTTTTGTGTGGTGTCTGATTACCATGGTTAGGACCTCCACAATTATGTTGAATGAAAGTGGGGAGAGTGGGCATCCTCGTCTTATTCCTGGTCTTAAAGGAAAAGCTGTCAGCTTCTCACTCTTAAGTATGATGTTGGCTGTGGGTTTGTCATATATGGCCTTTATTATATTGAGGTACTTACCCTCTATACCCATTTTGTTGAGAGTTTTTATCACGAATGGGGGTTGAATTTTGTCAAATGCTTTTTCGGCATCTATGGAGATGATCATGTGATTTTTGCCCTTTTTATTGATACAGTGGATGATACTGATGGATTTTTGAATATTGTACCATCCTTGCATCCCTGGGATGAATCCCACTTGATCATGATGTATAATCCTCTTGATGTATTTTTGAAATTGGTTTGCTAATTTTTTGTTGAATATTTTTGCCTATATGTTCATCAGGGATATTGGTCTGTAATTTTCTTTTTTTGTGGTGTCTGCCTGCTTTTGGTATTAGAGTGATTCTGGTTTCATAGAGTGAGTTTGGAAGTATTCCCTCCTCTTGTATTTGTTGGAAAACTTTAAGGAGAATGGTTATTATGTCTTCTCTAAATGTCTCATAAAATTCAGCATAAAATCCCCATCTGGTCCAGGGATTTGTTCTTAGGTAGTTTTTTGATTACTGATTCAATTTCATTGCTGGTAATTGGTCTGTTCAGATTTTCTGTTTCTTCCTGGGTCAGTCTCAGAAGGTTGATTTTTCACAGCATTCTCTGATTATTCTTTATATTTCTGTGGTGTCCGTAGTGATTTTTCCATTCTCATTTCTGATTCTGTTTATGTGTATGGATTCCTTTTTTCTTTATAAATCTGGCTAACAGTTTATCTATTTTGTTTATTTTCTCAAAGAACTAGCTCTTGGTTTCATTAATTTTTTCTATTGTTTTATTCTTCTCAATTTTTTTTTTATTATTTCTATGATCTTTATTATGTCCCTCCTACTGACTTTGGGCCAAATTTGTTCTTCTTTTTACAGTTTCAATAATTGTGCATTTAGACGGTTCACTTGGGATTGTTCCTCCTTCTTTAAAAAGTCCTGGGTTGCTATATGCTTTCCTCTTGGAAATGCCTTCACTGCTTTCCACAGAATTTGGGGCACTGGAGTGTTGTTTTCATTTTTCTCCATATATTGTTTGATCTCTGTTTTAATTTGGTCACTGATCCATTGGTTATTTAGGAGCCTGTTGTTAAGCCTCCATGTGCTTGTGAGCCTTTTGGTTTTCTTTGTACAATTTATTCCTAGTTTCATGCATTTGTGATCTGTGAAGTTGGTTAGTACAATTTCAATCTTTTTTAATTTACTGAGTCTCTTTTTGTGGCCTATTATGTGGTCTATTACGGAAAATATTCCATGTGCACTTGAGAATGTGCATCTTGCTGCTTTTTAGTGGATTGTTCTATAGATGTGTGTTAGGTCCATCCGTTCTAATGCGTTGTTCAGTGCCTTTGTCTCCTTACTTATTTTCTGTCTGGTTGATCTGTTTTTTCGAGTGAGTGGAGTGCTGATGTCTCCTAAAATGAATGCATTGTATTATCTTTCCCCCTTTCTTTCAGTTAGTATTTTTTGTACTTATTTGGGTGCTCCTATGTTGGGTGCATAGATATTTATAATGGTTATATATTCTTGGTGAACTGACCCCTTTATCATTATGTAATGTCCTTCTTTGTCTATTGTTACTTTCTTTGTTTTGAAGTCTATTTTGCCTTATACAAGTACTGCAACACCTGCTTTTTTCTCCCTATTGTTTGCATGAAATATCTTTTTCCATCCCTTCACATTTAGTCTGTGTATGTCTTTGGGTGGGTTTGAAGTGAGTCTCTTGTAGGCAGCATATAGATGGGTCTTGTTTTTTTATCCATTCTTTAACTCTACATCTTTTAGTTCATGCATTCAGACCATTTACATTTAGGGTGATTATCAATAGATATGTACTTATTGTCATTGCAAGCTTTAGATTAGTGGTTACCAAAAGTTCAAGGGCAATTACTTTACTATCTAGCTGTCTACCTTAACTCACTTATTATGCTATTATGACCACAGTCTGAAGATTCTTTTTTTCTCTCCCTGCCTTTTCTTCCTCCTGTACTCTTTATATGTTAGGTGTCATATTCTGTACTCTTTGTGTATCCCTTGACTGACTTTGTGGATAGCTGATATCATTTAGCATTTGGTAAGTATTTAGTAGCTAAATTTAGTAGCTAAACTTCCTTTGCTGTGGTTTTATTTTCTCTGGTGACAGCTGTTTAGTCTTAGACACACTTCCATCTAGAGCAGTGCCTTTAAAATACACTGTAGAGATGGTTTTTGGGAGATAAATTCCCTCAACTTTTGCTTATCTGGGAATTATTTAATCCCTCCTTCAAATTTAAGTGATAATCTTGCTGGGTAGAGTATTCTCGGTTCTAGGCCCTTCTGTTTCATTGCACTGAATATATCATGCCACTGCCTTCTGGCCTGTAAGGCTTCTGCTGAGAAGTCTGATGATAGCCTGATGGGTTTTCCTTTTTAAGTGATCTTTTTTCTCTCTCTGGCTTCTTTTAATACTCGTCCTTGTTCTTGATCTTTGCCATTTTAATCATTACATGTCTTGGCGTTGTCCTCCTTGGGTCCCTTGTCTTTGGAGATCTGTGGACTTCCATGGCCTGAGAGACTATTTTCTTCCCAATATTGGGGAAGTTTTCAGCAATTACTTCTTGAAAGACACTTCCTATCCCTATCTTCCTCTTCTGGTACACCTATAAGGCGAATATTATTCCATTTGGATTGGTTACACAGTTCTCTTAATATTCTTTCATTCCTAGAGATTCTTTTTTCTCTCTCTGCCTCAGCTTCTCTGTAATCCTGTTCTCTGATTTCTATTCCACTCACTGTCTCTTCTAAAACCTCACCTTATCTGCTTTTAAATCCCCCCATTGTTTGTTTCTTTTCAGTTATCTCCCTCCTGAGTTCATCTCAGCTCTTTCATATTTTTCTGTAGCTCCAATAGCATGCTTATGACTTTTATTTTGAATTCTTTTTCAAGAAGATTGGTGATTTCAGTTTCACGGAGCCCTCTTTCTCGTATTTGAGGGATTTTGGATTGAACAAGGTTCTTCTGCCTTTCATAGTCCTGGAGAGATGGCAATGGTCACCTGCAAGTGGCGCATGTGTCAGCTGGGAGGTCAAAGTCCCTTCATGCTTGCCAGTTGCTGTGCCTCTCTCCACTGTCTGTACCAGTTAACCGTACACAGGGAGAAGCCTCTGGGTTAATTCCCTAAACTGCCATGGGGTGATGGCCCTTGGGATGGTCTAGGGTGGTGGCAGGGGTCGTAGGTGAGTGGCATGTATTCTGCTGCAATAACAAAGCCCCTTCGTTGCTCCAGGTCTCAGCACCCATCTCCTCTGTCTGTGCCTGTCAACCATGCACAGTGAGCAGCCTCTGGGTCTGGGCCAGTTAGCCACATGCAGGGAGAAGCCTCTACATTAAGCTGTGTAGTTGCTGTAGGTGGGGGTGCCCTCTGGCTGATCTTCAGCAATGGTGGGGACAGCCGGTTTGCACGTAGGTGCTGGTGGGAGGAAGGAGTGGTAGGCTGCTTATTGTGGTGAGGGCCTTCAGGGCTGCATTGCCAACCAGGAGGATAGGGCACCTAAAGTTCCTGAATGTTCCCAACCTGGTGGGCTGAGCGTGCCAGGACGATATTCTCCAACTGTTCCTTTTTGTAAACACCTGCCCCTTTAGCAGCCCTCTCACTATTGAGGGATCCCTTAAAGCAGCTGCTTTTCTTTTGTCCCATAGCAGCTGGTCGTGGGAACCTATTTGTAGTCTTCGTCTCAGACTTTGCTTTTCAGCTCCTCTAATCTCCAGAGCACCATGCAATGTGGGTCTGTGCTCTCGGGGGAGATTTCTAGGGTTGGGTATTTAGTAGTCCTATGTTTCCACTCCCTCCCCACTCTGATTCCTTTCCTCTCGCTGGTAAACTAGGGTGGTTGTGCTCGGGACCCGCTGGGTCACGGCTTTGTACTTTACCCTTTTCCATGAGAGGTTGACTTCTTCCAGATTTAAACTGGCTGGTGTACTGTTACTTCTGGTCACTCTTTTAGGAATTGCTGTATTTTCAAAATATATGTGGTTTTGGGAGGAGATTGCCACACTACTCATTCTGCCATCTTTTCTCTCTCCCTGAAATGAATATTCTAAAGAAAATGCAGCTATGTTGTTTCCAGTCAGTATGCAGTTGGGTTGAAGATACTTTCTTCCCTCTAGGCAATAAGATTCTGCTTTATTTTTTGTTATGTGCATACTAATTCCATTAAAAGGAGAATTACTAATTTTTGAGTAGATTGCTGAAAATATATTTAATGCCTTTGAAAGTTTGTAAAGTCTCTTTACCAACCAAAGTTCTGTCTAATAAAATAAATTTTAGTTATAATACAAGCACAACACATACAATACCTGGAACAACTAAATTTGCTGTTTTGATGATGTAATTGCACATAAATTGTAACTCTCTTATTTCTACACTGATAAGTGCTGTTGTATTTATTTCAGTATTATCCCAGGGATTCCATCTAAGATGATGAAAATGTTTGCCATCATTGGACTTACTGCCTTGCCTCATCCTCTTTTTACAAGATTTTTTTTAAATTAACGTGACACGAATAAAACATCATGTTCTCTACAACTTAGGTAATTTGCTAGATTTGCAGAAAATTAGGCTTGAAGCTGTTGATAGAATTTTTAGTGGGAAAAATAACTTTTTTTCCCATACAAAATGAAACCCTTACAGAACAACTTGACAGAAATAAGTCCATCTGTGGCTTTGCCTGATGGGTTGATATTTGAGACCGCACAATTGAGGACACTTTTTTACTTAAAGCTTTGTGATTACAGACTTGCTGGTAAGCATATAATTTGTTAACAGCTACCCCCTCCGGAAATGGCAATTGAAGTAAGAAGAAAGATATGGTTCTGAAGGCTTGTCAAATTTGCTGCAGGTATTTCAAAAGACATATGCACCCCTCTGTTTATCAGAGCACTATTTACAATAGCCAAGAGATGGAAGCAACCTAAGTGTCCCTCAGTAGATGAATGGATAAAGAAGATGTGGTTATACACAATGGAATAATATTCAGCCATTAGAAAGAAACAAATCCTACGATTTGCAACAACATGGGTGGAGCTAGATGGTATTATGTTCGGTGAAATAAACCAGATGGAGAAAGACAAGTACCAAATGATTTTGCTCATTTGTGTAGTGTAACATCAAAGCAAAACTGAAGGAATGAAACAGCAGCAGACTCACAGACTCCAATAAGGCACTAGTGGTTAATAATGGGGAGGGGTGGGGAATGGTGGGTGAGGAGGGAGGTGAAGGGGTTTGAGGGGAACTATAATTAGCAATCACATATAGGTAAGTCACAGGGAAGGCAGTACAGCACGGAGAAGACAAGTAATGACTCTATAGCAGCTTACAAAGCTGATGGACAATGACTGCAATGGGGTCTGGGGGGACTTGATAATATGGGTGAATGTTGAAACCACAATGTTGTTCATGTGAAACCTTTATAAGGTTGCATATCAATGATACTTTACTTTTTGAAAATACTGAGGCTCTTTTTGTGGCCTAGTATATGATTTATTCTTGAAAATGTTCCATGTGCACTTGAGAAGAATGTGTATCCTGATGCTTTTGGGTGGAGAGTTCTGTAGATATCTGTTATGTCCATCTGTTCTGATGTGTTGTTCAGTGCCTCTGTGTCCTTACTTATTTTCTGTCTGCTTGATCTGTCCTTCAGAGTGAGTGGTGTGTTGAAGTGTCCGAGAATGAATGCATTACATTCTATTTCCCATTTTAATTCTGTTAGTATTTGTTTCACATATATAGGTTATCCTGTGTTGGGTGCATAGATATTTATAATGGTTATATCCCCTTGTTGGATTGACCCATTTATCATTATGTAAAGTCCGTATTTTTCTCTTGTGACTTTCTTTGTTTTGAAGTCTATTTTGTCTAATACAAGTACTACCACACCTTTTTTCTCCCTATTAGTTGCATGAGATATCTTTTTCCATCCCTTCACTTTTAGTCTCTTTATGTCTTTGGGTTTGAAGTGAGTCTCTTGTAGGCAGCATATAGTTGGGTCTTGTTTCTTTATCCATTCAGTGACTTTCTGTCTTTTGATTGGTGCATTCAGACCATTTACATTTAGGGTGATTATCAATAGGTATGTAATTATTGCCATTGCAGGCTTTAGAATCATGGTTACCAAAGGTTCAAGGTTAACTTCCTTACTATCTAACAGTCTTACTTCACTCACTTAGTATGCTATTTGAAACACAATTTAAAGGTTCTTTTTTTCCCCCCTCCTTTTTCTTCCTCCTCCATTCTTTATATATTAGGTATCATATTCTGTACTCTTTGTCTATCCCTTTTTATTACCTCTGGTGACAGCTCTTTAACCTTAGGAAAACTTCCATCTATAACAGTCCCTCCAAAATACACCGTAGAGACGGTTTGTGGGAGATAAATTCTCTCAGCTTTTGCTTATCTGGAAATTGTTTAAACCCTCCTTCAAATTTAAATGACAATCTTGCCAGATAAAGTATTCTTGGTGCCAGGCCCTTCTGCTTCATTGTATTAAGTACATCATGCCACTCTCTTCTGGCCTGTAAGGTTTCTGCTGAGAAGTCTGATGGGTTTTCCTTTGTATGTGATCTTATTTCTCTCACTGGCTGCTTTTAATAGTCTGTCCTTATCCTTGATCTTTGCCATTTTAATTATTATACATCTTGATGTTGTCCTTGGGTCCCTTGTGTTGGGAAATCTGTGCACCTCCATCGCCTGAGAGACCATCTCCTTCCCCAGATTGGGGAAGTTTTCAGCAATTACTTCCTCAAAGAAACTTTCTATTCCTTTTTCTATCTCTTCTTCTGGTACCCCTATACTACTAATATTGTTCCATTTTGATTGGTCACACAGTTCTCTCAGGATTCTTTCATTCCTAGAGATCCTTTTTTCTCTCTGTGCTTCAGCTTCTTTGTATTCCTCTTTCCTAATTTCTATTTCATTCTTCTTCTCCTCCACTATATGTAATCTGCTTTTAATACCCTACATTATGCTCTTCAGTGATTGGATCTCCATCCTAAATTTGTTCCTGAGTTCTTGAATATCTTTCTGTGCCTCCATGAGCATGTTTATGATTTTTATTTTGAAATCTCTTTCAGGAAGATTTATTAATTCAGTTTCACTCGGTCCTTTCTCTGGTATTGAGATTTTGCTTTGAACCAGGTTCCTTTGACATTTCATATTTGTATGTGGTGTCCTTTAGTGCCAGAAGCTCTACTCTCTGGAGCTGCTAGGCCCCTGGAGCAATGTTGGGGGTCACAGGGGAGTGGTGCTGGTGCCTGAAGGGAGGAAAAAGCTGTTTCCTGCTTCCCGGCTGCTATGCCTGTCTCCACTGCCAGAACCAGTGGGCTGAACACACAGGTGTAAGCCTCTATGCTTTGTGTTTGTAGGTCCCATAGGTGGGGCTTCCCTCTGGCTGGCCTGATTCCATGGCATGGGTTGCTGGTTTGCAAGCTTGAGCCAGGTGCAGGCTAGCCAGGAGGAAGACATAGAAGGCTGCTTATTACAGTGGGGGGGGGGCTTTGGAGCTGCATAGCCAGCCAGAGGGCTGGAGAGCCTGAAGATCATTTACGCTCTCCACCTGTGGGGCAGAGTGCACACAGACAATTTTGTCTCCCTGTCCTTTCTCCTAAGCAGTGAGCTCTGTGCAATATTTGCCCCTTTAGCAGCCCTCTCGCTGTTAGGAAGTCTTTCAGACTGCCTGCCCAGATGAGCAGGATATGAATTCCTGTTTTCCACAAGCAGCTGGACTCTCTGCAGGTATTCCATTTGTCTTAGCTTTCCAACCCCCCTAATCACCAGAGCACCATACAATGTAGGTTCATGCTCCCAGAGCAGATCTCCAGGGCTAGGTGTTTAGAAGTCTCAGGCCTATGCTCTGTCCCCACTCTGTTTCTCTTTCTCCCACTGGTGAGCTGGGTGGGTGAAGGGCTTGGAATGTTACCCTGTTCTGTGAGGTCTGCTCTTTTCTCCAGGTGTATGCAGTCTGGCAGCCTTCTTTCCTGTTGCTCTTTCTGAATCAGTTGTATTAATTATATTTTCATATTATATGTGGTGTTAGGAGGAGGTCTCTGTCTCATCTCCCATGCCACCATCTTTAATCCAATCCCCTGCAGTCTTCTTTCTCATTCAAATTGCATGCTGCTCAGATTCTGAAAACTCTCCACAAGCAGCCCTAGCAGCCACACTGCCACCCTCCCTGGCAGGCGGCTGATGGCTCCACGTCCTCTCGGGGAGCAGGCATGGATCGCTTGCACATCCCCCATGCCGTGGGGAAATGGTGGGCAGGCTCCAGCCACTGGCAGGCGAGTGCTCAATGATACTTAAAAAAAAATTTACTGCGGTTGGAAATCTATGGACCTCTAGAATCAATACATAAGTTTAACCTTTGTTAACGCAGTAATATCCCCTTATCTGTGGTCTAGCTTCCCGTGGTTTCAGTTACTCGCAGTCTTATCTTCAGGAGGTAGACAGTAGCCTGATGTCTGTGTCATTCACATAGTTTCATCTCATCATGTAGGCAGTTGATCATCTCACATCACTAGAAGGGTCAATACAGTATAATAAGATATTTGGAGAGACAGAAAGAGAAACTACATTCACATAACTTTTATTATGGCATGTTGTTATAATTGTTCTTTTATTGTTATTGTTAATCTTTTACTATATTAATTTATAAATTAAACTTTATCATAGGTATGTATGTATAGGATAAAACATAATATACATACAGGTTGGTACTATCTATCTGTGGCCTCAGGCATCTTATGTCAACTGCAGGTAAAGAGGGAAAAATTGTTCTGCTTAAAATGGAATGTGGATTAATTCTTACTCCCTAACAAGGAGGAAACAGTAGCTGAATTTGACAAAATAGACTTCACTGATTTGTGAAAAAGAATGACTTATATGGAAGAAGTTGGAGGTAATTCTGTTTCTTTTGAGTCTAGAGTCTCTTCTGTGGCAGAGACTCCTAGTTTTCTACTCAAACCGGTCTATTCTCATCATTTCTTAGAATGCCTATAATATAGGTGGAAGATATATATACACTCTCTGCTGCAGTTACAAATCTTCTGTTTCTGGATGGTAATGTAGGCAGTGCATCACAGAATCACAACATGTGTGATGTGGAAATTAATAATAAGGAAATTAACTTCCAATGCAAAAAAGTGGCATGCCTGTGTGCATTGTTCAGAAGAGAAATAAATAAAAATTGTGATTAGATCCTAATATTTTAACTTCTGCCTTAGGCAAAATGCTCAAAGAGTGTTTAAACTTTTGAAAATGGACACAAATACTGCACAATTAAAAGTACAATGTGCAAATATAAAGAAACATTTAAACAGAATTGAATTTTAGGCAAACTTGTTTTAGGTGACTTCATCTGTGGGTGACATATCTTGAGGGTTGCTGGTAAGATAAAGGACCATATTTTTGATGATTCTGTATTTTCAGATAAGTGGAGTCAACCAAAATTTTTACCCCTGAAAAGGTGATTACCTAGAATAGTTATTGTTTTTGATGAGTCTGTTTAAAAGATGTTCACTTTTAAATCAAAATAAATATAAAAATTACTAAAGAATTATAAATCCATGTTGTACTGTCTTAAGCAAGTCATTCGTATCTCACTTCCTCCATTTCCTGCTCCATACAAATAGTTTCTTCATCAAAGTAACTTAAATAATGTAAAAACACTCTTGAATCCAAAGATGAAGAACACTGAACAAATGCAAAGTACCATTATGCTTTATACCCATCATTACCCATTTCTCCCGATTATTTCAGAAGGAATGATAAGTAGCAGTCCATATCCCTTCCACCACTTTAGGAATAAATAAGTGGAATAACTCCTTTCAACTGGAATATTACCTTGGCAAAGGCATTATTTAATGACGACAGACCCTGGATGAATTTCATTATGATTGCTAATAAAATTACTATAATTTGAACTCTGAGAACGTGTGGATTTAAAATGCGACTATCTACCTAAATTTTATGTAGTACTGAAACACAAAAACAAAAGGAAAGAAAAAGTCCCTCTTTTTAGTTTAAAAGTCCTATGACAAATGGCACTGCGCCTTCTGATTTTAGAGATGTTAAAAGGGCACAGTTGATTGTCACAACCACCTACATATCCCTTCTAACCAGTCATGTTTGGTAATTTTCCTTCTTTTAAAGTTCAGTTCGGTGGTTTGACATCACATTTTCATGGCATACTGAGAACTACTCATTTCTCCTACCCATTCCTTTCTAGTTCTGATCCCCTTGGAGCAATAGGAAAAAAAAAAACACTAATCACCATGGTGGGTGAAAAAAGAACTGAATTATTTTTCACTAGTCAATCATCTCAGCAAAATCTCTCTAGTACTGCCTTGCTACTTTGATATATGGAATGTTTCTTAAGTATATTCCAAATTTGGTGGGCAGGAAAAAAAATGAAATTTATGCTCTAATTCTGACTTCATCAGTAAGTGAACACTTACGATTTAGTTAATTCCTGTGACCTTCATTTCACCCATTTGCCCATGATGATGATAATCTGCAACTGGAAAGTGTGGATGGAATAAAATATAAGACACATTTAGCACTAGAAATGTGCTAAGTGCAACAAATGATAAGCACTTGAAGATGTTTATATTTTCTTTCATTTTCACTCCTGCTCATTCATGCTCAAATTATTTATATTTTACATTTATTATACTATTTTCATATGTTTGGCCCCTGCTGTCTCTGCTCTTAACTATCAGCACTTTCTTCTCTGGGCAGAATTTTCTATCACTTGGGTTTTACTATGAGATATTTTCTCACAGAGGTGTCCTTAGCGTCTTACCTGTACCTTTCCATATCAAGAGACTTACTCTGATTGTTTTTAAAGTGTCTTTTTATTGCTTTAGATTCCTTCACTAAAGATTCATGTATTCATTAACCAATTTATTCATTTGTTCAACAGATTAATTAAGTAAATAAATAAGCTTGAAAAGCCTATTTTGCTCCTGACACTCCGTTAGCCAATAGATATAGTGGAGATTGAAACAGAGTAGGGGAGTCAAAAACAAGTTTAAATTGTATAAATATTTAAATAAGTTTGGAGATTGAACAGAGTGCCTTAACTGAAATGAAGACACAGGTTTCCAGACAATCATTGGTTCAGGCCATCCCTAGGCCAAAAGAAAGAACTAATAATTTTAGTAATTAGGTAAAAAATTATTTCTAGTCTGTGTGATTTCTGGCAGATGCTGCTGTGAATTAAACTCAAGAAATTAAACTCTCCTATGGTGCCCTGTGAGTCTGCAGTGGCACCACAGGGCACCTCAGTACACAGCCCAGGTTGGGAACTATGGGATTAAGAGGTTGGAGGGATCTGCCTTGAGGGAGCCACTCTGGAAAGTTGATAGTGAGGGCGAGATCTGAAAGATGAGACGGGCTCAGCCTTATAATATTGCCAAATTTGCTTTATCTGCTCCTAATTGTATATAAACTCTACTCCTTTCAGCTAAATTGTACCTTTTATCATGTTTGCCAGTATGTCTCCAATTAAACATTGAAATAGTGTAGCAATTACACTCCATTCTCTGCAAAATGTTCTGTGATTAATTTACAGAGAGGAAAGTTTTCTACTAATCCTACCCTGCCTAACTGAGAAATTAAAGTTTCTATTTTACATACTCACTTGCTAAATACATGGGCATGTAAACATCTTCCGGTGATTTTGTACCTTTATAAATCATCACCCTGTCTTGCATCTGCATCTTGTGGAAGTTTGGAACCCTAACCCTTAATTGCCTCACAACAAAATGAGAACATATTTTTACAATATTTGTTTGTTGTTTAAAATGTCATGGAAAATTTCAAACATATAGAAAAATTAAGAGAATGGTATAATGAACTATTATGTACTTATCACTCAGCTTTTATAGTTATCATTTAAAGGTATACCTTGCTTTGAAGTAAATCCTAGACATTGTTTCACTGCATCTTTTTCAATACATTATCTCTACAAAATTAGCAAGCAAACAAACCTTTCAAAATAAAATAACCACAGGACTTTAAAATTTTAACAATGGTATTTCAATATCACCAAATATTGTATTTGTATCTTTAATTTTAACAATGGTATTTTAATGTCACCAAAAATTTAGTATTCATACTTGCAAACCCTTACTTTTAGAAGATTCTTTTTGTTTGTCTGAATCAAGATCTAAATAAGTTCTATATATTGGGATTGACTGGTATGTTTCTTAAGTCTCTTTTTAATCTATAGGTTCTTCTTTATCACCCTCTGTTTTTATAGCTTTGTCATAAAGAAACTGCACTGATTATTTTCTAGAGCTCCTTGCAGTGTAGATTTTGTTGATTGTATTAGAGATCGTCTACCCTTGATTTCTGGTAAAATGATAGCTAGGTTTGAAAGCTTGATCACATTTAGTCTGGATCTTTTTAAAAAACTGCTTTATAGGTGATATTTGTACCTCTATCAGGTGATATATAATGTTTTGTTTCTCTTTAAAAAGTGACGGTTTCCCTAGTGCTCAAGACAGAAAACCATAAACCACTAGGAATTGCAAAATCATTGCATTCCAAGTCTATCATTGTCTCACCATTTCTCAGCCAAAATACTTCTATAAAGATAAACTTCCCTTCATAAAATTCCCATTAGCTGAATAAATTAAACTTCATTCATATGTGAAGCTAGATTTTTTCTTCTTATTTTTAATTTTAAAATGAATATTTGGTTTTCTAGCATATTCCAAACATAATTAATAAGGTTTTCTTTATTATATTATGAATTCATAGATTTAAATATATTTATTATGTTCCAATTTCAGTTATGCTCATTGGTGCTTAAACTTTTGTTGTTTCTTGTTGGCTTTTTCTTAGCTATGGTCATTAGCCATTGATACTTTCTTTTTTTTCTTGTATGATAAGATGTTCTAGGCTTGTAATTTTCCATACTAGACCCAGAATCAACTGTTTCCTCTTATGCTGAGAAATTATATTTAGAGATAGCAGACTAGGTGCCAGGTTCTGTGCAACATTATCAGAAATGAAGACATGAAAATATTTATCATCTTATTCAGTGAAGAAAAGTAAGCAAGACTGACATCTGATAATTATCACAGGAGTTGAAATGAAGGGCTAAGACTAATAATACGAAGTTTATTACACATGCAGAAAAAACCTCTGACTCATGTCTAAGAAAATAGTCTTCACACAGAGAAGTTCTAGTAATAGTTCATATGTAAAAGACTCAGGAGCTCTATTTGACTATTAGTTCAAAAAGAGTCATTTAGAATTACATGGCTGCCAGCAAACCAGTAGGGTCATTGGCTGCAAAGGAAAACCACAGCCAACATTCAGCTCATTAGAGATGGTGATTCAAGTAATTTCTGTCCTATCTATATTACACTTGTTGAATCTAACTGAGATTCAGATTCTAAAAGTTGTTTGACTGGAGAGGAGTAGCCAGAATGGAGAAATCTTTTAAAATTGTATCTTATAAATGAAATGGGAAAAAATAGATCTATTAGTGGAGTAAACACAGGATCTGAAGGAGAACCAGTAATATTTCAAGTATTTGGAAGTGTGGACTGTGTAGGAGGGGATTTCATAATCTGTGTAGAACTAGAGGATAGAGGGAACATTGTACCCTGATTAAAGCAGACAGTTTTGCTTTATAGAAGACTACCCGTTAGGGCTATCAAGCAGAAAGGGACTAATTGGGACTGACTGAGTGTCCTACCACTGAAAGACTGTGTGAGAGAGTCTGATGCCAGGGGTTGCCAGCTGTATAAGAGATTTCGGTAAGTGACTAACTAGAAGATTCTGTTCTTGTTATTTGAAAAAAATATTCTTGAAAATCTTTAGAAGTCCATAAAGTGTTTCTTTAAGCAACTCTAATTCTTTTAGATAAAAATAAAACGTAACTTCTGTACACACAGATTCACAAACCATATATGCAAAGCTTGGTGACTTTTTACAAGGTGAACATACCCCTGTATCACCACACAAGTAAAAATAAGACACTGCCAGCAATGCAGACACCTCCCTTGGCATATTAGTATATACCTCTTAACATACTTCCAAAAGCTAATCACTATTTTAATTTTTTAACCATTGATTGGTTCTATAGATTTTGTGTTTTATGTAAATGATATCATACAGAATGTATTTTCTGTGTATGTCTGGCTTCTTAGGATAAGTATATGTATGAGGTTTATTTATGTTTGTGCATTTAGCAAAATTTTTTCCTTTGAACTGTTTAACTATATACTGTCCTTCCATCAGACATTCTATAAATACACATCCTGGTTATTTCCAGATTGGGGCAATTATGAACACTGTTATTATAATCATCTTATATATAACTTTTTGTGAATAAAGGTGACCTGTCTGTTGGTGTATATATATATATACTTAGGAGTGAAACTACTGATTGAGTATTTGTAAGTTTGGCATTAGTAGATATTAAATGATTGTTTTCAGTGGAAACATTCATGTGTCTCAAACTAGTCAATTATACGAGGAAGAAAAATTGGCAATCCTCTTTACATTTCATTTTGAACTGTCCTACAGCAGGACCTGTCCGTTAGGAGACTGAGTCCCCCAACTTCTGGATTCTAAGTACCTGGGAACATAAAACAGTCTAAACGGCCTGAGCCCACTTCCAGGCTTTTCTTCTCTTCTGTTTCCCACCTGAAGACACACCATAAGGTACACACCTCAGGTTCAAGGGGCAGCCTGACAGGTGGCATGAGAGCTGCCCAGGCCTGGCTGCTTGGGGGAAATGGAGCTTGGATGTGCCTTGCAGCCTGTGACATCCATAACGATGTTCAAAAGGTTCCTTTGAGATGGATGGACTCACATGAGGGAAAAAACAGGGACAGGCTAAAATACAAAGGCTAAGGAGTCCAAGAAATCTAAATTCAGTTCTGGAAATTTAGAATCCTCATGAAGATACATTTGTCAAGGTAGTAGAACATAGAATATTTAATATATGTGTACTTTCATGGATCCATTATTAAGATTTTGATTCGGATACACTGGTTTCCATTTGCACTCTAAGCTTGAGCCCAGTAAATGTAAGGAGTATGTTGGTTATCTGGTTATATCACCCTACATAAAAAAAAAGGAAAGAAAGAAAATTACAGTAGCTAAAGCATATTTTATTCTCCATTCTTCATTTGACTGTTGGTACTTACCTGTGGAGCCTAACCTTAGAAGAAGGGAACCACATGAGACAGATTAGAAGAGATGACCTCTATAGTGTCCATTACAGTTTGGTTTTCTTTTAATTAGTTCTTTTTAATAATTTTGTATACACAAAACTGACAATATGGAACTTAAAGGTAAAACCAGTGGTGAAAAATAAATAATAGAAATTTTAAAAGTTCACTCAGTGGATGACAGCACCCAGGGAAAAATAGATGTAATGGTAACTATGTAACATTTAGTCATGGACTCATGATACAATCTGAACCTTACTGTTCCACAGTGAACCGTAACTAGCTTCCTGTATAGAAATATATATATTTAAAAATAGATGTGTACATTTAAGATCTGTGCTGTTCATAGTAGGTTGTATCTCAATAAACCTTTTTAAACAAACGTCACTTTAATCCTTCAAATTATTCAGGTGCCAGGACCTTCTTGTTCATTGTTTTTGTCTTCCCTGAAGAGTACCCATTTTCAACATTACTAACTACATAAAGAAAGAGTTCTCTAAAGCTTGAAAATGTATTTAATGCCCACGATGTATGAAAACTATGTCAATAAGAGTATTTGGTTTCATTTTTAACATTCAGTATCTCCATTGACAAAAAGAGCAATTAAATTAGAGTTAATGTTAGAGCAGATTTTAAACTTTTTAGTAGTCCTTTTATTTAAAGATGCTTGTTAACATTCATAACTTGAAAATATACATGTTTTGAAGAACTGTTTTCAAAACATTATTAAAATGATCTAAAGTGTATTATATTGAGGGAAAGAAATATATCACAAAAGAGTGACTATTTTGGTAAAGCTGCCTTAAAGCAAAAATATACATATAAAAATGTAATCATTGAGTGAACCATCTGGTGATTATGAATGACAACTCAGAAAATGTTCCATTCTTAACTGTCTTTCTTATCACATTTAACTTCTAAACTATATCCCTCTTTACTTTCAGTATATATCAACTACAAAATTCAGTAAGAAGCAGATTCTCACAATTTTACAGCCAGAGAATAGTGAGGCCCCAAATCACCCTTTGAAATAACAAGCACACAATGAAGGCAAAAGACTCGGGGCCATAAAACATGGGAAAAAGAAGAGTTCAGAGTCTGGAAAGTTGCTTTGTTATGGCCATTCTGGAAAAAAAAAAAAGAGTTCATATCTCATTCAGACGAGGAGTCTTCACCTTTGTCTATTCGGTCATCCATCGATCCATTTGTCCAAAGAAGGGAAGTACAACACTTTATATAACATGGACATATTTTGACGATATTGAAGTTTAGCATCATTGATTTTACACAGTCAGCATTCACCTCCTTCACCTGCAGCCAAATGTATCACTTGGTGTCTCTCCCTTCCCTGCTGTTAGTTTTTATTTGTCTGTATGACTTAGAGTTTGTATCCCTCATGAAAAGGACAAAAGGATATTATTTATAGTCATTTTGGATATAAATATTAATGTATATAAAAGATAAGATAAATTTGATGAGATATTTCGGTTTGGTATTGGTTGTATAGTCCTAATGACTTTAAAAAGTAAGTTCTGTTAGTAGGAAAAGAAATCCAGAAAAAAATGATATGTAATAATCTGAACTAGGCTTTTTTGAATCCTGATATCAAACTAATTGAATCCTAACTTTAAACATGTACTTTGCCAGTTATATTTCCACTATTAATTTTTTATGCAAAAGCATAAACTACTATGAGGATATAGCAGGATGTTTAATTTCTTAACAAGATTATTGGCTGTTCAGGATACATTTTAAAATACTTAGAGTTTGTATTATATAGACTTCACTGCTTTTCCTTTTCTCTTAAAAGAATGTCATTGAAAACCTATGTTGGTAATGGACATGAAAACCTATGTTGGTAATGGACATTAAGCTCATTAATTTTTTTAAAGGTCATCATTTTTAGTTTACATTTCAATAAAATTATTTTTATTGAAGACAACAAATCTGACATGTCTTTCATATGTACATTTTATAAGTGAATACATTTCCTGATATTCTGATTACACATATATTTTGCCTGAACTTTTCTAATTACTTTTCCCTTGCAAATGACTAGCCAAATGTGTTGTTTACCAGCTCAAGAAGAAACATGAACATGAATGCACCTTTTTATATTTGCTTGATAATTTGGTATGAGTAAGGTTATACACAGATAGGCATATATACCCACAAATACACATTACTTGGAAGATATTTACTAGAAAAGTAGCTGTATTTAAATACATCGTATTTCTTACTTGAAAATTGCAGTTAGATCATCATTTAGGCAAAAATCTGAGACTTTATAAATTCTCTTTAACCTTTGTCTATATTTTCCACTGAACAAAAAATAAAAATCTTTGTCTAAATAAGCAGAGGAGAACTAGACCATATTAAGATGGTTTTAAAATAAAACCATAAAATAGGTTAGAAATAATGAAATTGAAACCATTTTTAAAACTATTAACTTTTTAGGGTAGAGTATTATGCTCTGAATTATGACAGTTGTTAAATTTTATCTTGCTGTATTATAAATTGATTTAATATTTAGTAATGAAGTTAAGATAATGCTGCATTGCTATTGCATGATTCTTCTGTATGTTCCTTTGAAAAAAATTAAACAATATTCTTTTTAGTAATCTCGGTTTTATATTAGAGAATACTCAAATGAAATGCGTGACCATATTTAAAACCTGCAGTTGCTCCCAAGCACATTCTTCTTTCCTTCCATCAAGCATCTGGAGTTCCTTAAGATCCAGTTTTAAGTCCTCTTCCCTTATTTTCTCTCTAAAACTCATCAAATCACTTTCTTCAATTATTTGCAAATCACTCACACTCTAGAGTCCTCCTTTGACCCCAATACTTAAATATTCACCTGCCTTAAAAATTTCACAAAAGTCTCAAAATCAGTGTATCTAAAACAAATCCATAGATCACCCATCTTCTTTGAACTATGTAAGTTCTACTCCTTCTAACACACACACACACACACACACACACACACACACACACACACACACACGAAGTGCAGTCTTTCCACATGTTTCTATTCTTTTTCAAAGACACTGTCTTCCACACATTGATCAAGCAAAAACACCAAGAAGTCATCCTAGATAGCTCACTCTCAGCTCCATAAAACAAAAGCTTACCAAATTCTATCAGTCATAGTTCTAACTTTCTCTTGAAACTAATTGTTTTCCTCTTTTACTGTTTCCATTGAAACAATCTAAGAACGATCATCACCTAGACTCCCAGAATAGTAAATTTCCTTCTCTCATCCATCTGACTTTCCTCTCACTCTTTCTTCCCACTGCTTCTGGAGGTATTTTCTTCGAAATCAAATCTGGTTAGGTCACACACTTGATTAAAACTCTCCAGCAACTTCCAATGGCTAATAGAATTACAGCCAAAATGAATATGCCCTATTTGTCCTTTGTGGGTTCATCTTCGCCTACCTCAATATCCTGCTCAGTCTTTGCTCCTTCCCTATCTGCTCACTGACATTTCAGTCCCTCTTCCTTGCCATGCATGCTTATATCTTTGCACATTTCTTGTCTCACCTTTCAGTCACTCATTAGACAGCTTAAATGTAATTTTTTGGGGGGGGAAATTGTCCTTGACCTATCTAAGTTTATCCCTGGATTATTGATTCTCATAAAACCATATATAACACCACTTGTTATAGCTGCCTTTTTATGTATTTAAAAATATTTACCTAATCTTCATCATATCATAAACCGTGAGGACTGGAGTTTGTTTATTTTTATTCACCGGTTAATGTCATTTAAGCCAACAATTAGGACATTGTCTGACACAGCCCAGGCCTCAATAAGTGTTTGTTGACTGACTGAAAGAATAAATAAAAGCATTGTTAAATAAACCACGTGACAGATTTTATCAATAAACCCAAACCAGAAACAACAAGTATGTATGGTTGTAACTATCAAACTGACAAGAGCAAATTTTCAATAAATACCTGCCAATTGTCTGGTATGACATAGAATGATATAGATACTTCAGTGGGATAAGGGCCATAGGAGTGCATTCAGAGTTGGAAAAGAATACCATTACAAATGTTACCTTTTTATATTTAACATCTTTTGAGAAGTAGTTATTGAGGAATAAATGAATGAATGCAAAACTGCTACCTTGCTTTTTGTTATGTATTAATTTGCTATAGTAAAGTGAAAAAAATCAACCTATCAATTTTTTGTGTAGTATTTGAGAAATGATTTGCAATGTCATTCCTCCTATTTACATGCTCTCTGTAAATGTTAATTTAAATCAGTCAAATTACTTGCTTCATAATTGTTTCCTAGTCTTTAAAATGTGTGTAATGCTCTGTATTACAATGAATATTATGAGAATTTCATGAGATACATACAAAAGTGCCTGGTATAGAAAAGATTTAGGTTTCTAAGTATTAGTTTAATGAGTGCTTAAGTATCATTTAGCAATGTAATACAAACAGTATAATACATTCTGGGAGCTCAAAGAACATATATAGTTTAAATAATATTTTCTAGGTTTATGATATTTTACACAAGCTATTAGTATCTGTTAATGTAAGGTTTTCACTAACCAAAGAGGAATAGGGATACATTTATGGTATATTGTCTACAATGGGGCTCCATCTTCCATAATGTTCTGAGTGTCAGCCTTTAGAATTCTTCTGAAGAAATACTAAAACACTGATTTCTAACTGTTCAGCATCTTATCAGAGAAAGATCCAGGACTCAGACAGGGTATATTTAGATTGGGCAAGGCAAGCTATTATTTTTCATTCTTGGTGAAAACAGGATGCAAATTAATTTATCAACAAATGAATTTTCCCCCTTTTTATCTCTAGTTATTTTTTTAACACTGCACTGCAGAGCTCCTCCGTGTTCCCAGGCTGGATAGCAACATTGCACGTGTAAGTGCATGATTGGGTGCACCTGCTAGATTCTGATTCCAGTTTCTGCAGTTTTATACCCTGTTATTTTATCACATAACCTGAATCCTGTCTGTCAGGAGTGAAAGGTAAAGTAGTTGAAATATGAACCTAAATTTTGTTGTTCCAGTTTAGTTTTTCAATATATATTTTTCTTTTTTTACTATTCATTTAGTTGTTTAGTGGAATTCTAGGATAGAATTAATTTTAACAGCACTTTAAAGATACCTCTCAGTGTCTCTTCTTGTGAAAGTCATGATAATCTCTCTTGTAATTATTCCTTTGAAGGTAATGTATCTTTTTCCAGTTGTGTTAGAGTTTTATTTTTGACATTCATTTTCAGCATAGTTATCATTGGGACTTTCTGATTTTCTTCAATCTTTCTAACTATAATGTGAGGTAGGTATTTATCAGGCGCTTCCTTTGCAGTTGTCTAAAATTTAACTTTTTTTCTCTGACCTCTTGAAGGGTCTCTTCTATCTGTCAGTTTATCGGTTGCAGCTTTTGGAAGACTAGTCTTGGCTCATGTTCCTACTTTGATATCAATTTTGAGATGTTACTGTAATTATTCAACTGGTAATAGGTGGGTCTTGGTCCACAACTTCCTACTCATTGCTGGAAGCATACACCCCTTATAGCAGAGTAAGGCATAACTGAAGATATTTAGGGGGTCTGGGTATGATATTTTAATGATAATGTCACAAAATGAATACCAGTTTCTGTCAGGAGTCACTGAGTAAATATTTACTGATATGATGAGGGTCGGGGAAGAGGACATGGAGCAGGGAGAACTATTACAGATGTTTGTACAAGCAACCTAGTGCAGAAATCCGAGTTTTGATATCTGGCTGGACAAGAGCTCAACCTCAATATCTTTCTTTAAACTATCATGGCTTTACTTTGCCTGTTGCTTTTCCCCCTGACGATCATGAAAGACCTTGTTTCATTTGAATTACATTGAATTTAAAAATGAACTTGAGGATATTGACGTGTATATTAAGGCTTCTTATACAAGAACATGAACTATATTTCGTGTTTATACTTCCTTTTATATTATTTCTCAGTATTTGATGCTTTGGGTTGCTACTTCAAATGGCTTTATTCAGACACATATTTGTATACTTAGTGTGTATGTATGTATGTATGTGTATAAAGACCTATCTAAAATATTAAATATGTTAAAAGTCCTTGCTATAGGAGTATAGAAACGCAATTCAATTTTCATCTCAATTTCGTATTGCTATATTTGCATATGTATTCTTATGTTTTGTCAGGAAGTTATCCTGGATTCCAGAAGTAGGTATGTGTCATCACCAACCAACAGTATTTTTTATTTAATTCTACATTTAAAAAATTTCTTAAATAATCTTTCTTTTTTCCCCTCTGTGTATTCTAGGGACTTCAGTAATTGTTGACTAGAGTAGTGAAAAAAGACATCCCTATTAACCTCTTTTATAAATTCTTTGTTTTATATATTTATTACTATGCTATATTATGAATGAGGATTTTTAGCAAGACCATCCAGATGATGAATGACTCCTCATCTATTTCATCCAGTCTTTGAATTTTTACTGCAATGATTGTATTTTATGCTTAAAATTCTACTTATTCCTTGTTCATGTTTCTAGTCAATTTTGATAATCTCTTAATTCCTTCTTCATGTTTGCAATTCCCTCTTCTTTTAATCTTTACACATTAGAAATATCTTATTTTATATGAAGTATTTTATAAAGCCAATATATCAAGATCTTGTGATTATGATGTCTCATGATGATTTTCTAAATTGTTCATTTTGAAATTATGGATTATAACTATATATCTATATCTATATTCATATTCTTAGTATCTTTCATTCAATATTTTTTTTTACATTTTCTAGAAATCTGCTTCCTTACTGACTTGAGCTGTATCCTTACTCTACAAATAAAAATGTGATTTTTAATTTATTCCTTTTAGTTTGTTTACTCACTAGGAACTTAACTATAGCATTGACATTCTAACCTTCTGAGATTACCAGGTGATGTCATCTAGCTTTCCTTATCTTAGATATGTCTTCTTTATTTGAACCTTGCTTTTTCAAAATTAACATGTGCATGCATATGTAAAATAGAAATAAATTGCCATTATAAGCAATTCTTTAAAAAGCAAACACAGATAAAGAACTGATTCGGTTCTATTCTTTGGCTTCTTCAGTATGACTGTAGTTTAGAGCAGAATTATAAACTCCTACATACCTGAGAGCATTAAATGTGGTTAGCATGGGTAAAATCTAGCTACCTAAAAGGTAATGCTTCTTATGAAATCACAGTCCTTGAAAATGTCTCTCTAAAAAGATTCTATGGTAACCAAGAACAAGAAAAAAGAAAACAAGCAAAAAAGGGATGGTGACATTCTCTTAAACTCTACATAGGCATCTAAATTGTAATAGTGAATGCATTTTTTTCTAATGAAATCAATTTGGATTTATCAAATTGTTTTAGTATCTCTACCTCTAATTGACAACACTTTTTGTAAACAGTCTGTATACTTATATTTTCACTTTTCCTTAAATTATATGTAAATGTTTTTGAATATGTATGTGTATTTATATATGCATGCTTATGTGTGTGCACATATAAACATTATATATATACATATATGTATGTACTTATGTATGTCTGTATGTGTAAATACATATATACGTATCTCCTAAAACATATTCCTTTTGAAGAATTAGAGTTAGTACAAGCCAAAACCTAGATTTGAACATGTATAATATGTATCTTGGCCCATCTTGGTCTGGCCTGAACCAATTCTACTATGGAGAAGTTGTTTTCATTTTGAATCTCAAATTTGAGAACCTTAAAAAGAAAATGATCTTAAGAATATTTGCTACACATGGCTGTTAGTAGGTAAAGAACACAATGAAATTAAATGTAAGTACTCTTTTGGTAACAATAATATATTACTATAACACTATAAAATATTACTTTCCATGAAATAAGTGTTAAAGTTGGACACAATACAAGAATCTGACATGCTTAGCATTGAAGAACTATTCCATGGTCATCAAATGAAGTAATGACAACATTGGCAAGTTTTGAATTTCCAGTCCCTTTTTACATCACTGACCCATCATGACTTTACTCAGGACATGTTTCTTAATGATTGCCATTTAGAAAGATAGGCTGTGCTTATTGGATGAATTATTTCTCTTTGAAGCAATAATATGCACTTGAATGTGCAGTTAGTTAATACCAGTCTGTGTTAGAGTGCTAAGGTCTAGAAAAACACCCCACTGAAATCAAATCAAATCTACCTGATTTATGTGCCAGACAGTTAAATAAGACTCACAATGATTTCAGCAGCTTTACTGGTTCTCAGATTTACAGACAATTGAATTTCTACAGCAGAATCTTCCTGACAATAAAATTTCGTGATGAAGTAGGAAACATTGTTAGCACTAAGAGGGATATTGTTAAGAAGAAGAGAAATTGATATTTGTTATGGCAGCAACAAAAAGATTCAGTGTGAGTAAAGTTAAGATAGTCATCTAGGGAGAGAGAAAAGATCCAAAGTAAATGTTTAGAATGATATTAATCTTGCAGAAGCAGAGGATAGAAAATGATCTGGGGATATCATAGTAATTAATAGTCTGAAATTAAAAGTTCAGGGTCTGGCAGGTGTAATGAAGGAAAGTAAAATCCCAGGACATATATATATTTTTTAAAAAGGTAATTAAAAATCAAATAGATAATAGACCTTGTTCACATGGCATAGCAGTGCTAATCACTGTTTCAATACTGAAGTGTATTGAAGTATTGTTCCTTTTTTCTCCTCGCAAAACCAAAACTTTATAAGATAGTGTCAAATAATCATTAGAAATGTGTAGAATAAAATTGCGACAACATATTGACTGAGAGTCATCATTAGTTATTTCCAAGAATACTCTGTCGTTCTGGGCATAGGTTAACTTTTTGAGTCCAGAAGTTTTTTGGTTTTTTTTTTTTTTGATGTTCATTATAAAAACCTCTAAAAAAATGTGTTATTATTCTAACAATATGGTGACCATATTTGTAAATGTAGAAACAATTGTTAGAATTTATTCTATTTGAATATCAAAGTTATTTTTTCTTGAGTATTCAGTCATGAAATTACCTTAACTAAGTTGTATGGCCTTAGCATTCTGTAGACTTGCTTGTTGTTTTTTCTAAGTAACAATCATATTTTAATTGGGTGAAATATAATTTCAGAGATCCAAATTATAGGCCCCCCAAATCATTACATACCTGTATGTATTGATTCGTAACTTTTGACTGAAAATACAGATATTTAACTTTTGACTGAAAATATTTCTCAAAAACACATACTCACTTCCAGAAATATTTATTGAATATGCACTAAAGGACAAGCACCAGGAGTTATGACAGGGCACAGATGAAAAAGACCAAGGTCTTGTTCTCCAAAGGAGTACTTTGCAGGAGCGGTGCCATCACTGGGAAGGGGGCACTGGTGGTAACAAGGGAGGGCACAGGCTTTGATGCTCCACTGACCAAATTTTTGAATTCTAGCTGAGCCCTTAGTATGAGTTTGAGTGATATTTGAAAGCTCTGAGGTTCATTTTCCTCTTTTATAAGCTAGTGGTAATACTTGGGTTAGAATATTGTTATCTGTAAAACTTGACATATGGTAGGGCCCCAATAAATGCTTTTTGTTGTTTTGGGTTTTTTTGGTCTGGCCTATATAATTTCCATGACTTTTTTTTCCTGTTATCTGAAATTAGTCTAAAATTAAAGGCACATGACATATTTTCCATTTAAATTTCTTCCCATTTGTAGAGTATGACATAATCGTCCAGTCAATTATATTATCTTGTATGAAAGGATTATTAACTTAAAGGATCTTCATTAAATATTTGTCCAAGGCTCTCCCAGGACCTCCATACCGCCTACAATGTGTGGAATCAAAAGGAATGCACGTAAGAAAGAAAGAGAGAAAAGTGAAAGATTATATTGGAAATAATTTCAACATACGTGTTAGGAAAAATATATTTACAAGAAAACAATAGGAACAGATTACTGAAATCCATTTTAGAGCAAACGCTATGATGTAAACTTTAAACTCAACTTTGAATAGGAAAAGAGAAGTAGCTGCAGTACATATACACAGATGAATAATATTACAAATGTTTTCTGACTTTGAATTTACAATTATATTGAATCTAGGGCTTCTTTTTGTATGTTTGCTTCGAAGGCACATTTTTATTTCTTACCTTGCTGTATTTGAATTTATGCATTTACTCTCCAATAATTATATCTGAAGAGAAGTTACATTTAAAATGCCACTGTGATTATGGGTTATGGAAGAATTAAATAAGATAACAGAATTACAATAACATTTGGCTCTTTCTATAGTATTTCTTTGGGTGTAAGTTCCATGTTTCATAATTAAATCTACCTGTATGTTTTATTAAAAGCTGTATAAAAATATAGGAGTTTCCTAATAAACTTAATTTTTGTGACCTACATTTTCTGACTTTCATGTGTCTCAATATTTAGCAATCTGCCATTTCTTCTTTTTTTCTCCCTCCTTCACAATTATGTGATAAGGAGATGGAAATTTTCATAGAAATTGTGGGTACCCATAGTAACAATATTTGCAGCAATTGCGAATTGTTTTGAAAGCTGGAACTAGTTGTAATTTTCTACTAAAAACGCAGATTTAATTGAAGTTAAGAAGAATGCTAAAACAGCAGATTTTCCATGAAAAGAACTCTTTATTTTCTGTCTTTTAGAGTCATGAGTGTTTAAGTCATTAGCAAACACTGAAAACACAAGTGAAAATACAAACCTTGTAACCTCAGATATAGTGATATAGGTATTCCATCTCAGAAAACAAAACACAATTTATAGTATAGATACCAAGAACAAGATAAATATTTTATTTGCTGAATTTAGTGTTTTATTTTTATTTTTATGTTGATTAATACATTAAAGTTACATATGTGTAGTATTAAACTAAGCTGCATTTGTTTAATTAGTCATTTTACATGTAAGTTACTGTTTTTCAAAAGAACAGCCAAAGATCAACAGAAGAATAAGGTCAAATTTAGTTCTGAAAACAGTGCACACGTTTAAAAAAATACTAACATTATTAAGTATCTATTGATTTAGAAGCATTTTGTCAATAATTTTACAAATCAGTTTCATGTCAATTTATAAATAAAAGCTGTAAATCTATGCTTACTCCATTCAACAAAGAGGGTTTAGAGTTATTTGAATTCTTCATGGTAAATATTGGAGTTAAGTAATTGGATTTGACCCTTTGGGCTTTAATTCTCTTACCTATATTAGGTATTTGTGTCACTAGAAGGTAGAGCTAAATCTAAGCATAGAAAAGACACTGAATAAAATATTAAATTGCTCATCTTCCTATACTTTTTCAAATCAGAAAGTTCATATTAAAAAATAATTATCCTAATATTTTAATTTTGCAATTGTCCATCTTAGTTACAGAAATGCCAGCATTTTCACCAGTGAAATTATAGTTAGGTTAAAATTACCCAAGGAGAAATCTGTCCAGTCATATTAAAGTAACTGTGCACAGCTTTGAAAACAAAATGATTTTGGAATGCAGATGATTAAACTAGCAGAAAAAATATCTGCACTATTAGAGTGTTTATATGGTTTTTAGTCATGATAAATATTAGTTAAGGGAGAAGCATGCTTAGAACATGTAAATTAAAGCAATCAATTGTTTTAGATATTACAGAAATATTAAAAATATCCCAGCTTTGTTTAAAAATAGAACTTTACATTTATTCAACCAATTTGTTTGACAAGATTGATTAAACATAATCTGACACCATTTAGGCATAAATGCATGACATATATATCTGACTCTGTGTGTCTAAAGAGCACCAGCTAGAAATATAAATTGGGTGCATTTTAAAGTCTGTGTGTACAATTCAAGAAACAAAAACTGCTTTAAATTTACATTAATGAAATTGTTTTTGTTTTCAACATAATGAAAAATGGGTATAGTGTAGTTTAGAAAGGAAGAACCATAAGCCCTTCTTTTTTCTATTTCTCCTGATAAAGCTGGTCTGAGTCCAGTCAGGATCAGCATATTCTAAGATAACAATATAGCCACTGAGCATGAGATTTGCATCTCCACTTCAGATTTCTCATACGCTGAACCTCTTTTTTGCCTTATCAGTACACCTACCAAAGGGATTAGCAAATTCAGCTGAAGTAGAATCTTTCACTGCATTTCAGACTGAAAATTTAATTGTTCATGTTCATTTCCAGCAGCAAGCCATGTCTGCGGACTTGTGATAAATCCAAGCAAAGAACGAGACAGACTTGGGAATATATGCAAATAAAATATTAACCCACATCTGCAAGAGTTAATGTAGCAAGTTCTATTATAGATATTATGTACACAAATTATTTTCACTTATGCTTTACTTTGAATGACCTCATCAAACTGAAAAATACTGAACCTGCATTTCAAGTAGTATAGGTCAGTTTAAACACGCCTAATATTACTATGCCATTGGCAAATTTATTTGTCATTTAGATCAAAGTCACATATTTTCTGCATTTCCAGCGTGGCTTCTCAGATATACCACTGTTCTTTCTTCCATTTACAAATGTAAACTTAATGCTTGTCGTCCTTCAGAATATGGAAAATAAAAAAACTAAATTGCATAAATGATCTTATTTTCACCAAAACAATCTTTTTCTCTTCGTGCAATTGCATTGTTATTTGTTTATCCAAGCTGTACCTTAACTCATTTTAATAATTTATTTAAGGAAACAATGTATTATACTGTGAAGAATGAATAACAATTAAAGAAATGAAAGAAAAAAATCCAAATTTGCCTGATGAAAACGTATAATTTTTTCTAACGTAATGAGAAAAACTTGAACTCTGAATAAAGGGACTATAAACTATAATAAAAGCTGTGTAGGATGAATACATGGAAAGTAGATATATTATGAACAACTCCAGTAACTACTTCAATTATGAGTCTGTGCTAAATTAACAATAACAACAAAAAACCCTTATGTTTTTTATTATAAAGCAAACAGGAAAGGGAAAAGAAAAAGGGCAAAGGGGAGAAAGCAACCAGGCAAACTGAATTTCTGCTAGAAAGGAAGTAAAGGCGGCAATCAGGATATGAAATACCACGTTCCATTTTAAATGTCCTAAGCAACGTTTGGGAATGCCATTAAACATAAAAGTTCCTACAGCTTCTTTTACACTATCAAATACTCAGAAAAATATGAAGATTGATGCTTCATATAGAAAGAAGATGTATTTGAACTAAGAATATAATTGTCAGCTTAGTTGTAACTGTTTCTTTAGTTAGCAGTTACTAAAATCTTTTCTGAATAACGTTTTCATTCATATTAATTGCAAATTTATTTAGTTTACAGCTTTTGCTGTAAGTCTATGCTCAGTGATGCTTTTACCACCAACACTGGCTTATCTTGTATCACAATTACTCTTTATACCTGTAAAATTGGAAAGTATATAGAAAGAAACATTCCATTTTATTAATCCCTTATAGACATTACTTCTAAAGCTGTGTATTGATGTGGACGGCTTATTAGTTAGGAAACTCTAAGATTACATCCTATAAAGAGTAGCTCTTTGGAGTCATAAGTTGGAAATAAAGACATTCTAGCCACTTTTTCATTTTGATGTATAATATTGATGAGAAGAGTAATAGAATAAACTTTTGTTGGAAAGGGAAGGTTTACTTATATTTTTGAGGCAGAAATTAAGATTGGTTTAATAGTGTAATGTTTAATTTTTAAGAAGAATCTCGATTGATTTCATGGAGGCAGAAAGGTACTATGGTTGGAGTTCCAAAAGAACGTCTTCAGAACTTACTTTATGGCATTGGATAAGTTCATCAGGCCTCTGTGAATGTCCAGAACCATAAGACTGATGAAATGATTTCTGCTTTGAAAGTTTAAATGAGTTTTGGCGTATGTAGATGACACATGACCCATACTCAACTATCAAAACTGAAGGAGCATTAAATTCACAGATTAGATGGTTGGCATGGAATTGACATGACAGCACAAAATTAGATTTTGTTCTTCATTGACATTCACCCATTCCTTTAAGTAGTTTACTGTTTCACATTGCCTGAAGTTGAAATAAATACTTCCATTATGGTAGACAGATGAAAAATGTATAGATTTATGGTACTATATGCAGAGCACTCAATAAAGATTAAAGATTAATAATTGATAAAGATTACTGATAATAATTAAAACAAACTTTTTTCGTGTGTTGGGAATTCTTGGAATTGTCAAAAACATAAATAAAATAGAATTTAATACATAGAAATACATTTCTTAAATTCCATGATTTTTGTTATATTACAGAATTTAGGAGTAAAACATATCACAGGTTTACATAACCCACATTTTGGAAGTTATATAATTCAGCGCAGCAATACATCTTATCTATCTCATCCATCTCATCTTGAAGATGAAAACAAAAATAATCAGATAAAGACAAATAGATCAATAATCCTGACTAAGAGAAAAGCATTTTCAAAGGCTTAAAGATCAGAGAGGGCAGAGTAATTCAGTATTTTGGATATAGAAGGTGGATACAGGATCCATGTTCAGGGAGAGGGTTATAGACATGAGAAGCTATCAGGTGATTTGTATGTCTTCCATTTAAGGGGAGCAGTTCATCAGGTTTTTAGGCTAGAAATATCACTCTGACCTTTAGGGTGGCTGAAGGGGGTTTCAGTACTGGGCAAGTTCACTGTGGGTTCAGTGAGACCAAATAATGACAACGGAATGTTAGGGGTAAAAAGGGGCTTATACCAAGTTTTATTCTCACAGTGGTAGGTTGAGTACTAGAATCCCAGCCACCTTGGTCACTGACTGCTGCTCACCCGCTGCCCCAGGCTCTGCCTCCACTTCCAGGATCTGCCCTCATCTCCAGTCTTTGTTCTCCTCTCTGGGCTCTGCTCTCGGCTCTGGGGCAGCTCTTTTTACAGCAACGCTAGCAATAATGGCATATCGCCACTGGGTATACAAGCATGCACCTGCACAGTAGGCTAAGCATTACATCATTGCACGTACACAATGGGTAATTAGATTAGGTTCAGGTGAGGATCCTGGTCATGGAACTTCCATTCTCCCTACAGGTGGATTGGAAATTGGAAGTGGGAGGTCACCTTAGAGGCAGTCTTAGTAATCCACCTAAGAGATGATGGGAAACTCAAAATATGGGATAATTAAGGGTGAAATTCACTAGACCCCATTGGGAGAGGAAAGCCTCTAGTCTCTGGACTAATGTCATTCATTATTTATGACAGCCCAGGACTGAGGAGAGAAATCTTAGGTTGAGATACTATTCTAGAAATCAGTGGTTTTAATATTCAAATATGAATTTAGCTTTATTTATTTAGTACAGTTTATAAACATTTTGTAAAATATAGAGAAAAAACTAATGTTCAGTTGCAATAATTTAATTTTTTGATTAAACAATTGTAAAAAATTTTAAATATATCAGTAAAAATTACTTCCTTCTATAATATTCATTTTAACATTGCCATGTATCTTTATTTTAGTACTGAACTAGCTTTGATTTCTTTAATCATATTTTTCCTGTCCCCATATGTCCACCATTGCAATTTTTAAAGTTGATATTCTCTCACAAGAAAAATACAGTTTTCTAGGTACAGGATGACTATGGTCGTTTTGGCCCACAGAGGACATCAAATATGTGGCTGATGACACATTTTATAAAGTAACTTCTGAAGATTTTTAATTAATTTATTTTGGTCAAAGAGCAGTCATGAAAGTTTCACTGATAGTGTCTTAGAATAGAAATAGAGGCTGGGAGATTATATATGTATTTCTAAGAGTGTGTTGTTTGTTCTGTGTTTATTTTAGTCTACAAATTAGATAATAACTTGACCAAATTTTCAGAAAAGGGTTACATTATTAACAATTGTGAAATGTGATTCTTATATTCAGGTCACATTTGGAAAACACTTACTATCTGAACTAGATTCCTGCAGCTCTGAATTCCATTAAAGAATGTGTATGGAAGTTTCATAACTTTCTCTCCAGGGTATTATTAAATAGTGCTTATTATCATTACTATAATATATATCGATTAAAAACCTACACCTTTATAAAGTCATCTGAGAACTCGCAGACCTTTTATGTAATGTAAAAAAGGAAAATATACTTTAAATATTAAACTTTTGATATGCGGGTAAGAGCAACAGTCTAATTATAGAGGAACAATTTAAAATTGACCTGTGCTAGTAAATATAGGACTACTAAACTGTCCTTGAAAAGCAGCACATAAGATATTCGTTCATTTATTTATTTTATTAAATATATTTGTTTTACCCCTACATAAAGACATACATTTTGATGAAAACTTATGGTTATCATATGTTGAAGCCCTAGCACTGTCATAATCAACATTTCTCACAAAAAGCAGAAAATCCAATATTACTGGGTGTAATTGGCTAAAATATTAAGCTTCCAAGAGGAGTTTTTCTCCTTCTTTCAAGCCTTTTCTTTGTGCTCTGCTCATCATTTCTGATCTTTAGTGAGTGTAACATCTGTGAACTTGATACATCTTCTTAATGATGCCAAATCTGTAGCAAATGACCCACACATTTCAAATAATATTCACATAAGCTAAGGATAAAAGTAATTTATTCTTTTGTCTGGAACAGGTGCTTCTGGAATGACTTTCCGTAAGTCATGCTTTGGTTTGATTCCCACAGCTGTGAGAGTATGTCCCACGCAGCTGACAGATTGCTTATCCACTAATTTAACATTTGTCACCTTAAATAATGCAAATATTTTTCTAGTCCCTCCATATCATTACATTTATGTCATTTTGAATGTTCATTATACAAATATGCCATCCAAGCTTTACCATGGAAACTACCTAAGCTACTCTCTGTAACACTGAAGCCACTGAAGCAAACCTAAAGCACATTTTGGGTAATTCCTAAAGTCTGTGTCCAATCCAGAAATACGAAATGGCAGATGAGAAGTGTTAAGTGTTTTGTTTAGTAACTTTGTACCCTCACAAGGTCATATGTACTGGATCTTGGCTGTTGAGATCTAGAAACATCAATGATGTTTTTCATTTCACTTTGAGCGTCAAAATCACTGCCTGCCTTACTTCCCTGATACCCCTCGATTTCCTTAGCAAAGACAAAACAATAGTGGTCTAATATTTAGAAAAAGTGACATTTAATGAAAGATTTAGTGCACATTTACAGTAGATCAAGCACACATAATTCAATATAGTAAACACCAGACTTGCTCAGTCCTTCTATTATTAATACACCCCAAACTTCTCAATAGTCTATCTTTATCTTCTGCAGGAGACCTAGCAAGAGGTATTCTCCTATGTGCTCAGCCTTCGCTATTCTTATCTTAAGGTGGACAGCTTCTCACTTTAAGCTTTTATGGATCTCTGCTTGGTAAGTTTTACTGGCCAAGGGACAAAGTACTGGAAATCTGGAAGTGCTGGGGAATTAAATGCTCACCCCTTCCCCAACTATGCTCAGCAAATTATGACTGATGGGCATTGGTAAGTCATTACCCCGACTATATCACCCCTCAGTGGATAATTATAAACCATTCTTGCATACAATTCATGAGAGGCCAGTACCCGGTTTGCGCAGAGCCGTGAGCTACTCATTGATGCCTCTGAATGTTGCTCTAGACCTTTCCCCACCCAGACCCATCATTCCTGGGACTGCTAACAATGTAATTGCCAGTCAAATTCTTGTGTCAGGGTTAGCTTTTGATACCCACATTGAGTCACTTTAAAATGTTTTGTTGTTTTTGTAAGAGGAAGCAGTTAATTTCATCTGAAATGTGTATTTTGTGAGCTCCTTTTCATTAATCATCAAACTGAATAAACAGAAAAATTTTCTTTAATATACACGTACACACACATTAATATCTGCTTAGAATTTCAGATTTCAGGCATCATAGGCTATCCATAACATACCCAGATTGTTCCAACATAAACATATTTTAGGGCCTCCCTTAACCTGTTTCATTCTTTTGTTTCACAATAGAAGAATAATAAGACGTTTTTGTTGTTATTATCTGGCTTTCAAGACCACCACAAATCAGAAGTATCAAATTAGAATTTGAGAGTCTATTAGTAATTAAAGAGGCACAAAAATTTAAATAAATAACAAAATAAAGCAAAAAGTTTCAGAAAGCAAACACTTTGACAGTCCCATCATCTAAACAAACTTGGGTGCACCTAAGCCAGACTATACTTATATGAATTAATATTCATATTTTGACTACATAATATCAAGAAAATCATCAGTGATGTTCAGAAATATGTTTGTAAGAAGTTAAGATGGTTTAATACATTTTAATCGCTAATAAAAATGCCCTGCTCTGACAACATATCCTGAAAAGTTATGTCTATAGAACTCATTTTTAAACTGAATCACTAATGGTTTACTCTAGAGAAGTATAACCTAAACTGAATTTTGAAAATTTGGACCTTATGACATCAATGTTTCTTTATTCATGCATAAAAGCAATGAGTAAAGCAAGCCACATAAAAAAGTAGATAGTTATACTTTAGAAAATAAGCTGTTCCAAATTCTTAAAGCATTACGAGCAAACGTATTATCTAAAGAAATATTTTTTTCTAATTTATATAACAGATTGCTATTTGTACTAAAAGCCCCAAAGTTTATAGGAAAATGAATAGGGCTTTTAAATCTCTAAAAAGGAATGGTCAATAAAAGTAAAATTAAGGTAAAAAAAAGGTGTTTATCTCTAAAAAGAAATATAAACTGAACCAAATCAGAGATAATTTGCATATGAACATATTTTTCTTTTATTAACATATACACATGGTAGGTCAAACTGACAGTAGCATTCAAAATTAAATTATGGAAAATGCTATTAATATAAATATGACATACACTGAGGTACAGATTTACAACTATGCTCAGGAAGAATTAAATTCATTTAGCATAGAGACTTGCCCCTTTTTATGCTGAATATTAGCAGCCTTAATATTAAACACATATTCTTTTTCTTATGTTTTGATGTCTTTTAATGTAATTCAGTGACTAAATTATTTTGCAAATCCTGTAGGTTTTTCTCAGATACATCTGGGAAATCATTTACCGTAGTTTTGGAATCCTTACAATGGCTTTGGAGCAATACTGTTCTAATTATCCTCAGAATTTTGTATTGTTTTTCCTAAAATAGAACACCACAGGAGAATACAATCTTTTATCTGTTTGTTATAAATACGTCCTATAATGTAAGAATGACTATGTGTTTACACATAGTGATGTCAAAGTTTACATATTTCAGCTTTAGTTGAAATTGGGTACATGTTTGAACCAATTTTAAGTAAGCTTATACATTATATTTTCTGATATATTCATATGAAATGATCATATTCATTGTCATATATATTTTTAATATGGGGTGCTTTATTTAAACTATTTGATTATTTCATTGCCTTTTGTGGATTTAGCTGACTGTATGGGTGGACAAGTTACTGGAATCCTGCTTCCCCCTCTGTAGAGTGAAGGAATTTATTCAATGGCTTCCTTAGTTTCTTCTAGTGCTGTAATTCTGCAGCCCTCTGCCCAGATCTCAGTAAGCCTCTGAGGCCGAACACCACTTTCTGTTGTTGGGGACTTCACCTGTCACTTGGACTCTTTTCTTTATTTCTGCCTTTTAAAACTAGTGGACCCTCCCATGTACTGATACCTTCTTCATTCATAAAAAAAGACCTAAAGTTTTATCTAGATTTATACATGTCTTATGTCCGTATCTATCAACTCCAAGGAGTATAAACTATGTCTAACACCAATAGAGCATTCTCCATTGTTCAGAGGGTGAGTATTCTTTATCTTCTTCACACAATACTTTGCTGAGACAGGCAAGCAATACATACAAAATGTATGCATTAATTGGTTTAATTGCTTAGTTGGTAATTATGTTACAGATAATTAAGTTGTCTTCTTTTAAACTCTCCAATAACAATACAAATATATTAACTGTATAAATCTGAAAATTATTTGTTTGAAAGGCATTCCAAATACTTTTAAGCACAATTTATATTTCATTAATTGAACATTGCTTGAAACAGACCTAGAATTAAGCCTGTTATGTAGCTGTTAACTGTTTCCTCGAATTTTTCTTACAGAAATTATGGATAGATACATAGCAATACTGCTTTTCAGCAAGTTCAAAGGCTTTCAAAGAACCAAGTGTTGTTGAGGGTTTTTTTTTTTACAGCTTTCATTTTTTCTAAATTCGTAGAAACAAAGTCACCCATGCAAGAAAGTTTTTGGTCCTTCAAATACAAAAAGTGAAAAAGAAGATTCTCAATATCATATAAGAAAATTATCTCTTTTAGTAGCTTGCAAATAATTTAGGAAATACATGCTCCACTAGTAGTATGATAGAGCTGGTTGCCTAAGATAAGGTGCAATATTTAAAATTTGTTTATGTTTCAATCATTTTTAAAAATAATTCAGACATCAGAGGATAGAAAACAAAGAATGTACTATCACCAATTATGCAATATTGCAATATTTTAATTACACAAGAAATAATAAGAAAGAATAAGATCTAATCTATTTTCCAGTCCAGTAGTACTCAAATTTCAATATATGCAAGTCCCAAGAGTCCATGTTAAGAATTCCTAGGAATTATTCTGCACCTACACATTGGCAACCTCTCCATATGTAAGAGTCCAAGAATATGCATTTGAGAAGGACTTGAGATGATTCTGAGCCAGTGAAGATTCAGACCACCTTCATACTTGATCTTGAAGTTCACTTACGGTGAGACAGTTATGGTTCAGGTCATAGAATAGAAATACAATAAACACTTGATGGGCTGCGAGCTAAAATACTGACTTGCAAATCATGTTGAAATTCTAAAGCTATAACTTTGCCCACATCAGTTAAATAATTTACTCTCATTTCCTGTAACTATTAAAAAAGTGATAATATTTTTCTTATGTGAATATGAGTCAATGAATTTTAATTTAACAACTTATGTGGTGCATACACTGATTTCTAGTGAAAATTGTTATGTTGATTAAAAGATAACAGTTCTTTTTCCTCATTTTTTTGATTCATTATCCCTATACTTTACTCTCAGAGTAGACTTCTAAATAATTTGTATAACATTTAATAACACTATTCAGTTACCATTATTGTTAGCTATTGAATTAAAATTCTTCTTCTACATAGTCACATGTAATAGGACACAACAATTGTGAATCATAGTGAGCAACATTTTATGGCCAGACAATACTGGCCAAAACTATAAATATTTAGATAAAATTGAAAGAACTTGATTGTTGCTAATTTATTTTGAGTCTCACTTCCTGTAAGTCCACATTTTTCTGATTATGGGTAATTACATATAATTATATACAGAGAGAAAAAGCTATTTTTAATGTTTGTTTTTAAGCTTTCTTGAAATGTCTGCACAATCTCAAATCCATTATATTGCCTATTTTTAAATTTTCCATTATACAAAATATTTGTTATAATAAATGACCAAAACTGTCCATGTGTATGTCATCCTTGTTTTTGTTTTGTCTTAAAAGTGAATAATTTGTGACTTTGGATATATATCCTCATTCCTCAGACTGAAAAATTCTCACTTCTAAACAAAACATAACTGCTTTGAACTGACTACCTCCAAACTCATCCCAAATATCATTTTGTAAATTAATGCTAGGATGTTGGACTTGAGAAACATCCATCACCGTAGTTATTTGCTCATTCATTTACCCAGCTAGCAGCTCCTAGATGCCAGGTTCTATGTTCAAAGATTGCAGGACATGAGAGCTAACCTGAATAGCATAGAATGTAAAGACATTAATTGTTTTACATGTACACACTAGCAATTACTTTAAAAAAACACCATTACTCAGCTCCAAGACTTAAGCTACTGAATTCAAGAATTCTGCATAATTTCTTCTCTGTAACTGTAAAACCCACTCATTCATTCATTCATCACATACATATAAAGCTTTTTATTTTGTACCACATACTACAGGAGGCCCCAGGAATACACAAATAAGAGAGTGACTGTGTACAAGGAGCTCAAGCTTAATGAAGACAACATATTTGAACATAAGTAATCAATATACATGTTAATGTGCAGAAATGATACAGTTTGACACTCTAATAAAGTAATACTTTGAATATGATGGTAATTAAGCTATTTATAAATATTTATATGTTATAGATACAAAGTGACACAAAACCAAAGTCCCAAGAGTTTAACCATCTAGTTGGACACACACGTGCAAACACTCACTCATATGTAATACTTAAAAGTAAGAAATAATGAAGGAGATGAAAGGATAGCTAGGTAAAATTTTTTAATGACCTCATGCAATGCATAAATTGGGTTGTTTTTTAAATAATATGCAATCATAATTATTTTAGGACATATGGCAGCATTAGTAAATATTTTAAGATGAGGAAAGTGAGATGCAGAGTCTCAGTAACTAGCACCGAGTTCAAACACATGTCACAGTTGTGCCCTCCATCATTCTGCACTATGTTAAGTTCATGTGGGTTAGAATAAAAAGAGAAAGATAATATAATGCAGTAAAAGTTTTTGCAGGATTTGGTGTTTTTTCACATAGGATTTGAAGAAGTTGAAGAAGATATGAAAGTGATAAGATGTGAGTCAAAATTTGAAGGGTGAATGTGATTTAAAATACTCTCTAATAAAGTAATACTTTGAATATGATGGTAATTAAACTATTTATAAATATTTATGTTATATGTTATAGATACAAAGTGACACAAAACCAAAGTCGCAAGAGTTAATCATCTAGTTGGACACACACGCACAAACCCTCACTCATATGTAATACTTAAGAGTAAGAAATAATGAATGGATATTGCATATATAAAATATAATGTAGTTATGGTACTCTGTGAGGATTGAGCAGAATTACTAAAACAGCTGTTTGTCCATAGAAAGGGCATGAAATAGAATAATTGGACAATAATAAATAGATCAGTTTTCCAACACAATGAATATTAAACTTTTGTGTATAAAATACATGGGGCGAGAGTTAAAATGCAGATTCCTCAGACTTTCCAGAGCCCAACTCATTACCATCTTTGGTAGTGAGACCCTGGAATCCTTATCTTGGTAAGCCTTATAGATGCTTTTGATGCAGACGGTTTAAGGTCTACACTTTGAGAAACACTGTCTTGGAAGAGAATGATCACAGATACACGCAGAGATGATGGAGTGAGAAAGAAATGAAGTCATTGACTTTGGACACAAATTTTAGGGGATGGGAAGACTATTTCTTAAAATAATGGGATTTTCAAGATAACACATTTTAAATGTTAATTGAAGATAGTCATAAATTTCTAATAAAACAGACATTTCCATTGCTTTCTGAAGACGTAAAATCTATAATGATAGCAGCTAACATTTAATTAGCCCTTAACGTGTGTCAGACACTGTTCAGAGTGCTTCCTAGGTAAATTATGTAAGATCACAGTGACCCCATCAGTTACATGTCATTATTATCTCTGGTTAACAAAACAGGCAACTGAGAACAAGAGGCTGGGTGACTTGCCCCAAAACAATCAGAAAGTAATCAGAGTACCTCAGTAAAAAGCCCATAATCTTTTGTCAATATGATGTACCAATATGGTGATTTCAAGTTATTTTTATTATAAATATTCTAATTTGTAGTGAATTTTTTCAGTTAACTTGTTTTTCAGTCAATAAATACTTTCTAAATATTTATAGCATTTCCCCTAAATCACTAGAGAAGTTTTAAAGATTACCTTTGAGTATAAAATGTCACCTATAGAAATTGTTTCAGATCTATTTGACATATATCTTAGCCATTTACTTTACTTCCATCCATCTTCGTCTTCGGTGTATAGAAATATGTCCACAAATAATGGAAAAATAAATGTAAATTCACTTAAATGAGTGGAAAAACCAATAGCCAGTGTCAACTGTCAAGTGAGCTAGAAGAAATGAATGAGTAATGACTTAGTATATATAATTCTGCTGATGGTGTAGATTTTCAACTACATATGTGACATTTGTCCCACAAAGACAGACAGAAACAAGTGAACAGTTTTAAACACATTAAATATATATTTGGGGAATTTATGAAAAACTTTTCCTAAAATGGGTTACTTGGATTGGTATATTTACACCTTTACATAGCATCCATCCCAAAGGGACCAATTCAATATGAAAGTGACAAGTCCCTGGCTACTCACAGTAAGGCTTCTCTCCTAAAAAACAAGAGCGAAAGCAGAACCCCAATGCATTTTGCATTTCCACAAATAAAACTATAAACAAAACACAGATATGCAGAATAATGAAAAACTTAATGTAGAAATCACTGCTCATAAGAATTGTTTAATGTTTAAAATAGATATTCATTAGAGCATCTAAGGCCGACCATCAAAAGTTGGAGGTATACCTTTTCTGTTAAATTAGTGGAAAAAAAATGAAATATTCTCTCATGCTCTCAGTTTTGTTCTAGAAATATATAACTGTATCAGCTTAAGAAATAGGTGCTCTTTACAAGGAATATAGAAATGAACCATTTCTGTAATTTAATCACAAGTACCTATGCTTTGTTCAGAGTGTGACTTTGAAGGCCTGTTGCCAGGAGTATTGAAGTTTGTATCCCATTTTTCATATATTACTTATATCTTTATAGTAAAACCTATAGAACTATAGCTGAGGACTCTGTAGACAACAAAATAACTGAGAACGACTAAATCTGAAACTTGAAATAGGGTAAATATACACTTCTTGCAGATACTTAACTCAGTCACAGATATTTGAGATACATAATTTCTCAATAAGGAATTTCTAATTTCTTTAAAAGTGAATTTCCCTTTACTTGGATAAGATTCTCTGCTTCAGTCATCACTGTATCGCCCTTATTACCCCATGATTGTATTCTGTGGCACTTTCACGTGCATTAGGGTAAAAAACAAAACAGATGAGCAAAAGAAGCAAAAACTTTTTTCCGCTTTCAGAGCTGGCAGCCTCACGGCTGAGCACGTCCAGCCTCTCTACACTGGGTCAGTGTCAAGTCTCAGTCAGAAATAATCACGGGCTTTATTTACAGAGGTTGAATTTCTATTCAAACTTGATACTAAATAAGTTTCCAAAATTTCTCAACATGGAACAAGCTCCACTTTTATGGTGTCTCTGCAAAATAATAGCTGTCATTCTCGGTCTCTCTATTTACTATCAATTAGAAATACTTAACTTCCCAGAGACCTAGGCCATGCAGCTGCCATAGAGTCATGGTCCACCGTAACTTTCATCAGAAAAGAGTCGTCCCAGGTGGGGCATTACATAAACAAAATCCTCTACCGAGCAGAGTTTACTAACTTTATGCTGTTGTTAGCAATGAAGTAAGACACCCAAAAAGATGGAGTATCTCCCTCTGCGGTGTTGCAAAGCCAATGCATGAAACCGCAGGTGGATGTCAAGTAATGCAGGTTTTATTCAGCAGCCAAGGAATGAGGCCGCAGGAGCGCAGCTCACAGATTAACTTCTCAGCTTGTGAGTGCTGGGGACATAGGACACTATTAATGAAGAGACTGGGCCTTCAAAACAAGGGGAGGAATATTCATGTCCTTTCTGGGAATGGGCTGAGAACTTCTTGAAACAGTACCGCCTTTCTTTTGTCCTCAGTACTGTTTCTCTCCTCATTGTCCGGTGGTTGTCACGGTGCTGGTGGGCGTATCGTTTAGTATGGAAATTAGATTATAATGAGTTAAAGGTTTTTCAGGGGTCAAGTAATCTGCTGTTTTTGATCCCACCAATTCTGGCATTATGAGGTCTTTCTCAAAATGAGGGTACTATGAGTAAACCACAAAAAGGACTAGCTCTTAAGTAGATAGCTAGTAAATAGTTCTATAAAAAATAAAATTTTAAAAATGCAGAAAGTATGAAAGCCCATTTTATCATTTTAATAAATAGCTCCATAATAAGTAAAATTATAAAAATGTGAAAGTATAAAAGCACATTTCATCACAAATGTTTGGTTTGATTGCCAAGCAAATTTTCATGCATATTTGAGTTAGAATAAAATAAAAATGAAAGTAAATCCAGTTTAAAATTTTCCAAATTTGTATTTACAAGAGATTTACAAAACATTCATGCTTATGGGCTTAGAACTTCATATTTTTGCACCGTTTCAAATATTTGAGAAGACTCAGAATTCTTCTCATCCCCATTCTCAGGACAGGTAGACAAAAAGTGACCTGTCCCTCAAGCCATAATAGATGTTTTTCCACACCTCCATCTTTTACACTCAGTATCATCTTTTGTGACTTGAAAATGCATCTGCCCCTTTATTTCTGAGAACTTTGGGAAGTTTTATAAATTGAAAAAAGCAGAAATTTTTATGATCTGTCATGATAAAAAATTAAAGGACATTCTGGGTTTCTTATATTTTACTCTCCTCCTATGTATTGCCTCATGTCAAATAATCAGTTTTATGTGAATGGAGAGGCTCAACTTTGCTGTTTCATGCTTTCCTAGCAACAGTGTACAAGGTTCGTTTCTGTTCATATAAAGACATTCGTATGCATGGAGAATGATTCAAAGTTCCTTCGGCTAACTGGATCAGAATGTGAAGGACCTGAACCACTAATATAGACTTATGAGAATATCAGACTCAAACCATAGATTTATTTTGGGGATGCCAATATTTAATAAAACCATGATTTCATAATAACTAAAATTATAATAAATGAATGCTTTTAGATAGTAGTTATACAAGGACATCAATATTTTGAGGATATAATTATTTATGATGAAATTAACCAGATACTGATTCCCCATCTAGCCAGAAACTGGGAGTGCTGAGAGGAAACTCAGTGCAAACTAAATTTAGGTTGTGAAAAAGTTTACAAATCTTGCTTACCTTGAAGTGCAAGGGGCATAAATTTAAGGACTGACAACATAAGGTGGTCACAATGGCCACTTTCATAATGGAGATCACTGAATATTTCCTGGCACTCTAAGAGACAATGTACTTTAATGTAGATTATATTGATTTACCCTAAGATAACTGTTTCCTCTTACCTTGCAATAACTTGGAGCAAATCAATGCAATCTGCATTTCAATACTTTGTTTTACTGACTGCTTAATAGAGATGGCATGAAAAATTTGATTAGAGGACAATATGCCCACACCTACTAATAACAGAGCTGCACACAGGTAGGAAATTGGAAAGCAAGATAAATCACTTTATTTTTAAATCCCCCAAAGCAATTAATGCTTCTATATTCTAGAAACTTTACTGATGTGATGCGACCTTGCTAACTTTGTCATAATGTCTAAAAGGTCCTGCTTAAAAGCACTCATAGGACACTGTTAAGGCTATATAGCACATGAGTCCATTAAATACAAGTAGTAGAAAGTACTGCCCATAAATGTAGAAAAAAATCGACCATGTCTGTCTTTCCATATTTATATTTTTAGTGATCACAATGTTTCCATGACTACAGACATACGACTTAAAAGTTTCTGGTAAAAGTGTTTCTTAATCCACTGAGATATTGTGAAAGATTTGAACCACTCCCCTCTCATAGTTGTCTGACATTTGTTATCCGTAGAGAAACATAGTTTGGAGACAATGACCAGGTGTACGGGTGTTTCTGCTGACATTGTTATTTTGATCAAACTTAATTCATTATAAATCTTAAAAATAAATCAAAGAGGGTGATGGGTGCCTCTCCTAAGTCCATCAGGAGAGACATCTGGAATGATCAGCAGTTAACAGCATTATTTTATTATGTTTTATTACATTTGAGTCCCAAAACAATTACATGAGGGAGGTTATGAAGCTCAGATTTTATTAAATATTTGATATAATTCATTTAGAAATGATATAAATGGTTGATTTATGTATCATCCACTTGAGAAGAGAGAGAAGTGAGATTGTCTCTGTTCTCCAGTTTTAGTAACTGTTAAAATACCTTGTAACTATAAGAAAAATAAAGAGATGTAATAAATCTGCAGTAAGAAGGCATAAATATTGACATTTACTGCAACCTTTTATCTATTTTTCTAATTTTTCACATGTGATGATTCAGCTCAACCCATAGCTCTTTTTCTCAAATCCATACACATGTTCACCTTCTTCAGTTTCAGCTTACATTTATTGTACCTGGTTACATTATTTTGGTTGTATTTTCTATGCAAATATTTCTTCTCAGGGAGATTCTAAGAATACACATACATACACATACGTAAATTCTCTGCATCATGAATCACTGGGCTTTCACTGTACAACTTATAACTATTTAGAATTTGACAAAAATCTAATAAAGTACAATAAAGAACATTTCCATTCTCCTCATCACTAAATCCAAATTAGAGAGATATTTATAAGAACACTTCAAAATCTATTTTTATGAACTTCAGAAATTGGCATTTCTAAGGACATTTGCAAATTACATCATAAGAAGCCTCATTAAGCCATTTAAAAGTATGTTTATAAGAGTATTTACAATTAAAAATAATTTTTAAGACCAAATACATGTTCTTTATCAAATGATTTTATTAAAAATTTGTGCATGGAACTAGTCACATCTATAAGAATAATCACAAAGGGTAGCAAATAATCAAAAAAGTTTTCTGTACATTCAAGTTTGATTTTAACTTTACATAGAGAAGGCATTATTATCTTTAGTTTTAGAGCAATTTCTTATGGGTTCAGCCAAAATGAAATATGCAACTATATCTTCTGAGGCAGTTTGGATTTATCTGTTGCAATTAAGATGGTAAAAATATATCTACTGATATTAATACTGAGCCTCATGCACTGTTTATCTCTTAGTTTGATCATATTATTAAAAACAGTTTTGAAACTATGGTTAAAAATACTCTTAAATCTGTGGCATTCCTATACACTAACAATGACGTAGCAGAGAGAGAAATAAGGAAAACAATTCCATTCACAGTTGCATCAAAAAGAATAAAATACCTAGGAATAAACATAACCAAAGAAGTGAAAGACCTATACTCTGAAAACTACAAGACACTCATGAGAGAAATTAAAGAAGATATCAATAAATGGAAACACATCCCGTGTTCATGGATAGGAAGAATTAATATTAACAATCTACAGATTCAATACAATTCCTATAAAAATACCAACAGCATTTTTCAACAAAGTAGAAAAAATCATTCTAAAATTTATATGGAATCACAAAAGACCCTGAATAGCCAAAGCAATCCTGAGAAGGAAGAATATAGTTGGGGGGATTATGCTCTCCAACTTCAAGCTTTACTACAAAGCCACAGTACTCAAGACAATTTGGTACTGGCACAAGAACAGATGCATAGACCAATGGAACAGACTAGAGAGCCCTGATATAACTCAACCATATATGGTCAGTTAATATATGATAAAAGAACCATGGACATATAATGGGGAAATGACAGCCTCTTCAACATCTGGTGTTGGCAAAACAGGACAGCTACATACAAGAGAATGACACTGGATTATTATCTAACTCCATAGTAAACTCGAAATGGATCAAGGACCTGAATGTAAGTCATGAAACCATAAAACTCTTAGAAGACAACATAGGCAAAAATCTCTTGAATATAAGCATGAACAACTTCTTCCTGAACACATCTCCTCGAGCAAGGGAAACAAAAGCAAAAATGAACTCATGGGACTACATCAAACTAAAAAGTTTCTGTACGGCAAAGGACACCATCAACAGAACAAAAAGCATCCTACAGTTTGGGAGAATATATTTATAAATGACATATCTGACAGGGGGTTAACATCCAAAATATATAAAGAACTTACATGTCTTACCACCCAAAAAGCAAATAACCCAATTAAAAAATGGGCAGAGGATATGAAGAGAAAGTTCTCCAAAGAAGAAATTCAGATGGCCAACAGACACATGAAAAGATGCTCCACATCACTAGTCATCAGGGAAATGCAAATTAAAACCACAATGAGATATCACCTCACACCAGTAAGGATGACCACCATCCAAAAGACTAAGAACAACAAATGTTGGCGAGGATGTGGAGAAACAGACGCCCTCCTACACTGCTGGTGGGAATGTAAGCTAGTTCAACCATTGTGGAAAGCAATATGGAGGTTCCTCAAAAAACTCAGAATAGAAATACCATTTGACCCAGGCATCCCACTCCTTGGAATCTACCCAAAGAATACAACTTCTCAGATTCAAAAAGACATATGTACCCCTATGTTTATTGCAGCACTTTTTACAATAGCCAAGATATGGAAGCATCCTAAGTGTCTATCAGTAGATGAATGGATAAAGAAGAGGTGGTAAATATACACAATGGAATACTATTCAGCCATAAGAAGAAGAAAAATCCTATCATTTGCAACAACATGGATGGAGCTGGAGGATATTATGCTCAGTGAAATAAGCCAGGCAGAGAAGGACAAATGCCAAATGATTTCCCTCTTTTGTGGAGAATAACAATGAAGCAAAACTGAAGGAACAAAATAGCAGCAGACTCAGAGACTCCAAGAAGGAACTAGTGGTTACCAAAGGGGAGGGGTGTGGGAGGACTGGTGGGGAGGGTGGGAGAAGGGGTTTGTGGGGTATTATGTTTAGTACACATGGTGTGGGGATCATGGAGAAAACTGTAGCACAGAGAAGGCAAACAGTGAATCTGTGTCATCTTACTACACTGATGGACAGTGACTGCATTGGGGTGTGGGTGGGGACTTGAAAATGTGGGTAAATGTAGTAACCACATTGTTTTTTCATGTGAAACCTTCATAAGAGTGTATATCAATAATACCTTAATAAAAAATACTCTTAAAGTTTGATATTTTAGAAACTTGATTTATGAGTGATTGAACTTTGGGGCTATGTCACAAGATTCTGTCTCACAAGAGAGGAATTTATAGTAAAAATGTTAATATATTAATTTACAGAGGAATTTCATCGTATTCAACATTATCTCTGAGAAAAAACAAAGTTAGAATACTTGGAAGATAAAGGAATATTATAATTGGGTAATGGCTACCCCTGCCAAATATTCTGTAAACATCATACTCAATGGAAAATGGTATAAAAGGATGATTTATATATCATCCACTTGGGAAGAGAAGTGAGACTGTCTCTCTTCTCCAGTTTTAGTAACAGTTAAAATGACTTGTTACTATAAGACAAATAAAGAAATGTTTTATGTAGACATATTTACTTTAAGATTAGGAAAATGTGGATATTTGATCTTGTTGCTATTGTTTGAAAGTATTTGCCAATCAATGCTCTAAGGCAATAGGAAAAAAGAGAATTGATAGGGAAAAATGGGGCTCCCACGATTTGAAGATGCTACGATCATCACTGTGAAAACCTAATAAAATCAACAAAGTACTCAAGTTGCTGTGAGATAATGGTGATATTTGGTGAAATGTAACAAGAATTTTCCTGTCCTAGCAATATGCAATTAGAAAATGCATTAAGACCTGCCAGAGTATGGTAAAGAGGTATAATATAAATACAAATCGTTTGTAATTCAACATCATATTATTACCAGTTCGTAAAATGCCCTGACCAACGTGAGCAGGCAGGACTCAGCCCCCTGCCGGGACTCAGGTCTGAACTGCTTGACACCAGCAGGAGGCGGTTGCCTGCTCTGGCCTCAGCTTCCAGGAACATGACTCTTGGTGCCGTGACAAGTCTTTCAAAAGGGAGCAACAGCACTGAGCATAATACCAGGTGGAGAAAGACAAGTATCAAATGATTTCACCCATCTGTGCAGTATAAGAACAAAGAAAAAACTGAAGGAACAAAACAGCAGCAGACTCACAGAACCCAAGAACGGACTAACAGTTACCAAAGGGAAAGGGACTGTGGAGGATGGGTGGGAAGGGAGGGACAAGGGGGAAAAGGGGCATTACGATTAGCAGATGCAATGTTGGGGGGGACATACGGGGAAGGCAGTAGAACACAGAGAAGACAAGTAGTGACTCTGTAGCATCTTACTATGTGGATGAACAATGACTGTAATGGGGTATGTGGGGGGGACTTGATAATGGGAGGAGTCTAGTAACTTTAATGTTGCTCATGTAATTGTACATTAATGATACCAAAATAAAACATTAAAAATTTTAAAAAAGAGAACAACAGCAACTGGAGGAATATCCACCTGAAGGTGAGCTGCATTTTGATCCAATTCCCAGTAAACTGGGCAGGAAGAATAGTGTTGACTCGGGGACACCCTGCCCACCTCCCTAGAGTTGTCTAACATTTCCCTAGAGACAGTCTCATTTCTTCCATGTTCTCTTCCACCATGCAAAAAATAACAATTATGATTACTTTTATCACTCCTGTTTGTGAATGGGGGTTGACAGGTATACAATGAAAACCTATCATTATTGCCTTATTGTAGAATATAATATCCATAGATAACTCAAAATGGTAATGAAAGCTCTAATACTTTACAAAATAACCAAACAAGGAATGCTCAACATCATCAGGAAAATTTTGTGATGCCTAAACATATAAGTAAATATCATACTATTCTATTAAAAATGATCTGAATAAACAAAATTATGATTTGAATAAAGTTAATACGTATTAATGGATGAAATGGCTGATATTCACTCAAGTGAAACTAGTACTAAATGGAACACAAATCTTTTTTAAAGAAAAAAATATCATTCAATAGAGAATTAATGATTGAAAAAAGAGAAAGCATGTGGGAGTTCACCCCACACAAACAGCCCACAGTAAGGAGGCATAGAATATAAATCATTAGTTTAGAATAGAAAAATAAGAGAGGGCCTATGTTTCTCTGATAACTGATACAAGGTTATGAGGTCATCAGAATCAATGAAGCTGTAACTTTCATATATGACCTTGGGAAATCTGTATCAATATTTGTAGAAAAAATTAAACTACATCTGTATTGTACACTAAATAAAAATAGGGATTCCAAATGGAGGACAAAATGTTAAAAATATCATAATTAACTAGTCATGGAAAAATGCTTAAACAGGAACGATGTAGCAGGAATGGTAAGGAAGTTGTGGATTTACTTATATTAAATTAAACTTACCTTTGCCCAAAAGACAGACAGAGCCATGTTAAGATAATTGCCTGGGAGTAGATAGTTGTAAAATGCACAATTAGGACACACTATTTAACACATGCAAATAATTCCTACAAATCAAGGAACACACAGAAAAATGCGCAAAGGATATGTACACGTGATACCAGACCTGGATATATATCCCAGCGTAGGAATACTTAGGTTCATGAAGGAAAACATAAAAATATTTATCCCAATTCCTTTTGTAATGGTGGAGCATCTGTGCCAACCTAGAGTCAACCAATAGAGATACAGAGAAGTAAAATGTAAATACTGTGTAGCAAGAAGCAAGATCTCAGTGTGTGTGTTGTTGTGTCTTTAAAGAAAAATCTTTTGAGTACAAAATAAGTAACAGAAAAATACATGTTTTGGTTATTCTGAAGAAATAGGATGGACCCCCATCCAACATCTGGCTGTCATGTCAAAACTGATAATGCCCTATTCATGAGGCCTTCTGGGGAAAGCCTGGCGAGTCCCAAGCTGGTCGGAAAGATGGATGAGGGGAATGTGGAAAGAAGACTACTTGTAATTTTAGAGTGGTTAGGATGTGCGCTAGGGCAAGGGTTGCCACGCACAGGAAGGGGCTTCATGCCTTGAACGTCCCATGTGTGCCAAAAGACAGAGCACCCATGCTTTCTTATCAGCTTATTCAACTGTGGAGCAAAGGGAAAGGCAGGGGGTCAAAGCTTTAGAACTGTCAGTAAGCATCAAAAAATGAACTCAGATTGAATTATAAGATCTATAGCAGAACAGCGTTTATATATCTGTAAACAGACTGACAAGCAGACACACATAAACACCCCAATATGAATTTCCCAGGAATAGGTATACATTCAACATCTTCAAAAACACTAGAGTTTAAGTTTACACAGGCAGAGGAGAAACTAGTAATCTCATAAATGCATGTCGAACGTGGAATAGAATTAAAGATATCACAATACAAATAGCCACCATTGATTAAGCATATGCCATATTTTAAAAGCATTATATGCATTGTCTTATTGAATCAACCTTTTGAATTATTCAGTGGAAACTGAGTCATATGAGAAGCTGCATCAAATATATTTTACTAGAACTTGGATAATTATCTGTGCCTAGTGCAGGATCTCTGTTTCTAGTGACTCAGTTATGACAGACATACAATATCTTTCCCTTAGACAATGTTTTACAAGCCCTGACACACTTTTATCCATTTCTCTTTATTTGAATGTTCATAACCTGTCACTGAAAATGGTACCATTTGCAAAAAACCTGAAGATTTGCCTAAGAAGGGCCCGAAGTGGTGATTATAATACAGAAAGAAACCTTACTTAATAAAAATATGTATCCAGATGTAGCCATTATTTTTCCTTTGGCTATAACGTCCTTGGTGAAATAGGATGAGAATGTAGCTGAATGTTTCACTATGTAGTGAAATTTTTATGTTATTTCATGCTTCTACAACTAGGTCTTGACTATAAAAAATTTAAGAAAAACTAAAAACAACATTTGGAAGGTGAACAGCTCTATCATTGTGGCATGCCTGTTTTTTAATCTTACCTAGAAAACGTCACTAGAATTTTTTTCGAATTTTCGTCACCTCTCTCCACCTGAATTGTGAAGTATTCTGATGTCTGGACGGGTAGCCTCCCATCATACAGGTCTCTGCTCAGGCCTGAACCAATCACCATATGTAAAATAATAATACCTCGTTTTAATCCAGCACACCTTAAGCCAGCCTCCTTGAATTGTCCCTCTCCTTAGTGCTTATCACCATTCAATGCATTCCGGAGTTACTTGAATATTTATTTACAGTCTCCACTTCTAAAATATAAGCTTTAATAGTTTTGTCAGCCTTTAAATATTACTATATTTTCAATGGTAAAAAGAACAGAATTAATTTCATTAAAGAGTCGTTTTGTTACCAGTGGCTAGATATTGAACCCTACAATCAACTGTAGTTCTGATTTTCCTCTTATTGAAATAAATATTTTGTTTAGTAAATGGCATGTGAAGAATACACATTTGAGCCCATCTTTGCTCATATTTTGAAACAATAAAATTGGTAATCTGTATGGATTCATATATTTTCATAAATATATTAGTGTTCATATAACTTTGTACTTTAAAAAACATTAATATTTTATAAAATGAACTTCTGTGTCAAGAAATTCCATGGAGTATATCATCAGGTGTGTTTAGTTCATTTTATTTACTTATTACAATATAGATTTTATTCTTCATTGGGGATGTCTTTAGAAGGAGAGGTTATTTTCACCTTTCTTCTGGCAAAAATATAGCAGCAACTGTTGTCTGCCTGGACAGTACTCACCGTAGGATCCCTGCAATTTTTCCGTAACAGAATTTCTCATTTGTCCAACTTCTACTTTCTTCCTCATAGCCATGCACCTCAAGAAAGGCTGCTCTCCTAGCCAAAGCAACTGGTTCCCTTCAGATAGAAACCAACCTTATGCTCTATATAACACACACTAATTCCTTGCCGATGACTGGTTTAGTCATTAGGCTAATTTTTGCCAATATTTACTGAGAAATTGTTGGGGGTAATGATGCCAGCATTCTTGTTCGCAGGGTTGAAGAACGAATTTCGTGAACAGACAAGGCAGGGGATTTACAGAGAGTTTTATTCAGTTACAGAGAGAGAGAGCTTTATTCAGGATAAGAGAAAGTATGGAACTCCCCACGGGTGCAGGGAGGGACAAGGTTGCTGCTTGGGGTCTCGGTATCTAGGGTTTTATGCTTGCTGCAGGAGGAGTTTGCTATAGATTCAACCAGAATGCTAGTTATATTTTAACCTACATCTGTGAAGGTTTCCTGGATACTCTATTGTAAGCTAATGGGCCTATGTGACTATGAGCCATGAGCTGTTCTATACCACTGGGTCCTGATGGGGAATAAATTATTACATTGTTTCAATTTCAAGCACCCTGTTGTGTAAGACTTTGTCCTTTTCCACACCTACTCTAACTGGGCAGGAGTTATGCCCTGCTGCCTCCCTATCTCAGCAGGGAGTGACTTCTGGGAATTTTCCTTTTCTTTTTCTGGTCTTTAACAAGTACATGAGGGAGAAGTGGCCTTGGGCACTGTTGTATCTGGATGCAAGAACTGAAACTGTTGCTGCTATTAAATGACCAGAATGAGATCTCGCCCAAGGACAAAGCAAACACAGGGAGCAAAACAGAACTAAAGAAAGTGTGGAGAAATGGACTTGGAACCTTGGTCCTAGCACAGCTGGAGCCACCATAGTTTTGAAACTTCTCATGATGTGATACATTTCCTGTTGTTTAACCGAGTAGAATTAATACTTGCCACTTGCATCCCAAAACATTCTGATATAAACCAAAATAACAATAATAATAATAATTGATATAACATGTTAATTACAAAATATATATATTTTTAAGTTTGCTAATGTCAAGTGTTGGGGAAGTCATGAGGAAAATGATACTCTCTTATATTACTTGTTGGACTGCAGATTAGAACAGCCATATTGGAAAGCAGTGTATCTGTAGGAATAAAAATTTTAAATGTAGTTGGGTCTGCCTTTTCATTACTCATCGTCTACCTTAAAGAAACTGTCACATGCATACAGGAGACATATACAAGGCTATTAATTCCAAACATGTTTTAATTACAAAAATGGAAACAGTGAAGATTTTTCATCATTAAGAGACTGGGTAGATAAAGTTCATGCTATTTTGCAAGTCTGTGCTATTCTTTTTAAATTTTCCTATCCTCTTTAGTTCACCCACAGGTTCTATTTCTTTGAAAATGGTTTTAAAATAATGCAAGCCACCAACATAAATGTAATAATAGTTTCTGGAATGCAAGAATGATTATTGACTAGGAATTTTTAAAATAGAAAAAAAATATCAAACTCTTTTGTCTCTCCCCTTAGTGACTTCAGGGTTTTGAGATCCCAGCTTAGAGCTCCCCTGTGGTGTGGAGTATGAACTCATTCCTTATGTGTCACCTAACTCACTCTAAGGTACTATAAGTATTAAAACTTGGGGCAATAGAGGAATAACTGCTCCTTTTCTGGACAATGAAAATCTGGGGAAAAGGCAAAACAGAAAGAGGAGGAAAAGTAAAATGGTGAATGGAGTATTAATACAATTTTCTCTCAGGGCTTTGACCTAAAGAGGAAAAGTAAGTGAGGAATGAGGGGTTGCTGAGAATTCTCCACCAATACACCCTCCCCCCTCATTTATCTGAAGTGTCATAGGGTTAGAATCATGCACCTATGCGACTGCATTCACTTGTCTGTGCAGAATAGTAGGTCAGAGAAAGGGCCTTAGCGCTTGCTGTCTGTGTCATCTCAGGGTGCTAATGGGTTCTACGGTGAGAAAACAGATGAAAAGTCATCTCCTTAGACTTCATTTATGAGTATCTCTAAAGCTAACAACACCTGGGTAGGCAAGCAATTGGGCTCCAGAGGTCAGAGACGGCACAGAAAGTTATGCCCAGAGACGCTACTGCTTCCTTATCTCCTGAGTTCAGGAGACCCATACGCTTCCTCAGTCTCCTCACTCCCTGATAAGCTTAATTTATATATTGGGACCCACAAAATGGAGGCCACCACAGCGGCTCAGCCCATCAAACCTGAGTCGGCCTTCATTTATTGGAAACATCTTTGTCAAGAAACCTAACATACACCAACCACAACCCTCCAACTCACCTTTAGTTAGCTTACCTTAGAAAATAGGGCATGCTAACCTTAAAAGGAAACCCCTGACCTCCTAGCTAATCCTGCCTTATGCCCGTGCTGCATCTTCCAAGCCTCTACGTGACTCCCTCTGCCCCCAAAGTCCCTTGGCCACAGTGTGACACTCCCTATGAGGTGCCTGCTCCTCCGTCAGATGGTTTGTTTCCCTTGAATAAAGGACATCAAGCTTGTTACTAAATAGTTTTAGTTTTCTTATTTGGCAAGCTAAATCTTTTTTAAAGAGCTACTCAAGGAGTGAGAAAGATATCTGAGCAACTGATAAAACCGAAATGAACACTGTTTAAAAGACATTTTGGAATTTTTGTCTAGGAATAACCGATTGTAAAGGGCAAACTGAGGATCAGAAAGGAAAGTCGTAGAACGTTTAGTCTGACCAGCAAAGAAATACAGGAACCTAAAATTCTGGAGCAATTTCAAACGATGTTGATCTATGTGTACAAGTATTACTGAAATATGTAACTAAGTGAAAAAATAGCAGAATGATTCAAGCAGTGTGATACCATATGTGTAATGAAAGAGCACCCCAAAATGCCTCCAACACACACATGTAAATTGTAAATGCATTGTGGAAATACCGGAAGGAGGCAGTCTCTCTGGTAATAGTGGATATCCTTTAGTGAAGAAGAGAGAAACAAAGTCAAAAGACAGACTACATTGATATGTTTCAATTCATTAGAAGGAAAATACAGCTAATTACATAATTAAAAAAAATGTTTTGTTCTACGAATGTAAATGTATCTCAATTATGCAAAAAAAATGTAAGAGTCATTCCAGAGATTTGTACATATATGAAGACTGTATGGACTAGATTAACTATACATTTAAGCCAAATTTTGTTAAGATCAAAGCAATCAAATATTTCCTCTTATGTGCATTTAATTTTGGTAAATAGACCCATATGACTTCTGTTTGTTCAAGTCTTAGCTTAGCCAGTTTTAATCATGGGGAGGAAGAAATTCAGATATGTCAGTACCTGATACACTTAGTATGATGTTAAGCATGTATATGTCCCCAAAATTGCCTTAGTAATGACAATTTTCACCTATATTCATTGTCCCAGTGGCTGTGTTAAGCTCTTAATAAGCATCATTTCACTTAGTCTTCACTTATATCAACACTTTATTATGTAGTCATGTATTATCTTCATTTTAGGGATGAGGAAACAGACATAGGAAGTTTACAGCTCTCACTCAGCCCAAAAAGCAGGGATAGAAATAAAGCATAGAGTGAACTCAGCTATCCTATTTTATAGTCTACGTCACTTATTTCTAAGGTAAGTAGCTACCTTGAGTTCCAATAACTAGATTCCAGAAAAGTCTCTGTGACTCAGTTCATTTTCTTAGGCCTCATTTCCTTACTACCTGTGCCTTCACTACATTACAAGCTTCCAAATGAGATGGTTATTCCTAATGGCCCAGCAGCTCTCTGTCACCTTATTTCTTGCATATCTTCCTTGTATTTGTCGAACTGTGAGGAAATTTTGGAAAATCCCTGAAGCTTTGGTATTCTGGATATAGAATTGTGTTTACAATATAGTTAAAGTACAACAGACCTTATGGGCTTTTATATGGTAGTTTTGTACAAAGTACCTACTCTTTCCTTACTCTCCTGTCACCATCTGTTTGGAAGTTCTAAAAGAAGTCTTTCCATTACAGACAAACCCCCTTTCAAAGGATCTTCTTAACCTAATTTGAATATATTAATAGCATTTAAACACAAGTTTTACAGAATGTAATTTCCTTGTCATCGTAGAGCATGCTGTCCTCTTACTGACTTGCAAATTTTCTTTTAAACAATATAAACTGCACAAATACAGTGTATCAAATAAATGAAAAGGCCAAGATATCACAGAAAATAGAGAAGCTATTAACATATAGATTAACCCCATCAAAGGGTGATATTTGATTGGATATTCAATGTGTTCATATATCATAAACTGAAGAGCAGAAGCTTTGTTTTTGAAAAACCTCTAATTCATCAGTCAGCCTTACTTCCTGACATGAAAAGTTTAATATGAATGCGATGTGCATGAATGCCAATTACTAGGATAAAAAAGAAGCTCGTGGTGATTAAGAGATTATAGTCCTTTGAAAGATGTAATTAAATGGCAGAAAGTTTCATTTTAGTAATTTCTAAACTAAAAATGCATGAATTTGTCTTTATTTTTAATATTCCAATAAATTATAAGGTAATGAGCCTTGTAAATATTATAGCTCAATAATTACACTAAAGTGTATTTTTATATCATTTTTATCAATGAAATTGATTATTCATTGTAAATATTGCCTTTTATCAACAGATATAATAATAAATAATTTCCCTCATTCTCAACAATTTTCACAGTTCCTTTTCAAGACTAGTTGCAATGTAAAAGCATGAATAAACTAAAAAATACATGTAAAAGTAAATAAAACAAAAGGTTTTCTTAACAAATTTTATTCCAACACTTGATATTTAGCCAGCATCTTAAGAGATTGCTTAAATAATTAACTTTAAATTACAATAAAATTCCTTTGATATCACTGGATTCTTTTCCCTGGAGTTTTAAAAATTTCATATGCATACATCTCATGCATTCCCTCCTACTTCAAATTCTGTCAGAATATAAGCAAAGCAAGAGAAGTGAAATGATTTAATCCTAAAGATAGTTAATCAGCTAAAAGACAGTTAAGCATCTCCTTCCTATAGCTCCCAATGGGTGGTTTTTCCATTAAATCCTGTTGAATCAAATAAGGAAAATATACTATAAAAACACTCTTAAGAAAATAGGAGTATGTTACCTTAAAAATATGCGACTGAAAGGATACTTAAAATTTGCTGTCACATGGCTAAGAATTTCTAACAAGAGATTGACCAACTTTTCTTATTCTTAAAATTACTAGAGGAAAAGAGTTTCCATAGAGGAGATTTTGTTTAACCAATCATCTCCAGGATTTTATATTGCCAAACACTCATGATCCTTTCTCATCCCAATGAAAAATGAAATTTCTTTTGTTTTCTAAGTTTGAGAAAGTAAGAAATAAATCACCTATTTCCCCATTTATTTTGCATCTAAATAAGTATATGTGTTTTGCTTCAACTTCTATTTATTAATGAAAACTTGGTTGTTTATATAGAAAATAAAGATAATAACAAAAGGGGTGTAATAAGGGAGAGAACACAAAAAAGATGATGAAGGGGCAAAAGGAAAAACCTATTCATAAAATTGGGACAATGATACTCTGATATTTTTCAGTGTCTGCAACCCCTTCCCTTCTTATGTTAAAAATATGAATTAAATAAAATTATATGAAAAGTCAAGGACAAAGTTTAAAAATGTAACAAAATAAAAAGAAGTTTCTTTTATGATACAATATATATTGAATTATTAGCTATAATAGCAGACCTAGCAGACAGTAATTCTATCTATTTTAATTACTTTATTAGTTTACCTTTTAGAATTGTAATTCCTTCTGAGTTGAAGAAATTACTTATTCCCAACTACATTTATAGCTTCATAACCTACTGTGAAGACATGTGTTAAGTAGTGTTACATATTTTGTTTATGAAAGATATAAAGATATTGTAAAAAAAAAATTTTAATGAGCTGCTTAGATGGATTTGTCTGTTAAATCAGTCACCTATGTTTCATATAAGAGCCCACTGAGATTATCTGTAGTAACCCAAATTTTCAAATTTGCACACCTGGAAAATGTTTCAGCCGAAGTGCTTCTTGGTGGTACTGATTCCATGATTGTTTTCACTGACATATAAGAAAAAATCCTTTCCTAGAAATTTTCTGTAGAACTAAGTTTTTTTTTAAGTAGGTCAATGCCTTTGCTATTTTAAAGATGACTGCTGTTGAATTGAATCTAGCCCAAAATTTGTTAAAATGTTTGTATGATTTTCGCCCTCCATTTTTTAAAAAAATTCCAAACCTACAGAAATGTTGAGACTGTTAAACATAATTACTTAGATACCCTTCACTCTAGATACATCAACTATCATCATTTTCCCACCTCATCTTTCTAAATGTTCATGTTGGTATGCAGGATGTATATGCATGTGTTAATATTAATAATGCTAATTTAAATATTGCCTTTTCTATTTCTTTGGAGTTAATATGATTTTTCTCCTTAGAGCTATTATAATGAGTAATTATATATATTTCTTGATATTGAACCATGAATGAATTAAATTTTGGGAATAAATCCCACTTGGTCAAGATATATTATTTTCAATAGGCTATTAGATTCTATTCAATCTATATTAACTAGTGAGATCAGTCTTTCTCTTTCATGATGTTGTCTTTATCAGGTTTAGGTATTTACATGTTTACCTGCTTAATGAAAAGAATTAGACTTTCCTTTTTCCTTTTTCTCTTTGGTCTATAGAAATTTGTCTAAACCATTCTATTTCTAACTCTCTAAAAATTATTGTTCATTTTCGTAAATGCTGTTTTGCCAAGACATTTGCTCATCTAGATTTTAAGTTAATTTTCATAGTTATGCAAAGTAGTCTAAGATTATTGCTATCCTCTGCTTAAATGGTTTTCCCCTTTTTATTCTTTAAGTATCTACTTCCCTTAGCTTGTGCTTTTAAAGATTAGGTAGTACTTTGCCTAAGATGTTGAATTTCTTTTTCAAAGAATATATCTATCTCTATCTATCTATCATGTTTCTATCATCTATCTACACACACATTACATAACTACTGCTATTTTTTCTAGCTGTATTAATTTCTGCTTTTATCTGTATTGTTTCCCTCATTCTGCTTATTTTTTACTTCTCCTCAGTTTTTGAGTTTTTTTTCTTTTATTTTCCTTGTTATGTTTTTTATGATATGTGTCTAAATGGATAACACATGCTTTGGATTTTCTTCTACTCATTACTTTCATTTTAACTCATAGATTTTGATAACAACTGTTATGCTCATCAATTTTAATATAAATATTGTAAATTAGTTTGCATTTCTCTTTCACATTCAGTTATTTAAGAATTTTTAAACCTCAATATAGAATGACATTTTATTCTTTTTAATTTGATACTATCTTCTAGTTTTTGTATTTAGAAACTACTATTTTTGTAATAGAAACCGCTATTTGTAGTATATCTATATTTTGGAACTTACTGAGGATTTTATTTTTCTTTTACTTTTTTATTCCATTTAATATATGGTCAATTTTCTAGAATGCTGCATGTGAGCTTGAGAGGTATTTTTTTCTATTATCACTTTGGCAAGTTTGATATATATCCAGTTAATTTGAGTTGTAACAGTTTTGTTTAATTTTTGCCCATTTGACCTGTCTTCGACTTAGTTATGTTAGTCTCCTAATATTAGTGTATTTCAGTCTATTCCTTCTCGCATTTTTTGTAGTTTTTGTTTTAACTAGGTGCTTTCTGTTTTATTAGAAACATAGATATTCAAAATTGTTTTGTTTCTATGGAGAGTGGAGATCTTTAGGTTATCAAGTTGTCTTCATTTGTTCTGCCTAACTCTTTTTCCTGAATCTACTTTGCATCATATCAGAAATCACAAACCCGATTTCTTGTAAATTTCATTTTCTAATACACATTTGCCCACACTTTTTTTATTTTGACTTTCTTAATCGTCTCATATTTATGCCTTTCATAATGTCCCTTAGCATCTTTATTTTTCTGAGACATCTACTAATGTGTTTTGGCAGCTTTTAGTTTTTTCCACTATAGAAAAGTAGTTGAGGTTATTTTATTTTTCCTCCATTTTCCTACCTTTCTCTTATCTTTTGCAATGTATTCTTTATTAGAACACTTAACACTTAAGAGAACTTTACGAGGGCTATCTCCTTACTTTTAGTCTTAGGTCTACATTTAAGTATATTCACAGCTCTTCAATCGTCTTTCTCACATTTTCTACTAATTCCTTTGCTGTTGTAGGTTATCCTCTTCTATACTTATTAGGAAGATCTTATGAGTACAGAAGTCCCTCATTTTGTGCATGTTTAAAACAGTTTTTTTAGCCTTGATAGCTTGTTTGGATGTTAAATATCCGATTTACATTTTCTTTCCTTGAGCTTCTTGCAAATGAAGTACAACTTGCCTTTCTTTCTATACTGTTACCAAGGATTCTGGTCACAGATAAGTGACTCTTTCATGTAAGTGCCTTTACTGACAGAAATTTCAGAGGATTTTTAAAAACATTAAAGTCTATTAATTTACTTGGGTATAATTAAAATTTATTAACTTCCACTTGATGGCTATGAATGAATTTACCCAGGTACATATGGTTATTGTCCATTTATTGATTCAGATTCCCTTTGTTTTAGGGAAGTTTAATTGCATTATAGTCTTAAAAATTAATTATGTTTTGTTTACTTTTATTCACCAACTTAAATTATATGAATGTTGAATCTTCTTGGTCTATATTTAACTTCCATCACACTTGCTCTGATCAGTATTTTCTCACTTTTTTATTTCATTTTTAATTTCAATTCATTTTCATTTGTTTGCCATTGCATGCTTGTTTAATATACACCTTGTTGCACTTTATTATGTTTTAATAATGCACTTTAATGTTATAACAAAAATTAGTATCCCTTGGGTTCTCTGAAATTGAATCATTTCACCAATGATTTATACTTGCTTATTTACAGAATTCCATCTGCTCTCATTTGATATCATCTTAATTTTTTCATTTCTGATCTCCTGTTTAATTTCAGTTGCAATGACTGTGTACTTATTTCTACAGATTTTTTTTAAAGATATGTTTGAAGAATTTCGTTATACTTTTCTTTTGTTCATGTTTGCTTTGTAAGTGTCTATGTGTTGGTACCAAGGGGAGTTTTGGTCACAGAAATGTACTGTCATTTTCTCTTTGCTTCTTGTGAAAGTTTTGTAGCTGTTATTTATCCATTTTGAAGCTCTGACCAGCAGTAAAATGTGATACTATGTGAACAGGAGGAACAGTTATGGGTGGCTGACCTGATTTCTTATACTGAAAGTGACTTTGTTTCTTAGTATAGCATGATTCAATTTCCTTTATCATTTTTATCTTTGTGTTGAAGAAGATTTATTTTTCTGATTTTGTGAATCTCTATTGACTCTATAGGGCTATTAGTTTTTCTTATTCTTTTTTTTTTCACTTTGCCACCTAGCCACAAATGTTGTTCCACCCCTGCAAGGCACCTCCTTCTCTCCTGGAAGCTATCCTCCTTAAGTCTGTCTCCTCATGTCCAGAATCCTCTCAAGCTCCTTCCAATTATGTCTCTAGTATCCAGTGTTCAAAAGTACCTTATCTCAGGCCTGTCCCCAGCATTTCCCCTTGCAAGATTGGACTCTGTCTTCTGAATGGGATTTTACCTGGGTGTCCACATGGTTAAGGTCCTGACAAATGTTCTTTCCTATACAGCTTCCACTTGACTATTCATGGGCTCCAGAGATGGATCTGATGGTATAAAACGTTTTCCTATTTATACAGAACAGTTTATAGTATACGGTCTCTGGATTTTGCTATAGAAACTCAATTCAACTATAGAACTAAGTTGAGTTTCAGTTTTATTTTCTCTTTTTAATTATCTGATTTTGGGGCTGTAATTTAAGCACACAGCCTTTATACTAGAAGATGCCAAAATTTTGTGTTTATTTTTCCCTTAAGTCACCATCTATACAGAAATAGAATTTACCTCTGTTAGCATAGAAAATCCATGACATGTGACATATAGCCAGAGATTATACACAGGGATTCATCAAGGAGTAATGAAATTGTAGAAAATAAGAAGATTTTAGAGACTCATAAATATAACTTTTTAAAAAGGAGTTTGGAAAATCATTATTTCCAAACATTAATTCTAAAGCCAAACATTAATTCTACCATCTTCCTCAAATTATTAACTAAATATTATTAAATCAATATATTAATGTGTTATACCAATTTATAACTTTCCCATTTCTTCCTCCCAGATATTTCACCTAAAATGTAGAGGTCTCTAGTTAAGTAATACATGCAATTATTACATTTGTATTTCACTTCTTTTTGTGCTTATAGTCAAATTGTCTTTAACTTCTTAAATTTATGTAATTCTACATTAAAGGAAGATAACTTCTTAAATTTATGTAATTCTACATTAAAGGAAGATGGTAAACAACATTTACTGTGTATCAGTACAGTTTTATACACGGGATTTTACAAGTGAAAAAACTACATAACCAAATATAATATTCACAGATAATAAAATATTCTGACATCAATAGCATGTAAAGAGTAAAAATGAATAAATACATTAACAAATAAAAATGTTCAAGGGCAGCCCAAAAATGATTCAGGCAATTAAGCTCTACACTAAGTCAATAAATTTGTTTATTTAAAGTCTGCTTGGAACATTCAGCCAACCTCAGAGGGTCTTATAAAGACTTGAGGCTAATGGACTATATCACAAATTAATGCCAAATGCGTGGGCACCTGGCATCCCTACAGACAATGTAGCCAAAGGCCACTATTCCTGTGGTTTGTAAGGCTAATGCTAAATTTCTAACAATAGAGTAATATCAGCAGGAAACACAACAACTGGGAAGTTCAGAGTACAAAGCTACAGCTAGTCACAATGAAGTGCATCAGCATGGGATAAGCAAAAAGAAAATGCTAGAAATGTAAAACTCAAGAAAAGTAAAAACAAAAGCCATCTCAAATTACAACCTGTGGTTACTGCTATGCTATTGTACAAAACACCAAAATAACATTCTGAACTCAAACACACACATCCATAATAAAAATTGATTGAGGTGTTTTATGTGTTCAACCTTTTCAGAGAATGGCCAAACCATCCACTATATTCCAAAATTATATCTTTAGTTGATATATTTAATGATGATTATGAAATAATGGAAGTTCACAATCAGAAACATTTTACTTTCTATTGTCTGTTTTAAAAAAGCAAAATTAATCTTAGACAAAATAGAACTACAATGAGAAAGTGTGGTTCAAAAGATTGTACAAAACAAATACAAACAAACACAGTGACCAGGTCCTAGGACAGCTCCTTCTGTCAGAAACTAGTTTGGGCATTTGGAGGAGAGGTCCCCAGGACTGGGAAATGGGTTGAGGAAGAGATTTTAACTCTATCTCATTGATTTGAGAGAGTAACTATCTGTTCCCATGGTCACTATGAGGTATAAAGTAGACCACAGTTGCCCACAGGGTGATATCATAGTAGTTCTAAATCCTGCTGAACTAAGAAGATGATGATAGGAGAAGCAGATTGAAAGGCTGACCTGGCATCCTGTCCCCTAAATTGTTTCTTCTAACCTTCAGGGTTGATGGATGTAACTCTGGGGTGGAAATCTGTTCCTAGCCTGGGGTAAATTAGCTTTGAAACAGAAATCAGTCAAAGAGAGAAATAAAGTGGGAGAAACCCATTTACTGCTTAAACAATTGTCCACTTCTGCCCATGTCTCTCATGACCTGGCTGCAGAAGAATGGATCCCACCCAACCTCTCTGGTTCAGATAAGCCCTCAGTCCCCCATGTAAGTGCCTATTTATATGGAGATAGACTACTTCTCCAAGGAGTTAGAAACTCTTATTGATATCGAGATGCACTAAAGCTAGGTGAGAGATTCTGGAAATATTGCAATTTTACCCATGGCCCACCCCTCCAGAAATCTCATCTCACAATCTACTCACTCCCTGTCTTCCACAATGGCCCCTGTGAGAGAAAACTGGAGTACTGTAACCATACTAATAACATACAATAACAACAATAAAATCATGGTAATCCTTAAACTGGAGATTTCAACTTGGTTCAAAGTCCTATTCAGATTTAGTCCATAGCTCCCCCATTCCACAGGCAGGCAGCAGCTGAACAGGTAGGGAGTTCAGAGCAATCATCACGCAGCAGCTGCAGCCATGGGGAAGGTCACAGGGCCTGTAGAAGAAAATAACCTTAAGGGCCATAGGATACATGTTTTAATGATACCAGCATAGGCAAATATTTTCCATCAGGTAAGATGCATGCAACAGAGTGGTCCTGTGGTAGGACAATGGCAGGAATGGGATCTCGTCCTGGTCTAGTATACTAGACTTTCACCCTCCTTCCTGTGGAAATTACAGATGGGTCAATATATAGGGCTACGGGAGGTATATTCACCCTCCATAAACATAAAACAAACTTCCCCGTAAGATGCTCTTACCTCCTGGATGTTTTAGGTACACTATCATGATCTTTTGGGACCACTCTGCTGTTACTCCAGGCATACACATGAGACCAGCTTCCAGGCCTTTTCCCCAAAGTGCCAGAAGGGCCAGCCATTGCTGGTCCAGGTGTCAAAATGTCCAGGGCTACGTCCACTCAACAGTCTCCTGGGTTTAATGCAGTAGGGTTGGCAGCAGGATGTTACTCTGCTGGCCATATCCTGGTTTCAATAACTCCTTTTTGGTTTGCACATACAGTTGTACAGGAGAGGCAGCAATGTGTGTTAGCATGTCCACAGGGCTCAATGATCCTTTTTGAGGCTTCTCATTCAAATCCCGAGCACTTTGCCTAAGTGAACTGACCAACTCCATAGGCTATTGGTGTTTGACTCCAGGCCAGATTGCAATAAACCACTGTACTTCTCTATCATGCCTGCCCCAGTAGGGTTATATGGTATGTGAAACTTCCACCATATTCCTAATTGCTACACCCATTGTTATAACATATATCCAGTAAAGTGACTGTCTTGATTGCTCTCAATCATCTGTGGCTGGCAATAGGCTGCTAAGAGACACTCTAGACCCCTTTTGGTGGTCTGCTTATCTGCATGACATGCAGAAAAGCAACCAACAGGCCAGTAGTTGTGTCCCTACAAGTCATGGCATACCAATACCCTTCTGATATGGGCAGAGGTCCAATATAGTCTATCTGTCACCTTACTAGGGGTATCAGCCTTTTTACTATTGTCCCATGTTGCTGTGGGACTTGGTGTAAGTTCCTCTTAGAACACAAAAGTCAGTCCTTCTGGGTTCTGCTGACTTCTTCAAAGGTCAATGGGTACAGCCCACACTGTCTTTTGACCAGCATGCAACAAACACTGATGTAACCATTGAGCTACATCAGAGGCAAGCTTTCCTTCTAGCCAATATATCTGGACCAGTGTGCTTCCTCATTCCCTGGGGATGCCAAAGGCAAATGGCCAGTCACATGCTATATGATAACTGTCTTAGTCAAACAGAGGCCCATAAGTCTTGCCACAACTTTTGCCCCCAAATGGGCCAGTGACCAACCATCCAGTTGGCATGGTACCATGTCAGTAGCCAAAGGGTCAAGCCCAATAGACAGCCCAGTTGGTCAGTGCAGACAATTATAGGGGAGGGCTCCCGGGTGATCAAGGGCGAAACTTCCCACAACTCAGCCCATTGGCTGCTCTCCCCCTCTCTCTCCTCCATCTATATTGTCTCAGTCTTAGGATGGAAAGCCACTGCCCTCCACTCTGGGGACTGCCATGACTGGAGCCTACTGTATACCAAGCATCTTCAGGTATAGGGGCTTTGCCCTCCTGATAAGGACTCTTAGCTACCAGTGGCTCAAAAGCAAGTTCTTCCTGTTTTCCACTGGTATAGGTCACTGGCCCCAAAAAGCATTGGAGTTCTCCATTTAAGGGGCAGTTAGAGAGGGCTTTATGCTGTGATAAATATGTGCCCCATTGGGCCAGTTTAGGCGTCTGTGCCATGCCACTCTGTGGCCTTTGGGTCCAGTCTCACACCCATTTTGTGATGGGATAGATCATTATCACCTTGGTCGGAGCTGTTCCAGTGATGGGCTCTGTAGCCAGTAAGACGTGATACACAGCATCCAGTTGCTTCTCTATCAAGGTGTACCAGAACTCTGCTCCTTTCCATGGTTGTGACCAGAATCCAATGGATTGGCATGTCTGTTCAAGCTGCTCCAAAGACCCCATCCATAACCATCTTCGGTCACATGAACATCTAGCTCACAGGGCCTTGATGAGTCCATTATAGTCAAGGCCTGTATGGCCTTGACTGCTCACTTAGCAGCAGTAAAAGCAGCTGCACATGTCTCATCCCAGTCTCACCTGATGCCCTTTCATACCAACCGGTACAAGGGCTTCAGAATTTGTGCTAAGTGTGGGATAAACACTCTCCAGTAGCCCGAAAGACCCCAAAACTCTTGTAATACTGCCACAGTGGTAGGGGTAGGGAAGCTTGGACCTTGTCTATGACTGCTTCTGGGATAACTTTAGTTTTACTCGACCAGACAACCCCCAAGAATTTTACAGACAAACCCAGTCCCTGAACCTTGGTGCTGCTCACAGCCCATCCTTTCTCCTGTAGATGTTGTATCAGTCTAGGAACCACCCCTTCTAAATCTGCAAGAGAATCAGATCTGAGTGTGATATCATCAATGTAATGGTACAGCCACACCTTTTGTGGTTTCTTCTATGTGGCCAAGTCCTGGGTACAAGTCCATGACAAATGGTGGGACTATGGAGGTATCCCTGTGGAAGGTCGGTGAGTGTTCACTGCCGGCCTTCCCACGTGAAGGCAAACTGTCATATTACAATATTACAATATCCTAAAGATGCTTCAGACTGTTTTTTATGGAGTGATTTATAAAAGGCCCAGGGGTATCTCTGCCATAGGCAAGTATCCTGAAACCCTTATTGACTCGTAAATCATGCTCATCCTGTTTTGCTGCTGAATTTAGCAGTTGAAATAACAGATAGTTCACCAGATGAGGTCACAAATATTTTATAGGCATTATACCTTACTAATTTGTGATATGTATTGTAACTCTGTGGGGAAAATCCTGGGGAAAAATACAATTGAAACTGAAATCAATTAAAGGGAGAGATAAAGTGGGAGAAATTCATTTATTGCCTACATGCAGTTGCCCACTTCTTCTTGCCCTTGTTTTACATGCCCCGGCTGCAGAAGAAGGGACCCCACGCAACCTGGCTGAGATATGCCCTCGCTCCCCTCCCCACCCCCCACCCCTGCAGTGTAGTCACCTATTGATATGGACATGGACTATTTCTCTCCAACCCTTGGAAACGCCCATTGATATGGAGGTGCACTAAGGCCAGGGGAGAGATTCTGGAAATACTGCAATTTTACTCACAGTGGATTACATTCTAAAAGTTATTTTCTCCTTCCATGTTGTTTCTTTCAGAGAGTTTAAGAATCAGCTCTGGAGAGAAGGCAATGCCGGAAAAGAGCACACCGGCACTTGTGGCAGTGGTTCTGAGAAACCTGTGTGTCCGCGTGAAGGCTCATTCTTTCCTTCTTTAACTCACCAAGAGAGACAAAAGCAGGGCCTAGACTTTGACCGTCCTTAGGTTCACATTACCAGGTGTGATAACTCCTAACTCCAGGGGCAATGAACTCAGAGTCAATAGACTAATTATCTGTGGAGACTATAGTCAGTGTAAAGGACAGGAAACACGTTACCAACATACATTAGTTGAAGCACAACTATAAGAAAAGGCAGATCAAGAATATAAAATAAGTATAATACATAATCTCAAAAAGTTCAGAAGATTTGATTATACAAAGCAAAAATATCTATACTTTCCTTAAATCATTATTTTTATTGAGATGTAGTTGATATACAATATTACACTGGCTTCAGATGTACAGCACAGTCATTTGACAATCATTACTAAATGCCCATCACTTAAGCATTGTTTCTGTCTGTCCATATACAAAAATATTAGAATATTAATGACTATTTTTCCTATTCTGTACTTTCATCCCTGTGTCTATTTATATTATAATATGGATGTTTGTAGCTCTAGCCCCTTCACCTGTTTCACCTGCACTAACCCCCTCTCTCCTACGGACACCACTATTACATCTATTGCATATATGTATACTTTACATACATGCAAATGATTATTCATAAACCATTTTTTTATGGGAGAGAGTGCCCACTTTTTGTTACTTTTCTTTTTTGTTAGCTCCTCTTTTTACAACAATGTATTTGTAGACAATCACATCCCCACATCCACACCCACACACACATGCTCACTCACAACACTCAAATATACTGTAGGACAGGAGAGAGAGGTTTAGTCACTGTTTGGAAAAAAACAATATATTATTCAAAAGTATTTGTATATTTCTTTCTCAATCTACACTAGTATCTATCCCACCAAAACACTAATATTGCCCTAATATAAACCTTAAACTACCTGGAATTATTTTTTATACGATTTAAAATATACATCCAGTTCTTTTCTCTTCCCAGTGAATTTTAAACTATGTACATATATTAAATATATCATACTGAATTGAAATAATAAATGTGTCATATAGTGGTATGAAAATAATGATGATCCATTTTTTTTTCTCTGTTTTAGTCCACCATCTGGTATTTATAATGGAAGTTTTACCTTACTGCACATATTTTTCATATGGTTCTATTAGAATTGTGTGCATGTTTAAATTTTCAGGTTACTTTTCCAAATCCAATAAGTGAAATTATATTAAATTTATAAATTATTTTGGTAAAGTTAATATTTTTCTTATTTTGCATGTTTTAGTCAAGAGGAATGAACACTATTATGTGTCCCCATTGGCTAAGAGTATATTTTAATATATTCAAAAGTACTATAGTATTCTTCATATAAGGATTAGGCTTTTTAAAAAGGTTATTCCTATGCAATATACATACACATTTTTGCCTCTATTTTCAGGGGAACTTTTTCTCTCCTTTATATTTCTGTCCTTATTGATGTAATGGAGAATCAGTAATGGAGCCACAAGCCAACATGGAATCCTATTATTAATTATAATATTTTTAAAGTAATATTTTTCAGCTTTATGGTATAAAATCATAGCATTAGCAGAGATAGTTTTATCTCCTTTTTTCAATACTTTCTCCAGTTATTTTTTCTTTACTTATACATTTGCTAGAACTTTCAAAAAATTACAAACAACAATGTTGATAAAGGATGTTATTGCTTTAATCAGATTATTTTAGTGCTTCTCTATTTAAAATAATACTTACTGTTCAATTTTGTTAATAATTTATTATAGTTAAATAGTTTAGCATCTGTTCTTATTTTTTAAGAGATTTTATTAGAATTGACATTTGAATTTTATTAAAAGCCATCTTATCCTTAACTGATATAATCATGTTATATTGGCTGCTTATAAAGAATTTGGAAAATTTCCATCTTCTTATACATTTTAAATAATTTAGATCACTGAAATATGTTCTGAAAAGGGTAGATAAAATTCAACTGTTACAGTTTTTAACTTTAAGCACCTTAATCATATTTCTGTGAAAATAGAAAAAACATGCTTTTCTATTTCTTCCAAAGGAAATTTTGATAGTTTATATTTTGATAAAAAATATTCACTTCCTCAGATTTTTCAGGTTTTTTTGGTTAGAATTGCATACAGTTTTCTCTGATAATTATTGTCCTTTTTATGTTAACTTACTCTACTTTTTTTCCAATTTTATCTGTTTCCCTCATTTTTCCTATTGTAGGTTCATGAGGGTTTTATCAATTTTAGTCATTGATTTAAAAAACATACTTTTTCAATTTATTTTTCTTTCTGTTACTTTTTAATTTTTCAACTCAAGCTGTAGGATTTTCAGCAAAATACTCAACATCTGAGCCCCTATCTCTTTATACTTAAATAGAAATAATAACATGGAAACAAACAAATGAAGAAACTGGAAAATCCCTCTGCAATGTAAGATGCAAACTCAGAAACTCCATATTAATTCTTCCTCTCTCCTACTGGTCATGGATACGCGGCAGTAATACAAACTTGGGAATGTATTGTGTCACCAAAATTAGGCAGGCGTGTAAATTGAGTGCGAAGAAAGAGTCACAGCAGATTCCCAAGCTGTTCAGACATGTGATAACTATTGTCCTTCCAGCTTTTCATTTCACACTTGGCCAGTATTCTTTCTTTATTACTCAAATCCTGAAATTAACCATAGAAAATCTCTTATTTCTTTAAAATGCTTTACCTAATTATAAGTGTCTTTTTCTTTTGTACTTTGTTTTCTAACGGCTTTTCATTCACTATTTCTGTATTGCATATGATGGGATTTTACCTGGTTTATGGATTTCATTGAAGAATATATTTTATTACTTTATTTACATGTCATATTTTCCCATTGTCACCTTAAATTGTAAACATCCCCGCAGCTGTACCCACACCCATAACACACCTTAGTACAATTCTTGTAAATGATGCAAGTGCTAAGTGTGAATAGATATAATCTTTTTTCCAGAAGGATATTCATGCTTCAGTTTTGCCTTACTCTTTAGTAAGGAGTGTAACCACTTTCATGACCAGAAAGCAGTCTTTTACAATAATTCATATAAGATATTTCAGGAGGAAGACAAACTATATAATTTTCTTTTATCCTTTCAAAGAACTTCATTTATCCCTTCTCTGATGTCCTTCATTCTTTATGTAGATCCAAGTGTCTGACTTGTATCATTTTCCTTTTCACTGAGGAACTTCTTTCAACATTTCTTGCAGTACAAGTCTGGTGTCAATGAATTCCCTGTTTATATTTGAGAAAGTCCTTTTTTCTCTTTTAATTTTGAAGGGTAATTTTGCTGCATACAGAATGCTGTACTGGATCTTCGAACTTTCAATACTTAAAACGTTCTCCTTTCTCTTCTTGCTGGCATGGATTCAAATGAGAAGTCCATTGTTCTTATCTTTGTTCCTTGATAGGTAAGGTTCTGCCCGTCCTTCTCCTTTTTTCAAGAGTCCCTTTTGTCTGATTTTCTACAATTTGAATATGATATGCTTAGGGGTATTTTTGTTGATATTATCTTATTCCGTGTTCTTGAAGCTTCTTGGATGTGTGTTTGGTGTCTACCACTAATTTTGGGAAGTTCTCAGCCAGTGTTGCTTCAATACTTTTTGTTTTCCATTCTTTAAAAGAATTTTTTTTTTATTATGGTATTTCAGTTAGTCATGTGAATACCTTTGAAATTTTCCCACAGTTCTTGGATGTTCTATTCTGGTTTTCTCTTCATTCTTTGTCCCTTTGAATTTCCTTTGGAAAGTGCCTATTAACCTGATTTTCAGCTTATTGATTCATTTTTGACTATGTCTAGTCTACTGATGGGTCCATCAAAAGCATTATTCATTTTTATTACAGTGAAATTATTTCTTGCATTCCTTTTCATTCTTTCTTAGAGTTTCCCACTCTGCTTATGTTACCCATCTGTTCCTACGTATTATTAATTTTTTCCCATTAGAACCCTTAACATCTTAATCATAGTTATTTTAATATCTGTTTGATAATTCCAAAATCTCTGCCATGTCTGAGTCAGGTTCTCATGCATGATTTTTCTCTGTAGACTGAGTTTTCTATTTTCTTTTAACACATCTTATAATTTTATGATCAATCAGGTATTAGGAAATTTAATAAATAGGTCTCTGGTGTGAGGTTTTAAGTTAATCTGGCAAGGAGTTGGACTGTGTTGAATGAATATTGCTGAAGCTTTAGGTACCTGATGCTTCTAATTCTTCTAGTGTCCTTGTTTTTGTCTCTCATGTTGACTGCGAGTTTGCTTAAGTATTTGTCCTTTGGGAGAGTTTGTCTTGCAGCTGTTATTAAATTGGAATCCTGTTGGTATGGTGGTTAAGAATTGGAAAAACAGAGGGGTATACACAAATATCTGATGTTCATATTCCAGTCTTTTAGTGGGTCTGTGCCCCTGGATTTTGACTTCACAAGGGAGACTTCCTCATCGGGGGAGACAGGAAAAGTAAAGGGGGATGGACAGACATAAATACCCAGTCTGCACTTGGGATAAACTAGTAAAGGCTCTTCTGCTGGAGAATAGGACTTTGCCATTGCAAATGTGCTGGGCAAATTTCACGATGATTATACCTCCCCTTCCACTGCCAGAGGCCAGATAGGATCTTTCGTTTATGATCACTGAGAATTTGGTAGAGTTCCTGAAGGCAAAATGCAGAAAACTGGGTTTTCCACAAACTATGGTCTGGAGTTTCTCATTCTCACATTAGTCCATACCCACCTACAGCAATTGTTCAAAACAACCACTTGCGTGTTCCTACCAGTCTACGACACTAGTAACCTCTTCTGCAGGTAAGCAGTTCTATACTGTGACTCTGTGGATTCTTCTCTCTCTCCACATTTCAAAGTCGGGGTTCGTCCTGCAACCTCCATTCTCTGACGGATCCGAGACAGATTGTTGATTTTCAATTTGTTTAGGTTTTCTTCAAATACGGAAGTGGTGATTTCCACGCTCTTCTTGAAATTCCCTTTATACTTTTTAGAACTGGGATTTCTACAGAAAATTAATATTTTGAATTTAAGTGTATACAATATTTCTATATTCGATTCTCTATATAAAGAACAGTACTGCTATTCCACAAAACTAATGTCTTTGAATTTATATCGATGATTGCAATACATTTTTATTAATTATATAGCAGTCATTTAGAAGAAACATGCAGCTATTCTGCTCTCTCAGAACTTTAAAGAAGACTAAGGTTTTTGTCTTTCAGTATACCTATATACATGAAGTTATGGGTTGTATGTAATGTTTGTAAGCTAAAGCTATAATGTTATAGTCAAATACCAATACTCACTTATTCATTTTGTCAATATTAATCTGTGTGGCCAGATAGGACTTTCCTTCTGTTTAGCTGTTTTAACTTTACCTCTTAACATAGGTAAAGTGTGTTTGTGTGTGTGTGTGTGTGTGTGTGTGTGTACGCGTGCTCTTAGCATAAGATGGCATTTATTTAGGCCATGAATTGTAATCATTACTAGCATGGGAGTGCCTCCTTTTTCTGCTTAGTATGAAGTAAGAATTGCTCCTGACCTCCCAGAATAGAGCCAGACACAGACTAAGATACAGGAAGTTAACTGGACCTCTCTGGCGTAAGGCAGGAATAAGGGCCGTTGGGAGCCAGAATCTACAGAGAAAGCAGCAAGGAAGAAGTGAGGGAAAATAAAGATGAAAAAACTCGTCAGCACCCAAACAGGGGCACACAAGCAAGGAAAGCATAAATATCCTGCCCAGTATCTGTTGCCTAGTCTATCTGTAATTAATCAAGGACAATGATTAGATTTTTAAAGAAAATATCTTGTTAGGCTTTGTAGAACACAGCAGTAAAGCAAAATTTCTAGAGAGTTTAACATGTCTCAGAACTCAATATAAATATCGATCAAGATGGCCTTCACATTCCCCTCAGCCTGGCTGGACGTTAGACAGGTTTGTTCCCAACTATAGGCCCAGACTTGCTTTTCCGTAGAGCATTTACTTCAGAAAACTGTGAATTCTTTCTCTATTCCTTTGAGATGTAAATCTTCTCCCAGCCTCTTGCCAGTTTTATAACCCAAAACATTTTCTTCATAAAGGATCCTGGAGCCATCCTTTTGACATGTAATCATAAAGGAAGGTTTTGCCCCTGTCCCCAGTGTCTGGGAGAGAATAGAGGCCCAAATCCTATGAGCACCAATGCCAATTAAAAAATGGCCCAATCACATTGACCAACCTTTCTCCTAACATCCTCCAGTATGTTTCCACTAGCTCACCTCAGTATTTAAAAATATCTCCCACCTTTCTCTACAAGGGAGTTGAGGTCAATTGTTCGTTCTCCTCTGTTACAAGAGTCTTGAATAAAGTTTTCCTTGCAGGTTTAACTCCATCTGGTGTGATTTTTCTTTGATGGTTTGAACTAGTTCTGTGCAGCACCATCTCTAAAGGAGATAAATTTGATAGAAAAAATATGAAAAATTCATGATTATAAAACAATGGAACAAAGGTAACTGTAGTGATATATACACAGAAGGGAAATACTAATAGTTGGTATGAACGAAGCGTGAAAGCTTTATGGAGGTGAAATTCAAGTCAGTTTTTAAAGGGTGACTATTAGAAGCAGAGCTTCAACAGGAGAAAGCATAAGCAAAGATCTATGTGTGTTATGTGTGGTCAGAAAATTAGAAATTCAGACTTATTTGAGATTTTTATATTAAATAAAAAACTGATATTAAAAGGATCATAGGGCCATGTCATATAGATGATGTGGGGAATACATTTGAAGAGGAAACAATAGAAGCAAGGGGAGTCGTCAAAAATTCCCAAGGAATAATATAAACCTGAATCAGAAATGTCAGCTTGGATGGAAAGTTATGGATAGATTCAAATAATAAATAAGAGTTAGAATTGGTTTACTGTGTCAATTTAATGAATTTGGTCAGCAAGAAGATAGAAGACAGAGACAAGGATATTTCATTCTCCTTTTCAGGCTTTTTTATTATATGATTAGTAAATGCTCATATTTAAAAGAGCTCTGGTGTAGTGCCTCTTTCTTTTCTATGTGCTCTCCCACAAATCCAAAGGTCTTAAATATTATCAGTATGTTTTAAAAAGCATGAAAGCAGAAATAAATATGGGAAAGCAATGGATCATTGAGAACAATTTTTAAATTAATGAGTGCCTAGATGGGAAATGATAAGCACTAGACTTATGACAGTGGAGTCTAGATTAAAGAAGCACATAAATCTATAAACTGTTTTAAGAATAAAAATCTATAGCATTTGGTGTTGGGGAAAAGATTAAAACAATTATATCAATTAGATATCTAACCTTTGCCAGACCAATCCTAAACTCATACTATCATAACCAAAATCAGGGTAGCTATTATTATGCTGATATTAAAGGCTTGGTAATTGAGGGCCGCTGAGTAACATACTTGAATCTGAATCCCCAGTAACCCACATACTAACTATAAAACTAGGTAAGCCACTTAATCTCTTTCATGCCAAAGGCTTTTTCCTCCACTCTATATTATACCATTTCCTTTTTCTATATCTCCAGAGCTTCCTTTTCTGTTAATATGAGCTCTGGGCATAAAAAAAGAAGATGTGCACTTAGAAAATTTGACCTGGCAGCTTAAGTAATTTGTCCAAGGTTATTTAGTGAATCAGTAGTAGATATAAGGGTAAGAAGCTATAATTCCTACTCTAATTTCCTGCCCGAACCATTAAATAGCTCCATCTGTTTTGATTCCATCATTAATATGAAGTCATATTTCTGTCTCTTAATAGAAATGAGCTGATCTACTGGCTAAAAGTGGAGTGTAAAAAAAGAATTTCCATAACTTTAAGTGTATTATTATTCCTTACAAGTACACATTGAAGGTGGTCCTGTTATAGATTTAAATAATCTTAAAAAGCTTTTATATACCTGTCTTTAATTATACCTGTAATAAAAGAAAAAAGTTCTCATTAACATGAGTATCAAATGAACCTTTTTATACTAAAAATTAAGTTAAGCATTTGATATTCGATATTTTGATGTCATGGCAATATTTTGAAATGATGAAGTGTTCATTAATACCTGCTTAAGATAAAAGTAACACTACATTAATTTGGACCAATTAATGTTAGCACAATGCACATGATACATTGATAATGGCTGGCCACTCTTCTTAAATGTTAACTGGTATATTATTATGTAGTAAATGAATTGGATAGCCCCTGTAATGCTACTATTCATTATTAATTTTGTTAATTAAATGTGTGTCATGCAAACCATTAATAACTTCATAATTCACCTTTCTTGACTGTTATCAAATACTTGTAATACAATACAATCTAAGAGAAATTAAATTTACACATTTAAATGTTTCATGTCTGTATTACCTACTTTCCAAGACTAGGTAAAAACAATTTTCCTATTTTGTCTATAAAGTGTTGAATTAGAATGTTCTCTTCATATTTACAAATTTTAAAATATTACATAAGGGTTTGTTTTATTTGCAATTGTCACTTTAATATTATTTATACAAGATTAATGTCACACTCTTCTGATGATTCTGGCCAAATCTTATCTTTCAATTTTTTGTAACGTATTTAGGTCATCAAAAACAATTTGAGCTCTATTTCCCTAAACTGCTTATACACCTGATAATATATTTTAAACAAGCTCCAAATCACTATTTTATCTCCCAGTTGCCTGCAAATATCATATAATTACTAATGATATATGAATAAAACTTTCAAAAAAATAAAATACAAGGATTTGCATTGTTTTTCAAGAATGGACTTCAAGATAGACCAGTGGAATCCTCCCCAGTTTTTAGCTCAACAAATATTTATTGAGTCACTTACAATGTTCTGGGCATTGTTCTGGTGCTAATAAATGGAGCAGATAAAGATATTACTCTCATCAAACTTAAACCCTGGGGATAAAACAGACGATAACAACACTTACAAACTCCAATGTCTTTCCACTTATAGAACAAATAAACAGTCATGTTATGCAATGAAAATTATACAGAAATAAAATGAAAACACTATAGCTGGATGAAACAGCATGGATGAGTTTCACAAAAATACCATGAAGTGAAAGGCGGCATGTGCACGCACACGCACAAATATACACAACACACACACTATTGGATACAAAGTTTGAAGTATGAGAAATCAGGGTAACAAACATTTGCAGAGAAGGAAGAGAAGACCAGGTGACAGGGACATGAGAGTGCCCCTGAGCTGCTAACGGTGATTCTCTGCCTCAGTGGCAATTACTTAGCTTCTAGTTTGTGATGATCCTTTGAGTTATTCATGTATGTGCATGTCCCTGCCTTATAATAGTGTTCTTCTATAAAATGAGTAACTGATGAAGGGAATTATGCATCTTATTTGATGACCATAGCAGCTATGTGAAAAGAAAAAATAGAAGTGGGGATTGGGCTCAAAGATGCCTACATAGGTGCAGTGAAGAGAGAGGGGGCAGGTTACAATATTAAGTAGAAAGAATAAGGTCGGCCTAATTCTGAACAAGGTCTGGAAGGAAGCAAGAGGGTTAAACACACTGACTTTGGAGGACAGAGCAAAGATGGAAAAGAAGGAATCCCTAGATCAAAGACCGTAAGATAACATTGTGTCTGGCAAGTTCAAGGGAGGGCTGACTGATGAGCGTGGTTGCAAGGAAGTGAAAGAGGGGAAGTGTTTTCAGGGAAGATGTAGGATCTTAAGGTCGATTTCAGTACTTTGACTTTGACTTAAGTGAAATAAGGAGGCATTATAGCCTTTAAGCACAGGAATGATGTTTTCTGAGTTATGCTTTGAATGGCCTTCGGGCTTCTGTGTTTAGACAGGAGTGTGTTGAAACAATGGTGAGATGGGAGACATTTTCAGAGACTATTGCAGCAACAAGAGAAGAGATAAAGCCTAGATAGGTTTGGTAGCAGTGAAGCAATCAAGAATAGTTGGAAGTAGCATATATTTTAAAGATACATCCAGCAGGGTTTCCTAGAAGATTATGTTTAAGTGTGAGAAACTAAAAGTGCTCAAAATTAAAAATGTATTTAGGGGACCAAGCTTAGAAAGGGTTTGAAAGTTGTCAGCTGAGATGGGGTGAGCTGTTGATGGAAACTGGTTACAGGAAAAACAGGACTTCAGTTTGGGGTATGTTGAATTGAATTGAAGATGTCCACTTAGATTTTCAAACGGCAATATCTGGTAGAGAACTGTATATATGAAACTAGAGTTTTGGGAAGATGTAGGTCCGAGCTGGAGGTTTAGGTATTGTCAGTATGAGGCTGATATTCCAAACCATGTAAAAAGCTGCTAATGGACCTAATAAGATGAAGAAAAATAACAGACCATTCATGTTAGAATCCACTGAAGGATAACGTTTTATGGATGTGTCCATGTTATAATTACATCCTTCTTATATTCTTGAAAGCAAAATATCTATTGAATTAAATGCAAGAAAGATATATTGTCATATAGCATTATAATGTGTAGGTTGGGCTACAGCTAGACAGAACTAATTGCTGTATGTCCTCCTGAGAACAGATTGCAGACCGCACACTTTGTGATTACTGTAATGTATTTCTACCATCCTTAATGTAGAACCAACAGTAATAGCATATTAAATTTCCCATGACCCCAAGGTGAATGTTTCTGTGTGTAAGGAAAAAAAATCACATTTTTCTTTTATTTACCTTGCTAAACATTCTAGCAAACAGTCATCAAAATAGCCCCTAAAAAGACTATTCCCATTGTGAGTGAACAAAGTGTTCAAATTGCTGGAATGTCCTTTCCTTCATATACAAAAACAACATTATTGTCCCTTTGCTTATTTTTTTTTACACTAAGTAGACTTTAGGCACTAGCTTACAATTGTTTTTCACAGGAGGGTCTGTATATGAGGACGTGACTTTTTGCTGGAAGTATGTTTCCTTTCAAAGTGCAATCCTAGTTTGTCTGCAGATAGATCCCTTTGGATTACATCTAGTACTCATGTATGCAGGTTACTAAACCTACCTCATGAGCTTGCAACTTATACATGTTTAAAATGAAGGCCTGAGCCTGTGTTCAAAGTGAATTATGAACATGTAAATTTTTCTCAACATATCATCTTCCATATTTTTTCAGTATAGTATTACATTAGTGTAAATTTTATAGGTGTATGGTTTATAAAAATCAATACTTGTTAGTGGGGAGAAAACACTGGCAGGTATAAAACATAGTGAAATCTAAGTAAAAGCTCTGAAGCCTGAATTGAAATGGCAACTTGATCAGATTCTTTAAGGTACTTATTAAATGATTGTTAAGTGACTTGGGAGGCCTACTCCGGATCCACTGAAGCAGAATTTTTAATGATGGGTTTGAAGATCTGCATCTTTAATGAGTTCACCAAGTGATCATTGAGCATGATAGAACTTGAGAATGGCCCTTCTAGAGCTACCTAGAATAATGTGTCCACATGCAGTATAATTAATTTAATAGTACTCAAGAAAATCAAATTTGAAATTAATCAGTCAGCTTTCTGTTTGTTCTAGTGCCGTACTTGATGAGGCCGCTGCTTCCTCATTAATGGATTAGTTAAACAAAGTCTTACTTCGTGTATATTATGTGTGCAGCAATGTTTTCACCACATTCCTAAAGTGAACCAAAAACACAAATTTCCTGCCCTCATGGAAGTTACATTTTAGTGGTGGAGAAGAGGGTGGAAAACAAATACATACAAATATGACTCGGTTTTGATAGACAGTGATAAGAGTTATGAAGAACCATGAAAAAATAGGAAGCAGTACCCCTGACTGACACATTTAACTATCAAGGAAAATAAAAGGCCAAAGCAATTATGCACTAGCTTGGTCACACCGATCCAGAAACCTATGCCGAAGCCCAAAACTTGCTCCTAAACTCAAGGAAAATAAGATACATTCATGAGAGTATGGATTAAGGGATAACTCTGCCTTAGCAAAAACACAAAGAAAAAAATTATTATAAATGTTGCCCAAAGGACCGGATGATACAGGGTTTCTTCCCAGCACCATACCTTGCACACTTGGAGACTTGGGGTTGATCGGTCAGTGTCTTAGAACCTCACATTTCTTCATCTGAAAAAGAGAATCACTACTTCCTATTCTGTTTAACTTTTGGGTATAGCTCATATAATTTACTCTCAAGCCAAAAACACAGATAAATGAAAGGAAGACTTTACTTATATAACTTAAATTCTGACTCAAGTCATCATAAAACTCTTGGCTGTTAAAGGTAAGCAAGGAAGAGTTGATATTAAACAAGGAAGAGTTTTTATGCCTTTTTGTATTTTTCTCATCTTCCTCGTCTATCTCCTATGTTTCATCGTCTTACCTAGCATATAGGAATCTTTGGATATGGGCAGTTATTATATGTCCAGTGGTGTCACACATGAACATGTCTATATTCCCTCTATGAACTTTCATTATCAGTATCCATTCCCTCTGGCATCTAATGATACATCTAAGTCTCAGCATCACATATACTCCGTCTTATGCCCTCTACGATTTCATTCCTGTTCCTCGGGCCCTCTCTCAGAGCTTTTAGGCTCCTTTGTTAAAGTAGCTATATGCCCTGGTTAGCCCTGGACTATCTGGTTTATGTTGTCTTACTAATAATGCATCACATACCCTTTTACTCTCAGAAGTTTCCTGGTTTTGATGATAAATGGTCCTCTCACTTCAGTATTCTCCCTAAGTTAAGCCACAGTGCCTGTGAGCTTTTTCAGGCCTTCTCTGCCTAGACCCTTCTTGACACTGTGTCAACAATCCTTCCTCCAGAGGACGCTGCCACCAGAGAGTTTTCTACAAGGCTCCCCGTTTTTCAGGGCATCAGTGGAAGTGAGATAGAGGGCTCTCACAACTCTTCATTCAAACCAAACCTCCTCTGCGGGTTTACTGTTGGCTACTGCCCGAGTCAGGATGTCTGATAAGCCTGGCTTATTTTCTGAACTCATATCAACAAATAACTCATTGCTTTCCCCTCGCTTCCTTCTAGTGCTGCTTGGTAAGGAAAGGGAGAGATCAGCTTTAAAAAAAAAATTGAAAGTGGCAGAAGCCTTAAGCCTTGATTCCTTTGGGGTTTTGCTTTTGATATGCAAAAACAGGCCTTCTGAATTATGAAACCTTTTCTTTCAAAGAGATTTGCCCTTGCAAATCAAAACCTTGCTTTTCAAGGCTACTTAAATACTTAGAGATGTATAATTTGACTCTGTTCTCTGTATCCTTCTATATAATCTCCCATATGAGGCAATAGTCCCAGACACCTTAGCCTTAAAGGTATAGTTTTATAGAGACCAAAACAAATTAAAAAGAAACACATTTGTGTGTGTGTGCATGCGCATGTGTGTGTACATATATTTTTGTATGCACAAAATAAATATATATGCAAGATCAGGTAAAATAATGTATGTGGAAAAGTAGTTCATATAAAACTGGTCATGAAGTGATTAAACAGCAAACCAGATCCCTCACTATTGATGAATGATTAGTTAATTTATTGGACAGGTCATGCTATGGAGCTAGGTAAGAACTGGGTAATTCTTTTCAACTCTTACACTAAATAAAAACTTTCTTCCACTCCAAAGGATTAAAAATATTGTCCTTACTATAATAAAAAGCAGAAAGCAATTGTGGATGTAAGTATGCAGCCAGCAGGTAGAACTCTGTCAATCATAGTGATTCAGAGTGCTCAGGTTAGAGACAGAAGCTAAGAGGTACAGCCTCACCATTAAATAGTAAAACAGGAAGCCAGTATTTTGCAGAATACATTGGAGAGAAGCAAAGCTGTCTGTAGAAGACAATTGTTAAAGATGGTGTTTTAAAGGCTGTGCTTTGCCTGGGTACATAAGCAGAGACTAAGACCCCTGAGGCAGACATCCAGCCCAAACAGCAAAGCACAAGAAATTTACTTGAATCTGCACAAAAGGATCCCCACAATTTTGAAAAAGAAGCACCAAGAACAAACCGGCAAATAAATTATTCTGATAGTTACACTGGGACACCAGGGAGGAATGTGGGAGCATGGTAGCAGACCCTACTGAATGTCTTCTTCATTTTTAAAAACATATTTAGAAATGTGTTTCTCATTTCCAGTAGTCAGTTCAGTCATTCAATAATTTGTTTGCAGTTTTCATAAAAATTTACAACTTTCAACTAATGCGCATAGATATTTTGGGTGAAGGGATTCTGTCTGGCTCTAATAGTAAAGATTTTTCTCACCTAACATAGGCTAAATCCGTTAATTGGCAATTTCTGCATAAAGCACATGTTATGCTTTCTGTGCTATACTCCTGAAAATATAAAGTACTAAATAAATTAAAGAAATAATAATACAATAGCATGAAATGATAATCACATTAAAAGATCTCAGTATGGCCTGCTTAATGGAATGTAACAAATGTACTTCAAATTCCCGCTTCACAGAGCCCCTTCCAAAACTATAATTTGGCACAAACCTTGTTACAGCAAAATTCAGAGAATGCGTGACAGGGGGGCACTCTACTTTCTTCTGTCCAGAGTCCCTGCATTTTGAGTATCCCGCAATGATGAAACTCTCGTCATGAACCCTTGACCTCATATCTTGTAAGTGGAAAAGATATTAGTCCATCAATATTTTATTGGAATCCTATAATAAGAACATATGCATTACATTTCTAGGATAAGAAGGAGACTGTTTTGGTAACAGGAATTAGCACTCTATTGAGCAGGAGATGACATTTAACTCCACGGCTCATTCTTTAGAAGTCAAAATTCATTTAGTAATAGTAAAGTAGAAAATGTGGGTAAGAGATCAATAAGTAATGTACTCTGTCCTGGCTAGAGGAGACACAAATAGGATTAAATCAATCATAATGAAGTTTATGTTTATAACATATTCTCATTTATTTTTAAAAAGCCATACCTGAAGTTTAATGGTAAGTAGGGTGGCAAGAGATCTCAAGAGATAATGTGACTTCACCAGAGGATGACTTCATACCTCTGTGACTGTAGATGGTAGAGGTGATGTTATTTTTTAAAACTAGCATCTTTGGACTTGTTCAGTAATTACGTAGGTATCATCCAGGAGTAAGATCCTTCCTCTTCCTATTAAACATCATTATTCCGTTTGCAGAAACCAGCTCATGTCTTAGATCCCTTTGAGCCGTCTGATTTGTTTTGTCTCTTCTGACCTCTAGTGATCACTCTGTTCTCTGAATTCCTACATTTTAATGCCACACTATTTGCTGTTTTTACCCTGTAGATTTTTAGCTTTACTAGCATAATGCAAGTTTGCATTGTTTCATCACCATAACCATGAGCTTTTTGAAGTCAGGGAATATGTCTTACATTTCCTTTTATCCTACAAAATATCCTGGACCATGAGTGTTACACATAAGTTGCGCAATAAATACGTAATAGAAAGGATTGGTCTGTACTAAATGGGTAATGTACAAGTGGAAGTTAGGAGAACAAAGGGTTTCAGGGCATGGCTTCTCAGATGTTCCTGGGCAATATTTTTTACCTTTCCGGGAAAGATGATTATCTCTTAAATTAGCATTAATATAAGAAATAGCATTAGATCAATTGTGCCAATAATCGCAATTCTTTAATGACACAGCTCCATGGCAGCTTACTGCAAGAATCCTCCTGTAATATATTAAGTAAGGAACACTGCAACTTCATAGGGAGCATTATGAGGTACAACTATTTATGGGGTGCCAGGTTATATGCTAAATATAGTACATTCCAAATGGTATACAGAAAAGGCACCCTTTATGCCTTATGATTCTTACAGTTTACTGAGGAACACAGATATTAAACAATTGCTGGGAGGGAAATGTATGTATGTTAAGTGAAAGAAATATGACTTTCCTATTTTAGAGGACCTCTTTTGTTTTATTTTATTTTATCTTTTTGGTCCAAGAAAATCTCTCTCAGAAATATGTATTTAAACCTTGGCTTGAAGAAAATAGACTGAGCAGGGCAAGAAAGGTGAAAAGAAAAATAATACGCAAAGAAAGGAAAAGGTGATGCATCTCCTAGAGAAAATGAAAGGCGAATGTGCACCAAAGCTCAGCGCAGAGGCGAGGGTGTTAGAGGGATTCGACATACGTCCATTCCTTAACCTTGCTGTTGACAGCCCACGATGCTTCAGGCACCTTACTAGGTGCGGGGAAAGCAATAAAGAAATTTGATCTGACAATGAAACCTTGTATTGCTGGACAAGGTTTTTGTTCTAAGTGAATTTATAATCCAGTAGTAAAGGCAAAAACCAACCAAATGATTGATTGAAAAGTAATTGAGTTAGATTCTTTTTAAAATTCAATCTGAGATCACTGAAGAGAAGTGTTATGACCAGTTTTAAGTAGAGGATGAAGTTTCTGTCTACACTAGTGACATGCATGGATGAGACAAAGGCGCCACCCTAGAAGGGGAGGTTACTGTATGTTTCCCGAGGTATTCTTAAACTGAGATTGAAATAAAAAATAATAGCTGAGTATGGAGAAGATATAGAGGAAGGAGTGTATGCAAGCATGTGGGAGTGAATACAGTATTTCCAAGAAATCGAAATTAGAAAAATGTGGCTGGAGTATAGCGAAGATGGAGAATGTCTCAGGAACCAGACCTTGCACTATCTCCCAGACCGAAACATTTTAAAATGTATAACATATCGATAACTTACATATTTTGTTTCTCAGAGCATTGGAAAGCCATGGAGTATGTTACAATGACAGGGTCCAATTTGCATTTTTAAGAGATCATTAGTGAATGGATAAAGAAGATGTGGCACATATACAAAATGGAATATTTTTCAGCCATAAGGAGAAAACAAATCCTACATTTTCAACAATGTGGATGGAGCTAGAGAGTATTATGCTCAGTGAAATAAGCCAAGCAGAGAAAGACAAGTACCAAATGATTTCTCTCATTTGTGAGTGTAACAACGAAGCAAAACTAAAGGAACAAAACAGCAGCAGACTCACAGACTCCAAGAAGGGACTCTGGTTACCAAAGGGGAAGAGTGGGGGAGGGTGGGAGAAGCGGATTGAGGGGTATAATGACTGGATGGTGTGGGGGGGATCACGGGGAAGACAGTGTAGCACAGAGAAGGCAAATAGGGACTCTGTGGCATCTTACTACACTGATGGGCAGGGACTGCAATGGGGCATGAGGGGGACTTGATAATACAGGTGAATGTAGTAACCACAGTGTTTTTCATGTGAAGCATTCAAAAGAATATATATTAATGATACCTTAATAAAAAAAGAGGAAAAGAAACCCTTATCTTTCTTTTAAGCAAAATAAAAAGATCGTTAGAACTCCCTAAGACAAACTGATAGGAAACAACACCCTGAGGGAATCAGCACTTTATCACCAGAGTGACATAAAAAGTCAAGAGGAAAAGAAATGTAGTCAAAATAATATATTTTATATAAAGTTTTCCTGAACTTAGAAACACGAGAGAGAGAATAGATTTACAAGTGGGGTGGGTCTCAGCAGGAGCTGTCATTGGCTTCCCTAGCCCCAGGAGTTCCATGAGCAAGGGACCAAATCCTGCTTTTAAAATTCAGGACCAGAATGGGAACTCAGTCATCTTTAGACATGGGGGTAATTTTAAGGCACAAGGGTACTTCTTTGTGGGGAACTACCTTTGGATCTCTGCTGCGCCACAGCTTCTCGCCGAGTGTTCTCACTCAGGTCCACTGCTTACGTCAGAGACAATTGCGCATGCGCACAACTCTGTGCGTGATTGGGAATTTGAAGGTCGCCTTGTTAGCATAAGGTGCAACCAATCAGAAGAGACCATACCCTATATATTCCATGTTCTGAGCTGCAATAAACGAGTTCCTGGTTTGACTGAGCTCCCTGTCGTGTCTGATAGTCTCCGGGGACGGCAGAGGTTGCAGAACGGGCAGACAGTCGGCTCTTGTCTCCCTTGCTTCACCTTGTCGGGGCGTGCCTCTCCCTCCTTTCCTTTCCCTCCGCTGGCTCGGAGGGTCACTGAAAGAGCTAGTAGTCCTGACAGTGAACAGGACCGGCAGGGGAGAGGCTAGAAACCCCGACACTTCTTGACTTTTGCTCTTAGAAAACAGAACACTCCTAGTAACATGGACAGTTCAGGAAATTAAAGTCACTCCCATGTAACAAGTCTCAAGGGGAGAAACAGAAATTCATCTAGGCTTGGGAAAGAACCGAATAAGGATGGGTATCCTTGGCCTCTTGAAAGAAGATGGGGGAGAGAAGTACTGGTCTGAGAGCCTGAGGTAAGTCAGTGTCCTGAGGACCTAGTAAGGGTAGGACAAAGTAAGGAAAATGCCTGTATTCTGGCCATCTTCTCTTAAAAGGATTAAAAGAAACCTGCTACCTTAAAGTAATTTGCACGAGGATGCAGTATGCATGCGTCAATGACTGGATGCCGTGGCGAAATCACAGATAGTCAACGCTGTGCAAGGTAATATGAGATCGTGCTGGTACCATATCTTTGCTGAGAAGGACTTTGTTTAGAGAATGATCATAGACAAGATATGCCACCCTGACATGATCTGGACGCTTCCAGCATGTAGTAGCTATTCTCAGAGAGAGAATTCTCTGAGCAAGAAAATCCTGAATGGAGTGAGGACAAAGTAGAGTTGTTGTTTTTTTTTCTCCACAACTGAAAACACAGTATGAAATATCATAATTATTATCTGTAGCTGTGTCAGCCCATCAGGGATGTATAGAATTTTCATATTAACATTTTTCTCCCAGTAATTTTCTACCATTGGTAACCTTTCAGCTTTCAGGCAACAGTGAGGACTTTCTTCAAAACAGAAAAACAAGATGTTACTCTTGAAGAAGGATAATTAAAACTGGACGTATTTAAAAAAGCAATTATTTATAGAGGGAGCTATAATAGAACCCCAAGAGACAGAATAGTAACCTGAGGTTTAGCTACTAAGCAGTTCATACACCAAGGCAAAAACATTAAGGAAGGGTGCACTTCCTGGAAACTGGAAGGAGAGTGTGTGTGGAGTTTCTGGCCTTGAGAGAAACAGCGAAGTAGGTCACAGCTAGCTCCAGGCAACTTGCAAGGAGAAAGCTAGGCGCTAATACCTTGATCTCATGACCGTTCTCCCTCTGCCCTTCTGCTGCAGCCCTCCTATAGGAAGTCGAACAGGAAACCAGAGCACATGAGAAGAAGTAAATGAAGTACACAGAGGTCAACCTTCTGGACAAAGGAGGGTGAGGGGGCGGAGACATGATGTTCAGGAGCAAACTCACAGGCATACTCCCCCTTGCATATTTCTTAAGGGACAAAGGAAGAGATCTCTCACAAACTGCCTTCAGAGGAGGGTTGTTAGAGCATGTATTCTATGGTACTGACTTTTTGGTCTCTAAATAGGATTTTTTGAAGCTCTGTAAAGAAACAGTAAGTCAAGAGAAAATAAAATCTGGTTTTGAATGCCAACATGTTGTTTATGCCATAAACAGTAGATCTGGGAAGAATGCTTGACACTATGAGATAATTTTCACATTCTAGACCTAATAAGGCATGAGTATGTGCCACTAATGCTCCTCTTTGGAATTAGAGTTCCTAAAGGGTGGCTCTTGTCATGGGCATCCCCAGTGCCCTGTGTGGGGGCAGAAGAAGAAAAACGGATGCATCTGAACTCAGGGCCAGCCGGGGCGAGATGACAGCCTGAGGCCCCCAAGGCCTGCCAAAGACATAGAGAATCAGTAGAAATATCTCTGTTCCTGAAAAAGATAGGCAAAATAGCTGGAGGAGAAAACTACTAGCCTAAGGGGGGGTCTGTGATTATGATAAAGCCACTGTCGCTTCAGATGTTAGAGTAGACTATATGAACAAGAGGCCAGATGAAGATGCAATGGCTCCAATGACTTAATCCCATGCCCACCGCACCACCGCTCCTGCCCCAGGGGAGAAATGTCAACAGCTAGGAAGCGGGAATGATACGGTCCAAAGGTAACAATGGATGATTGTACATAGTAGAAAGTATTTGCACAGAAGAGTTTAAGAGCCATCCAGGACTCCTATTAATATCAGAAGTTAAAACCAATTTAACATATAAAGAGGAAGGAAGGAAGAAATTCAGAATTTGAATGTGTCAACTTTAATGAACAGGAAATAAAGTCTGAATGAATTTTAACTGGAAATGACTAAATTAAGTTTTTGGCTTTGGCATTTGATTCCTCCCTGCCTCAGAGCACTCTGGGCAGTTTTAGGAAAATGCAGTGGTTTTGTATACCTTAGTTTGTAGCTGGTGAAATGGTGTGTTGGATTCCTAAACTTAAAAAGGTGTTCTAAGATCCCTTGACAATGGTGATTAAGATATATCAGGCACAGGACCTGTCGTAATGGTGTCAAAATCCTGTTTATCATTCCAAGCATGTAGAAGCTTTATTAGGTCTAGTGTGTTGGCAGTTGAATTTGAAGGCATCTGCAGATTGACCATGGATTTAGAGGTAGGTTGGGTCACCTGGAAAACAGACTTTGAGGTAGATATGAGGGCAGAAATTCTATTGGGGCCAACAGCTATGGAAAGGAAAAAAATACAGTAGGATTTGGCAGAGGAAGATGTTGAACCCTCTCCTTGCTGGCCTCTGACAAAGAGCCATTCATGGCTACCTATGAATCCATAACGTCAAGGTACTTCTTTTCCATGCAATGAGGATCATGAAATGCACCACCCAAAGCTCTATTAGGAGAATTTTAACTCACCACAGTCTTTCAGGGCTCCTCCTGAATGGGACCATAATCTAATCACCATCTCTGACTTATCTTATTTGTCTATGAACTCATCATAGGTATTTTCTTCCACTGCCATTAGCTTACAATGCCCCGATACAGAAAATTGGACAGCTACATGAAAGAAAATGAGACCAGATGACTGTCTAACTCCATACACAAAAATGAACTCAACATAGGTCAAAGACCTGAATGTAAGACATGAAACCAAAAAACTCTTAGAAGAAAACAGGCTAAAATCTCTTGAACATAAGCATAGCAATTTTTTCCTGGACACATCTGTTTGGGCAAGGGAAACAAAATCAAAACTGAATAAGTGGGACTACATTGAATTAAAAAGCTTTTGTACAACAAAGGATACTGTCAGCAAAACAAAAAGGCAACCTATAGTATGGGAAAATATATCTGTAAGCAATTTATCTAATAAGGGATTAACATCCAAATATATAAAGAACTCATACACCTCAACACCAAAAAAAGCAAGTAAACCAATTAAAAAATGGGTAGAAGATCTGAACAGATATTTTTCCAAAGAAGAAATACAGATGGCCAACAGGCATATACAAAGAAGCTCCACATCACTAATAATCAGGGAAATGCAAATCAAAACCACAATGAGATACCACCTCACACTATTAGAATGGTTACTATTTAAAAGATAAGAAATAACAAGTGCCAGTGAGGATGTGGAGAAAAGGGAACCCTGCTACACTGTTGGTGGGAATGTAAATTGGTGCAGCCTCTATGGAAAGCAGTTTGGACTTTCCTCAAAAAACTAAGAATAGAAATCCCATTTGATCCAATAAGTCTACTTCCATGAATTTACCCAAAGAAAACAAAGCCCTGATTTGAAAGGATATATGCACCCCTATGTTTATTACAGCATGGTTTGTAATAGTCAAGATAATGGAAGCAACCAAAGTGTCCATTAATAGATGAATGGCTAAAGAAGATGTGGTACATATACACAATGGAATATTACTCAGCCATAAAAAAGAAATAAATCCTGCCATTTGTAACAATATGGATGGACCTACAGGGTATTATGCTAAGTAAAATAAGCCAGGTGGAGAAAGACAAATATCATATGATTTCATTTATTTGTAAAATATAAAACCCAAAATGAACAAAATAACAGTAGACTCATAGACACTGAGAAGTGACTGGTAGTTACCATGAGGAAAGAGTTAGGATAGGTGGATGGGGTAGGGGAGGGGGATGAAGGGGCACAAAAATTCCCAATCATAATATAAGTTGGTCATGGAGATGGTAGTACAGTGTGGAGAATATAGCCAGTGATTCTGTAAAATATTCCCATGTCGACAGGTAGTAACTGTACTAATGGGGGTGAGGATTTAATATTTGTAACTGTTGAAGCACTGTGCTGTATACTTGAAACCAATCTAGGATTGTATATCAACCATACTTCAGTTAAAAAGGAAAATACCCCCATATGGACCTTGGTATCAGCTGAAGAGGAGACTCTAGTACCACAGTGATGGATGGCATGACATTCTGGGTCAACTATTTACATAGCTTGCTTTTACCACCTGAACCTGCTCATGCTTGACCCTGTATGTACAGATTTGATTCTCTATGTGCAAATTTCAGCTTACTAGCTGGTCCTACCAAACTTTATAAAATAATCTAGTTCATTGTAAGCCATTTTGCTACATGATCATTTTAGATCTCATTGATAGTCACTTCTCAGGACCTAGGAGAAACACGCCAAAATCTTACCTTTAGATATATAAACTTGCATTATAAATGGCATAGCCTTGCTCCAGAAATTAGGGTTTGATTTTTGATTTTCCCATTGGGAAATTCCAAATAAGGTCTTTTCCCATCACTAATGCTTCTAATACCATAAGGTTTGCTGGGCCATCTTGCACAAAAGCAATGATGCAGTAGTGCAATTTGGACATATTGTGGAAGTTTCCTTGTCTGATCCTAACAGCCTCCTGCGTCACTCAGTATATGGGTCATAGCAGTACTCTCAGGTGTTGTATGGCCTGACCAGAACTCAGAGGCCCACCAGGCATAATGCTTTCTTCTTTGAATTGGGAAGTATCAGATGCAGTAACAATCCCTTTGTTTTTGAATGAATGATTCCTTCATGCCTTCGAACTATTTTACTATGTTGCAGACCTCGGAATTTTCATAGGGTTTATCACCCTCTTTCTGTAGCACACATTCTTACCAAGGACTCCAATATATGTATCATTTTTTGTTCATCCAGTCCAATAAAATGGTGTCATCAGTGAAGTGGAACAATGATATCTGGTCTTTGAGATGTTCAGCAGGTCCAGGGCTCTTCAAAATATATTATGACAGACCACAGGAGAGTCAACAGTCTTGGGGAAAGAATATAACTATACACAGTTATCTAGTCCAAGTAAATCTGGGCTGTTTCTGAAGACCATACTTTGATCCAACCAATGGACACCTAATATGTAGTCACATACATTTTGATCTGCTGTAGCCAAGATTCTCTGTCTGGCACAAAACCTCAATTGGGACTGATGTTTCACTGATTTTAAAAAAGTTTCCTAATACTCTAGGACCTGGTTTTATGCATAGACCACCATCTGGTTTTTGTCTGGCTCAAACTGGTACATTAAGTGGATATACTTAATGAGGATAATCACCTCTGCATTATTTAGGACTCTAAGGTTGGCACTCATTTTTGTCATTATACTCAGGATACAATGTTTTGATTTACCAGCTCTTGGCTGGCAGGATTTTAGGGAAACAATTTCAGAAACTTCCACGTGACCTCCCTAATATCTTTTATCTCACAGAACAGGAAACCAATATCCAGTTTGTGTCACCAACCACCAGTTATGTGTTTTCCCATTATAAAGTCAGAGACTATGCAAATAATCAGCGTGGGTTTAAACACTATATTTATTACCAGGCCTCCATATTCCATCCTTCCAATGGAAAGGCATGATGACGCTTCAGATCTTAGAGTATTAATGTTGTGTCAGACTGCAGCCAAGAGTCCTTGAAATGTTTGAGTTGTTTCCTTTCCCAGCATACACATGCTCAGTCATATGGTCACAGGTCCTTTGGCGAAGGCCTAGGGCAATAATTACCGTAATTACTTCCCATGGTGTTACAGAGAGTTTTCCTTCCTGGAAACCTGACCTTACCTTCAATCAGTTGGTTCTAGGTCTGAAAACTTTCTTAAGACCAGAAACTGGGCAAGAGATAATGACTTCTTATTTGGGAGATTATCTTCACCCTACTAATTATCCATCCTTTATTTATTTTGAATTACAGCTTAAGTAGTACTTTCATAGGCTGCTAAAATATTTTGACCCTTGAAAAACCATGTTCTTTTAATTACCTTCATAACTCTCTCTCAGGCAGCCCTCCCTGGCCTCTGTCTGATATTCCCACTATTTGTGATAGTCATGGGCTCCTGTTTTCAAACATAAGTTTTGCCACATGGCCAATATGATTTTGAGATCCTATCATACGTATTAGCACTAGTAAGTCTAGTCTTATAAAGACTTTCCTACCACCTGCCCTGGCCTAGAGGGAAGCAACTCATGAACTTCTTAGTGACTCTTAACCAGAAGATTCTTTATTGGTTTGGTCAGTGGTATCTTCTGTGTCCTCCTGTGGAACACAGTTCTGTAGTTGATTTTTCCAGCTGTAATGATATGAACCTTCTCATGACTATGTCTTAGAGTCTTTTTATCTTTTTATATCTGCTTGCAATGCAAATTCCGGCCTTTCTCTCTCTCCTAGTGTAGACCATCATATTCTGTGCTTCTAGGAATCATCCTAGAAGTATGCTCACACTATTCCTTGGTGTAATAGCAAGCTGCTAAAACCACTTCTTCGATCCTTTAAATTCTTGACTCAGAAGTTCAGAGTACTAAAGATTTAAATTTTTATGAATATAAAATTATAATGAGATCTTCACTATTCACTGCCATGGAAGTGCTCTGGCTCCCATACTTAGCTTTTAATTTTTAATTAATGACTCCCAGATTTTTTAAATATTTTAAAATTTTTAATGAAGGTTAGCAATAGATACACAATTCTACTGTCCTTATAGTACTTTGTCCACATTCCTTAAAGGCCAGATCTATGGCACCAGCTAATGCATTGCTGCACACTTGTATCCCATTCTGGTTCACCTCAAGTGAGGATTTGAACAATCGCCCCTTATCTTGTGCCAGGGGTTTCTTTGCTCTCCTACCCTCTGTGATGGACTTGTTGCTAGCTGATGTATGACCCAGCTCTGAAATCACATCCTCGCATGCATGCCCTCAGGCTTTTGGTACCAAATTTGGCAGGTGGAGTCCCCTGGATAGCATGATCTAACATGAATATGAATCAGTAAGGGTTTTATCAGTGAGCACTCTTGAGATCAATACCTGTATTAGGGAATGGAAGGAAGCGACATAGCAAAGAAGTGGGGCCGTGATGCGTTCTCAGTGGAAGCCTGCTCCCACCCTCCAAGGAGTTCTACATCTGGGATGACACCTCAGAGTTGTCCAAGATGGGGCAAGGGACACTGGTTTTTATACCTCCTTGTCATTCAGTCATTAAATGTGGGCTTGCCTAAAAAGGGACATGACTTTGTATGATGTAGCTTTCTTTTCTGGAGGAACTCTCCAGTGTGGGATGACAGTTGTGGGGATTTGTTTTCCAGAAGCTTTCTTAGCAGCTTGAGATATAAATTCTTCTTTCCTGAAGGAATATCTGGGCTGGGCATCACAATATCTACCAAACAGTTTAGAAGCTGGAACATTTAAAAGATCAGGAAATACAGCCTTAATGGATTAAGATAAAGAAGATATCTACAGATTAGAGAGCTAGTGAAATTGAAGAATAATTTTGGTGCAAGTAATAAAAAAGCTAAACAAATCATGTAATAAATGTTATTCTTAGGGTAATTATGGAAATTTATACAATATTTTAAATAGGGAATTACTGTGGTACAAAGTCCATTTTCATTTACTGTATCTTTTTCTGGATGTCCACTTTAACTTCTAGACAGAAATGATAAAAAAAATTTAGAAATACTTCTCTGTGCCCTAATTTATTAGCTAAGACTATTATATTTAGATAGAAATATGCATTTAGTGAAGAGAGTTAAAGCTTCAAAAAGTCAAGTAGAAAATTCATATTAAAATCACTATAAAAAGAAAATTTTTTCCTTTGAAAGTACAAGATATGAAATTTCACTCATGAGTGATAAATTCAAACATTCTAAAAAAGTTACTTGAGAAATTAAATTTGGCAAATAGAAAAAAATCTTGTTTCTAGATATGATAAAGAAGAAGATAAGCAAGTGGTTGGTAAATAGCAGTGATGGATAAGGAGATGGAAAATTATAAAACCAACGTAGCCCATAGAGCTTTTGAGATATGTTTTATCTTCATATTTTCTTTCTTATTTCCTCCCTCCCTCACTTCCACCTTCCCTTTCCTTCTCTTCTGTTTCTTCTTCTCCGTCCTCACCTCATTTTTGTTCTCCTCTTTCTCCTCCTTCTTTTACATATACCAGACAAGCATCTAATGTGAAAATTTAAATCTTTAGTACTCTGAAATTCTGAGTCAAGAATTTGCAGGAACCAGGAAGTGTTAGTGGACAAAGTATCACTAACAAGGAAGAAGTTGTCTATAAGAAATGAGCACCTGGCTAAGTAGTTGGCATCAAAGATTTGAATTTTGTGTTTCACACCAGAGATTGTGATGACAAAATGAACTTATGCTAATAGTTCGAGTGCATTTCATGGGGTGAGAAAAGACAGTTAACAGGAGCCTCAGACCTATAACTACAATTATAATACTAATAAGTAACACAATAGCATTTATTAATATTCATGCTGTTAAAACGTTAAATATATTATTCATTTAACGTATATCTCAGGACAATATGAAGGTACTAGCAAAATCTATGTTTACTGAGGAATAATGGAATCTTAGAAAGTATTTCTAAGTTGAAAAGCTATTGTGTAAATGGCTAAGTAGAGTCACACACAGTCCTAACCGACTTAAAAGCCAGGATTCCCATGCAGTGGTGCTCCACTCATGTGTCATGGCAAACTGGTGAAATGAAAGACACATAAGCAACCAAGATCTTATAGAGAAGATTCATTTCCGAACAACAGAACTTATTATTATTGTGCCAATATTTGTCAGATGGATTTTGAGCTGAGCAAGTTGTGCAATGCTGGATAGAATAATGGAAACAGCTTAAGTGTCCATCAGTAAATGAATGGATACAGAAAATGTGGTATACATATATATATATACACACACACACACACAATAAATATTAGCCATAGAAAGAATGAAATTTCACCATGCACTGACAACATGGATGGTCCTAGAGGATATTAGGGTAAGTGAAAAAGTCAGAGAAATAAAAAAAATACTACTATATGATTTCGCTTATATGTGGAATCTAAACAAAACAAAACAAAGAAACAAAAAACCTAGAAACAGACTCATAAACACAAAAACAAACTGGCGGTTGCCAAAGTTAGTGTAGGATAGGCAAAATAGGTGAAGGGGATCAAGAGGTTCAAACTTGCTGTTATAAAATAAGTAAATTGTGGGGATGAAAAGTACAACATAGGAAATATAGTCAATAATATTGTGCTAACTTTGTGACAGATGGTAACTGTTGATCATGGTGTGCATTTCATAATGTGCATAAATGTCAAATCACTATGTTGTACCCTTGAAACTAATATGTCAACTATACTTCAATAAAAATTTTTTGAAAGAATAAAGTATTATAAATAGTAGGGTTTGAAATAAGTGGCATAATACCAGGGTGGTGAAAAAATCATTTATTTATCAAACCCAAATTGGCTTTGTGAATATATAATACAGTTAGGTTCAGAGAAACAAACACTTAAATTCATATAGCAAAAGTGAATAATATCATAACAGTGAGTGATTGCACACACACACACATGCCCAAGATGTGATTTTAATACATTGTATAAATGATTGTTACACTTTTTTAAAAAAGAAATGATTGTTAAATGATTTTTCTATATTGCAGAAATGTTATATCATCATTACATAATTAGATATTCCTTCTAGCACTTTGTCAAAAATCATAGTATTCAAATATGTGGCATGACCTAAAACTATCTGAAAAATAACCAAGCAATTTTGCCAGTATTCTAATTTTCCAAACTGATCCAAAGAAATTTAGGGAAATTTTAGGGGAAGACAAGAAAAGGCCAAGGAAAAAGAAACTTAAACAAAATCACACTTAAATAAGAACAATATTAATATCAACACACAAAAATTAAAATAATACACACACAATGATTTTAAAGTGAAAATAACTTGAAAGGTATTCATGAATAATATTAAAGTCTCTATATACTAACTTAGAATACAATGGTTAAAACGTTAATTTGAAAACAATTTCAACACGGAGATAAATATAATTTAGGATAAATCACTGAGGTTTGGAGAGATGGATTTTGTGATGGGAATGTGGCTAGAAATCATGTGGTTTGTTTAGGACACTTACACACACACACACACAACAATAGGAAAGTCAGGTAGTTAAGTGTGTGATAAAGATAATCATCCACAGACCCAATCTGCAAGTATGGTGGGACTTAACAGTGAAACTGAAAAGGAAGAGAGAAATGGAATTAGAAGTGATACTCCTGGATTCAGTTTTCACCTAACATCAGTGACTCAATAACTAAGTACTATTTTTGTAGCAACGGATTGTTTGCTCTAATAAGCACGGTGTCCTTTTTAAAACGAAGGTGTGACTCTGAATAGATCTGTTTTGCTGTCCTGGTTTCTAAAAAGATTTCATTTTAACACTATTGGCAATGTAGAGACATAAAAGCTTTGAGAGAAAGAGGAAATATTTCCACACAAAAAAATATTTGATGAGTTGAGAAGTTAGGCATAGTCAAGACATCTAGACATTAACCTAGACATCTGTTTACCTTAAAAGTTCTGACTAGCAAGACAAAATAGTAACTGAACTATCACTATTGTTAAGAAATTAAATATTTTATGTCAAAATTCACAGACAGCTGTAATTAATCCTTTTAAGCAATAAAACATAGAATTTTACTTGATTCATTTACTCTATTCATTTAAATATATTTATACATTTCTCTGACATTTGTCATTAAACCAAGATCTAATATTTTTTGTCAACTCAATATTATATTAAATATTAGCACACTATGTTGATAAAGTGTTGAGACCATAGTTTGCTATCTGAGTTAATGTTACATATAAGATAATACCTCAATTTTGAATTCCTTAAAATATTATTTTTGAAAGACAACTATTTTACTTTAAAGAATTTTAATTTTTTTCTAATTATTATCACTTAGGCACTTTCTGAAAATGTTAATTTAGTAAAATATATAACTAAATAAAGGTGTTTAAATGAGCTTTAATATGGACAAAACAGGATTTAACATTCAAGCAATTCACCTGCTTTGTTCCACATATTGCTGTACATCTGTGGATTATATATGTATATATGTATACTTTTTGGGTCTTATATATATATATGAGTTCACAGATACATACCTGATGCAATCCCTCCTTTCATGCACCTAACATTCCAGGGAGGGAAGATATAATGAACGAGAAAACACGCCATAGAGCAGGTGATGGGACTATAAAAACATAATGAGGGAAAGCAACAGAAAAGGTATAAGTCCTGGTTACCTTTCTGATGAGAGAATTTTGAGCAGAGACTTTCAAAAAGAGGGAAAAGAAAGCATGCACATATATTTTGGTGAAGAATTCTAGGTGGACAGAAGAAAAGGCTCAAGTGTGGTCCTGTTCTAGGATTTATCTCACCAAAGTGTGCATGGCAGTATGGTGGGAATGAGGTTTAAATTAACTGTGTATGCATAAATAAATATATGCAAATATATGTGAAACATACCTGTGTACATAAATGCATACATATGTTTATACATGTTATGTGTATATTTTATATACATAGCACATGCAATGCTTACTATCCAAACTTATTTTGGTGAAAAGTCATAACAAATATCATTAACTAATATACTTGAAGGGTGTTTTGAAATTGTAATCATTAACTTAAAAGTCCAGATAAACAGATCTTTTTCGTTTAAAAAAAAATATATAGGAAGAACCTCATTTACGATTCCAAGAATTCAGACCAACGGCAAAAAAGGAACCAAGCCAAAAGACCAGTATTTAAATGTCCTCCACTTTCATAGCCTTGGAGTGTTGCACATGGACTCCTCTTCTCATAGTGGGAATCAGAGATATTTTATTTTCCTTTGAGGTAGAGCAATTTGCGATATACGGATTTCAGAAACTGTTTCACAGAGTCATTCAGTTCCATTTATTTCAAATACCATTGCCTCAAGAGTAATAAATATGCAGCTGCCTGTAGACACAATGAAGTATTTAATCTTGAGCAAAGGTTGTTGAGTTGTTAAACATGAAAGCCACAGAATGTGTTTCTCTGCTTTGAGGAAAATAAAATTTTATTCTGGATATTTATGTCCAAAAATGAACAAGGAGATTAAGGCCAAATGCAGACATGGGAAGATCAAAAGGATTTATTGTATCCTGTGATTTTTTTTTAGGCTGACCCTATAAAAGGTAATTCAATATTTTTCAGAAAAGAAATTGCTTGGAAGAAACAGATACGCAGCAGTGTAACTTTACAAATGCTAATATTCACATCTATCTTAAGAGGTTAAAAGTGAGATAAAATATGAATAATAGGAATATTAGGTGAACAGATAGACTTCCCTTGTGTCCTGCCCAAATGAAGATAGACAAATTCAGTGCAATTCCAAAAGAAAAATTATCTGTGTTGAGTTTCATATGTGAAACACCCACTCCAATCAGTATATTTTCAAAACACCTGCATTCAAGGCTTAGCCTCAAGAGAATATTACATCTTTAAAATTTTCTATGGGAATTGAATTTATTTTTAATTAAAAAAATTTTTTCTTGTATGAATTAAAACATTCACTACAATGAGAATGAAAAATTAAAGTAAAATTTCTTCTCTTCTATTTTGTACTTTGTATTGCTTAAATTCCCAACTTATCTCAAGGACAAAGGCCACAGGAAAAAAAATGATAAGAAACCTATTAAAGAGTGTCTACATGATCAATGACTCATGAAAACCGAAGAGAAACTTGCTCTGAGAAATAATTACTATAAATATTTAATCATTATCAGAAATAAGTCATTACTAGATTCCTCAAATCCATAGGTTAGGTGCTTTTAAATATACAATATTGAAATATTAGCAAATAGGAGACATGATTAAACCAAAGACATACAGAGGCAATAAGGAAAGAGCCCTTCCTACACTTTATAGATAAGTACCATACCACTGGGAAAATCAATTATTTATTTAAAATTAGATTTTGAACATGTTAACATACACAAAATTTTATGACAGCAGCAGGTGTTACTAATCCCGTTTTATAAAAACTGTGTATTATTACAGTTAACTAGAATAATAATTACAGTAAAATAAAACAGTCTTCTGATTCACAATTCTATAACTGGGAGAGGAAATAATAAACCTAAATAAGGCTTACAGTCTTGGTTTCTAGCTAGAATGAAATGTTATCTGCCATCAGTATATAATCTGTAAAAATTTGTTCATACTTCCGAGTCTTGAAGTTAGCAAAAAAAAATCACCTTAACAAGTTCATACTATATTTTAGACTGTGCTTAGCAAACCTATAAAGTTTGTAGAAAGAGTACATTTTTGGCTTTATATAGAGAAATACTTTAAGTTTTGCAACTCTATGGTCTCTGTCACAGCAGCTCGACATTGCTAGTACAGCAAGAAATCTTAGACAATAAATAAATGAATAATTGTAGCTGTGTTTAATTCAACTTCACTTACCAGAATAGGCAGCGGGCTGGATTTAACCTGAAGACCACAGATGGTCAATTTATGTTCTGGATAAATCTATATAACATTGTCCAAAAAAATTAATACAAGATATATGAATGGAAACTGTCAGAGGAATTACATATACAATAATTAGTAAAACAATAAATCCATTTTTCTTTTGCTCCCTGAAATGGTTGACTGTCAAAGTTTTCATTAAGAATAAATTTCCATGTATATTCTATCTTACTCTAAATGTAACTAAACTTTCAATTAGAATATTGGTACGGTAAGTTGCATGGGTCTTTTTGAATCAGTAAAATGTGGGGGGTCTACTTCTGTTATGACAGTAAACTCCACTGGACTGTCTTCACACAGATCAATGAACACAATGCAAAGGCACTGGAGAGTGAGCACATACAGCAGATTAAGGAGAGGTGTCAAATCCTGAAAAAAGGTAAATGTCTTGGAATCATCTTACTGTTGTTTATTGGTTTAATCTTTAAGACCTCTGTGGCAAAAAGAAAATGTGGTCAAAACAATGATAGGAAGTGCACTATTTTTATCGTGAAAAAACAGAAGACAGAGTTTGGGACAAGCATAGCTGTTATAAAATGAAGAATGAATCTGAGTGAAGAGAGCCCAAGAGAAAAAGCCCCAGATTCTGAGTTACCTGAGAACCAAGCTTGCTGGAGACAGTTAGAGATAGAAGAACTAACATGGGATTTATGAGTTGTCTAAGAGTCAGAGTTTGCATTTTGAGTATGACGAAGTTAAATGCCTACTAAAACATATAAACCAAAAAGAAAAAATCAATTTCTGGAGGAGCCTCACCTCTCCAATGCTTAGGATGTAACTCGGTTACTTTATATACAAAGAACTAGGAATATATGACATGTTCCACAAAAACAATGATTGTGATTTATAGAACTGAGCAAAATATCAATAAGATATGGATAATTTGAATAACACCATTAAGTACCTAATTTGATATTTATACACTCTTAACAGTAACAGCAAAATTGACCCTAAGTAAATACAAGGAAATAATGAAAATATATGCAGAAACAAATAAAATAGAGAAGCAAGTAGAATAATTCAACAGAGAAAATTCATTTTGTTGTAAAGATCAACCAAATTTATAAACCACAAAGTAGATTAATTGATCAGAAAAAGAGCAAGAACACAGATCACCAATATCAGTAATGGAAATCAGAAAGAAGGGTGATCACTTCAAGTATCATAGGCATATACAGGATAATCAAATATTGTGAACAATTTTCTGCCAATAATTTCAACAACTTAGATCAAGTGGACAACTTTCTTGAAAAAACGCAACTTACCCAAACTGACAGGAGGCAATGGACACAAGCTGAATAACTCTTTGTCTAGTAAATAAATTGACTCAATTGTCACAAACCTCATTCCAAACAAGAAAACTCCAGGGTCAGATGATATCACTGGTAAATTCTTTCAAACATTATGGAGAAAAATAGTATCAGTCTTACACAAACACTTTCACCATATAGAGGAGGAAGGAGTACTTTCAAAAATTATAAAGAAAATATTTAAATAATACAAGAGACTACTATGCCCTCCATGGACCTATATGAAGAATTAATTAACAGTATTTTGGAAAATCAAATCCAGCAACATAAAAAGGATAATATATCATAGCCAATAGGTTTTGTCATAAGAATGGAAGTTCAATTTAACTGCCTAAAATCAACTGGTGTAGTTCACCATATTAACAGAATAAAGATAAAAAAGTACAAATTAAGGTTCAATAAATGAGAAAAAGCATTTGGTTAAATTTGACACTCCTTCAAAATTAAAACTTGTAGCAATTTAGAAATAAAAAGAAATGTTTGCATTCTGATTAAGGACATTCATGAAAAACCTAGTGCTACCATTACACTTAATAGTGAAAAATATCAATACTTTCTCCCAAATTGGGAATAAGAAAAGGGACCCACCCATTCTCACCACTTCTATGGAGGTCTTAGCCATTGCAAAAAGATAAGAAATAGAAATAAAGATACAAAGATAAGAGAGGAAGAAGTAAAATTATTTGCAGATGGAATGCTGTTTACATTTTAAATTATCAGGAATCTATAGTATAATTACTAGAAGTAATCAGTGAACTCACTAAAATCTGAGGATACAAGATTAATATACAGAAAGCAATTGTATTTTATACACTGTCAACAAAAATTTTAAAAATCCTATTTCTATTAATGTCAAAAACATAAAGAATTTAGGACTAAATTTAAGAAAATATGTCCCAAGACCTCTACACTTAATGAAGACCTAAATAAATAGTGAGCAAAGCCATTGTCATGGATTGCAAGGCTCCTATTGTTAACAAAAATTCCTCTCAAGCTAATCTATAGGTTCAACACAATGTCAAAACAAAATCCCAATATTTTTTTTGCAGTAATTGACAGTCTGATTCTAAAGCTACAGTAATGAAGAGAACGTTGTTTTGGCATAAGAATCAATCTCCACTTTATTAAAACAAAATAGAGAGCCCACAAATAGGCTCATATTTACATGGTCATTTAATTTTTGACTTAGGCTACAAAGGAAGCTGGTGGGGCAAGAAAACTCTTTTCAACAAATGCAAGGTTTGGAGGGGATGGTAAATTTTCTTGAATTACAGAAGTATATCATTTTGAAGGAAAAATATGAAGTGTCATAAAAATTAAAAACTTATGTTCACAGAATGAAAACAAAGAAAATAAAGAAGTCATAGTCCATGTGTATTTGCAAAACATATTTTTGACAAAATACTGATATATTAAACATCATAAAATAGTATGAAGACCTCCTACAATCAATAATAAAAAAGACACAGTTCAAAAATAAAAATGGGTAAAAGCCTTGAATAGACACCTCCCAAAGGAAGATATGCAAATGACCAGTAAGTATATGAAGATGTGTCATAACTGCTGAACATCATTCTAGGCAGCAGAGGAATGCATATTAAAACCAATGATTTACTGCTATACATCCACCCAAGAGAACTGAAATTAAACAGACTTACAACATCACATTTTAGTGAATATGTAGAACAGCCAGAACTTATATATATTCCTGGTGGGATTTCAAAATACTTAACCATTTTGGGGAAAAAAATTATAATTTCCTAATATAAAATTACACACATATCTATCTTATAACTCAGCAATTCTGTTTTTAGGCAATTATCCAAGAGAAGTGAAAGCATTACAGAAATGTGTATGGGAACGTCGGTATCAGCTCGTTCATAATAGTGAAGAACTAGAAACAGCCAGTGTCCATTAATAGGATTAGTAAACTATATTATATTCATACAATGATGTATTTTTAATCAGCAATAACAAGGGAATTAGCTGCCCATACACTCAACAATATGGAAAAATTTCAAACTATTACCCTGAAAGAAGCCTATTCAAAACTGTACATAATGCACAATCATTCTATACTTATGAAATTCTAGAACAGGCTAATTAAATATACAGTGGAAAATGGCCCTGACAATGTTTACCTTTGGGTGTGGCAGGGATTGACCAAGAAAGGGCTAGAGGCAAACTTCTTTGGGTGATGATGTTTTATACATTGCTAGATGGCTGTGTTATGTCTGTGTAAAGCAAAACTCAGAGAATGTGCATTGAAATGTGTGCATTCCATTTTATATAAACTTCACATCATAACAAAAATGAAACAAATATTAAAGTCTATATAATAATATACATTTTGACACCTTAAAGGAAAGTGTCTGCAATTTATTTTGAAATGCACCAGGAGAAACATAAGATTAGTCAATGCATGGATAGAGAGATAAATACATGGATAAATCTAATGAGAAATCAAATACAGTACAATGATAATGAGAGAATTTAGATCATGGATATACAGGGCACCTCTATAAAATTTCCCCAAAGTTAAAATCTTTATAATAAAATACTAAATTATTGAGCATTGTCTTGCCAATGGGTTTCAGCCCCGGCAAGTTTGCTATGGATTCAATGTGACCAAAGAAATTGACAGCAAAACGTTCTTGGGGTGAAAGGGTTATACCCAACTTTATTTCCAGGTGGCAGGTCAGTCACTAGAATCCCGTTCACTCAGAGCGAGTCTGTATGCAGCAAGCCCGTCTCTGCCTCGGGGCTTCTCTGCACAGCCGTCCCGCACAGCCGTCCTCTGGGCCTTTGTCCTCAGCGCTGCCACCACTCCAGGCCCCGCTCTGCTCTCCTGCAGCCTTGCAGCCATACCACCGTGTCGCGCTCAGAGCACTGGGCGGGGCTCTTTATATAGAGTCAACAGCCATGTATTGCCCACAGGTGTGCAGTGAGCTAATCAACCAGGGCCGGATGAGAATCCGGGCCACAGGAACTCTCATTTTATCCACAAGCATATTTTATGATTTCAGTTTGTTCTCACAGTATGGAATTTTGCCTCCCTTCAAGAATTTTTAGAGTCGGTGGGTGTGGTTAGGGAGTGTTGATTAATAACAACAGAGTAATAGAACCTGCTGTGCAATTTGCTCAAGCGCAGTATCTTGTAGATGAAGCTAATTTTGTTTTTGTTTTATTTGTGGTGAGAAATGCAGCATGAAGTCTCATTTCAGCAAATGTAAAGTCAGTAGATATTTATTGTCATGTGGAACAGAATCACTCATGGTTTAATGAAAGTTGTACCACTCCTCTTACCTATCGGTATGTATTGTTACATGGAAGAGTGGAAGTTTTGAATATGCATTAGGGAGATTCTATTAAAACAAATTGAATAAAATCATGATTTATTTCCCTTTGAAAACTCATTTTATCAGAACCTTTTGAAAATGAGAGCTGATCCTAATTGAGGTTCATCTTCTGGCATGAAAATATCTGAAGGGTCCTAAAGGAAAATTCCCCTAAAGGAAGCTGCGGTCTGGACTGCTGACCAGCAATCATAACACTGGCTTTAGTTTTTGTGGTTATTCCCATCTTAAGCCTTAATTACTTGGCAAAATGCCCTGATTTGAGAAGGTTAAGTACATAAAGGTGAACTAAATTGCTCTAACTTCAGAACATGGTACAAAATTGCAGTTTATGAAGTGAAGTGCAGCTGTAAAGGTTTCATACAGGATCTTTGGGAAGGATGTTCCACAGTGAGGCAGCCAGGCAGTAGCCACATTGTAGGTTCTGGAAGACAGATCACTCTTTATAACAATTTACCTATTGTTAGAAAGATGGGACAATCCCTCGGACCTGACATTGAACTTTCGGATCTCTGACCATTTATAGAGATGCGATGGGAGGCCCATGTTGTGCTTTCTGCTAATAAAAACTTCTAGGACACTAGCAATTATTTGGACAATAAAAGTGATATATTTGAACCTGAAACATATAAACCAGTTTGTGTTAGTTATAAAACAAATATTAAGTATCTCCTCTGTCCATATGTTCTGGAGTTATATTATCTATTTAATATCAAAATTAGGAATTAGAGAGTAAGGAATTTATAAAGAAATAGTTACAAATCTCATGTCTGCTTACATAAAAAAGCAATTATACTTTTGCAACATAAGGTTTACTTCTTTGAATAGTGTTTTATACATTGCTGTTTTCAACAGTGTTCTAGATTAATGCTTGGAGACAATGGTAGTAGTAAAATGAGAAAATACTGAAGCAACGTGGATAGAATGAAGAGTCTCTCAGGAAAACAAGTGGAGTTACATTTTCTCCATTACCACCTGCTAGCAATATAGCCCGGATTAAATAAGTTACTCTAATGAAGACTCAGGTTCTTTATCTGTAAAGTGAAATAATAATGATCATAATAAAATGTTATTGTTAGAGGTAAATTTCATTTGAAACAGTCTCTTAATTTAAAATATAGCATGAGTATAATGGATAATGATTTGAAATGTGAAATAAAGAGAGGGCTTTTAAATGAATTATGACATAGGTCAGAAGTTCAGAATCAAATATATGTGTTTCTTCGCATGGAATGGATGAAATCACAAACTCAGTGATTTGGTACATTTTCTATATCTAGAGTTATAGCATAGGACGTTTTGGTAATAAAAAAGTATTTTCCTAAAAATCCCTCATGAAGCTTCAAAATTACTAAAACCCTTTTCCTAAATGAAACAGGAAAGGAGAGAAAAGTTTTTTTAATTAAAATTAAAGCCCGAAAATAAAATATGCAAAAATAAATGCCTTGTTGCTAAAAATAAGATTATATGACAAGAAAAAACAAATATGCTTTATTTTTTCAATAAACTGATACACATTCATTTTTTTTTTTAACTTTACAAGTTGGGATTATATCCTATGGTTTATAAATGAACTAGTTGTGGAAAAACTCAGACACTTAGGTAATTTAAGTATAAAATATGAGGAGACAGGATGCTTTACAAAGTAATCTCAGGGACATTTCAGAGCCCTTGCAGTTGTTTATTATCACAGGGCTTCAAGCCATTTTCCAGTCCAGAAATTTTGAAGCCAAAAGTTTTACTTGGGATGTGAAACTGTTTAACGTCTATACTCAAAACACTCACCTTAAGAAAGTTAGAGAAGAGGTAGCAATAGAATTCCCCTGTATAACCAAAAGTTTTATTCCTCTTTATGTGCTGTTGGCTAACCAAAGCTGTCCAGCCTATGGAGAACTAAGAGAGTTACCTGGTGTCACTTTTTGGGTTTCAGCCCCCCATTCTCTTAGTCCCTAATATCCTAGTGTGTGATTTCTCCACATACTATTGCACATTTGGTTCAAGAAATGAAAGCCTCTTACTAAAATAGATATGAATAATGTAATTTCCAAATTAGTCTAATAATTATAGATCAATACTATATTATTGATTATCCCTAATTCTGAAGGTCATTTATTCCATCAAAGAAATATTTGCTGTCAGATTTATTTCTAATACAGAACATTTAAATTAGATGAAACTTGAGATACAATGTCACAGTTTTAAGTAGAGAAGTGGAAAAGATAAAAGAGACTTTTACTTTTCTTTTAATGTATTTCCCTTCTCTTAAGAGGAGTTTCTCCTGAGGTTTCAGATGCTCCATATTGTCTGGTGTTTGTAAATAAGTGGGAGTTAAATTCCAGCTTCATGCCACATTATATTAGCTGAAACTAAAGTCAGCTTAATTTTTTTCCAATTGAGTTCATTCTTTGCGACCCTCTTTCTTTCAATTTTAACAAGGAGGATAGAGTTCATTTAGATCAGAAAAACTTCAGAGAAACTTAAGAACATCAGAAAAATAACAAACCCCTCTATCCACTAAGCCAATAAACTAAGTCAGAATGATCTAAACTGATAGCTTTATAATAGCTTGCTTGCTTGTATTTCAACTAAGAAATCTATGCATAATGTATCCTCACAGCTAAGAAAGCTAATTTACATGAAACAGAGTTGTAATGTGACTTTCTTGGAGATTGTGGAAAAAATTGTCACAAAAATGGTTTCAAATATCATGTCCAAAAAATGGTAGTGTTTCTATAATCACAATCAGAAGGGAAGATTGAAAACATATGTGTTAACTGAAATGCTACACACTGGTTTCAGGATTATACCAGTTTTGTGACCTAGTTAACACTATGCTTACTTGCAAAAACATTGATTTTTAAAATTATACTTAGTCGATTAATATCTCATTTCATATCATACAATTCTAATATATGTAACATACATTATAATTTTAAAATAATGTTATTATTTAATTGACTTAGTGTGGCTAGATTGAGAGCATGAGAAGTCAGTGGTGATAAAGGAAGCTATGGTAATGAAACTTAACAGAGTTTAAAAAATGATGCAGGGGTTGTATATAAATCAATTTTAAAAACAAGATCAACACTTAGGGACCCATAAATTATATTATATATTTAAAAATTTTATCAACTACCAATTCATGTAATTATTTTAGCCAAACCTCAATACCAATAGTGATGAGGATTTATACTTTCTCTTTAATTAATTAACTGCCCAATCTGGGCAACCCAATCTGGGGAAGGATATAGTCTCTCAAGCCATCAACGTGAGCAGAACTCCCAACACAAGGGACCCAAGGAAGACAATACCAAGACAAATAATAATTAAAATGGCAAAGATCAATGATAAACACAGACTATGAAAAGCAACTAGAGAGAGAAGAAAGATCACATACAAAGGAAAACCCATCAGGATATCATCAGATTTCTCAATAGAAACCTTACAGGTCAGAGGGAGTAGAATGATATATTTAATGCAATGAAGCAGAAGGGTCTCAAACCAAGAGTACTCTACCCAGCAAGGTTATTATTTAAATTTCAAAGAGGGATTAAACAATTTCCAGAGAAGCAAAAGCTGAGAGAATTTACCTCTCACGAACCACTTCTACAGTGCATTTTGGAGGGACTGCTATAGATGGAAGTATTCCTAAGGCTAAATAGATGTCACCAGGGGAAATAAAACCACAGCAAAGTAGAACAATTAATTACTAAGCAGATGCAAAATCAAATCAAATACCCCCAAAGTTAATCAAGGGATAGACAAAGAGTACAGAATAGGATACCTAATATATAAAAAATGGAGGAGGAAGAAAAAGGAGGAAAAAAAAGAACCTTTAGGTTTTGTTTGTAATTGCATATGAAGTGAGTTAAATTAGACTGTTAGTAAGGGAATTACCCTTGAATCTTTGGTAACCACGAATCTAAAGCCTGCAATGGCAATAAGTACATACCTATAGATAATCACCCTAAAGGTGAACAGTCTGAATGCACCAATCAAAAGACATAGTGTCTCAGAATGGATAAAATACAAGATCCATCTATATGCTGCCTACAAGAGACTCACTTCAAACCCAAAGACATACACAGACTGAAAGTGAAGAGATGGAAAAAGATATTTCATACAACTAATAGGGAGAAATAGGAGGAGTTGCAGTACTTGTATCAGACAAAATAGACTTCAAAACAAAGAAAGTCACAAGAGACAAAAATAAAGGGGTCAATCCATCAAGAAGATATAACCATTATAAATATCTATGCACCCAACACAGGAGCACCTACATATGTGAAACAAATACTAACAAAATTAAAAGGGGAAATAGAATGCAGTGCATTCATTCTAGGAGACTTCAACACTCCACTCACTCCAAAGGACAGATCAACCAGACAGAAAGTAAGTAAGGAGACAGAAGCACTGAGCAACACTTTAGAACAGATGGACCTAACAGACATCTACAGAACTCTACACCCAAAAGCAGCAGAATACACATACTTCTCAACTGAACATTGAACATTTTCAAAAATAGATCATATTGTAGGCCACAAAAAGAGCCTCAGTAAATTCGAAAAGATTGTATTTGTGCCAACCAGCTTCTCAGATCACAAAGGTATGAAACTAGAAATTAATTACACAAAGAAAACAAAAAAACTCACAAACACATGGAGGCTTAATAACATGCTCCTAAATAATCAATGGATCAATGACCAAATAAAAACAGAGATTGAGCAATATATGGAGACAAATAACAACAATAATTCAAGACTGAAAAATCTGTGGGATGCAGTGAAGGCCGTGCTAAGGGGAAAGTATATTGCAATACAGGCCTAGCTCAGGAAAGAAGAACAATCCTAAATGAACAGTCTAAACTCACAATTAATGAAACTAGAAAAGGAAGAACAAATGAGGCCCAAAGTCAGTAGAAGGAGGGACATAATAAAATTAGAGCAGAAATACAAAAAATCGAGAATGAAACAATAGAAAGAATCAATGAAAGCAAGAGCTGGTTCTTTGAGGAAATAAACAAAATAGATAAAACCCTCGCCAGACTTATCAAGAAAAAAAGAGAATCTACACACATAAACAGAATGAGAAATGAGAAAGGAAAAATCACTACGGACACCACAGAAATACAAAGACTTATGAGAGAATACTATGAGAAATTATATGGTAACAAACTGGAAAACCTGGAAGATATGGACAACTTTCTAGAAAAATACAACCTTCCAAGTCTGACCCAGGGAGAAACAGAAAATCTGATTAGATTAATTACCAGCAAGGATATTGAATTGGTAATCAAGAAACTATCTAAGAACAAAACCCCTTGATCAGGTGGTTTCACTTCTGAATTTTAATAAACATTTAGTGAAGACCTAACACCCATCCTTCTTAAAGTTTTCCAAAAAAGAAGAAGAGGAGGAAATACTCCCAAACTCATTCTATGAGGCCAACATCACTCTAATACCAAAAACAGGCAAAGACACCACAAAAAACGAAAACTACAGACGAATATCCCTGATGAATATAGATGCAAAAACCATAAAAAATATTAGCAAACCAAATTCAAAAATACATAAGAAAGATCATCCATCATGATCAAGTAGGATTTATTCCACGGATGCAAGGATTATACAATATTCCAAAATCCATCATCATCCACCACATCAACAAAAAGAAGGACAAAAACCAAATGATTATCTCCGTAGATGCTGAAAAAGCATTCGACAAAATTCAACATCTATTCATGATAAAAATCTCAACAAAATGGGTATAGAGGGCAAGTACCTCACCATAATAAAGACCATATATGATAAACCCACAGCCAGCATTATAATTAACAGCGAGAAGCTGAAATCTTTTGCTTTAAAATCAGGAACAAGATAAGGATGCCCACTCTCTCCACTTTTTTTCAACATAGTTCTGGAGGTCCTAGCCATGGCAATCAGGCAACACAAAGAAATTAAACACATCCATATTGGTAAGGAAGAAGTCAAACTGTCCCTGTTTGCAGATGACATGATATTGTATATAAGAAAACCTAAAAAATCCACTCCCAAACAATTAGCTCTAATGTCTGAATTCAGTAAAGTTGTGGGATACAAAAGTAATACACAGAAATCTGTTGCATTCCTATACACTAACGATGAACTAGCAGAAAGAGAAATCAGGAAAACAATTCCATTCACAATTGCATCAAAAAGAATAAAATACCTAGGAATAGACCTTACCAAGGAAGTGAAAGACCTATACTCTGAAAACTACAAGACACTCAAGAGAGAAATTAAAGAAGATACCAATAAATGGAAAAACATCCCATGCTAATGTATAGGAAGAATTAATATTGTCAAAACGGCCATCCTGCCTAAAGCAATCTACAGATTCAATGCAATTCCTATCAAAATACCAACAGCATTCTTCCATGAGCTAGAGAAAATAGTTCTAAAATTCATATGGAACCACAAAAGACCCTGAAAAGCCAAAGCTATCCTGAGAAGGAAGAATAAAGGGGGGCAGGAATTATGCTCCCTGACTCAAGCTCTACTACAAAGTAACAGTAATCAAAACAATTTGATACTGGCACAAGAACAGACCCATAGGCAGTGGAACAGACTAGAGAGCCCTGATATAAACCCAAGCATATATGGTCAATTAATATATGATAAAGGAGCCATGGATATACAATGGGGAAATGACAGCCCCTTCAACAGCTGGTGTTGCCAAAACTGGACAGTTACGTGTAAGAGAATTAAACCTCAGTATTGTCTAACCCAATACACAAAAGTAAACTTGAAATGGACCGAAGACCTGAATGTAAGTTATAAAACCATAAAACTCTTAGAAAAAAATATAGGCAAACATCTCTTGGACATAAACATGAGCGACTTCTTCATGAACAAATCTCCCCAGGCAAGGGAAACAAAAGCAGAAATGAACAAGTGGGACTATATCAAGCTGAAAAGCTTCTGTACAGCAAAGGGCACCATCAGTAGAACAAAAAGACATCCTACAGTGTGGGAGAATATATTCATAAATGACATATCCAATAAGGGGTTGACATCCAAATTACATAAAGAGCTCATGCACCTCAACAAACATAAAGCAAATAAGCCAATTAAAAATGGGCAGAGTTGCTGAACAGACACTTCTCCAAAGAAGAAATTCAGATGGCCATCAGGCACATGAAAAGATGCTCCACATCTTTAATCATCAGAGAAATGCAGATTAAAACCACAATGAGACATCACCTTACACCAGTTAGGATGGTCAATATCCAAAAGACAAACAACAACAAATGTTGGTGAGGATGTGGAGAAAGGGGCACCCTCATACACTGCTGGTGGGAATGTAAACTAGTTCAACCATTGTGGAAAGCAGTATGGAGGTTCCTCACAAAGATAGAAATAGAAATACCATTTGATCCAGGAATTCCTCTTGTAGGAATTTACCCTAAGAATGCAGCAGCCCCATGTGAAAAAGACATATGTATCCCTTTGTTTATCGCAGCACTGTTTACAATAGCCAAGAAATGGAAACAACCTAAGTGTCCAACAGTAGATGAATGGATAAAGAAGATGTGGTACATATACACAATAGAATTCTATTCAGTCATTAGAAGAAAACAAATCCTACCATATGCAACAACATGGATGGAAGTAGAGGATATTATGCTCAGTGAAATAATCCAGGAGGAGAAAGACAAGTATCAAATGATTTCAGTCGTCTGTGGAGTATAAGAACAAAGAAAAAAACTGAAGGAACCAAACAGCAGCAGACTCACAAAACCCAAGAATGGGCTAACAGTTACCAAAGGGAAAGGGACTGGGGAGGATGGGTGGGAAGGGAATAAGGGGGAAAAGGGGCATCACAAGTAGCACGTATAATGTAGGGGGGGTGAACACGGGAAAGGCAGTATAACACAGAGAAGATAAGTAGTGACTCTATAGCATCTTACTACGCTGATGGACAGTGACTGTAATGGGGTATTTGGTGGGGACTTGATAATATGGGGAGTCTAGTAACCATAATGTTCATGTAAATGTACATTAATGATAGCAAAATAAAAATAAATTTAAAAAAAGTATTATGTTGGGAACTGTGGAGTGTGATGAAATAAATGACTAGATTCATATCCAAGAACACACTAAGACACCAGAATCTCATACTTTCTTGGGTCAGGAGATTGGACATGGGTTAGGCTGGTCCTCTGCTCAGATTTTCACAAGGCTGTATGTTATCAAGGTGTCAGGTGTTACTGTGGTTCATTCTGATGCTCAGGGTCTTCTTTCCTGCCCATGTTTTTGTTGTTGACAGAATTTAATTCCTTGCAGTAGAATGGAGGCACTCAGCCCTTGGAGGCTGCCCACTCATCCCTGCTTTGTGCCTTTCTCTAAAACATGGCCGTTTGCTTTGAGGCCAATAAGACAGTGTCTCTACTGCTTCAAGTCTCTAATTTAGGGAAAACCTGAAATCTCTTTTAAAATGCTCACCTAATTAAGGCAGGCCCACCAAGAATCAATTTCCTTGATTACTCGGAGTCAACTGATTAGGAACCTAAATTACACCTGCAAAATCCTTTTAACTTTTCCATTTTCTATAGGTTAAAATAATGTCAGTTTCTGCCTACACAAGAGAATTATATAGAGCATGTACAGTAGAGGACAGGATTCTTTGGTGTCATGTTTGAATTCTGTCTACCACACTGACAATTTTGTGAAACTTCAAAGTAAATTAAGAGAATAGCTCTGGACTGGTAGAACTTGACTTTCTTCTACGCACGAAACTTTTACATATACTGCTGGTACTTGTGTTTTGAATATTTGTAGTCAAAGTTAATTCTAATGAATACAGAAATTATTCTCCCACCCTTTATTGCAGAAAGCAGATAACAACACCATACCGCTGTTCACAACTGTCTCCTCATTTTCTCCTGACACCCATTAACCTGTTGATCTTGAGTTCTCTTCCCTGTGAGTTTGTTAGCTGTTTACTGGATAACCCATCTAAATTGGATAATTCATATGTAGAATTTTCTTCTGTTGGCTATTAAAGTAATTGCTAGTTTGACATTAGCTTTATGAAAATATTTTATAATTCCTTCTGTTCTGGCTCTAAATCATGAAAAATTGACATTTTGCCATAAATACTTGGGAAAAAATATTTACATTATGTTTCCTTGTCCCACTCTACTTTGTTTTTTCTCACTTTAGTTCCCATCAGTGAAAAGCAAGATTATTTGACATAATATATGTAAGGTACAGATTTAGAATATTTGGGGTAAGGGGGCAGGGATTCTAGTTTATCTCTTCTTTCAGTGCTTCTATAATGATATACTGTTTAATTCACAAAATGTAATATGAAAAATAAGTTTTATAGAAGATAGGATAAAGCAGAGAAGTTTTTAAAAACTTGTTCATTAAAGTGTGTGTTGACATGAAATATGATGTTAGTTTCAGTTGTACAAAATAGTGATTCAATTGTTACATACAGTATAAAATGCTTGCCACAATAAGTGTAATTACTGTCCATCACCATTAAATTAAAAAATAATAATAATGTATGGTAGAAGATGGGCAGTCCCCCAATTTCTCCTTCCCTCGTTGTCTCTGCTGTGGCCTTATGATTATACTTTTTTGACTCTCAATTTACCTACAACTTTGTGAACTCAATTTCCAGATATTTCAGGATCTATTACTATACACATTATACTATGAGAAATTCTCATTCATGAGCTTTAGTTTCTCTGAAAGTCATGGTTCATAAACTGACATTGACTTTAAATTTGAAAAGTCTCAATAAAAATGTATGGTTAGAGCAAACACACAAACTGATATGTATATATATCATTCTGCTGCTTCTATTAGCTTATACAGGTCCCCAAATTTTGATAATTAGTAACATTCCCAGAAAACAACCTAATGTATCTATCTCATCATATTTCCTCATATGCATTGCACACACACACCCTGATGGAAAGAAGCAGGAAGTAAGATTTGGAAAGACTTGAATATTTGCTCCTAACTGCTCCCTCCCTGCCCAGGGTCCTTGAAAGGTGGCATGAAACAGTGATTTTGTAAAAGCAAGTTTAACATACTCAAAAATGTTCAGTTGGGTTTAGAAACCTGAGAAACACGAACTCCTCAATGAAGTTATATCAGATGAGCTTGGATATTATTCTTAACATAGCCATTTCAGTATCAGTAAACTTCCAGTAAATTTATTTTTATTCAAAGTTTTTCTTTGTTATTTCAAAGTTTTAAGATGTTGATGTGTTAAGCTGAAATAAAAGTTCAAAGATAAGGCAAAGTTCCAAAAAGTGAAATGAGGTAGAACCTATATTATGTAGATTTAATACTACTTTAAAGATTAAATATAATTAGGAATTCTGGATTTTTCTAAGAATTTCCTGGGATCTATAAAATTAAAGATGTATTGGTATTTACTTTCTTTTCAACTATTACATATATATTATCTATGAACCTTTTTAAATATGCTTTTTAAATATACTCAGAGGAATATATTTACTAGCTATATCAGCTAAGACTCCATCATGAAAGCGAGATCACTGTGGATACTAGGAAATCAGGAAGTTATTATAGAAATTAGGTATTATGCAACTGTTGGACAAACTGACAGACTAAAAGACCAGAAGTTCTCAGGAAAAGTCACTAAACAGCCTTGCTATAGATGAAAATGTCAGAGCTTGCAGGGAGCTGCTAGCGTGGAGCCACAGGTGGGCAGGGTGGATGTCTGTGAAGAGTCGTTGGCTTTCAGGATCAGTTGGTCAGCAGGGTGAGCCAGGAGAAGTGGCCATGGAGCAAGTGAGAGCGAGCTGAAACTCTGCATCCGTCCCTCATTATCTAAAATGATGAAGACTTTCAAAATGCAATGCTTTTACATATGCAGGTTCTCCCGTGTTGGGTGCATAGATACTTATAAGGGTTACATCCTCTTGTTGGACTGACCCCTCTTCATTCTGTAATGTCCTTCTTTGTCTCTTGTTTCTTTGTTTTGAAATCTATTTTGTCTGATAGAAGTACTGCTACTCCTGCTTTTCTCTCCCTATTATTTGCATGAAATATCTTGTTCCATCCTTCACTTTTATCCTGTGTATGTCTCTGGGTCTGAAATAAGTCTCTTTTAGGCAACGTATAGATGGGTTTGGGTTTTTTTTAATCCATTCTGCCACTTTATATCTTTTGATTGGTACATTTAGTCCATTTATATTTGAGGTAATTATTGATAGGTATGTACTTATGTCCATTTTATTAATTGTTTTCTGGTTATTTGAATAGTTCTTCTCTGTTCCTTTCTTCTCTTACACTCTTTTTATTTGATGGTTTTCTTCGGTATTGTGATCGGATTCCTCTTTTTATGTTTTTTGTGTATCTATTATAGTCTTTAGGGGGTTGAGGAGGATGAGGGGGATAAAGAGGCACAAAAATTCTTAATCATAATATAAGTTGGTGATGGGGATGGTAGCACAGCCTGGAGAATGTAGTCAGTGATTCCATAATATCTTTCTATGTTAAGCAGATAGTAACCACATTAGAGGGGAATGAGGATTTAATGAAATACATAACTGTTGAGCCACTGTGTTATATATTTGAAACCAATATAAAATTATATATCAATGATACTTCAGTAAAAAAATGCAATGGCTTTTGTATCATCTTCTTCTCCCCCATCTCACGCAGATATCGCTTGTGGTCAGTCCTACTTGAAACGATTAAAGGAAGGACATTCTGGGAAATATCATGCATTTCTAGCTTAAATGACAGGAAACAAAATTACCCACTAATCTTGCAGCTGTTACTTTTCCAGGGTGAAAGCTGCTTTGATTTCAGTTGTGTAAGTTGTGAACATTTGGAAATCAGCTTCTCTGACTCTCTGATTGCACAGATGAGGACACACAGGTATCTGAGAGGATAAGCAATTTTCCCAAGGATGCCCAGAGGCTTAAGGTTTAGGCAAGTTCATTATTTAACTCTCAATCCAAGATCCTTCCTTTTCTCACCTGACAATGATAACTTTCTTCACTTTGAGAGGGGATTCTAGATTACATTCAGTGTCATTGTAAAATGGGTGGTGAAAAAGACAATAACAAATAGGCTATTTTGCAGATTGTGTGAGGCTAAAGTCTTCATAAATTTTCCTATTAGCTACTCTGTCTTCTAGAAGACAATGTGAAATACCCTCTTCTCTTTTGTCAACCTTCCATTTTTAACAGAAAATTACTAGAATATTTTTTTAAATCATTTTAAGGTATCTCATCATTTTATATTATCCTTGTCCATATTGTACTCTATGAATTATTAAGGATTAATGTATCTGTGTTTTGAGTGACCAGCCATGCGTGATGGTTTTAAATATGAAGTCATTCTTTTTCCCTGGTATAATGATAAATTCACATTATAATTAAGAGCCAAAGAATTCCTTTTTATGCCATATAATGATGGCTTCCTTCAGCTTTGCTTTTCGGACAGTACATAATAAATCACAGGGGAAAAATATTTTTAATATTCACATTTATGTAGTTAATGAACATTACTGAATTTTTCAGGCACTTGCTAGAATGGAAGAGAAATAGTTGTACACCATTATTTTATTTCAGTCTTAAAGAAAGAATGGCTGATGCTGGAATGTTAATAATTAGCACCTCTATTAGAAGTCAGCTCCTGGTTTTCAGCAGCATTATGCTGGGAAGCTATGTTTCCCAAGTGAACAGAGAATTATACAGTTTTATTAAAGAAGAGCCTTTCCTTTGAATATAATTTTAAGAAAATCTTCAAAGGAACAAATTTAAAGCCTCATATCGGAGCACAGCACTAATTAGCGTGTAACAATGATTTAGGCAGAGAGCACCAGGCCTTGTTAATTTTCCAGGCCCATTCTGTAGTCTCTTTGCTGTATATTTCTTTTGATGAGTCAACTTCATCTAGGTGCAGCTTTTTAACTACTGTCACAACACTTCTAAAGTTTTAGAAAATGGTACGTACTGATGCAGAAATCCGGCAATTATCTTCTAACTCTGCATTCCAACAACTAATTTTATGGCTCAGCTTAAACGCTTAATTCAGCTCAAGTATTTTGCATTTATAATATTGCTTTAAGTGGCATGTCTCTGAGTAAAATAGTGCAGCTATCTATTTGTTTATGTAGCCTTCACACTTAGAAATAAAAATATGCATCAATCATCAATTATAAATCAAGTTATTTAAGATTCATTCAAAGGTGTCAGGAACATATGTTCCCTTGATCACATTTTATCTTGAAATTCCTCTTAGGAATTACAAAAGTGAAAATATCAGCTTCATAATTTTAAAATGTTATGTTACTACAAATGAGTTATCAGAGTAAATTGTTTTCTTCATTTAGTAAACGGTGAGGTATTGATCTGAGAATGTCATAGGGAATTAGAACACAGTAACACCAGAATGCCATATAACTATGATTTATGATTTCAGCAATATGAAGTAGGAATTGATTACTATTAAGGTCAATATCAAGATTCATTGACTCAGATATTCCTCATGACTAAGGCTAAATTGGGAATCAATGTTTACATCAAGAAAACATATACCTTCCTGTGGATAAAAATGCACCAAAATGTCCTGCCATCCTGTTATCACCTGTTATGAGAATTCAGTCTCCGAAGCATGATAGATATTTTTCAATTTAAAAACTATCCATTGTTGCCTCTAACTCCTGGTTTCTGCATCATTAATGATAGAATATTAGATTATTTCAATCAGAAATTGGTATTTTGTATCAAATAAAAGTGAAACATAACTATAGTTCACTTCAGAAGCATTGAAAGACCCAAATGACCTTCCACAGACCCTAGAACACATCATCTCAAAATCCACAGCACCAGTGCAAACAGACGCACACGCGTTCTGAAACAGCTGAGAAAATAGGTGCAGATTAATGACTCTATTACTAAATAAAGTAAGACAATCTGAGCTAAGAAGTTAAGCACTAAAGACTTATAAGACAGACATATAGAAAACAAATACAACTTATACTAATTTGAAGAATTATGTTCATTTATACCCCAGCTTACCTAACATGTTCAATAAAAAACTGGTGCAATTCCAGCACACTTCATAACTTTTCCAAATTGCTTTTTCCCCACTATATTTTTTAAATTTTTTGTTTTTCCATTCTGTTTGGGATTATTTTCACTTTAAATTGCATCTATATACCTGTCTTTTATGGACTGACCACATGACTTTCTGACAGAGCATATTTTTTTAAACTATAGCTAGACTTGAATAGTTCATAAACTATGTATTAAGCAGTTGTTATTGCAAGGGTTATAAATAAGACACAACAAATAACACATAATGACATTATATCTGGCATACTAAAAACAATAGCAGTAGCAGCTACCTGTGGATAGAAAAGAGGAACAAAAAGGACCATTTCCTCGAGATTGTTTTTTAAACTGTGGTGGTAGAATCAAGAAAGCTCAATGAAGATGCCTTGGGACCTCCAGGGCTAGGATACAGGCATCAGGGATACAGCTGAGTAAGTGTTCTGTTCATGGTAAGCCAACCCTCCAACGCGGTCAACAGTTTTTCACATTTAAAGAGAAATGTGAAAACAAGTGACTGCAAAAAAAATAGTAGTACCCAACAATGTTATTCCAAAATACTGATCAGTGATTGTCATATAACTGATTCTTAAATTTATGAATTTCGTGTCCTCAAAAGCCCTCTTGAATTATTGAATTGACAATAAACTCAGTAAGAGTGTGGTTTATGCTGGGTCGTTTCAAAATACAAAACAGGAATAGAATTGAAGAGGGAGGAAAAATAGTAGAAAAGCAGACTCCATTCCTGACATAGTACTGAACTATTGAACTGCTAGAAACATCTGCTTCAAGAATAATATGACTAAAATCTGTTGTACTAGTCAGAGATGTCCAGAGAAACGAGACCAATAGGATGTGTGTGTGTGTTTCAATAAGGAAAGAGAAAGGAGGGGAGAGAAAGAGGAAATTTAAGGAACTTGGTTAATGCTCTTATGGAGTCTTGGTGAGTCTAAAATCTGATGGGTAGGCCAGCAGGCTGGAGACTTAGGGAAGAATTGTAGTTTAAATCCAAAGCCAGTTTGCTGACAGAATTCTTTCTTGTTTGTGGTGGAATGTCAGTCTTTTTCTGTTAAAGCCTTTAACTTATTTGGTGAGGTCCATCCACATTACGGAGAGCAATCTGCTTTAATTAAAGTTCACTGATTTAAATGCTGATCTCACCCCAAAAATATTGTCACAGAAATATGTGGAATAATGTTTGACTAAATATTTGAGCACTGTGGCCCAGGCAAGTCAACACATAAAGTTAAGCATATCATCTGTATCATTGAATTGATGAATTGTAGGGCACAATATAACTTTTTAATAGTTCAATAAAAGGCCCTTAACTTTCAAAAACAGTCATAATTATTTCCTTGCTAAATGCTGGGAGAAATACATTAAATATATCAAAGGCAAAGTATGAAAGATAAAAGAAAATGCATTTAGGAATCTGTGGATCAACTATTAAGTATAAAATTTACATATTTCTTTCAAAAATTAAAATGTTTACCATGAAATTATAGAATATCATTAAAATATTATCTAAGTAGAAAGAGATACAAATTTTAAAACAGCTATGGAATCCTTGAGCCATTTTTCATTGGCTAAATTGTAAATCTAATTAGTAGAATTAGCTCAGTACTAGAAAATAGGGGATAAATGCAGATCAGCCCCAAAGTAGATATGCCTCATGTCGAATCAACAAAGATACCATAAAATGTTTAAAATCACTCATTCTTATTGAAAAATAAACTAAAAATATTAATTTTTATCTTTCATGATTTTTATTCTGGTTAATAAAATGCAGTTTTAAATATGAAAGAGTGGTAAAGCATTTTAATTAATGTAACTTTAATTCCATAATTTACAATCCAATGCTATAACCTATTTATCCTGGAAGGGGATGCACGAGCTCATTATAAGGGCAGATGTCCAAGATAAATCACTAACTCAAGACGTATCACAGAGTGTCCAAGTGTCAGGAAATCTTCTAGGTCATAGAGGTAGATACTGCACAATGCAGGTCCAGTCTGCTCTTATCGGGAGCACACACATTTAACAAATAATACAGCACTATTATATAATTACAATTGTCAGGAATAACAAAGAAAATACATGCTTCATGGATATAGCTAGTTTAGCTATCAAGGGACAACTCCAAACTTGTGTCTGTCCCTAATGTATTCCACAAAAAGATGCAGTTTATGCCTTTGAAATGCCCACTTCTGATTTCTTAACATGCCCGACTGAAAGAAGAGTTTGTTTTAGGCTTTTCCGGGGACTAGAAAACTATAGTAGTTATGGCAAATAGGACCCAATTGGTGCAAGACACTCTGATAAACTTTAGATCGGTTCCCAGTAAGACAACACATTGTATTTATGGAACTCTGAAATTCAGTGATTGTGTTGGTCACTTCATTTGCCTTTAGTTATGAAAACTTTCTTCCTAGACATGAACCTAAGCAAGTAATTTGAATTATATTATAGTTTCTCAATAGTTCTCAACGTCAAATAAACTCTAGAAAATTTCCCAAATATCAATACTACATAATCACATACTATTAAAACAGAGAACAATTTCCAACAATTTAGAAAGTTATATGAACAATGGAAAGCAACACACAAAAAAAAATAACAAACACAAAACAACTGCCACTTGTAAAAGACAAATGGGTCAGTAAAGGATAAATGGGTGCATAGATAAGTAGGTAGGTAAGTGGGTAGGTGAAAATGCTGATTTTCATTCCTTAACGATGAGAGATTGAGCTATTCTTATTCCCCACATTTTATCTGGTGGTCTTTAAAAACTGTTTCTATTATGCGGTCCATCATACTCTCGTCATTTTGCATTAGTAGTTTCCAAAGTTCTGCTACCTAACTTCTTTCCTACCCTGATAGTGAGTGACGTCCCATCCATGCTCTAGTCTATCCTTCAGAAAGGGTGGGAGGACAAAGCAACACACTAAGGTCTGCATTTGAGACAATCAGGTTAGAATGACCACAGCACAGCAGATTGGAGATGCTAGTGTGAGCTCCCATTTGGAACTTTGGGGCATTCGGTTATTTTTTACTTATTCTCAGCTAATCTTCGGTGGACCAACAATTGCTGCCAAAATTGCATTTTACTTCTACAGTAGGCACACGATGTCTCTTTTCTTTACCATCCAAGGATAGTGGTTCTTAGCATAGAATTCCAAAAACACTTCAGGGGGGTGTTCATTGCTATCATGAGTAGAAAAGCATTAACATCTCATCCACTGCTCTGGCACTCAAGTGAACAGAAGCTTTCATAATTTCTATTTCAGCACAAGGATTCCGAAAGTACAGCATGGAGTAAGGGGTAGCGTCATTTAATTTTCAAAGATTATTATGAAGTACAACTACTGGTAAGATAAATATTACCCAGGGTGAACAAAAAGCAAAAAAAAAAAGAACACTGTGAGTCTGAAATGATGGAACAGATAAGAATTGGAAAAGGTACACTTACAATTACATTTCTAAAATTATATTGAACTTTATTATATGATAGTTGTATCAGAAGTCTAGAGCTTTGCTAATAAATCTGCTACCTTTTCAGTTCTTACTGGGATGTAGGAATAATTGATGATGCATTTACACTAAAATATGTCACCAGAATGTGTAGGGACACATTGAACATAGCAATGTAGAGGTGTTCTATAGGTAACCTCATGTAGTTTGCTGGAGAATGCTTGGTGTAGCAGAGAACACTTTCAATATGATTTGAACATACAGGCACAGAAATCGCATACAGCGATTGTCTCTCCCACCCAAGTTTTAGAGTTGCAAGAATTCTTGGAAAACAACTCTGAAGTCCAATTCAAATTCAGGCCCTAAACCGTAGCACAGTATGTCATTGTAAATTATTTAAAACTTTTAGCGAATTCAGTGCAGTGTGCATTCACATCTGTCTTTATAAATAACGTTTTTCTTCATGTACTGAATTATAAAAGCCATAACCAGTTCATCTTGAACAACCCTGTCCTTCTTTTTGACATATTATTCAGCTACATTGTTTTGGAAACATGAACTTACATACCACCCAGAAATACTCAGGCCCTGGAGATACTAGCTAGAAAAGCATTCCATTAGTAAATCCTTTCCACTCAGATGTGGACAGTCTACTTTCAACATGTTAAAACTTGTCTACATCACGATATATTCTCATCTCTCCTGAAACACTACTTCTACTGTTTTCCAAGATATTTAGACTGTTGACCTGGAAATGCTGCTCAACATAAGAGTCACAGACAATACAGTAATTTTGTACTTGTTTCCTGCCCATGCTTTGAGGTTTTTAATTAACTAGGTTAAATGATCAGTTTAGTAATAGCCTATGAAAGAGAAATAGTTTAAAAGAACTGTTTTGATTTTGAGCTTTTCTCATTAGCCCCTAGTTCCGAAAAGCTGTTGGTGCTGTAGAGAAAATAAATACTTCAACTCAGTGTCTGATGTGTGAACTTTGAATGTTAGCCAGGCACTAAACCATATAATGAAGCAAGTGACCTTCTCACTGTTCAGTACTAGCTGCATGTGATCGCAGGTCTCCAGGACACATGGTTGGTACACAGAGTTATGTCTAATCATCGTGCTCACCACATGTCAGCGTGTGACTAGTTTGGGAAAAGCAACACCTTTTTTATTTAATCAACTAATCAATGAAATATAGACCTATGGTGAAAAGTGACACAGTATTGTTAATAAAACTGAAATAAATTCAACAAAATGGAAAATTTATAATGACCTCAATTGCATGGGTGCCTCAGTTACATTGCTGCATCTGTATGAATCATGTACATGACCTAAATAACACATATGACCTGTGTGTTATCAGCCTTCCTAATTATTTCTGGAAAATGTTCTGTATTATTAACATTAATGATTATATAATATTTACAGTTGCATACTTTAAATAATTGACAATTTTCCTTTTGTTCTCAAAACAGAATTACTAATGAATAATTTGGTGTCATGGTTTACATCTTTCTTTATTAAACTTATAAACAATTAAAACATGACAAACAACAAAATTTCACCTTACTAAGAAATATTTTTCCTTCAAATGTCTAAATTTATTTTCCTACAATTTCAAAGCCCAGTGTCTCTTAAGTTATAGTAAAATGTTATCAAGTGTATACCTGATATCACTGGTTATGATTTAGTTTATTTAATGATTAATTCTGACCACTTTTCTAAATTAAAAACTGTAACATGTAATCTAAGCTTAATAAATATAAATCAAATTTAATTTTGTTGTCACTAAATTACATTCAAAACTTGCATTAGTATAAAATCATAAGGTTATATTACAGAGCCTTCCAGACAGACATTAACTATATTAAAAACATATTTTATGTTTGTATCAGTTCTTTAGTAATGAAAAACCTGTGTAAGTAGACAACTCTTATTATTGCTAAGAAATGAAAATTTGTAACACAACATGGCAAATGATTACTCAAGTTGTTTACTCCTTCGGCTATTTACTGGTGACACATATTTTATGTTTTCCTATGAAAATGTGTTTATTTGTGTGATATATTAGAATAATTTGATAACAGTAGGGATTTGTTATAAAGTAAGTCTGTCCAGTGACATTATTATGAAGTTATGATACTAACAGAAGAACCTAGAAGAAACTTTTATTATAAAATACTATAACCAACAAAAATGTCCTGGGCATCATATAAAATTTAAAAAGATATAATTACATGCATATGTGCAATATATTCTTCTACACTCTGAGGAAGATTCTTTGTGTTTCTCTGGTACTGAACAGTCTGCACATGCTCCCCAGTATGATATCCATTTGTTCTCAGGGTAGCAGTATGCAGCAAATAGGGAGGCATTATTTGTTCTTCTTTTCAGATTGGGGAAAAAAAAGAGCTAAGATAATAAAAATACATGCTCAAAGTCACAGAACTAATAAATTGTGAAGCTAGGGTAGAACAAGGCCACCAGACCACTGTAAGAAGACTTTTTCTACCAAAGACTGCTTCCAGCACAAGATGCATGCATTGAAAACTGCTAAACCTGTGGAAATAGAATGTTCATTTTCCTTTGGTATTAACCATTGACAACCACCTGGTGATCCACCCTTTTGAAAAGGTTATTTCTGGTTAAAGCTAACAGCTACTGTGGGGATACATACAGCAATCTCTAAGACATAACACCTCTCCATGAGACTCTACAAAACTCAGAATGCCAATTGGAAAAGTGTTAATACCTATATGACAGCCATACCAGCACCATTCACTTGCTAAGCAAAAGGTTAAAAAGATGAGAATTGCAATCTCCTTTTTGATGAAATGAATAAATTAAAAAAATATATATGATTTGGGTACAGAAATTGCCAGGTATAAATCCTAAGTGGAAGAGGAAAAAATATCAGGAGAAGAAATGATCAGATAGACAAGGTATTAACTGTATGCAGAAGTAGGCTGAACTCTCGTTCTTCACACTCAGTATTTCAAAGACATCCACCTCTCTTCCTTTTGTGCCACTTTACTGAATTAAAAACTGTGCCATCTATTCCTTCCTTTAAGAATTTACACTAGCACTCTTTCTCTTTACTCTATTACCTTCGAAAGGTTTTATTTCTTTTTTTCTCATTAACAACGGTATCTCAGTTTTCTTTGCATTATTTCCCCAGTTTATCAGAATTGGACTTTTCATGGCCCTGAATCTTGTACTGATATACTTCATTTTACCACTTACCTCTCCTTAACTATAAAGAAGAGAATGGAAGAGAACCAATCCAAGTTATCTTACATACAACTAGGAAATTCTAATACCGCCATATGCAGACTCATGTTGTAACAAAAGCTTTAAGCATGAGTAATAAATGATGAGACAAGGTGGTTCTATCCCCAACAGGAAAATTCTCAAGTTATAAAAATAGTAATAAAACTGAGTAGCCTCATAGAGAGTAGATTTATGCTTTATAGCTGTTAAAGCCCTACGCTTAACCAGCCAGTGGGGCAGAATCACTCCCATGGATCATAAATCACTGGCTTTTCTACCATATTCAGTGTTCACCTTCATGTTGCTACTAAGACAAACGCTACCTTGTAGTTCAAGGAAATTTGCATTATGTGGTAGAACTATATGAATTGCCAGTCCAGTTCTCCTGAGTGCCTGCAGATTGCCATAAAATGACAAAGCAATACTATATTATGGAGTTGCTGCTCACAGCACCACTCTTGATGGTTGGCCAAAAGTACTGGAAAGCTTTGGAGTTTAGTTAGAGCTTTAGAGTTAGGCCATAAAAACACATTTGAGCAAGATACAGCTATTTGAAAAGCAGGTGTTCATTTTTCTACAGACCAAAAGAAGCATAAAATCTGTGGAAACATCAAGTACAGTGTTTTTCCAGGTTCCCAGAAATTTCTAGTAGGTAGGTCCACAGAAAATCACCAGGTCCGCAGAAAATCACCAGAACTGTAAGAGGCTACTGACTTTAGAAAATAAATTACTACCAAATTTCTCATCAATAGAGAAAAAATAGAACTATACCCTCTTATAGATATCAACAACCAAAAATAAGTGTGGCAAAATGTAGACAGTGAAAAACATAAAGTCACCTCACTTGCAGTGTGCTGTAACATTTGTTCAAGGACCTGCCACTGAGAACCAACTGCTACCCTCATGTCCCTCTAAGAACCATTTCTGATTAGTATGGTTCCACAGTCTATGAATGAAGATACTAACATTTTTGCTCTTACACATGTAAGTATATCATTTTACATAAAATGTTACAGTATGAAATAATTAGAACTATCAATCTAAAATTGTTTATTAATGGAAAATATTTTTTGACTTAATTTAGAAACACTGGGTAACTGTTAAGAATATTGAGAAAAACAAAATGATATTGACAACTAAGACTTAAAGTGACATACATAGCTATTGAAAAATTAAGTAAATTTTAATATTCAGAAGGAATTAAATAGAAAACAATGAGTGTTGAGGGAAAGTGTGAGGGAAGAAATCTAATGTCATATTTTCTTTAATACTTTTTTTATCATTTGAAAATAGATGATTTATTTGAAGTACTATAAGTAAATAGAAATGAAAGGAAATATAGAACGGGAAGCAGTACTCATAGATATAATAAAAGCAAATGCCCCAAGTATGAAAATAAAGTTTTTGAACTGAAACAGCCTTCTATTTGTGGAGTAGAGAAAAACAAAAGAAACAAAGAACAAAGAATACCCCTAAATAAGTTCTTTTCCTTTTAGAACAGTAGTCTCAAGACTGAGAGAACCATCTGAAAATGATAATAATGAGTACATGATGACATGGTGTATGATAACATTTGTGACAGATGAAGGGAAATGATTCTTGTATCAACAAAATTGGTAGAAAAGAATTTGTTCAACAAATATTTTAGTGTCTTCTCTACATTAGGCATCATTCTAAAGTGCTAGAGCTATACCTGTGCATAGGAGACAAGTATCAGTTCCTTCATGATGCTTGTATCCTAAGTGGAAAAAATAAACAATTAGCAAAATGGATGAGTGGTGTGAGTTGATAAATTCTATCTAGGAAATAAGTCTGTGTAGGCAAGTAAGTATTGATGAGGGTACAGTGTAGGAAAGTTTGTAATTTCAGAGTTGGGGAATCAGAAAAAAATTTCTGCAGAGCAAAATCACTGTTCCAAGTATGAAGCGAGCTAAAACTTGGCATAATGCTGGGCTGTGAGAGGTCCGAAGTTCATATCCTGATCAACAAATGTGCACTTATGAGGCAGAGAAACATAGAAATACTTCCAAGAAATAAAAGATGCTTTTATGATGGCAGTGAATTTGCTATACGACATTGGAGAACCAGAGTTCCCTTATCTTTGAAGGAGGATTTGAGTTTTACTATCCCAAGTGCCATCTATCCAAAACTTCTGTTATATTGTAAAAAAAAAACAAAGATTTAAAAAGTACTTAAGAGCAATTGCAGAAAATTTGAAACAATACACACTCCCATCAATAGTGAATTGTTTAAAGAACTATGTTATTTCCAGTAATGACATATTTAAGCAGCCTTACAAAGAATGAGAATCATTCTGCAGTGTACTTTTTAGTAGAACAAGTATCAAGTTAAAATGTCATATAATACTGTTTTACACTGGAAATACACAGAGCACTGACACACAAAAGTAGGCTGTTATATATTGTATAGGTTTTACATGTCTTAGCTACTTTTCTTTACCATGTACAATTATTTTAAGGACATTTTATATAACTGATCAAAAATAAATGCGATTATGTGTACTGAAATAAAAGGCAATATTGCAATATATAGTAATATGGATTACTGGAGAGAAAGGATGTTAGTTTTTAAATTTATTTTAGTACTGTTCTATTTAGCCTACAATCTCATCTCTAAAATATATGGACAGATGCTGAGAGTCAATTTAAATTTTTCAAAAAAATGCAACAGATATACAAAATTATGTGTGGAAGAAGAAAGCAGTGAGAAGTCCCCTGGCCCACAAAACTAAAACCACATATTGAGAAAGGCAGTTACCATGCCAGTAGTGACCTGCTCCCCTCAGAAGGCTGAATGATAGTAATACATTTTTGTGTTATTTTCTTAGAGAAAATAACTATTTCTTAGAAAATCACTATTTTTTTTAAAGACCCTTTTCTTAGAGTAGATTAGCTTGCAGTTTAACTAGTAAATCCCTAAACAAAGGCATACTTGTTATTGTGCTCTGGAAAGAAAGAGGAGAGGAACATGATAGTCCCTCATCTAGGAACTAAATTTAGGTAAATTGGAAATAAAGGGGAGTTTTATAACATCCCCCACAAAATTTTAACCGTATTCCTTAAGAGCAAGGTTCACAAAAACTGAGCAGCTGAACATCTTCTTGTACTTGGTCTTCACTAAATTCTTTAAAAACTTTTCCCCCAATTGAATGTAATTCAGCAAACATTTAATCTGATCTAATTGCTTTTGAAATCTAGAAAGCACAACTCTGACACAATAAACTTGAAAAATTAGCTACTGGTCATACATGGTCTCCAAAGAAATGCATATTTTCTCAGGTTCTTTAGTAATGATATTTAAAAGTAATACAATTTATTAATCTTTTGTAGAAAATTCAGTGAGTTTCCTTGTTCACTTTAATAACAAATATGACATTAGCCAAAATTGTAAAATTTTATTAATCTAAAGTTCATGATACATACAGATCCAAAGAAATCTCTTTATAATAGAAATAGGAATCTCTTTAAATTGGTTGGATAATAGTAGTAAAACTTTCCATTTAAAAATATTTAGCTGCTGATTAACATATCATTTCATACTCCCAAGTTTCATTTTATAGTTTCTAACTTCTATTTCTGAGCAAAAATTAAGTAAGAAAATGATCTAACCTTTTAAATTTTCACTGAGATTTTTTTTTGCTGTGTAGAATTGAGATAAACTGTCTATAGATATATCCTAGAAACATTGGTAATTTGCAAATGCAAACTGTCTATACAATGTAACCAATGACTGTCACCTGGTGATCAATTAAGATGAACTCATCTCCTTTCCAGTTTTGCCCCTTCAGAGTTACAACAGCTTCTCCAGCCACAAATGAAAATGATTCCTGTGAAGCAGGATCAAATCTTTTTAAAGCATAAAACCAAAATCCTCCTAAGACTGCTCACTGCAACCCAAGTAAAACTGTACGTCTTTAACCCAAGTCAAAAGTTCCCACTTGGTAAGGCCCTGCCCATCATTTCTAACTTCATCTCATTCTGCAGGGCTCTGCCACCCCAGTCCACTGTGCCTCATGCTCCCTAACCTGCCAACCTCAGCCTTTTTACAGAGAGCCTTATACTTGCTCATCTAATCTGCTCTAGATTCCACATGAGAGTCGCCTTCCCATAGATTTTTTTAAACTCAAATGTCATTCATAGCATTAAGTGTCATACACAAAAATAAAAGTAATCCCAGCCACACCATCCGAACATCATTCTCTACCACGTGCACCTGAAAATACCTACATGTACCTGAATTATCATCTAATTTATGTTTCCATGACTATTAGTCTGCTTCTTCTGGGGAAGGAGGTCTCCATTATTATCACTGTGTCACCAGGTCCTAATACAGTGACTGGAAGAAAGTGGGCACAAATATTCATGAACTGGCTGATTGATGATCGTCATGCCTAGTTTCACTGTATCCCCATCTGGAACTCCTTCTAGACCAATAAATACTGGAACTGAGAAATCTTTCTACCATTCCTTTCTTCATTTCTACTTCTTACCTATCTGTCATTTAACTTTATGTGCTAGGAAAATTTCTTGCCTCTAACTTTTGTTCACACATTTGGCCTTAGGGTCTCTTTTCCTGTTTATCTTACTAACACACTTCTTTGAAGTGAAGGGATTATATTTTAGTTTTAAAAGAACAAGGATGTTTTCTTTCTCAGAGCATCCATTTCTGTCCAATGGAGAGATGCCAGATCCACCACTTATTTATTTATTACGTGACTTTTCTGTTTGCTTCCTTTGGGTACTAGATTCTGCTACCACCTTTACTGTCTCTAAAATATTTGCTGATCCTTCATTTTATGGCTTTATTTGTTTGCTCCATTTTTATTATTCATCAATTACACCTTAGAAGTTGAAGACTCAGATAGGCTTATTTTTAGGAAGTGTTCCATATCTTTAGTAAGATATTGAATGAATAACCTATCACATGAAGAGGGGAAGATATAAAAAGTTACAGCAAATACTCAGTTGAAAATAGATAATTGGCAGTTGTCTTAATTGTTTCATATAATATGAATCAAATGCCTGCTATCTGAAGGCTATGGTGTCTGATGTTTGATAAAAAATAATTCGGAAAGTAGATTATCTCATCTGTTCATTACATTTCTGTCCATGAAATTAGGAAGTATTTGTGAATTTTTTGTTTATGATGTACTCTCTCTCACAGCAAAAAAACCCCACATTTAATTGTCATGTTCGTCTATTATTTTACTCTATACTTCATTTATTTCTGTTACAACCTTGTACTTTATTGTTACTAATTGTTACTAATAGGCACATTCGATTCTCTTCCATTAGAAGTTTCTGTCATCTATTAAATTATAAAACTAATGACCGTAGCATGTAATAGGTTTAATAACATGTATTGATTCTAAAGTGTTTATCTCCTTGTTGGTTCCTTAAAAATAATCCAGTTAACTCTATTTATAATTTATTGTTGATCGAGTTTATCCTGCAAAAGGAAATCTTTTAATGTCTACATGAGACATGTTTAATATCATTCATGTTCTTGTGTCTTAGCAAGGCACGTATCATTGCTTCACATTCAAAACCGCATTCAACCTGATTTTCTTCTGTTGACCTGCAGAATTCTTATAACAGTGAATAATAAAATATTATCTGAATATCTTATTAAACCACTTCAACATTTTTATGACTATTTCTATGATAATAAATTAAAGGATATTGTTGATTACTCTGCCTCTCACACGCACATGCACACACAGGGATAAAGGTATGATTCTGTTATTTTTCCATTCCTCAATCTATCTATTCTAAACAGCGAATATTCCAGAATTTCCTATTAGATCTTCTAGATCTTAATGTCTTTAGTCATACACCTGAAAAAGAAGTTTGGTTTTACTTCATAAATAGGGCGAATTTTATGACTAATAAGTCTTTTTTAAATTTATTTTTATTGGAATATAGTTGATATGCAATATTATATTGGTTTCAGATTTACAACATAGTGATGCAATAATTATATATATTACCAAATGCTCACCATGGTAAGTGTAGTTACCCCCTTTACCGTACCAAGACATTTCAGTATTATGGTTATGTTCTCTATGTTGTACTTCCATTCCTACAACTAATTTATTTTATAATTTGGAGTTTGTGCCTCTTTATACCTTTCACCCGTTTCATCCATACCCTAACCAGCCTCCCCTGTGGTAACAGTAGTCTATTGTTAGTATTTGTGGATCTATTTCTTTTCAGTATTTGTTTTGTTTTTTAAATTCTATATGTAAGTGAAATCATACAATATTTTTCTTTCTCTTTCTGACATTTCATTTAGCATGATGTCCTCTAGGTCCATTCACATTGTTGTAACTAAAAGATTTCCTTCCTGTTTATGGCTAATATTCCATCATTTATATGTACCATAACTTCTTTAGCCATTCATCTATCAATGGACACCGGGGTTGTTCCATATTTTAGTTATTATAAATAATGCCGCAATGAACAAAGGTGTTCACATATCTTCTTGAATGAGTGATTTTGTTTTCCTTAGATAAATTCCCAGAAGTGGAACTTGCTGGATCATTTGGTATTTCTATTTTTAGATTTTTGACAAACCTCCAGACTGCTTCCATAGTGGTTGCACCAATTTACATTCCCACCAACAGTGTATGAGGGTTCCTTTTCTCCACATCCTTGCCAATACTTGTTATTTCCTGTCTTGTTGATATTAGCCATTCTGACCAATGTCACCAGTAATATCACCCCTGAGGTGACATTGTGATTTTGATTTGCATTTCCTGGGTGAATTAGTGATGTTGAGCATCTTTTCATGTGTTTGTTGGCCACCTGTATGGCTTCTTTGGAAAAATGTCTATTCAGGCGCTCTGCCTATTTTTTAATTGGATTATTTATTTTTCTGGTGTTGAGTTGTATCAGTTCCTTATATATTTTGAATATTATCATTTGTAAATATATACCGCCATACAGTAGGTTGCCGTTTTGTGCTGTTGATGGTTTCCTTTTGCTGTGTATAACTAGTGAGTCTTAATGAATTTGTTCCTAGAGATGGGTTCTTGGTCTTGTAAGACACAATTCAAGAATGTACACAGAAAAGCTGTTGATCATTAAGAATTTATTTGAAAAGTTTAAGGAAAAATAAGTGTACATACCCAAGAGACGGACTGTAGACAGACCCAGAACCTTTGTTATATAAAGGAAGAATATTCACTAAGTGGGATGAGGTTTCAAAGTGAAGAGATGGAGTTATTTCAGAGTTCAGGCATGCTCCACCCTCACATCAGGCAGAGTGATTTTTTTTTACTATATTTGGTTCCCATTGCAACTGTCATGGCTCAGGGAAGTGTGATTTTTACTATGCTAATGGATTTGGGGGTACAGTTTGAATCAATTTCTCCTCCATGTTGGACGGAGCTAGTTTTGGCCAGTCTGTCATCTATACCCTTACTCCCCACACCACAGGAACAGCTGGCGCAGAATGTGTAGAATGCAAGCAAGCATCTGATGAAGTCCCTCTCCTCTCCCCGCTTATGTCTAGCTATCTACCTTCTCTAACAAATTGACGGCTTGAAAGCTCATAACCAAATCTGTGGCCCACATACAGCAGATGAGTGTCTTAATGTCATCCCAAATCCACTTTGAAACCACACTTGTTTCTTTCATCTTTTACTTGATTCAACTCTGCAGTTATGCTCTGTATCACTATGGAATACAGGTAAGCAAATTAAATTATCTGTTTAAACACACGCACATGCTTAAGACTGTCCTAGTCACCACATGTCTCCTGGGTTTTGTCTCCCATAGCCTCGAACTTTCCCAGTAGTCTCTTCATCTGTACTTGCTTACTTCTAACACCAGTGAAATCACACCCTTGCTTAGAACTCCTTCCTAAACATTGGAAAACATTGCATCATCTGACCTTTTGTAGCCTCTTCAACTTTATCTGGCACCCCCTTCCCCTTTTTCTCAGTGCTCACAATGCAAGACCGCTGACCTCCTTCCTTTTCTTTCCAAGACCTTTCTTTCCGCCCGCTCCCCTTCTCCGGCCACATTCAGAGCTTCCATGCACGCTCTTCCCTGGTGTTCCCTCCTGCCTCCCATTCCACCTGCCCTCTTCTCGAATTAAATATTACTTGAAAATCTTTTTGCTGTCTCTATATGAAATAAGTTCTACTATTGTAATGCGTATACCGCACTTAGTTTTGTCTCAGAGCAGATCATTTATACTCTTTGTAATCATGCATTTTTAGAGGTCATTTGTCTTTTTTTTTTCATTGATTTGCAAGCTCTCTGAGATCAGAGGGCATGTGTTTTTGATTAAATAATGTACTCTATAGTGCCTGGCACAGAACTAATGACATATGTAGACATAATGACAATATATACTTGATTCTAAGTGACTACGTTTCTCTCAAAGTTCTTAGGAATAATTATATAATTATTAATAAGTTTTAAAGATCAATATGCCTGTAGAAATTTATATATATTATATATTTTTTGAATGCATATCATATTTTAAAATATTTTCTATTTATTTGGAGTAATTATTGCAGTAATTTTGATATTGCACCTCTCTCTCCATAGTTGCTTTCAGATGTTTCTCAAAAATTTGAAACACATATTAGTTTTATGGACAAAGTATAACACTGTGCTTTTTTTATATTTTGAATCTAAATGCCACTAGGTATTTGACCTTGAATAGAATGAAATACAAGCTGAATAAATTATGTTTCATTGTTTCCCAAGTTTTTGTTATATAGAGATATATTTTTAAATACGATTTTAAATGGTGTTCATTGAAGAAGCTGCGTAAACAGAAAAAGGAAAACTTTTTATAAGAAGAAAGGGATATTATTTTCCCCTCAATTTTCTAATGGAAACAAAAACCCTGGAAAATAGTGTATATTTTATTTATTGTCCTGACTGGTCCCATGTTTACTAAATACAAGTAGAATGCAATATGTCTTGTTAATCTTTATTATTCATGTAACTCATTAAAGTTAAATGTGATGGTGAGAATCTTTGCAGTTCTGTCAAAAGATAATCTCTCCCTTGGGTCCACTATTTTTGTTTTATTATCTAACCTGGGAAATCCAAATACATATGATCCACAGAATTAGCATTGTAGCGATATTACCTAAATTGTTCGGTAAGTATAACTGGCAGTAGTAAAATTTATCAAAAATCCCTGATTCCATAGTTGACCAATAACTAAGTAATCTCTATTCTCTGAGGTCTAGAGAAAATAGGGTCATTCAAACATGGTAGTGGAAAAACAACAGGCTAGAAGCCTCCAAATCTGTCACTCCCATTAGCATGGTTACTTGACTCACTGCATCTCAGATTCCTATGAAAACTAATTATTATGTATTTCCACCACTGCCCATTTAACCATTCAGATACCACTGTAGGTCATCACTAAGTCTGAGGCGCTATACATGTAAAAACAAAATTTAACTAAAAATTTTAAAAATACACTCTGTATTTAAATTATGTATACATTCAGAAAAGAAAGTAGAAAATACATAAAGCAAACATTAAATTTTCTTGACAGTAGGTAACCTCTTCCTTTGGTAACTCCCTAGCACATGCAGGGCTCAGCAAGCATTGCCTGAATGTAGCTGATAGTCGTCAGGTATCTACTTCTTGACTTTGCATGTGTAATAGGCTCACGGTTTCTTGTACTATGACAGAACCGTAGATCGTTTAAAATGTGCTGCTCAGATTCTACTTGTCTCCAGGATCATTTTGAACTAGCCCATGAAAAAGTATAAAAATGTAGTTTCAATGTTAGTGTAGTTGTGTTGATTAAGTTAGAATCATTCTTATCTTCAATTTAAAAAAACTTCTCAGAGTACTAAAGTAACATGAGAGTTTAGGTTACCACAAAATTATTTGGAAATTATAACCATATGCATAAAATAAATAGTCAAGTATTCTCTTAAGTGCATTATGTAAAACAATAGAATACTAATTCTTTAACAATAGAGTATATGTTTTATGTATAATGAAACAGATGTGTAGCAGTAAACTGAATTTCTTTTTTTAGATTTTCAGGATATATTGAATTTTTCTGTAGAAATGTAAAAACTTTCAAGCATATTGTAACTCCAAGGGAAAAATCCCAGGGCAAAATAACTTTGAAACTGAAATCAGTCAAAGGGAGAAATTAAGTGGGAGAAAAATATTTATTCTTGCAAGCAGTCATCCACTTCTGCTCTCCGTGTCTCTCCTGACCCAGCTGCAGAAGAAGGGGCCCCAACGAACTTTTCCTATCCAGACATGTCTCTCATGCCCTTGTAATCACATATTGATATGGAGATGGACTACTTCCCTCCACCCATTGGAAACACTTATTGATAAAGAGATGCAATAAGACTAGGGTAGAGATCCAGAAATATTGCAATTTTACCCACAGCCCACCTCTACAGAAATCTCATCTTGCAATCTACTCATTCCCCATCTTCCACAGTGGTGTCTATGCAGAAAACTAGAGCACTGTAACCAGACTAATAACATACAATAGCAACAGCAATAAAATCATGATAATCCTCAAGCTGGAGGATTCAGCTAGGTTCAGAGTCCTGTGCTGATAAGTCCATAGCTTGCCAATTACACAGGCAGGCAGTAGCTGAACAGGTAGGTAGTTCAGAGAAACCATCATGCAGCAGCTGCAGCCAGGGGGCACATTCAGGCCACAGGGTCTGTAGAAGAGAATAACCATAAGGGTCATAAGATACATGTTTTAATGATATCAGCATAGCAAATGACACAACAAATCTTGTCCATCAGGTACGATGCATGCAAGAGAGTGGTTCTGTGATAGGACAGTGGCAGGAATGGGATTTTGTCCTGGTCTAGTATAGAAGACTTTCACCCTCCTCCCTGTGGGAGCTACAGATGGGTCAATATATAAGGCTATGGAAGGTACATGTACTGGCCATAAAGATAAAACAAAACTTCCTTGTAAGATGCTCTTACCTCCCAGATGTTTTGGGTACACTACCATGGTCTTTGGGGGCCACTCCACTATTACTCAAGGAACACACAGGAGGCCAGCTTCCCGGCCATTTCCCTAGGGTGCCAGAAGGGCCAGCCGTTGCTGGTCCATGTGTGGAAATGTCCATGGCCATGTCCACTCAACAGAGTTTCCAAGGTTTGATGCAGTTGGAGCTGGCAGCACAATGTTGTTCTGCTGGCCATGTCCTGGCTTCAGTAACTCCTCCTTGATTTGCACATACAGTTGTATAGGAGAGGCAGCAGTGTGTCTTAGCATATCCACAGGGCTCAAGGCTCCTTTCAGGACTTCTCATTCAAATGCTGTAGCACTGGCCATAAATGAACTGACTAGAAACATAGACTATTGGTGTCAGACTTCAGGCCAGATTTCAGCAAACTGTTGTACCTCTCTATCATGCCTGTCCCAATAGGGTTATATGGTACATGAAACTACTACTTTATTCCTAATTGCTGCACCCATTCTTGTAATGCATATCCAGTAAAGTGGGTGCCCTGATTGCTCTCAGACACCTGTGGCTGGCCATAGGCTGCAAAGAGATGCTCTAGGCCCATTTTGGTGGTTTGCTGATCTCCACAATGTGCACGATAAGCAACCAAAAGGTCTGTAGCTGTATCCACACAAGTCATGGCATACCAATATCCTTCTGATATGGGCAGAGGCCCAATAGAGTCTATCTGCCACCTGATAAGGGTTATCGGCCCCTTTACTATTGTCCCATGTTGCTGCAGCACTCGGTTTAAGTCCCTCTTGAGCACACAAGGCACTCTTTCTGGGCTCTGCTGACTTCTTCAAAGGTCAAAGGCAAGTCCCACCAACGGGCTACAGCCCATGTCGTCTTTTGACCAGCATGCAACAGACACTGATGTGCATCAGAGGCAAGCTTTCCTTTTAGCCAGCGCACCTGGGCCAGTGTGTCTGCTCCATCATTCCCTGGGGATGCCAAAGTCAAATGGCCAGTCACATGGTATACGGTAACTGTCTTAGTCTGACCAGAGGCCCATAGGTCTTGTCACAACTCTTCTCCCCAAAGGGGCCAGGTGACCACCCATCCAATTGGCATGGTGCCATGTTGGTAGCCACAGGGCCAAGCCCCAATAGATGGGCCAGCTGTCAGTTCAGATTGTAGGGGAGGTCGCCTGGGTGATCACGAGCCATACTGCCTGCAACTCAGCCCATTGGCTGCTCCTTCCTTCTCAATCCTCCATCCACACTGTCTCAGTCTTAGGATGGAAAGCCACAGCTTCCACTTTGGGAGCTGCACACAACTGGAGCCATCTGTGCACCAAGCATCTTCAGGTATAGGGGCTTTTCCCTCCTGATAAGGACTCTCAGATACCAATAGCTTAAAAACAAGTTCTTCCTGCTTTCTACTGGCATATGTCACTGGTGCCAATGAGCATTGGAATCTCCACTTAAGGAGCTATTAGAGGGAGCACTGCACTGCAGTAAATATGCACCTGATTTGGCCAGTGCAGGTGTCTGTGCCACGCCACTCCATGGCTTTTGGTTCCAGCCTCCCACCCACCCCATTATGAGATAGGGGGGTATTACCTTGGTCGGAGCTGTTCCAATGATGGGCAGCAAGGGACGGTATGCAGCAGCCAGCCCTATCAAGGTGTACCAGACCTCTGATCCTTTCCATAGTTGTGACCAGATTCCAATAGGTTGGCATGTCTGTTCAAGTCACTGACACAGACCCCACCCATAACCATCTTCAGTTACATGAACATCTAGCTCACGGGGCCTTGATGCATCCATTACACTCAAGGCCTGTACTGCCTTGACTGCTCACTTAGCAGCAGCAAAAGTAGCTGCACATGTCTCGTCCCCATCCCACCTGATGCCCTTTCATACCACCTGGTATAAGGGCTTCAGAATTTGTGCCGAGTGCGGGACAAACATTCTCCAGTGGCCCAAAAGACCCAAACACTTTTTTAATACTGTCGTGTGGTAGGGGTAGGGAAATCCTCGAATTTGGGTATGACTTCCTCAGGAATAACTTTAGTTTTACCCGACTAGACAACCCCCAGAAATTTTACAGACAAACCCAGTCCTGAACCTTGGTGCTGTTCACAGCCCATCTTTTCTCCTGTAGATGTTGCAGTAGTCTAGGAACTGCCTCTTCTAAATCTGCAAGAGAATCAGATGTGAGCATGATATCATCAGTGTAGGGATACAGCTGCACCATTTCTAGTTTCTTCCTGTGACCAAGTCCCGGGCTACAAGTCCATGACAAATGGTGGGACTGTGGAGGTATTTCATTGGAAGAACAGTGAATGTTTACTGCCAGCCATCCCACATGAAGGAAAACTGTTTCTACTTTCCTGTGCTATGTCAATAGAGAAGAATGTTGTTAGGAAGGTCCACAACATAATCATTTGTCCCTAGTTCATGATGAATGTGTCCATAAGGACTGCTCTAGAGGGCACAGCAGCATGCAAAGGGGGAGTGGCTTTCTTCAATCCCCTGTAGTCCATGGTCATATGCCTGGAATCATCTGGCTTTTTCACTGGCCACACAGGGGAATTAAAAGCACTATGAGTTGCTTTATGATGTCCAACTTCTTCAACTCCTGTAGAGTTTCTCTAATTTCCTTGTGCCCCCCCAGGGAATTTATCCTGCTTAATATTTGTCACTCATTAAGGTACAGGAAGAGCTACAGGTGGGTGCTTAGCATGTCCCCTCAGAACTGCCTTTACCACATGTACCCTCAGTCTGAACTCCCCTGCAGTGGTCTGTAACCACAGGCCCTGCAGGATATCTACACCCGAAGTGTATTTAGGGATGGCAGAAATGTAAATATACACGGTATATTCCTTTGGGGGTAAATGCCCTATCCCCAATGGTATTTGGACTTTCTTCACTACAACTGCCTTACCCCCAGAGCCATCTATCACAGCAGGGGCCCAGGAAAAAGCTCAGGGTTGCCATAAATCAGAGAACATTCAGTTCCTGTGTCCACCAGTGCCAGGACACACTGTACATTCACTGGGCACCAATGAATTGCTAATTCTACATGTGGCCTCTGGTCCCCACCATGTCCCCCAAGGTAGGGACTTTGGCCCTCTCTCAGTCAAACCACGATGCCCAATCATCCTCCTGTGAGGGTGAGGGTCCAGGCAAATCCTGAGTACTGTTCCCCAGAAAGTCCTGCAGGGTCACAGGCTGGACATGGGACTTTGCCTCTTGCTTTGTGTCCTGTACCTGAGGAGCTGGAACTGCTGCTCTGGCTTTAATTGGTGCCACAGTTCTAACGAGATCCTATTGCGCTGCCCATCAAGTTTTTATTTCACTACCCTGGTCTTTATCAAATCAACCCACATCTGGGTCCTCAAGACCTTCACAGGAACTTTTGCACCTCTCCTTTCAGCATACCCCCCACTTCCCTCTGGGTTTGTATTGTCTCAACCTCCCCTAGATCTGCTGAAGTACGAGTAGCTTCACTTATGGGTTGCCCTAGGTGGGGTACGTGAACAGTCACTAAGGACTCAAAGAGAGATGGGGGAGCCATGTGGAGCACCAGATTTCTCATTCCTATGGTGAACAACTCCTCATGGGGGCCCTAGGAGTCCATATTATAGATATTTTTCATACCCAATTCCCCCAACACCCGTTGGAGCTCTGCATATGTTTTACATCTACTGAGTAAGTATGGTAAATCACCCTGATTAGGCCAAACTGCCCTGATGGCTGCTGTCAGCCAATTCCCTGAGATGTGATGGGCACTTTGCAACTGCTGCCGAAGAGAAGAGTGAGTCATCAGGGAAGCCAGTCTATTCATTTCAGAACCCGACATAACAATGTTTTCCACCCCCATACCCCAGAGACACAGAAGCCATGTAGCCAGAGGTTCTGATGGCTTCTGCTGAAACTGGATGCTCATGTGCACCAGCTTATCCTGGGAACAGGGGCAGAGCATGGGGTGCTCCACAATCTGGGGAGGGGGTGGCTCCTCCCCCTGAGGAACCCACAGTTGCTGCATTTTTATTTTCTTAATTACAACCGTGTGGGCCTTTAATACAAGAGATGCTGGTGCCTTGGGTGGTGGCCTTGGCAACAGATTGGCCCTCGGTCCCACCCCCTCATCCTCTCCCAGTATCTCCTCTACCCTCTCTAGGCTGAAGGCACCACTCTTTCCCCCCCCTCTCCCACAGCCTCCTGCAGTGTGGATTCTCAGGCTGCCTGCTTGTTTACTCTAACGTATCTTCTGGGAATGAGACCCGTCTTCTCAATAACAGTCTCTCTTTCTTACGGGCATCCTGTAGGTCATCTTCCAGCTCCTCCAAGCAATGTGAAGTGTGTCTCTCTCCTGTCAAAGTCTCTCTCTCTCTCTCCTTGATAACACTTTCCACTATCTCTAGGAAAAGATATTCTACAATCCCAGCTGCTACAAGGCCACTCAGGGCCTCTAAGCAGTCTTCTGTCTCACAGAAGGGAATTCCGTAGCTTCCGGTGTCTCCACCCTTCCCCAATTCTCGGGAAGGTCCCAGCCCTTTAGCTTTACCTAGACCAATTTCCTACTATGGGATCCCCAGTTGGAAGACCCACAGACAGGAGGCTCCAGGGTGAAACTGCACCTTCTACTGTTGCAGCCACTGGGGCCTCCCCCCACCCACAGTGGGGGTTCTGGGCATCTCCCCACCATCTGTAGGGGCAGCCCGCCCAAGGGTCACACCCATGTAGACAGATTTTGGGTAGACTACCACCAGATGTAACTCCAAGGGGAAAATCCCAGAAAAAAGTACCTTTGAAACTGAAATCAGTTAAAGGGAGAAATAAAGTGGGAGAAATATGTTTATTTCTTGCAAGCAGTCCTCCACCTCTACTCTCCCAAGTCTCTCACGAACTGGCTGCAGAGGAAGGGACACCACCAATCCTCTCAGGTCCAGATAGGCCCTTGCTCGCCCTTATAATTACCTATTGATATGGAGATGGACTACTTCTCTCAATCCTTGGAGATGTCTATTGACTAGGAGATGCACTAAGGCCAGGTGAGAGATTTTGGAAATATTACAATTTTACCCACAGGTACTTTTGTCCAAAACTATACACAAAATCTCAAAGGAGAAAAGTTATTTAATTAGTACCTAGTAAGAGGTTTATTTTTATTTTTCTGGGAAATATTCACATTTCAATTAGCAGAAGATTATATACAGTATAATAAAAAATATGAAGTTCATTATACAAAATGCATTACTTAACAATTATGTGTAATAAGATTATTTTTGCATTTCTGGTTACTAATTTGAATTTTTAGCCTTAGTTTGTAGGTATTTGCTTTTATTTTCATATTTTTTTCATACATTTTTAAGTGAGGAACACAGAATCCTAATAGTTATAAGACATTGGTGGGTAAACATATTCATTTTGAATGGTTGTAAGAAATAATATATATATCTGAACCTTATATATTATAAGGATTAAACTATTGAAAACATGAATGCCTCATTATTGAATATAAAAGGATAATATTGAGATCACCATGTTTAAATAATGTTCCTACCTGTGGTTTTGTGAAAACACCTTTTAATTCACAGTTAAACAGACTAGCAGGTAAATAATGATTCAGATTTTTCATGAATAGCAAGGAATTACCAAAATTGAAATCCCTGTAATATTCTTGATTGTTACTGAATTACAGTCTTAGAAATCTCATTCCTAAATAATTCAAAACAGTGTTCAATACATTTCAATTTCCAGGAGTCTTTGAACTATTTCTCATATATGCCAGCTATTGCATAGATACTGGAGAGATGAAAAGAATCAAAATATCTTGTTCATCAAGAAGGAGACAGAAAATTCGAAGATAAATAAATACATATACAGAGGGCTATCTGAGGCAGCTTAAAGAAAACTAAGTTAAAAGAACCAGAAGGGACAGGAATTGACACTTTAGCTAATATGTCCAGGAAAGGCTCTAGGAAGAGACGGTGATGGAGCTGAAGGAAGCATGGGGAGGGAAGCAGGCAAAGGGGGTGACAAGTAAGGGCAGAAGCCTGGATGCGAGAGTGTACTCTGCATATTCAAGTAACAGAGGGGCCACTGTGCCCAAAGAGCGAGAGAGTGGACAGGGAGATTGGTAAGAAAGAAGGTTTAAGGTTAGCTAGGATTTGCACTATAGCATTTGCAGGACAGAGTAAAGACTTTGAATCCTATTCTAAAAGTCCAATTGAAGGATAACATAATTCAATTTCTTTTTAAAAAGTGAGTTTGGTAAATAGGACACCAGAAGACCAGTCAGTGACCAATGACATGTCCTGGCAAAAGTTGATGGTGGCTTTGACTTGGTGCTAGTGGTAAGGGTGTTGCTAAAAACTTTGTTAACAAATAGTTTAAAAGTAGAGCAATAGCACAAGCCACTGAATTCGTCATTTAGTTGGACATAAAAAGAAGCATCAAAGAGTTTTTTCACTTGGCTTATTCAAAAAATTTTTATTGGAAAATATTCTCTCCATGCACAAAAAATTGTGGAGTTTGGGAAATGCATGGAAGAAAACAATTCCTATATTTTAAATATTTGCATTTTTCTGTCTTTTGGTTTGTACATTTATAAAACAAATTGTACTTGGATCAAAAATTATCTCATCTGAAAGAAAGCAAAGGATAAAGTCTACTGACCTTATGAATAAACAGCAATGCCAACATACAAAGGCCAGAGCAGAGCTTGAAAGCACTAATTCCCATTTTCATGAGACACCAACAGGTATTTTCATTTTGTGAAGCTTTTGCATTCTCCCATACAAGAAGGAATATAACAGATGAAACAAGACTTGAGTAATTTCATTGGGAATTGCCAGCATATTAAAATGTAAATATTTTTCTTATGTCAACATTTTCCTTTGAAAACTCAAACAGGTTTATTCATTATTGTAAACTGACAAAATTCTATGAAAATTCTCCGTTGATCTGGTCAAATCTAATTGCTCCCTGTCACTAATCAACTGGCCCTATGCACAAGAGGTCTTAATACTGTCAACTTCAATCATAGCAAGAGAAAAAGAATATATTAAAGTTGCTGAAAGGGTGAGCTATTTAAATAGTAAGATGTTATCTCAGCTTTTCCACTTATTAATACCTCTGCATAATAGAATTTCTGTCAGGATTATTACAAGTGATATTTATTTTTTCCAGATAACATTTTTCAAAAGTTAACCTTAAAGAAACAAGAGAGATGCTAATTAGTTTCTGATTATGAAAGGTACTTTTTCAACTAAAGGAGCTCTCTAAAACTAACAAAGATTCAAATGAACTTGTTCTAGAAGACTGACCAAGCAGGCCTTCCCACAAACCATTTATTTGATTTATTTTGTCATGAAAGTGGAAAGGTAATCCTTGCTAAGCTTAATTGAATAACATAGATCAGAATATTATATCCTTGATACATTTATGATTTTTGTAAAGCCAACTGATTTTGCATATAACTCTTCTACATGAAATATGATGTAACTAATATCACAGTGACTGTCTTAGGTCACAAATTTGAAATGTCTTCCTATTATGTCACTTCCAAGTCATTTCTTTCTATGTCTGTCTTTGATTGGCCAAAGTCACATCAGGATGTTTGGCCATAAAAATAAACCTAACTCCACTAGTGCCTTTTAGAGTAGTATCATCAATCTTTCAAAAAGGTGAATATGACCTTATAATAATATATCATGCAACAGACAAGATTTTAAGCCTTACATGGGCTACTTCAGCAAGAAATGACTTATTAACTGGCACTGCAATTGAGGTTATTCATCAGCATTCATGATTCAAAAGGTGTCTAGTTTTTCTCAAAGTTAAGAGGGTTGGAAAATTAATTGTAGACTTTAGTTGATGAAATGAAAATAATTTAGGATAAATATATATATATATATATATATATTTTTTTTATGGAAAGAAACATTTTCCAAAGTGTTCAGTTCTGGAAATTACATTTGTTTATAAAATAATGCAACTTTAGTACCTTTCAACTATTCAACAACAACAAAATAGAATGATTCTATTTCCTTCAATGTAGAATACACAGTTGTTCATTTAGTTATAAAAGAAAAGAATTATTAGCAGATTATGTATGCTATCAGCATATTTTAAGAGAAATCTGTATTATTCTTATATATGGAAAAATCGTGAATTTATCATATATATTATTTTAAATGACAAATGAATATCACGTTTTATGAAAAACAGTTTTACCACCAGATTATCTCCCAAGAATTTAAGGTTCATTTTTAGCTCATGTATCTCTGACACCTATTTCAAAGAATAAATCACTATGTCTTGATATTTTGCCTGTATTCCAGTTGCAGTCTGTATGTTATGCAGTGTCTCTCTAATAAGAAAGTATACACATTGATGTTCATATATTAACACATAGTGGTGTTTCCCATATTCCTATTGGTGACATTGTAGGTTTTAGCATTCATTATAATACAATGAAAAGTCAAGTTGGCTATTTTTATTCAGTTAGAGTAGTAACACTTCTTTTACCACTGCAATTTAACTTTTTCAGAGAGGGTTGGTGTCAGCGACAGGAGGAATTTCATTTCTGCGTATCTAAATATGTCTCCAGTAGAGTCAAATATCAATCTCCTTTTCCTCCTGTTAGAGGATTTCCCTGCACTAAAACATCCAGCATCTATGTATTTTCAGCAGAAAAAAATCAAACATTAAAAGGGAATAAATAAAACTTTCTTTTTGGGCACAAAGCATTTAAAAAGTTTTAAATACTTTTTTTGTTTGATTACATAATTGTTTATACTCACAATTCCAAAATGTACTTAGAAATGCAAAAAATAGCTAAGATTTCATTTTTCTCCTTGATATTTATTTATTCAATAATTTCATTATTAATTTTTATTTCTGTGAAAGTGATGAGAAAATATATGTACTTTTCTAACATTTTTCCCTCTACCAAGTTGCGATGAAGAATATTGCTATGAAAAAAATATCCTTAACTTTGATATTTGCACTGAATTACTGCAAGGAAGTGAATATTATGAAATGTTACCTTATTGCTTTATTTCCTTAGACATAAAACAGAAGTTAAATGTGGTCATTGAAGGATGGACTTTCTTCATTTAAAATATGAGCACAAAGTTAATAAAATCAAGTAGTCTGAAGAATTAACATTTGCTGATACTAATTAGTTATTTATATTTATTCACATGAAAAATAAGTCTCAAGATAACCCTTAAAAAAAAAACAAAGTAAACATGTTCAACTTTATAAACCTGATCGATTCTTATATTTTCCTTAATTTTTTCTTTTTCCTCTCTCAAAGTATCATTTTAACATTCAACTTGTCAACTAATGTGTCTATTTGCATAAACCCATACTTAACATTTATTCTATTGGGCCCTAGACAAAAATCTAGGTTAGCTTATAAGGTCAAAAATGTAAGATCTGTAAATGTTATAGTAGTAAACCTGATAGTTCATAGGAATGATATATTAGACATCAGATGTTGTGCTCTAGACAGGAAATGTCCCCTCCTTGAAAGAAATAAAACAAGTCAATTCTAATTGCTTTTATAAAGGGTATGTAAACTACTAAAATATTTTTTGGTTATATCAAGAAATTGTAATTCCAAGCTTTTTCTTTCTTTTAAAATTATACTTAGTTTCACACTGACGTTTTCTGTTAGAGAAAATTATCATTCCAGCTCCTTTCTATGAAAATATTACTTGTGTATACTTTAAGTAATATTAAATGAGTCACCCTTTTAAAAGCTGATAATTTTTCTTCCATGTAGAGGTATGGAGCCAAACCAAAGTCAAACTTCCTATATTCTATCTTTTGAAGATGTAGGTTTTTAGCTTTGTTTTAGATTTATATGTCTGAAATTTTATTTTCAATTCATATAACATATTGGACATTTCAACTTCAGTATTAAGGTACATACTATATTAAATTTAATATTGATTTCCAACTTGTTTTGTTGCATTTACTTTTTTTAATTAAGTTATCATTGATATACAATCTTATGAAAGTTTCACATGAGAAATATTGTGGTTACTACATTCACCCACATAATCAAGTCCCCCCCTCAACATATCCTTGCAGCCGCTGTCCATCAGGGTAGTAAGACTGTTGCATTTACTTTTGATTTCTGCTTCTGAGAATCATAGATTTGGATTCTACTCTGAAGAGAGTACAAAAGCATCTATCAGAAGGTGTTTAAGGATGAACGTATTCACAGGGTGGTCTTTGGTGGGGAACACACATTCAGAGGAGGAGAAAAGGGATGTTATATAAAGGAAATTCCTTTTTTTCATGGCTCTTTGTCTGGGACTAAGCATAGCTGGAGCTGTGAGAAAGGAGTCAGGAGTAAAGGTGGAAAAAATCTGTAGTCTTTCTGGTTGAGAGAACCTAAAAACTGAAGGTAGGAAAATTACAGCTGCTGGAAGAAAGTGTTAGAATCATGGGAAAAGAATATCTAAATTTTATCTAATAAAACTTCTTACTGACTCCCAGCCAAGTATGAAGAGACGCAAATTAACTGCTAAAGACAAAAGAATGAAACTGTGTCCAGAGTTGTAGTCCAAAAAGAATTTATAGGTCAAGTTCAGCCATGATAATTGCCAACTACAAAAGAAACAACACACATTTAAAAAAATAATAATCACGAAATAAAATCTCCACACTTTATAATATTCATACTGTTCAGGATAAAAATCTTTATCAGAAGTTAGGAGAATTTTTAAGATGGAACACATTCTCAAGAGAAAAGAAATCAAAAGATCAAACTTGCCATGGTCCAGATATTAGAACTAGAAATCAAAGGTTTTAAAGGGGCTACTCTCCTCCCTAACTCCAAACAAAATACATTCATAATGATGGAAAAGATAGGAAGCATCAGGAGAGAAAAAGAAATAATAAAATGAGAGCTAAGTCCAAATACTACAACTTAAAAGTGCAAATCCTAAAATTAAAAACAAAATTTGTTGGATGTAATAAATCTGTGGAATTTACAAATAAATTAGTAAATAAAACAGAACATAAGCCAGTAGAAATCATCCAATGTGAAGGAAAAAGAGGTAAAGTTTTGAAAAGAAAAAAGGAACAGTTATTCAGGAACCTATTCAATAATATGAAAGAGTTGACATCTGTGTGATACTATCCAGGCGAGGGAAATAAAAAGGATGATAAATATTTGAAGAAATAACGTCCCCAAATGTCCCAAACTTGATGAAATAAAATAGATTATCAGTGAATATCAAGTTGAATAAATATAAAGGGAAAGAGGGCAGGACATCACAGCAAATGTTGAAGGAAGGCCAAAGGTAAAAAGTAAACCTTGAAAGCAGCAGGAGGAAACACCACATTAGTCCTAGGAAAAAATGATCCAAATAATGGCTGACTTCTTATCAGAAATAATGAAAATCCGACCAAACCAAACCAAAACAAAACACTCTGAGCAGGATTCTTAGTGTTGGAAGAGATCATCAAAATGGATTAATAATTAAAAAAAACAGACAAAACAACACCCAACTATGTATGGTTTACAAGAGATGCACTTTAAATATAAAGACACAGATGAGCTAATGGAGAAAAGGTATGTCATACAAAGCAGTAATTGTAATACAGTTGAGGTGGTAATATTAAAATAAAATAGATCTAAAACAAAAAGTATTACTAGACACGAAGAAGGAAGGTTAGTTCATGATAAGAGTTCATCAGATAACAATCATATATGTGTATGTTCCTATAACACAACTTCAAAACACATAAAGCAAAAGCTGACGAGACCAGGAAGAGGGATGAACAAATCGTCAATAATAGGATCTCAATGCCCTTCTCTAAGCGATCAATAGAACACAGGGATAGCAAGTAAGACAGGAGGATCAGACAGCACTCCCAAGTACCTTGACCTAGTTGACATCTGTAGAACAATGTGTCTAACAAGTGCACAATAATTACTCTTTCAAGAGCATATTTTATATTACCAGTATAGACCACATGGGGCCATATATCTGGTTTTAATAAATTGTCAAAGATTAAAATAATATGTAGTAGCTATCTGACCATAATGTTCAATTTAAATTGGAAGTCAGTGACATATTTGGAACCCAATATTTGAATATCAAAATTCCCACTGCTAAAAGTATCCATGGGTCAAAGAAAAAGTCATAAAGGAAATTTAAAAGTTGAATTTCAAGTAAATGATTTAAAAAAGAGTCAAAATTTCCAGGACGAAGCTGAAGCAGCATTTGGAAGGAAATTTATACATTTAAGTGCTTATAATTAGAAAATAACACAATCTAAAATCATTGATATAAGTTCTAGGCATAAGAAACTTTAAAAAGAACATATTAAATTAAACAAAACAAATGACATCATAAAGAAAAAATTTGTAAAACTCAATGAAATAGAAATTTAAAAACTTCAAAGAAAATCAATGCCAAAAGCATTTTTTTTAAAGGAACAACATAACATTTATAGATGAGAGCACTCACATTTGTTATAAATAACAAACTTGAATTACTTCCACATTTCTGGATCCTTTGTTGATTTTTTACAATTCTACATTTTTCTCGGTCTGCTTTTAGCCAATATCTGAGTGGAGCCTGGTACTTGTACTGACCTATCCTGGACAGTAAAGGACTCTGCAACAGAGAACCTCTGCTCATGCTCTCCATCAGACTGCCCAGACATTTTCAGCAGTGTGCCATTGTGCCAGGGTCTTCCAAACCAATCCTCTTTAAATTATCTCCTTTTAAAGGTTGCAGACTGCCTCATACTCTGAAGACATTCCCTCCTGTTCTCTCATCCTTTATCTTTTGAAACTAGTTCCCTCAGTAAATCTTTTGCATAGCTAATTCCATCCAGCACATGCAATACCTTCAGTCTTCCAAGTAAACAGGGGTAAGATAAAAATCTGAGTCTGGCTGCCTGGCTGGCTGGCAAAGAGGACACCGCAGAGAATTTTATGTGCGGTATTGACAGTCCCTGGTACTCATGGTCCAGTGGCTGAAATTTCACTGCTTTTGACTTGGAGAAATATGTTGGTGAAAGGGAATACCCTTGATGGTGCAGTGATATTTGAAAGATAAGGGTCAGTAAACAGTACTTAGAGGAACAGTGGGTCATCACCGACACCTTCCATGATGAGAAATGGAGCACACTAAACAAATGATAAAAGTTTAAGTGTGAAAGCCAGAGGGTCTCTTTTACAGCTTAAAAAGCAGGTCTTATTCCCTGCAGTGGAAAAACAGAAACAGCTGCACAGACAGCTGAAGCTCTGATAGAACTGTAGAGACCCAGAGACATTAAAATCCTCAGAGTAGTCAGGCCTGTTATAAGGTCAGGGCCCTGATAGGAAAGCAGAGACCCTGAAATACAGGACAGGGATCTCTAAGCAGATGCCTTCAAGAATTTTGGTTCTGTAAGAGTCTTTGAATGCTCAGACTTTTAGAAATGATCCTTTCTTCCAAAATTAGAATTATCACTCCTTCTCTAGAAAGCAACAGCTGCCACCCAGGTAAATTCCATCTTCTATCTTGGCTTACTTGCCTATAATAATGCTTAATTCCCATTATAACCCCCTGGGATATGCTGAGAATGATGAAGGAGGAGAAGAGATTACACCTTGAAGGAGCTGTAAGAATTACCCACTGGATACCAGCAGGAGTCTGAGATGTATTCTTGGGATTGGATATGAAGGTATCAATCAAGGGGACCAGATATAAGATTTGCTGATAAGAAATTATTACTTGGGAGTCCCTTACAGGTCACAGACTTCACTTCCTGGCAGGACTCTGAGGAATTGGGTATGCTTTGCTAGGGTAACTCTTAGAAACCTGCAGAAAAGAGGGTTCATTTTGTATGATGTGATAATGTTCTTTTTGCTTTAGCTAGCAATAAAGGAAGGGAGAGAAAGTGAGGAAAATGGATATGCCAGGGTTTCTAGTCACAGGAAAGAATAGGGGAGCCGGAGATTAAGAGTGGTTGCTCTGATAAAAAGTCACTATCCCTTGCTCTCACATCCCAGACCTGAGTTAATTGTCTGATTTGGAACCCATTGACTAAAGTGGTTGTGGGGCCCCTGGAGACTTATTTACTGTGTTATACACTGTAAGGTTTTTCCATTATTACATATACTAATGTTTCCCCCAATTCTTCCCCAAAGGGACTGGTAGACATTTACTTAGATGATTACACCATAGGAAAACGAATATCCAAACATTTCAACACAGGATATGAGTTGACGTGGGAACCAGGAGACCAAAGTGTCATTGTGGACCCACTTTTCCAGTGAGGGCTTGTTTAGGTCATGAAATAACTGGAGTCCCATCTAGAGTCTGGCTGCCAGTAAGCCCACTGAGTTTGTAGACCCATCCAGTGGTCACTTCCTTAGTCTCTGAATCTATACTTGGGATTGATAGATGTAGACTAAAAACCACACTGGGTCTTTGGCCTGTTGGATAAAAGCTAACGTGGGGAAAAATGACTCTTGTAAATCTCTGAAATTGCCCTTCTGGCCAAGATAATAAATAAAATACATATATATATATATTTCTTTATTTATTTATATTTACATATTTATCTTCCAGGATAGGGAAGGGAAGATGGCAGAGATTAGTGCTGCCATTAAAGAACTAAAAGATGCAGGGTTGGTGTTCACTAACATGTTTCCATTTAAAATTCCACTCTGTATCCATAAAAAACAATAAATCCTTGAGAATACGGAATACTACAGACTACTGCAAGCTCAACCAGAATGTCGCCCCAATTTCAGATCACCTACTGGAAGGAGGCTTCAGTAATAAGTCTTCAGTTCATTATATGCAGTTGCTCATTTGTCAGATTTGTTTGTACTTTGCATTTATATAAGAAAATAGGACCAGGAAGCATTTGCATTGGAATGGACAAAAACACTATTAACACATGTCTTGTATGTTATATGTATTATATACTATATTACAAAATAATATTTCTTAGAACAAAGAGATAAAGAATTGGCTCTTAAATAAAAATATTATTTTTCTATATCCATATGGGCAGATTTGGAATGAAATATTTTAAGTATGAGGTGTGAAAATATAATATTTCAAAGATAATTTTTGAAAAGAAAACCTATTTCATCCTAAAATGTTATCTCTTTTAAAATGTTATCTATAATGAAAAAGGAATCACTCAAAAATGTTGTCAAAATCTCTGTTAACTCCATGTGACTTGTCCTTTTTCACACTGTACTTGATATCTCAAAACTCTCCACTATGGGGTAGCATGAAGTATGTAGAGAAACATATGTCTTCAATTATGATTAGGCATAAAATCTGAAAATAAATTCCTTGGTGATCTTTCTAAAGCAGGATAGATAGGTTTGGCCAAGTTTTTAGCAACTAGATAATTATGTTCTTAATATGGAAAAGTCACCTAGGCAGGTGATTTAATGAAATAATATATCTTTTTTATGAGTACTAGAAAGATGATATGGGCAGAAGCATGTCAATATCTGTAACAATGCCCACATTTTTCCATAGTTAAATAGAGCAAAACTGAAGAAACAGAGAAACAGGAAAAGTGATTATTATGGCCAAATAGACACCTGAATATTGGGGAAAATTTTTTGAAATACTTTAGAAGTTTGATTTTTGCATTTTCAGTTCTCCATATTTCTTCCCTATATTCACATTTGTTTAAGGAAAAAAAACAAAATCGCTCTTAAATGTTAGATTAAAAAGCACATATTAGATTCATGTGCTTTTAAAACATTACTATTTCTCCTCTATTAGGTTCTTGCCCCAGGCAAAAAACAACTCCTAACACAGATTTTGAAAAGGAAGAGGAAAAAAGAAACCTCCAGAGACACACGAAGATATCTTAGGATTTTGAACAGTCAAAAAGGCAAAGGTTATATGGGTTGTTTGAAAACTCCTTTGAGGGAAAAATTGATCTATTCCTTTAATGTTCTCCACAACAAGGATTAATTCTCTGTGAGTACTTTAAATAATATAAGGGAAAAACCATTAAGGAAAGGAGACTCACTTCACTGCTCTGACCTCTGATCCATATGAGAACTTTCAAAACCAATCCCAGACTAATATATTCTCTATTGATTTTGATTTTTATATTATCTTAAACCCAGAGAGAATTTATTTCCTTCTAAAAACATAGTTTAAAATAATCAAATAATTCTTTACTCCCAAAGTTGCTACAAAGAAACTCTACAAACACTAGCAAAAAGTTAGAAGTAGAGGTAGAAGAAGAATAAAACGAATAGAAATAGAAATTTTATCAATTTACATGTTATAATTTATTCTGCTCATATCAAAATGATGAATATTAAATAAGGTAGACATCACTCTAATAAAGTCACATGTAATAAAAGGTTAGTCTGTTTTATAACAACACATACAGACAATATATGTAACATTATATTAATATATGTAATATATTGATGTAGCACTTTATAGATTGCAAATGTCTTTATCAAATTTAATCTACACATAACCCAGTAGAAGAGTAGAACATTTTATCCCCCCCAGAAACCCATGCTCTTAGCAATTACCCCCATACTCATTCCCCAGCCCCAGGCAACCACAAATGTACTTTTCATTTCTATAGACTTGCCTATTCTGGGCATTTTTTATACATGAAATCATAATATATGTGGTCTTTTGTGACTAGCTATTTTCATTCAGCATGATGTCTTCAAGATCTTTCATCTTGCAGCATGTTTGGCATGTTATCAGTACTAATTGCTTTTTATTGCTAAATAATATCTAATTTTATGGATGTACATTATGTTTATTTATTCATCAGCTGATGGACATTTGTTTCCACTTTTTGACTACTATGAATAACTCTGCTATGAATGTTTGTGATCAAGTTTTGAGGGGACATAAGTTTTCATTTCTCGTGGATACATACCTGGAAATAGAATTACTATATGTGTTAACTCTATGTTAACCATTCTGAGTAACTACCAAACTGCTTTCCAGAGTAAGTGCAGTAAGTGTTTCAGTTTATCCACATATTACCAACACTTGTTATCTTTTTTATCATTATAGCCATTTTAGTGGGTATAAAATAGTATCTCACTGTGGCTTTGATTGCATTTTCCTGATGACTAATGACATTAATCATCTTTTCATTTGCTTATTGGCCATGTATATATCTTCCTTGGAGAAGTGTCTATGCAGATATTTTCCCCATATTTTAATTGAGTTATTTGTGTCTTTTTTTCAGTTGTGTAATTTATGCATTTCAGAAACAAGTCTTTTAACATATAATTTGAAAATATTTTCTATAACTGTAGATTGTAGACCTATTCCAAGCTCATAAAACTTTACTCCTATATTTTTATGTAAGAGTTTAGTTTTAGCTCTTACATTTAGATGTGTGATCCATTTTGAGATTTTTGTGTATGGTATAAAGAAGTAATCCAAATTCATTCTTTTATATGTGGATATACAGTTGTATCAACATTACTTCTTGAAAAGATTATTTTTTCTCATTAAATTGTCTTGGCAAACCTGTGTAAAATAAAATAAGTTGACCATAAATATAAAGTTCTTTTTTTTTAACTTTTAATTCTCTTCCATTTATATATATATTTATCTCTAGGCCAATACCACACTGTCTTGATTACTATACTTTTGTAATATAATCATAACTACAAACAATCTAACTTTATTCTTCTTTTTCAAGAGTCTTTTGGCTGATCTAGTTCCTTGCATTTCCATATGAATTTTAGAAACAGCTTTCATTTTCGGAAAATAAATCTGCTGGATTTTGATGGAGTTGCATTGAAAATGTATACCAATTTGGGGAATGTTGCAATTTTATTGATATTAAACTTTCCAATCCATAAACACAGAAGTATTTGTATTAAGTTTTGATTTCTTTCAACATTTTCTAGTTTTCAAAGTACATATTTTGCATTTCTTTTGTTACATTTATTCCTATTTTCCTTTTCATGTTATTGTAATGAAATTATTTCTTAATTTTCAGATCATTAATTGCTAATGTAGAGAATACAATTGACTCCCTCTGTCTATAAAGACCCTTGTGATTACATTTAGAGACCACTAAATAATCTAGGAAAATCTCCTAATCTCAGAAGCCTCAGTTCAATTACATCTGCAAAATCTCTTTTGCCATATAAGATAATAGTCACAGGTCCTAGGGATTACAACCTGGATATTTTGGGGGCCATTTTTACCCTCCTCCAGGACAAAAGGGATTTAAAATTAGCCAAAGCTCCACTCTTCAAGCCCTTCCCAGAGGACAGGCAGTGGGAGACCTAAAACAGATGACATTTTGTTTGGTCCTTAGTTACATGGATGTATCTGAGGACTTTTTATTTTATTTCTTTTTATGTTTTTAATGTCATTGGGTCTTTTATTTTTTAATTTGACGGGATTGAAGCGGGAGGGACTTGAAGTAGAAAAAGACAGTCATTTGACAATTCAAGTGTTAAAGACTCTTTGTGGCTTTATTGTGTTTGTCAAATTTGGTATCAGTAACTCTAACCACATAAAATGAGGTAGGAAGTACTTTTCTTCTTTTTTTCTGGAACAGACTATAGAATTGGTATTATTTCCTTCTTAAGTGGTAAGATTCAATAATGAAACAGGACTGGAGTTTTCTTGTTAGGATATTTTAAACTACGAATTCAGTTTTGGTAGGTTCTGTCAAGGAACTGGTCACAGAGTTACTGGTGTTTCCTTCTTATCCTCAATGTCTATGCAGCCTATTGTTAAATCCCCTTTTTGATTCCTGATATGAATAATTTGTGTCTTCTTCCTTTTTCTTGGTCAATCTGACTAGTGGGTTTTCAATTTTATTAACTTTTCAAAGAACGAGCTTTGTTTCCATTAATTTTTTCTATTTTTTTTCTTTTCAATGTCATTGATTTCTCCTCTTATTTTCTTTCCTATTCTTGTTTGGATTTAATTTGCTTTTTTTTGTTGTTTCTTCAGCAAGAGTTTAAATCATGATTTGAAACATTTTTTCTTTTCTAAAATAAGCATTTAATGCTGTATGGGGGTACATTCCATGACCCCAAGTGAATAGTACTGTAATACCAATCCCTATATATATTATGTTTTTTCCTACACATACACACCTATGATAAAGTGTACAAAGACATTGGATGCTCGGTGACCCTGACATTAGGAGTTGCAAGGGATGTGCCCCATGCTAAGGAGGAGTTCAGTGAGCTTTCCTTCCCTCCGCCTGCTTTTCTTTGCTCTCTGCTGCCTGCACGCCTGCTGAGAATCTCTTTTCTCGCTTTAATGAATTCCTTCCTTCCTTACACTTGTCCAACCTGTTCAAATCAGCCCTTTGATGAATTGTAGGGGGAGAGGGGAGCATTCTATGATTCTGTGATTAGGTCTCAAGTCCTTTACTGAGCCTGGGCCCCTGGGGTGGGACCTTCATCAGTGCTTCTAGGCTATTCGAGCCCTTTATTAAGAATGGAAACCTACAGGTGGCTGGAGTTGGACATCACTGTAGGTTGGTTAGGCTCTGGGAAAACGGTTTCTCCTTTGTTCAAGACAACAGAGAACTCTAGGCTATTGCAAAATGGTTACCTTTCTCTTCGCACTGCTGGAAGCAAGAGGGAATTTTTCTCTGATCTTCAACCTAAGAATCTGATAAGGCTCCTAAGGTAAAACTGACAAAAGTATAGGACACTCCCTAATGCTCACCCTCCAGGAACTTTTCTCTGTCAAGCTGGTATAGGGCTAGTCTCCAAAGATTAGTTAATTAACCTTTAAGCGTTCTATCAGCTGCTGTCTCTTGGAAAGTCTTCGTTTTCTTGTATACTGTGATTCCCTATATGTGCCTATCGCTCCAGTTTTTAGGGTGGCACTTTGTTCTGCGACCTCAATTTTCTGATGGAACTAAGGAATTGTTGATTTCAGTTTACTGAGCATTTCTCATGTATGAAGACAATAGTAGAGATTTCAAAGCTCTTTAACACATCAGACCTGAAACCTGAAATTGGTCCTATACTTTAACAAAAAATGTCAAAAAATATATAAATGATGAAGTGTTGTGAGTTCTTGCTATGTTGTTATTTGCAGGTGGTTTACACAGCTGAGTGGCCAAATCAGTGTCTAAGGTCATCAGAGAAGATCCTGGCTTTATGGTGAATCTCAGTTTTGTACAGGGTGTGCATTTGTTTGTGATCAGTAGAGATTATCAACTACAGATTGTTCAAAATTCTGTCTTTTTCCTCCCACAAAGATAGTGTGTTCTTATATTCTTTAATTATTATCAATTTCTTTGCTGTCTGGGTTCTGAGTGCCAAGTGATATCCACAGAAGGCCTCACATGCAGGGTATGTGTTTAATTCCAATCTTCTAAATAAAGGATTTTGACCTTGTCCTTGGGTGTACTTTCTCTAATATGAAATTCCAGGTGATAAATCAGTTTCTTCTTTCACCTGGTTGTGACCATCACTTTAATTGACAAGCCTGCCCCTTATACTAAGACTCATTCTTACTGATGGCTTTTAGATTTGCTTAAGCTAGAATTTGTTTTTCTATTTTTTCTTCCTTTTTGAAGAAGATATAAGAGATAGGAATCCTCATTCTAGAAAAGTCTACAACAACATAAATATCATTTATTGGTTTAGACTCAGATGTATCAAGACTCCTATTAATATATCAGTGTCTCTTTATTAAGTAGATACTACAATATTGTTGTACTATGATTAGCTTATGTTGATATGACTACACTGGGTAAATCAGACATCTGTGTGTAGGAGGTGAAAGTATCAACTGAAACGAGAATAGCTTTTAGTGGGGAATCTGAAATTGGGAGGCCTTTTGAGACGTGATGGTAACTGTCTCTAGTCCAGAAGGAAAAGGGAAATAAACCTGTTATCTCTAAAATAAAAGATAACTGAGATCTGATTCAAAACCTGTACCTCACAAGACAGATTTTAAAATATGTTATTTCTTTTTGTCCTGAAATGTTTAACCTGCTATTGAAAGTTCCAGTATGTCTCACCTGTGCTAAGCAACTTAAAGGAGACAGAATTTTTCCCTTGATTGGTCCAGAGCATGGATGAACATATTCGTGTATCTTTCAAAGCCAAATATTGATGTCCGTGGTAAATGAGGGAAAATGTAACGCTGTGCCCTAGCCTGGAGGTCACTTGATCAGCGGTCTCCTTCTCGCCCACAACCTGGGAGCTACACCTTATAGCATCAGACCTTAGAAGTCTGAGTTTTGATGCTCCAGCACTTTCCCAAACTAAAAAGAAGACGCAAGAAAAAAAAAAAATACTTATAAGGCTTCACAAAACATGGCTCACGGATAGTTTTTATTTATATCCTATGGATTCTTTTAAAGGTGCAGCATCATAAGTTTTGCTTTAGATATACTGCCTGAAGGTCTTTGGTCCTTGGTCTTAAGGTCTGAGAAACTGCATTTTAGAATTCTGACTTAGAATCTTGGGCATCCTAAAGTACCCTTTTCTAAGGAAAATACGAAGTCTAAGAATGACGACACAGCAGTCTTCTTTCCTTAGGCACTGAGTGTTATTTTTCCACACAGTGATGCTATGGAATGTTTTGGTATAATCTATTACCTAACAAAACTATCTTTAATGTATTTATACTTTTATGAACAACTGTGAAATATTTTAGGGACTTTCACAGGGGGATGACATCTGTAATGTTAAATAATTTTTTCCCTCTCTGGAACAACTTGTGTACAAGGTAAGAAATCTACATTTATTTGTTAACTCTGAAATAGAGGCTTTTAATACTATAATTCATGAGAAAGATCTACAAAACCAGCTTTCCTTTTTAAATAAGTAACAGTTCTTAAATTCATGTAGTATAACCTTTGTTAAGATTCACACATCATCTCCAAAATTGTCACTAAATCATATTGATCACTCATATACTAAGTACTTATTTCAGTGATGAAGAAGGGAAGATTTGGCTAGAGAGGAAGAAACATGACAACTACGTTGTCATTTGATAGGATCTGATGTATTTTGCTAAGAAAAATTCATTCTAATAGATATTTGAGATAATTATTTTTGTTCTTATGACACTGCATCAAATATGCAGATTCCCTCTCATTTAGCTCTGGATGTAGTATAAATAATGGTAATTGTCTGGGATTGCCTCATTATAAATCAGCAGTAAAAGGAGACAAGGAAATAACCATGAAAACAAAGCAAGAAAACGTAAATGTAGAAAAAAATGAATGAAATCCACATAATATTCTGAAATATTGGGTTGTAAATTACATCAGCACAATTGCTACCTCACGTGAACAAATATCTATGAGTTGACAGCTTTTATATTGCTTACTGGAACGCACTGGATCATATGGACAGTTATACTTCTACAGGTAAGGTGACCAGTCTAACGCCCTCTGGTGTCCTCAGAGTGCTTTCAGTTTGAATATAAGATATCCCCGTGATCCTTCTTTGCTTAAATAACATTTTTTTTTTCCATACAGAGGGAAGAAAATACATGAATTCAATGGGGATAGACTGACAAACACATAACGAATCTCTAAGTAGGCTTCCATACATAACTAATCTACTGAATGTGTAGATACAGAGGGTTTGCACATGTATGATCCATTTCCTTTCCCCGGAGCACATATACCCAGATGGAAGAACAGTGACAATTTTTCTATGATAAGATGAATTTACCTGTATTTTGACCTTTTTTTCCATGATATTTCAAGTGAAGGTCAATGATCTTCAGCCAATGACATAAAATAAGCAGAAAAGGGCGTGCACAGTGCGGGCAAGGTAAGCCACATAACTGGAATCAACCCACTGATAACACATGGCGCGTATATATAAATCTGGTCAACAGGGCATCTGTGTTTTCCATACTCAAATTCCAGCTGAATATGATGCTATTTTCTATCAAATAGAATTAAATTATATTTTTGATATTTCTTTTGGATAAAATATATCCATATAGAGAAATAATAAAAATATTATATACACATGCTTATATTAATAGGTAGAACCCTTATTCTGAGTTATTTAAAAAGAAAAATTAAAGCTGAAATTCTATTGAAAAAGAGGTAACATATCCTTCGTTCTTATTATCTCTCAATTTAATATCTCTTACTTCATATGTTTATCTTGATTTAAACTTTTATTTCAGTATTGTATTAGAACTAATTGTATTAATACTGCTTTACCAGTGATATATTTTTTCAAATAATACAGAAATTGTTATAAATTAGTAGGCAACTTATTTTCTTTTTTCCAAAATACATAAAATTTTTATGACTATAGCTTGGTTTCTGAATGTCTTTCAATTGTTTTTAGCCTTGCTACTTCTTTATCCTATAAATTATCTTAATTGGATAGATGTTCATTTAATTAAATTAAAATATACTTTGTTCTTTATTTTGAAAGTCTGCACAAGTACAGCTTCCTGGGAACTGCTGAAGACTTCTTTTGGAATATTTAAAAAAACATAGATTGTTCCTGTTCAGAGAAGGTTTGCTGTAAAATATAATTCAGAAGAGGCATACTAATAGTTCATTGATATTGATAGAGACGCTGCTTCAGCAATACTGCATAAAAATGAAATTAAAATCGTAAAAGCAGAAAAAGAGATGCAGATGCATTACAGAAGGCAACACACAGGAACCAGAGCGATCAACAATCAGCTTTCATTACCTTCTCATTTTTCTCTTTTATGCACAATCAACAGTGCTTTCCTTTTCATTTATTTATTCTGCCATTTATTTCAGTTTTAACCAAAATCTCAACTTATTACTTTCCTTTCCCTTTTATTTTACATCCTCAATTTTTCTGAAGTTATTTACAGTTATAAAAGTATATAAAGCAGCCCTTAAGCAATACTATCTTTTTCTTGGACTATTATAATTGAAGAAAATGATTTATTAAAATAGTTTTTATAGGGGTGCTTTTTTCCCAATATCTACGTGTGTTGTAGTATATATGTTGGACCTAGCAGCTGAATCAAAACTACATACAATTTGTTATGTTACTAGATGTGGAGGATCAGACCAGAGAAATAATACATAAATACAGGATTTAAATAAGGTAGAATGGAAGATACATCGACTTAGAAATGTATCTACAGCAGAGAGAGGACTTTGCTCCTTGATGGGTAACGAATGGTTATTGAGAAAATTAATTGCAGTAAAATTTAGTCTTTTTAAAAAAGGCTATGAAGATTAACAAGAAAATGTACATGTTTGGCCACTGTTCCCTGTAGCAGAAAGAATAAGATATAAACTACACCTCATAGAAAACAGAGCTATACTTTTTTTCCACAACGAATAATAAGTACCTCTAGAATTGAACACTTGAAATTCAACCAAATTTGCTTCAATTTGATTTGCTATTTTAACCCTGCAAAGAAATAAATTATTGTGTATTATATACCTAACTTATTCATTTCACTACCAAAAAAATGTGAGTGGGAATCCTTGCATATTCTGTCTCTCTGTGTTTATTTCCACTGACTGAAACACTGTGACTTCTGGTCACATCTCAGAGTGACTGTGCCTGCTCTGGCACCGAGCTTGCTGTTTCCCTCTATTAGAAAAAGAGACGTCATTCATCATTATGTGAGGTAGAGCTGGAGTCAAAAGATTTCAAAATAAATCCCGAATGACAGTCAATTACTCATTACTTTAACAGCTTGTCCATACATCTCTTGTTAAGTGAATGTTTATACACTTACCCTCCCTAAAGGCCTACCAGTAACTTTGTGAACCGTGGTGACAGAGTCATGAGACAACCCTCCTGCACACTGTGTCTCCAACCACAATTAATCAAAGGATGCCATGAGCTCAACAAAACCTGTGAATATCCACTGTGATATGTTTCTGCTATAAATCTTGTGAATGCTTTTTACTTTAGCAAACTATTAATAAATTTGACTTGTAGTAAGGAAAGCACATACAAAGTAGCATATTTCAAAATGACTTTTGAGTAGTGTCTCAAATCAGACTCTGAAGCAACATTATTTCTTTAATATTACATTTGCTAATGGAATATCATGTTTATCCAATACTTGATTAAAAGCAGAGAATTGCATAAATATCATCCATTTGGTACTAGAAACAATCATTATTTGAGCCCTAAAAGGTACCAGTCAGGGAAATAAAATGCATGTATATAACTTCCTTTTGCTTAAATAGCAATTACTTGAGTCCTTCTTGAAGAGAGTAAAAATGGATTCCTAGCTGTGGCTAACAAACTACAACCAATTAATATCATTTCATTTGTTTAGTGTTCATTATATGTATCTATTTTCATAAATAATAATTGTATGCATTGGCAAAGTTACTTGAGGTATTTCATATCACTCTGAAGTTAAAAGCACTTACTTTTGAAAAGTCATTTCTTATTTTGCAGTTAAGAGAGTAAAATAAAATTGATTCAGGTATTTCCAAGAATTGTACAGGGAATTACTTATGTTAGAAGTCCTAAATGCTAAATTCAAGTAGATGTCACCTTAATATATAAATAAAAAGTTGTGATAGCTCCCATAATAATTTATGCAGCACATCCTAGGATGAATAGTGTGTAGTTGGCTGCAACAGCCACAATAGAACAACACATAATATTCATAAGGGGCATGTCATAAAGAACTGAAGTTACAGGCAAATGGATTTGCTAGTCATCTTTCTTTCTCCATTTCCTTTCCCGACTTTTAGAAATTTTTGGAAGAATATTAGGTCTTCTCTGGAAATATGCCTCACTCAATTTCCCATAATAGCTGAGTTTGAAGGTTTCTTGATAGTTCACAAGTACATACAAACTTAATGCATAACTCACAAAATGAAAGAAATTAGTAGTTTAATGGCATTATGTTATTTGGGACAGACAAGCTTTGGTTTTGCCTATATAAAACATTACACTAAATATTCGCACAGTATTCAACATTCTACTCCGTCTTGAACTCTTGAATTCTTTTTTAATATGAACAGAATTACTGCTTATTAATTTGTTCTTGAAATACAAGGTATTGAAGCAAAGGAGAGGTACCCACTGTATAGGTTGACTTCCTATGCATTTAAAATAATCACATTTAAAGACACCAAAGAGATCTATATATGCAAGCCTTCATAGAAGCGTTTTCCAGTTAGCTAAATGCTAATTTTGTCATTAGATATAATTGCAATGGAAAGATTATTTTGTGTTATTTATTTGTAATAAATTTAAGTAAAACCCACTACAATCTAGTAGATTAGTAAATATCTAGTAATAAAGGAAAACATTTCTATACTAGTTGTGCTTATGTTGTCTAGGAAGAAAAGATTCAAATAATACAACTGGAAAGACTGTTTCAATGTAGAAATTACTCATTTAATGTAGTGTACCACACATTGCTCTTATCATGAAGTACTTCTAGGATAATTTTCATTGTTTATGAGCTTATGAAAACTATCATGTTTTCAAAGCTAATATTTTCAATCCTTTTATTTTACTCTTTGTTATAATATTACTTTGATCACACAAAAATTCCTATAGATATGTATATAAAGTAATGTAGTTTTCTCAGGTAGAGTAGAAATAAATATTGTAAATACTCTTTTGTGTATTTTTGGAAAATGTAAGATATAGGTAATGTAAACAATGTATGTAGATACAAATAGGTAAATTAGACATCACATAATTCACATCCCAACTTCTCTTTCATAATACTAACCACTTAAAAATGTGCATGGGAAAGCTATAAATATGAAGGAACTTACATATTTGCTAATTTTTATTGTTGCAGTTGAAGTGATAAAAAGCAATTTTCTTGGGAGATTATTCTGGTGAAATGTATCATTAAATAATTCCCCTTTAGAACAATGAGCTGTTTTTTAAATTCCTCTCATGCATTTCTATTTTTAAAGATTCTGCATGTATTAATGCCAGAGTATGAGATATCAGCAAGTTAAAAAATATATTTCAGAAGGTGGTACCTTAATAATCTTTATAGTAAGATCATTTAAGTTCTGATATTGAGTTTATCACTAGAAAAGAATGTATGTATATATTTGATTAGTTATGCTTTGTGGTATATAGATATTCTCAGATAAATCTAGTTTTATGTGAGGTTTTTTTCCTCAGAAACTAATATTTCTGTAGTTAACTAAACTATTAAAATATATTCACAGATAGCTTAACAAACTTAAATAACACCAATAATATATATGTACTTATTTGTCATAGGCATAAATGTTTATGAACCATGACTGGGTTTCCTAATTCAAATAAGGAAAAATATTGACAAAACAATTGTAGTTTTTCTCTAAAATCTAGTCACCCCTTCTATGATAGAAATGGGAAATTTAACTAGGCACACTGTTTCCAGTATGAAGATAATGGATCGATTAGCCTTCTTTGCAGTTAGACATACCCACATGAGTAAGTTCTGTCCAAATGGTTATAAACGTAAGTGCTTACAGAAACTTTTTAGAACACTTCATTAAATACAAACGGTGCTGTCACTTTTTCATCTTTGTTTCTTCTTCATCCAACCTGGAACATAGATTCCATCTTTTATGCCTCTGTAAGTTTATATGAGGGAAATAAATTTCTATATAGTTATGACACTTTTTTTAGATTTTTCTGTTGTCCATAGTCAAATAAAATCTTACCTAATGCAGGAAAGAATGGAACAGGTCATAAATATACTTGAAAAAGTAAGGAGACATCTTGTGTCTCTTAGAGCATTATGTAATTACTTAAGAGCTCCACACTGAAGATAAATCTGGCAGAGGCCTGTTTTTGTTTGGCCTGTGAGCTAAGAATCGTATTTATATTCGCAAGTGTTGTAGAAAAGAAAAAAACAAAGAGAATATATGACAGAGAATACGTATAACATGCAAAAATCTACTGAAATATGTGGTCTTTTGCAGTAAAATTATGCAGACCGCTAATCAATAAAATTCTGTGTTGTTTATTCTCTGACAAGGTTTTTCTTTATGAGGATATCATCATTTGCCTCCAAAGTTTTCCCTTCCTGATGACATGAAGAAGCTAGGTTTGAACATGGAGGTATCAATCATGTTACACAAGGACAAAGAAATTACTGAGCTCTTGAGTTTTAACTAATATAGCCACCTACAATGACTGAGGTCAGCCAGTGTCACAGCACCTCCTCCAAGATAATTACTATAAACATGTGATGAAAGAGTTTCAAAGTTCTAGTTAAGAGAACATATTTAACCACAAAATCTAGGTGATACATATCTAAATTTATGACTCTATAGATGGGTACTCAAAGTATAAAGGCATTTTAATCAGTTAAAAATGTTAAATATCAATATAGCATAATTAATGATTGGGGAAATAGAAAATATGAAATGTGTTCAAACCTGAGCAACAAAAGGAAAGAAGAATGATATAAAATAATAGTATTAGGTTAAAATCATTACTATGAGTCAAGATTTTACATTTTCATAATATTTCAATGTATATTCATTCTTTTTTATTTAAAATATATTTATTACAGGCCAACCATTCATGAATGTTGTGAGGAAAAAAAAGAGTAAAATAATCTAGGTTCTCAAAAAGCTTACTGGCTAGTGAGATAAAAAAATAAAACACTAAAAAATAATGATAATCATTATAAAAGGTGAAATTATACAGAAAGTATATAGTACTAGGAAAACATAGATTAGGGCCACCAAACACAGCTGTCATGTTAGACTTCCAGTAACTGCATTTTGGAGGGGAACAGAAATTACATAAGTAGATGAGAGAAAGGATAGGGTACTTATCATAGGAGATGGTTAATACTCTGTATGAACTTGGCTAAATATGGCTACACCAGTAATTTGGTCATATACTTGTCTAGATGTTGTGGTAGAATATTTTTAGATTTTATTAATTTTAAAAACCAAGTGATTTTAGTAAAGATTACTTTCCATAATGTGTGTGAGCCTCACCCAATCCGTTGAAGGCCTTACATGCAAAGACTGAGATTTTCCAGGGAAGGAATTCTGCCTCCAAACTGCAGCAATACAATTCTGCCTGAGTTTTCAACCTTTGGAGTCAAGTCAACAACATCAACTCTTGCCTGAATCTCCATCCTGCCAGTTTACCTACAGATTTCATACTTGTGAGCCCCTATAATCACATGAACCAATTCCTTAAAATCTCTCACTTTATATCTCTTTTCCTCTGGAGAATCCTGACTGATGAATTATAACAATGAATATAAGCCAAACTATAAGGAATAAAATGTAGTGATTATACAAAGGTAAGTAGAGGATGGAGCTATAAGAAAATATTAGTTCTTTTAAGACCTTATATTGCCAGATTGAGAAACTTGGACATTATTCTTTAGGGAAAGGGATTCACTGTCGGATTTTATATAAGTGGGTTGCATTTAGCCAAACAACTTTAGTTCTTATCTGATGGGAATTGATAAAGAGAATTCTCTGGGAAAGGGAACTAGTTATTATGCTCTTGCAAGAAGTGCCAGCAAAAGGTGAACACCTGTGCTAAGTCAGTGGTAATGAAGAAGAAGGGTAGGCGTTGGAGATGAGACATATTAATTAGTAAGCTACAAAAACAACTGACAAACAATTGACAAAATGGCAGTAACAACATACTTATCAATAATTACTTTAAATGTAACTGGACTAAATTAATCAATCAAAAGACATAGAATGGTTGAGTAGATAAAAAAATAAGACCCATCTATATGCTGCCTACGAGAGACACACATTTGATGGAAGGACACACACAGAATGAAAGTGAAGGATAGAAAATGAGATTCCATGTGCATGGAAACCAAAAGAAAGCTGGAGTAACTATGTCAGATAAAAGAGACTTTAAAACAAAAACTGTAATAACAGACAAATATCACATTACATAATGACAATGGGGTCAATCCAACAAGATACCAGATTTGTAAATATTTATACATCCAACATAGAAGTACCTAAATATATAATGCAAGTATTAACATACCCGAAGGAGAAATAGACACATAGTAGAGGCTTCAATATCGCACTTATAGCAATGGATAGATCACCTCCAGGAAGAAAATCAATAAGGAAACACTGGCCTTATATGAAAACATGGGAGACCATATAAACTTACCAGATATATATATAACATTTCATCCAAAAGTAACAGAATACATATTCTTCTGAAGTACACATGGAACTTTCCAGTATAAACCATATATTAGGCAATAAAATAGGTTTTAATATTGTACAAGAACTGAAATTTTATCAAACATCTTCATCTTTTCTGACCTGAGTGGTATGAATCTAGAAATTAATTACACAAAGAAAACTGGAAAATTCGCTTGTATGTAGAGATTAAAATACCAAACAGCCAGTGTGTTAAAGAAGAAACCAAAAGAGAAATTAAAAAACAAATATCTTAAAACAAATGAAAATGGAAACAACATACCAACATTTGTGGACTCGGCAAAGGCAGTTCTAAGTTCATAGTGATAAATGCCTACTTCAAGAAACAAGAAAAGTCTCAAATAAACAGCTTAACTTAACGTCTCAAGAAACTAGAAAGAGAACAATGAAACTAAAAGTTTGTAGAAGGAAATAAGAAAGATTAGAGCAGAAATAAATAAAATGGAGACTACAACACAAAAGAGAAGATCAATGAAACTAAGATGGTTCTTTGAAAGATAAACAAAAGTAACAAATATTTAGCTAGATTCACAAGGAAAAATGGGACAGAAGACTCAAATAAACACATATGAATGGTGATGCAAATAAATTTGAAGGTAAGTTGAAATTTTTGAGAACAAATATGTGGAAAAACTTCAAATTTCTCAAGAGAGTATTTATATCAGCTATCAAGTGTAAGGTTTTTTTGGACATTGAATAACACCTAGGAAAATAAAGACTTGAGACAATATTCTCAAATGATAAATCTGGAAAGTTCATAACTAATTTTTAACAGCTATTAGTTGTTAAGCTAATATTTAGTAACATAATAGATATATTGTTATAGTAGCAGATGGAAGTTTTGCTTGTCTGCTGGGGTGAAAGGGAGGACAGAGCAAAGAGGGATCATGAATATTGTGTATTAGTGCAGGAATCATGCTGTACTCTTCCCGCTTGATTTTATTTTAATGATGTTCACTGAAGAGATCTGATAAAAAATGTCCCAGATGGGATTAAAGATGGTGGTGTGAGAGATGAGACAGAGGATTCCTCCAAAACCATACATAATTAGAAAATATAATTAATACAACCGATCCTGAAAGAGCAACAGGAAAGAGGGCTGTGCCAAACTGCATACACCTGGAGAAAAGAATAAACCCACGGAACAGGGTAACGCACCAAAGCTGTGGCCTGGCGGTACCCAAACTCTTCCCCCACCCCAGCTCACAGGTGGGAGGAAAGAAAGGGAGAGGGGAGGGAGTGGAGGTCTGGGACTGCTGAACACCTAGCTCTGGAGATCTGCTCTGGCAGCACAAACCTACATTACACAGTGATCTCATGATTAGGGGGGTTGAAAAGCTAAAACAGGCAGAATACCTGGAGAGACTGAGATTCCAGCCACTTCTGGAAAACAGGGACAAAAGAAAGGTGGGCAGTCTGAGAGACTTCCTAACAGTGAGAGGGCTGCTAAAGGGGCAAGGATTGCCCAGAGCTTATTGCTCAGGAGAAAGGACAGGTAGAATAAATTGTCCAGGTGTACTCTGCCCTGCAGGTTGGGAACTTTCACGAACTTCAAGGCTGGCTACACAGCTCCAAGCACCACTCTGTGATATGCAGCCTGCTAGGCCTTCATCCAGGACAGCCCACACCTGGCTCACAAACTGGCAAACCTTACCCTGGCATTAGGCCAGCCAGAGGGAAGCCCCACCTACAACAGTGACAAACCCAAAGCAGAGAGGCCTATACCTGTGTGCTTGGCCCAGTGGTTCTGGGAGTGGAGACAGGCATGGCAGCCAGGAAGCAGGAAGCAGCTCTTTCCACCCCCCAGGCACCAATACTGATCTCCTGTGACCCCCAACATTGCTCCAGGGGCAGAGTAGCTCCAGACAGTAGAGCTTCTTTGCACTAGAGGGTGCCACATACAAATATGAAATGTCAAAGGAACCTGGTTCAAAGCAAAATTATAAATACACCAGAGAAAGAGTCAAATGAAATCAAACAAATGAATCTTCCTGAAAGAGATTTCAAAATAAAAATCATAAAAATGATCATGGAGGTACAGAAAAATATTGAAGAACTCAGGAATGAATTCCGGTCAGAGAACCAATCATTATGCAACACAGTATCATAAATAAAACATACAATGGAAGCTTTCAAAAGCAGATTAGATATGGTGAAGGAAACAATAAATGAAATAGAAATTAGAGAAGAAGAATACAAAGAAGCTGAGGCACAGAGAGAAAAAAAATCTCTAAGAATGAAATAGTATTGAGAGAATGTGTGACCAATCCAAATGAACAATATTCATATTATAGGGGTACCAGAAAAAGAAGAGAGAGAAAAATGGATAGAAGGCGTCTTTGAGGAAGTAATTGCTGAAAACTTCCCCAATAAGGGGAAGGATATAGTCTCTCAGGCCATGGAAATGCACAGATCTCCGAACACAAGGCATCCAAGGAAGACAACATGAAGACATATAGTAATTAAAATGGCAAAGATCAAGGATAAGGACAGACCATTAAAAGCAGCCAGAGAGAGAAATAAGATCACATACAAATAAAAGCCCATCAGGCTATCATCAGACTTCTCAACAGGAACCTTACAGGCCAGAAGGGAATGGTATCATACATTTAATGCAATGTAGCAAAAGGTCCTTGAACCAAGAATACTTTATCCAGCAAGATTATCATTTAAATTTGAAAGAGGAATTTAACAATTTCCAGATAAGCAAAACCTGAGAGAATTTACCTCCAACAAACCATCTCTACAATGTATTTTGGAGGGACTGCTATAGATGGAAGTGTTCCTAAGGTTCAATATCTGTCACCAGAGGTAATAAAACCACAGTAAAGAAAGTAGAGCAGTTATTTATTAAGCAAATGCAAAATGAAATCAACTATCCCCAAAGTCAGTCAAGGGATAGACAAAGAGTACAGAATAAGATACCTAATATATAAAGAATGGAGGAGGAAAGAACCTTTAGATTGTATCTGTAATAGCATACTAAGTGAGTTAAGTTAGACTCTTAGATAGTAAGGAAGTTTACCTTGAAACTTTGGTAACCAGGAATCTAAGGCCTGCAATGGCAATAAGTACATACCTATTGATAATCACCATAAATGTAAATGGTCTGAATGCACCAATCAAAAAACATAGAGTCACGGAATGGATAAAAAAGCAAGACCCATCTATATGCTGCCTACAAGAGACTCACTTCAAACCCATCCAAAGACAGACTAAAAGTAAAGGGATGGAAAAGGATATTTCTTGCAACTAATGGGGAGAAAAAATCAGGAGTTATAGTACTTGTACCAGATAAAATAGACTTCAAACAAAGAAAGTCACAGGAGGCAAAGAAGTACATTACATAATGATAAAGGGGTTAATCCAACAAGAAAATATAACCATTATAAATATTTATGCACCCAACACAGGAGCAACAACATATGTGAAACAAATACTAACATAATTAAAAGGGGAAATAGGATATAAAGTGTTCATTCTAGGAGACTTCAACACTCCACTCACTCCAAAGGACAGATCCATCAGACAGAAAATAAGTAAGGAGACAAAGGAACTGAACAACACATTAGAAGAGACATACCTAATAGACATCTACAGAACTCTACACCCAAAAGTAGCAGAATACACATTCTTTTCAAGTGCACATGGAAAATTTTCAAGAATAGATCATATGCTAGGTCACAAAAACAACCTCAGTGAATCCAAAAAGATTGAAATTGTACCAACCAGTTTCTCAGACCACAAAGTTATGAAACTAGAAATAAATTAGGCAAAGAAAATGAAAAATCTCACAAACACATGGAGGCTTCACAACATACTCCTAAATAACCAATGGATAAATGACCAAATAAAAACAGAGATCAAGCAATATATGGAGACAAATGACAACAATAATTCAACACCGCACAATCTGTGGGATGCAGCAAAGGCCATGTTAAGAGGGAAATATATTGCAACACAGGCCTATCTCAAGAAAAAAGAACAATCCCATATGAACAGTCTAAACTCACAATTAATGAAACTAGAAAAAGAAGAGCAAATGAGGCCCAAAGTCAGCAGAAGGAGGGACATAATAAAGATTAGAGCATAAATAAATAAAATCGAGAAGAATAAAATAATAGAAAGAATCAATGAAAGCAAGAGCTGGTGCGTTGAGAAAATAAACAAATTAGATAAATCCCTAGCCAGACGTATCAAGAAAAAAGGAAAGTCTACACACATAAAAAGAATCAGAAATGAGAAAGAAAAAATCACTGCGTACACCACAGAAATACATTATAGGAGAATACTATGAAAAATTATATGTTAACAAACTGGATAACCTAGAAGAAATGGAAAACTTTCTAGAAAAATACAACCTTCCAAGGCTGGCACATAAAGAAACAGAAAATCTGAACAGACCAATTACCAGCAACGAAATTGAACTGGTAATCAAAAACCTACCTAAGAACAAACCTTGGCACAGATGGCTTCACTGCTGAATTTTATCAAACATTTAGTGAAGACCTAATACCCATCCTCCTTAAAGTTTTCTAAAAAGTAGAAGAGTAGGGAATACTTACAAACTCATTCTGCCAGGCCAGCATAACTCTAATACCAAAACCAGGCACAGACAATCCAAAAAAATAAAATTACAGACCAATATCCCTGATGGACATAGATGTAAAAATACTCAAGAAAATATTAGCAAGCAGAATTCAAAAACATATAAAAAATATTATCCACCATGATCAAGTATGATTTATTCCAGGGATGCCAGGATGGTGCAATATTAGAAAATTCATCCACATCTTCCACCACACCAAGAAAAAGAAGTACAAAAACCACATGATTATCTCCATAGATGCTGAAAAAACATTTGACAAAATTCAACATCCATTCATGATAAAAACTCTCAACAAAATGGCGATAGAGGGCAAGTACCTCAACATAATAAAGGCCATATATGACAAACCCACAGCCAACATCATATTTAACTTGAAAAGTGAGAAGCTGAAAGCCTTTGTTTAAGATAGGGAACAAGACAAGGATGCCCACTCTCTCCACTTTTATTCAACATAGTACTGGAGGTCCTTGCCACAGCAATTAGACAGCACAAATAAATGAAGGGCATCCAGATTGGTAAAGAAGTTAAACCGTCACTGTTTGCAGATGACATATTTTACATAAAAATTCCTAAAGAATCCACTCCAAAACTACTAGACCTAATATCTGAATTCAGCAAAGTTGAAGGATACAAAATTAGTACACAGAAATCTGTTGCATTCCTATATACTAACAATGAACTAGCAGAGGGAGAAATCAGAAAAACAATTCTATTCATAATTGCATTAAAAAGAATAAAATACCTAGGAATAAACCTAACCAAAGAAGTGGAAGACCTTTACTCTGAAAACTACAAGACTTTCATGAGAGAAATTAAAGAAGATACCAATAAATGGAAACACATCCCATGCTAATGGATAGGAAGAAATGATATTGTCAAAATGGCCATCCTGCCTACAGCAATCTACAGATTTCAATGCAATTCCTATCAAAATACCAACAGCATTCTTCAATGAACTAGAGCAAATAGTTCTAAAATTCATATGGAACCACAAAACACCCCAAATAGCCAAAGCAATCCTGAGAATGAAGAATAAAGTTGGGGGTATTATGCTCCCCAACTTCAAGCTCTACTACAAAGCCACAGTAATCAAGACAATTTGGTACTGGCACAAGAACAGACCCATAGACCAATGGAACAGTGTAGAGATCCCAGATATAAACCCAACAATATATGGTCAATTAATATGTGATAAAGGAGCCATGGACATACAATGGGGAAATGACAGCCTCTTCAACAACTGGTATTGGCAAAACTGGACAGCTACATGTAAGAGAATGAAACTGGATTATTGTTTAATGCCATACACAAAACTCAAAATGGATCAAAGACCTGAAAGTAAGTCATGGAACCATAAAACTCTTAGAAAAATACATAGGCAAAAATCTCCTGAATATAAACATGAGCAACTTTTCTCTGAATACATCTCCTCAGGGAAGGGAAACAAAAGCAAAAATGAACAAATGGGACTACATCAAGCTAAAAAGCTTCTGTATGGCAAATGACACCATCAACAGAACAAAAAGGCATCCTACAGTATGGGAGAATATATTTGTAAATGACATGTCCTACAAGGGGTTAACATCGAAGATATATAGAACTCACATGCCTTAACACCCAAAAAGCAAATAACCTGATTAAAAAGAGACAATTCTCCAAAGAAAAAATTCAGATGGCCAGCTGACACATGTCTACATCACTCATCATCAGGGAAATGCAAATTAAAGCACAACGAGATATCACCTCACACCAGTAAGGATGACCACCATTCAAAAGACTAAGAACAACAAATGCTGGTGAGGATGCAGAGAAAGGGGAACCCTACTACACTGCCAGTGGGAATGTAAGCTAGTTCAACCATTGTGGAAAGCAGTATGGAGGTTCCTAAAAAAACTCAGAATAGAAATACCATTTTATCTGGGAATCCCACTCCTTGGAATTACCCAAAGAATACAGGTCTCAGATTCAAAAAGACATATGTACACCTATGTTTATCGCAGCACTATTTACAATAGCCAAGATATGGAAGCAACCTAAGTGTCCATCAGTAGATGAATGGATATAGAAGGTGTGGTACATATACACAATGGAATACCATTCAGCCATAAGAAAGAAACAAATCCTACCATTTGCAACAACATGGATAGAGCTGGAGGATATGCTCAGTGAAATAAGGCAGTCAAAGAAAGACAAGTGCCAAATAATTTCCCTCATTTGTGGAGTATAACAACGAAGCTAACCTGAAGGAACAAAACAGCAGCAGACTCACAAACTCCAAGAAGGGACTAGCGGTTACCAAAGGTGACGGGTGTGGGAGGGCAAGTTGGGAGGGAGGGAGATGGGTATTGAGGGGTATTATGTTTAGTACGCGTGGTGTGGGGGGTCATGGGGAAAACACTGTAGCACAGAGAAGGCAAATAGTGAATCTGTGGCATCTTACTACACTGATGGACAGAGTGACTGCAATGGGATATGGATGGGGACTTGATAATGTGGGTAAATGCAGTGACCACATTGTTTTTTCATGTGAAACCTTGATAAGAGTGTATATCAAAAATACCTTAATAAAAAATTAAAAAATATATTTCTCCTGAACCTTGACACTAAGTTAAGGAATCCATAAATAGCATATGTTTATAATTAAAAGGAGTCATTGCCGAGCATAACATTTTTTGTTAAGTTTTATAGAGCATCACTGGAATAGTGTACATTGAGGTATGCCTCCAAAAAACATAGTTTGGGAAACTTGAAGGCTTTAAATTAGACCTGGATTGAAGATAACTCAAACCTGAGAGGTTCTTGCCTGTGACAGTGTCCATCCACGGGGAGACAGAGAATTCCAAGCACAGATGCATTAGTCAAAGTCTCAAAGTGTAGGGAAAAAAGCAACACAAGTGTAGTAAAAATTGATTCTGCAGACACTTGGTTGATAATATAACAACTTCGCATATTACTGGATACCAGTGTAAGTGACTGCTATACATTCAAGGATTTGCATGTTTGGAGCAACCTTTTAAAAAAAATTACTCACCTGTAAATATCAAAGAACTGGTTTTTACTCTAAATAAATACATGCATCCCATAAAAACTTACATATTTACCCCTGCACTCTTCAAAACCTGCATGACCCACATTTTCTTACAGCTAGACAACAATAATTATCTCAGTTACTGTTGAATTGGCTGTGGAAGCCATGGAGATGTGCCACTGAGATACCCCTGCTGGAGAAAACCAGCTACAAGGACGACATGGACTGAAGGCCATAGTTACGCCTTTAGAATCTTGACATCTTCAAGCCAAGAACACACTCTCCCTGGGTGACTCTGGTTGATGACTGGGGACGGCGCAATGCTAGAGCCTTATTTCTGCCCAGTATGGAACTCCTCTTCCAGGCAGTCTTTGCTTTGGCATTCGCTGTTGACATGAATGAGATTTCTCAGAACTGCCTCAGTAACTCTATCCTATGCTGCCTCTTTACCTCTATCTTTGCGTAGGAACCAAACCTGCATCATAGATTTGAAGAGTCTCCTTACTATTACTCTCTCTCTCCTTGGACTTTCATAGACTTTATGTCCAATAAATCTCTTTCACTTCTAACTTGATCTTGGTGTCTGCTTCCCAGTAGAATTGGACTCATTATCTCCCATTGTATAAATAATAAATACTGACAGATTTCAAAATGTGGTCTTTTCTGGTTGTGCTTTATCAAAGGTAAGTAGGAAAGTAATAATCTCATGAAAAATAAGCAATTAGTATAACAAAGTACTAGTACAATTCAGTGACATAAACAATACTAATTTTCTTTCTTAAAATTTTGGAGAGCAGAAGTCCAAAATAAATTTTATGGACCTAATATCAAGGTCTGAGCAGGCTGCTTCCTTCTGGAGGTTCCAAGAAAGGATTTATTTTCTTGTCCTTCTCAGCTCCTAGCTGGCTTGTAGACCTTTCTTGCATCTTCAAAACACCTGACCCCACGCTCTGCTTGTGCCATCTTACTACCTTTTCCCTTGTAGTCAGATCTCCCTCTGTCACTCTCTTGTAAGGACACTTGTGATTACATTTAGAGTCTACCTGGAAAAGCCAGCATCACTGCCCCATCTCAAAATCCTCAGCTTAATCACATCTCCAAAGTCCCTTTAGCTGCGTTAAGACGTAATTCATGTTTCCAGGGTTAGAATGTGAATATATTGGGGTGGGGAGGGAGCATTTATTCAGTTTGTCCTGCCAGAAATCTTCTTTTCCTAAGAAAATCTAGTTTGGGAAACTTGAAGGCTCTGGATTAGATCCAGATTGAAGATAATTTACACTCCCGAGGTTTTTGTCTGTACCAGGTGCATCCATGGATGAGACTGAAAAACTGAAGAACAGCTACATTTCTAGGGCTTCAAAATAGAGAAAGAAATGAAACTCAGAAGCAATAAATGTTGATGTTGTTGACATTTGGACAATGTTTTAACTATAATTTTGGAAAACATTGGCTGCCAGTGTAAGTGCCTCTTTTTTTGATTATTTTGAAAAGATACTGTTTAATTTAAAAATTATAAAAATTTCTTTATAAAAAATTATAAGATTATTTGACACTTACCCAAAGCTATTTGAGCATATTTACAAATAAGTGCATTTTAACTGAAATTCTATGGAAGATAGGTCTCCCATGACTGACAGTGGCTACAAAATAAAAGTAAAGCAGATGAAAAAGTCCGTGACATTGTAAATCAGGCAAGTACTTAAGAAACAAATGATTTTAGGTAGAACAATTTGAAATTGACCTTGTTCCCTTGAGACAGAGATAGAAATAGAGAGATATAGATGATAGATAGATGTCACCAATAAATTACTTTTACATGTATAGAGCATTGTTGAAAATGAAAGCATTTGGAGTAATAATTACAGCCTTCTCACTATCCCATCACACACCCGAGCATCATTTTTTCCCTGATTTAGACTGAAAATAAGCTAGACTTGCTAGATATTCGTATCTGATATGACTAAATGGCTCTCAAGAAGACTCTACAGAAATGACTGAAATCATAGGCAGTTGAAACCAATGACTCAGTGGTATTTTCATCTCTGTGAAGAAAGACAGAAACTATTCTTTCATAACTAGTACCTTAATTTTGAATAGGTACCCAAACTGAGTTTTTCAAAGAAGCTTAGCCAGATGCTTCAAGGATTACAATAGACAACTTTTTTGTTTCATTTTGTTTTACTGATTGACATTTACTAACATAAAATGACTATTGAGTTAACAGGTGTGTGAATATTGTACAGAGCCATGAAATCTGCTTGCTCTTTCAGACTGATTCCTTTTCTCTTGTGCTCAGTAACATAATAGGCCATAGTTCATAGGTATGAGGTACCAGCTAGCATTGTGTGTATAGAATCGATAGTGTAATCCTATTAAATTCTGCAAAACAGTTTACTTTATGATATAAAGTAGAATTGTGATTGATTTTTAAAGTAAATAGTAGTTCTATATTCTACTCAGACAAGAATCATTTCTAAAGCAGCAACTTTCTTTGTGGGTACCACTGTTTTTCTTGACTTTATAAATAAATTTTGGCTATGTGACCTAATTAAAAGACATTGAATTCTGGCTTACCTTTTCACTTAAAATTGCCTTGGCTTTGTACCAACTTTTGAGTAAAGAATTGAATGCCTGCTTTTAAGTTAGTTAGTTAATCTGGAACATTCCTGGTTAAAAACAATAGCTTTCAGACAATGGCAATGTTACCCTTTTAAGAACAATTTTTTTAAGTCCAGAATTATTAAAAATATTTACAAATTAAAAGTTAATATCCAGTTAGTGCACATCATTATAGCAATATCTGTATTTGTGTTCAGTTTCTTTTCTCTTCAGTCAAATGCCCATGTTGAATAGTTAATTCCAGGACCACATTAAATGCTAATATTTTTACTATCCCCCCTACAATGTACTTACTATTGATACTATGTCTTTAATATTTACTAATTTTCCCCCTTATGGTTAAAAATCTCAAGTTGATTTTAAGACAGCAGTTTTAAGGGTATGATAATATCCTTAAACATCCATTAACTATAATGAAATTCTTTGGAAACATAAAATGAAAGTTCTATGAGTACAATTGCATATGGTGAAATAAGTCCATTCATGCTAAGGAAAAATCCAATTGTGTCTATAGCAAAAAAGACAAAACTGTTTATCATCTTGACATTCTGTCCACTCTATCATGAACCAAGGAAGATTTTTTTCCAACTATATTTCCAGCTTAAACTTAATGCCCTCCCAGCACACGCTGAAAGACACAAAGTTCATTTAATTCAATTTCCTTTAATATGTGCAAGTATGAAAACAGAAATCCAAAATTGCTTTTATAGCACTTTTATTTTATGTATTCTTAAACCATCCCTCTCATTTCTAAAAAGAAGCAAGCATGTGTACTTAGTGCACCATTCTGAACCAATACAAATTGCTATGTCTTCCCAGGACTACACATTAGTCCTAGGAGGGATAGTCATTTGTGAACTACATACCAGAGGGTGGAGGAGGAAAGATGAACAGGGAGCACACACATGAGGGAAAAATTCAACAATGGGTGCACGTGTGTAATGAGTCTGCAGTTTGTATGATTTCTGTTGTTCTTCTGTAAATTGAAATCAATCATTTCAAAATTAGAAGTTAAGGAAAAAAACAGAATGCTCCTCACAGTATTTTTCTCACATTTATGTATCTAGCTAATGACTTCACATATTTAACTATAATTCTTCATCCAAAAATTAAAAATAAAGCTATAGTATTTTTGCTATTAACTGTATGGCATGGTATGTTCCATGACAAAATAAAGATGTTTCTTCCTTCTTATTACTAACTAATGTGAACTTGTTCTTACCACCACATTCATATGTATCAGTGGGAACATTTTATATCAGTAAAGCCATTTTTTTTACAACAAATTAAAGTAGAAGAAAAGACAAATCACAGAGAACAAACACTTTGACAGTTTAATTAGAGCATAATTGATTTATTTTTTACAGTCATAAGCAGCATTTCCTTCTTAGAGGAAAGTGAGTTCAACAAACTAAATTTCACAGACATAGGCCTGATCAAGTAGTCTCTGAATATTTGCATTCAGTAATAAATTTACAAAATTATTATCACAAGAGTGTTACACAATTTATCAGATGTTTATCTGAATGTTTTCACATTGCAATTTCCTCTGATTCTTTAAAAGACATAATTTAAGTAGATGTTTCTTTGCAAGAGTGAGCTATCACTTCATATTCACCATCTATTTGCCCTTCATGGACCATTAAAGTCCTTCATTATGCTGCAGGCTTAGAAAGAAAAACTAGACCACGTAACTTTATTTGGATAAAAATCATAAACAACTTCACTATCATTAGATCTTCATAAACTGACTATAGGAAATGAAAAAAGGAACAGACTTTGTTATGTGAAGTCTACTTTCTTCTTTTACCAGTACTGGGCTATGACCAGAATAGTGCTTATCAGGGAGTCAGTTAATACCTTTTTGGAAAACACATAAGCACCTATTACCACAATATGATTCGTTTTTCATATGTAATTTATTTTACTCATAGTTGATTCTCTTTGATTGTATTACTGTATATATTTATTTCACCACATGGAATTGTACTCATAGAACTTTCATTTTATGTTTCCAAAGAATTTCATTATAGTTAACGGATGTTTAAGTATACTATCATACCCTTAAGACTGATGTCTTAAAATCAACTTGAGATTTTAACCATATGGGGGAAAGTTAGTAAATGTTAGAGGCATAGTAACAATAATAAGTGCATTGTAGGGGAGCCTTTTAATGTGCCCTGGAATTAACTATTCAACATGGGAATTAGCATTTAATGTGGCCCTGGAATTAACTATTCAACATGGGAAATTGTCTTGAAAAAATGTTATTTCCTATCTATCCAGAATATGATGTTAGGTACCAGATGAGCTATTTATAGTACTTCAACCCCATCTCAACACTTTATAGAATTTAACTCAAATAATTATTTACATTTTACTATTTTACTTTATTAAATTAATAGGTAATGATAATTTTATATATGTATGAATACCATTTAAATCCTTTGTAGTATTTAAACATATGTTTTTATATATGCTTTCTTTCTCCTATTGTTTGTATGTGTGTATGTATACATAAATATAAATGAATGTACAAATATGTAATATATTTGATATATTTATCGCATGCATTGCCTTCTTTATTCTTAAAATACCAATGGAAGAATCATGAACACTTGCTAACATGTGTTATCTATGGAAAAGAGATGGGTGGGTGAGGGATAAGAGTGGAAGAAATACCCTTTATAAAATATTACTTTTAATCTGCCATATTTCAAATAATACAGATGTATTGCTTAATAAAAAAATGTGAATACATATATATAAATAAAATATTTAAAATGAAATTATTTCTGGTATATAGTGTTACAGTTAGAAATATAAATACATCACAAGATTAATTATTCATGTATGAAATTGCCAAAATATTACCTCCTTACTATGAAGAATACAGTCTTTGCTTTCTACTGAGCTCAAGTTGTAAAATATAGGTTTTGCATATATAAATAATGTAGTTAAAAGCAATAGTGAAACATACAAATAATGAATGTATATAATTATATATTTAAATAACAGTTAAAAGCAATAGTGAAACATACAAATAATGAATCCTATTAACTTGACATAATAGATATGCAAACATCTATACAATAAATATGAAATGTTTGTATGCCCAATATATTTTTGGTTTTGTTTAGTATTTAATATAATTAAGCATGTTTTCAAAGTTGAAGCTTAATACATAGTTATTTAAAATATTTCAGTGCTCAAGAGCAGATCAAGCATTAATTTTAGTAAATAAGGCAAGAAAAATTAAAGTAAATTACTATTTCCTGCTTCCAAAATTGTTTATGGACATGTGGCAAAATATACTGTCTATAGTATTATGCAGAATTAATGGGTATGCAGTGATCTGCGTCTGGAGTACATAGGTCTCTAAGGTTTCAGGGTTGTTCTGGTGTGAGGGAATACGTGGAGTAGATTCATTATATTGTTATTCATTCTTTCTATCTCCTAAAGTCATTTATAATTTGAAGTCTACTTTCCTCTCTTACAGTGCTGGGCTATGACCAGAATGGGGCTTATCAGGGAGTCAGTTAGTACCTTTTTGGAAAACACATATGCACCTATTATCACAAAATGATTTGTTTTCCATATGTAATTTATTTTACTCATAGTTGATTCTTTTTGCTTGCATTACTGTAGTTTTCCACTTGCTTTTGATATTGCTGTTTTTCAATGAAAAGAATACTCCCAGGAAATGTATAGCCTCTGTGTTTACCCTGATTTTGATCATCTTAAGATTTTTGATTTTTGTTTTGTTGTAATAAGACACAACACTTTTATTGTAATAATGACAATTGTAAGAGTTTGAAATATTCCCACACATTTTATAATTAAGTAGATAACTATAACTAGCCAAGTGTTTCCAAAATTGCCTCTAATTTCCAGAAAGGAACGAAGTTACCATTAAAGAATTGTGTATTATTTTCCTTGTTTCTAATTCTAGAAGGTTATGAATCAGAAATGAAGTTTGAAAACCAGCTCTAGGTTCTATTTTTCCTTTCTTAAACAGATTTTTTGAAATCTTTGTGTTCATATGAATAGAGAGATGTTGCAGTCATAGTCAAAATAGAAAAATGTTTTCACTTAATTTTTTTATATAATTTTATTTATTTTATTTTTTTAATTTTGCTATCAATAATGTACAATTACATGAACAACATTATGGTTACTAGACTCCCCCATTATCAAGTCCCCACCACATACCCTATTACAGTCACTGTCCATCAGTGGAGTAAGATGCTATAGAATCACTACTTGTCTTCTCTGTGTTATACTGCCTTCCCCATGTCACCCCCACTACATTATACCCTTTTTCCCCCCTTATACTTCCCTTCCCTCCCATCCTCCCCAATCCCTTTCCCTTTGGTAACTGTTAGTACATTCTTGGGTTCTGTGAGTCTGCTGCTGTTTTGTTCCTTCATTTTTTTGTTTGTTCTTATACACCACAGGTGAGTGAAATCATTTGATACTTGTCTTTCTCTGCCTGGCTTATTTCACTGAGTGTAATACCCTGTGCCTCCATCCATGTTCTTGCAAATGGGAGGATTTGTTTTCTTCTTATGGCTGAATAGAATTCGATTGTGTATATGTACCACATCTCCTTTATCCATTCATTAATCCATAAATTCACTTAGGTTGTTTCCATTTCATGGCTATTGTAAATAGTGCTGCAATAAACATAGGGGTGCATATGTCTTTTTCAAACTGGGCTGCTGAATTCTAAAGGTAAATTCCTAGGAGTGGAATTCCTGGGTCAAATGGTATTTCTATTTTTAGCTTTTTAAGGAACATCCATACTACTTTCCACAATGGTTGAACTAGTTTACATTCCCACTAGCAGTGTAGGAGGGTTCCATTTCTCCACATCCTCGCCAATATTTGTTATTGTTTGTCTTTGAATGTTGGCCATCCTAAATGGTGTGAGGTGATATCTCATTGTGGTTTTAATTTGCATTTCTCTGATGATTAGCAATGTGGAGCATCTTTTCATGTGCCTGTTAGCTATCAGAATTTGTTCTTTTGAGAAGTGTCTGTTCAGCTCCTCTGCCCATATTTTAATTGGCTTATTTGCTTTTTGTTTGTTGAGGTGTGTGAGCTCTTTATATAATTTGGATGTCAACCCCTTATTGGATATGTCATTTATGAATATATTCTCCCATATGGTAGGATGTCTTTTTTGTTCTACTGATAGTGCCCTTTGCTGTGTAGAAGCTTTATAGTTTGATATAATCCCACTTGTTCATTTTCTTTTGTTTCCCTTGCCTGGGGAGATATGTTCATGAAGAAGTTGCTCATGTTTGTGTCCAAGAGATTTTTGCCTATGTTTCTTCTAAGAGTTTTATGGTTTCATGACTTACATTCATTTATTTGATCCATTTTGAGTTTACTTTTGTGTAGTTAGACAATAATCCAGTTTCATTCTCTTACATGTAGCTGTCCAGTTTTGCCAACACCAGCTGCTGAAGAGGTTGTCATCTCCCTATTGTATATCTAAGGCTCCTTTATCATATATTAATTGACCATATATGCCTGGGTTTATGTCTGGGCTCTCTAGTCTGTTCTATTGGTCTATTAGCCTATTCCTGTGCCAGTACATAATTTTCTTGATTACTGTGGCTTTTTAGTAGAGTTTGAAGTCAGGGAGCATAATTCCTCCTGCTTTATTCTTCCTTCTTAGGATTAGTTTGGCTATTCGGGGTCTTTTGTGGTTCCATATGAATTGTAGAACTATTTGCTCTAGTTCATTGAAGAATACTGTTGGTATTATGGTAGGGGTTGCATTGAATCTGTAGATTGCTTTAGGCAGGATAGCCATTTTGACAATATCATTTCTTCCTATCCATGAGCATGGGATGTATTTCCATTTATTGGTTTCTTCTTTAATTTCTCACATGAGTGTCTTGCAGTTTTCAGAATATAAGTATTTCACTTCCTTGGTTAGGTTTATTCCTTGGTATTTTATTCTTTTTGATGCAATTGTGAATTGAATTGTTTTCCTGATTTCTCTTTCTGCTAGTTCATCATTAGTGTATAGGAATGCAACAGATTTCTGTGTATTAATTTTGAATCCTGCTACTTTGCTGAATTCAGATATTAGATCTAGTAGTTTGGGAGTGTATTCTTTAGGGATTTTTATGTACAATATCATTTCATCTGCAAACAGGGACAGTTTGACTTCTTCCTTGGAAGTCTTGATGCTTTTTATCTCTCTGTATTGTTTGATTGCCATGGCTAGGACCTCCAGAACTATGTTGAATAAAAGTGGAGAGAGTAGCATCCTTGTCTTGTTCCCAATCTTAAAGGAAAGACTTTCAACTTCTTGCTGTTAAGAATAATGTTGGCTCTAGGTTTGTCATATATGGCCTTTATTATGTTGAGGTACTTGCTCTCTATACCCATTTTGTTGAGAGTTTTTATCATGAATGGATGTTGAATTTTGTCGAATTATTTTTCAGCATCTATGGAGATGATCATGTGTTTTTTTGTCCTTTTTGTTGATGTAGTGGATGATGTTGATTTTCAAAAGTTGTACCATCCTTGTATCCCTGGGATGAATCCCACTTAATCATGATCGATGATATTTTTGATATTTTTTTAAATTCGGTTGGCTAATTATTGTTGAGTATTTTTGCATCTATGTTCATCAGGGATATTGGTCTGTAATTTTCTTTTTTTGTGGTGTCTTTGCCTGGTTTTGGTATTAGAGTGTTATTGGCCTCATAGAAGGAGTATTCCCTCATCTTCAACTTTTTGGAAAACTTTAATGAGGATGGGTATTAGGTCTTCTCTAAATGTTTGATAAAATTCAGCAGTGAAACCATCTGGTCCAGATATTTGTTCTTAAGTAGTTTTTTGGTTACCAATTCAATTTCTTTGCTGGTAATTGGTCTATTCAGATTTTCTGTTTCTTTGTGGGTTAACCTTGGAAGCTTGTATTTTTCTACAAAGTTGTCCATCAGTTTGTTACCATACAATTTCTCATAGCATTCTCTCATAATTCTCTGTATTTCTGTGGTGTCTTTAGTGATTTTTCCTTTCTCATTTCTCATTCTGTTTATGTGTGTAGACTCTCTTTTTTTCTTGATAAGTCTGGCTAGGGGTTTATCTATTTTGTTTATTTTCTCAAATAACCAGCTCCCTCTTTCATTGATTCTTTCTATTGTTTTATTCTTCTCAACTTTATTTATTTCCACTTTAATCTTTATTATGTCCCTCCTTCTACTGACTTCGGGCCTCATTTGTGGTACCTTTTCTAGTTTCATTAATTGTGAGTTCAGACTGTTCATTTGGGATTGTGCATTTTTCCTGAGGTAGGCCTGTATTGCAATATATTTCCCTCTTAGCTAAGCGTTCACTGCATCCCACAGTTTTTGTGATGTTAAATTATTGTTGTCATTTGTCTCCATATTTTGCTTGATCTCTGTTTTTATTTGGTCATTGATTATTTAGGAGCATGTTATTAAGCCTCCATGTGTTTGTGGGCTTTTTGTTTTCTTTGTATAATTTATTTCTAGTTTCATACCTTTGTGATCTGAGAAGCTGGTTGGTACAATTTCAATCTTTTTGAATTTACTGAGGTTCTTTTTGTGGCCTAATATATGATCTGTTCTTGAAAATGTTCCATGTGCACTTAAGAAGAATGTGTATCCTGTTGCTTTTGGCTGGAGTGTTCTGTAGATGTCTGTTAGGTCCATCTGTTCTAATATGTTGTTCAGTGCCTCTGTCTCGTTACTTAGTTTCTGTCTGGTTGATCTGTCCTTTGGAGTGAGTGGTGCGTTGAAGTCTCCTAAAATGAATGCATTGCATTCTATATCCCCCTTAAATTCTGTTAGTATTTGTTTCACATATGTAGGTGATCCTGTGTTGGGTGCATTGATATTTATAATAGTTAAATCCTCTTATTGGACTGACCCCTTTATCATTATGTAATGTCCTTCTTTGTTTCTTGTTACTTGTTTTGAAGTCTATTTTGTCTCATACAAGTACTGCAACTCCTGCTTTTTTCTCCCTATTAGTTGCATGAAATATATTTTTCCATCCCTTCACTTTCAGTCTGTGTATGTCTTTTGGTTTGAAGTGAGTCTCTTATAGGCAGCATATAGATGGGTCTTGTTTTTGTATCCATTCAGTGACTCTATGTCTTTTGATTGGTGCATTCATACCATTTAAATTTAGGGTGATTATCTATAGGTCTGTACTTATTACCATTGCAGGCTTTAGATTCATGGTTACCAAAGGTTCAAGGGTAATGCCCTTACTATCTAACAGTCAAATTTAATTCACTTCCTATGCTGTGTTTGCATTTCTGTGGTGTCCTGAGTGACTTTTCCTTTTTCATTTCTGATTCTATTTATGTGTATAGACTCTCTACAATGCACTGTAGAGGTGGTTTGTGGGAGATAAATTCTCTCAGCTTTTGCTTATCTTAAAATTGTTTAATTCCTCCTTCAAATTTAAATGATAATCTTGCCGGGTAGAGTATTCTTGGTTCAAGGCCCTTCTGCTTCATTGCATTAAATGTATCATGCCACTCCCTTCTGGCCTGTAAGGTGTCTGTTGAGAAATCTGATGATAGTCTGATGAGTTTTCCTTTGTATGTGATCTTTTTTCTCTCTCTAGCTGCTTTTAAATGTCTGTCTTTATCCTTGATCTTTACCATTTTAATTATTATATGTCTTGATGTTGTCTTCCTTGGGTCCCTTGTGTTGGTAGATCCTGTACCTCCATGGTTTGAGAGACTATCTCCTTCCACAGATTGGGGAGGTCTTCAGCAATTACCTCCTCAATGACACTTTCTATCCCTTTTTCTCTCTGTTCTTCTTCTGGTACCTCTACAATCCGAATACTATTCCATTTGGATTGGTCACACAGTTCTCTCAATATTGTTTCATTCTTAGAGATTCTTTTTTCTCTTTGTGTCTCAGCTTCTTTGCATTCCTCTTCTCTAATTTCTATTCCATTTACTGTCTCTTCTACTACATCTGATCTGCTTTTAAATCCCTCTGCTGTATGTTTCATGTCAGATATGGTATTTTTTAATGATTGAATCTCTGTCTTAAATTCATTCCTGAGTCCTTGAATATTTTTCTTTACTTCCATAAGCATGTTTATGATTTTTATTTTGAACTCTCTTTTAGGAAGATTGGTGAGTTCAGTTTCATTCGGCCCTTTTTCTGGGGTTTATGAGATTTTGGTCTGAACCAGGTTCTTTTGACATTTAATATTTCTATGTGGTGCCCTGTAGTGCCCATAAGCTCCTGTCGTTGGAGCTGCTCAGCCCCTAGAGTGAGGTTGGGGTTGTTGGGGCACGGAGCTGGTGCCTGGAGGGAGGAATGATCTCTTTCCTGATTTCCATCTGCAGTGCCTGTCTCCAGTATCACAGCCAGTGGGCTGAGCAAACAGGTGTAAGCCTCTGTGCTTGGCGTATCTAGCTGATGTAGGCGGGGCCTCCCACTGGGTGACCTGATGCCAGCTCAGTGACTGCCGTTTTGTGAGCCGGTGCTGTCAGGCCAGGAGGAAGCCTGGGAAGGCTGTGTATCACAGTGAGTGGCCTCGGAGCTGAGCTGGCAGCCAGGGGGATGGAGTGCCTAAAGCCCCTCATAGTTCCCAAACTTCTGGGCATAGCACACTCAGACAACCGTGTCCAGTTCTCCCCTCTCCAGTGCAGCAAGCTCCAGATAACCCCCGCCCCCTCAGCAGCCCCCTCACTGCTAGGAAGCCTCTCAGGCCACCTGCCTTTCCTCTGTCACAGAGCAGGTGGATGTGGATCCCGTCCTCCACAAATGGCCAGAATGTCAGTCTCTCAGGCACTCCTCCTGTCCCAGCTCTCCAACCTCCAGAGCACCACACAGAGTAGGTTTCTCCAGGGCTAGGTGTTTAGTAGTCCCATGCTTCCACTCCCTCCCTGCTCTGTTTCTCTTCCTTCTGCCGGTAAGCTGTAGTGGGGGAAGGGCTTGGGTCATGCTGGATGTAGGCTTTCATACATTACCCTGTTTTGTCTGGTCTGCTGTGTTCGTGATGTCTGTATGCAGTCTGGTTCAGCCTTCTTTCCTTTTGCTTTTTTATGGTTAGTTGTATTAGTTGACTATATTTTCATACTATTTGTGGTTTAGGGAGGTGTTCTCTGTCTCACCTCTCATGCCGCCATCTTGAATCCCCCAATCATCTTAAGATTTTATAAAAATCTTAAAAAAATGCCATTGAACTTAAATATGCATGTCTGTGTTATTGAACAAAATATCAGAAAACATTTTAGTATTTATTTATATTACCCTATAAAAATGAATTTTTTTTTCTCTTGCTTTAACTGTTTTACACTTGCCTTTTATTCTCAAACTCTGCTTACTCCCACTTCCAGACTCTGTCTCTAAATGTTGGGAGTCCCAGGGCTCAGTATGGGCCTCCATTCTCTTTCCTGACTACATAATAACCCCATGTAAACTCTCCGTATGTAACTTTATCCAGTAGCATAGCTTTATATAACATCTATATGCTAAGGACTTCCATATGTAAAAGCATATATTACTTCAATTTTTAAAAATATTAGCTATCATAATTTTTCAAGTAATATTTGGATTAATTCTTGGTGCCTGGATCATGTAAGAAAGTATAATTCAGTACAGTGATATCCTTGTGTACTAGGCAAGAGTGTGAACTTTAACATAAGACAACCTAGATTTATATAAGCACCTCAAGTCATACCAGCTGTGGTTTCAAGTTATTCAAATTCTTTTTTCACTTGTTAATACTATAAAAATTGGGTAAGACTGGACATGAAAAGACTTATTCATGAACTGAATGGAAATTACTTAGCTAGAGCCCATATGTGTTCAGTAATTGGTATTATTGTTGTTAATATTGCTTATAAGAAAAAAACTTGTTATGTGATATATCAGCAACTTATAAAATATACTGGACCTTACTCGACCTCAAAATATCAATGATATAACATTTTTTTCACAAATGCTTTTTAAGAGTTAATGCAAATATTGGAGAGTTTATGAAGTGATGAACCTTGGAAGTCAAAGAAGTGTAGTAGAAAAAGCGCTCTTGTTTTAATCACAATTTAACAGTTATTAAGTGGTGGTATTCAGTTGTTAGGCAACCATAGGGACGTATTTTTGGGAAAATGCCTGTGCTGTAATGCACAAAAATTTAATGATCACTTCTCTTAAAATTAACAAGCTGCATCACTTTTTACAAGGCACTTATTTTCCACTTTCTCACTGGTACAAAGGATGAGATAAACTAGAGGCAGTAATATGTAATAGTGAAGTAAATAAAAACATGAATTTTTGAGTTTTAAATCCTATTTATTTCATGTTGTAAAATCCACACGAGCAATAAAATTTGGGGATATTACTAAACCACTTGTCTTCTGCATCTGTGTAGTATGCTTAAAAAGTTTCAATTAAAGATATATGAAAACCTTGCATGGTGACTGACAATAAGCTAAGAACAGTAAGTATGAATTATTATTAAATAACCATTAAATTGCTATTAATTTTTCAGTTCTCAGAATCTAAGTTTCATTATCAGTTTATTTTCTAGAAGACACACATCGATTTTTAAAAAGTTTCCCTTGCAAGTAAATTGCAAGTAATTACTACTAATGTTCATGAGAAATAGTCACCATTTTTACTGGACATTAAATACAGTAAATTAGACCTGTTGATTTATTAATATAATTCTATTTCTGTTAGTTCCCAAGTTATACAAAAGACATTTTACATCAAGGGAAAGATAAATTAATTTAGGAACTATGTAACTTCTATGATATTTAATCAAAAGTGTTTTTTGAAATCAAAGAACGGGAGTTTTATATAAATCAGCTGAGTATGTAAGACTATGTTAAATAAATGATCTTATAAAAACATAAAATTGTATTGTATTTGCTTATTTAAATATAAATATTCACATATATGTATATATATACATACGTATTATATTTATAAACATCACAAAACATGACATATTTCTCTATCTTTCCCACATTTGGATATGACAATGAAAAATAAATAAATGCTGTTAGCATTAAAATAAATTGGGCAAGTTAAATCTTTCCTATTAAGCAGTAGGTACAGAGTCCATTGTAATTTCTTCATAAATATAACATTAACAAAGAATAAGCTTCTAAATATACATTTATCAAAGAAGAAAAAATGTATTAATATAAGCAAAACAGCATGAAGAAAAGCATGTCATATTAAAAAATCATTTAAATAACTGATGTATTTTGAACATGGAGAACAATTTTAGTATAAACCAAAAGGTACAATTTTCCTCCAAATTTGTGCAAAAGCATCTTTATAGCAATTCAAACTTGAATATTTAGGAACTAAGAAACATTATGTTTGACTGATCTGCTAATTCTCTTTTCAAGTACACTTTTTTATAAGTTTAAAATGTCTGTGTCCATTTATTTGTACTTAGAAATTATTATCACAGGCCTTCATTGACACTATCAGATGCAACTGGATTCTTATCTCATATTTTTAGAAGATCTAATTACAACATTGGCTGACAGTTAGCCTCTTCTAATCACAAGTTCACCTAATTGAACAAAGTTAATTGAAGGTACCAGACCATGTCACCATTCTGGCTTATATAAAGAGGTTGAGACCCCAAGAAAATTAAGTCAATTGAATTCAAACTGGTGCTATGTTCTATGTTATTATTCAAAATCCAGATTGTTTTCTTGCTAACAAGTATAAAATAAAGCTACATTTTTTCTTTTAATCCAATAAAAATATACCTCAAAATAATGTTTATATAATATGTTAGATTTAACATTCAGATCTCTGATATACTTTCTTTGTAACCAATAAATCAATTTGATTACTGTTGGCATTCAATGATAAGTCATTTATGGTTGATGTATAAAATGGAAGGCTGTGTGCATGTTTGCAAAAAATGGTACAGTCCTGGCATGATTTTTCCCCCTCATATACAAATATGTGTTGTTTTCTATATGTACTTCCCAACAAAATATTTTCAAAGCAATATTTACAAGTTGTCATATGAATCTATTTAAAAATATTTCCCTTAATAAATTTCTATTATATCTATGAATATATAATAGATATAACAGGTGAGAGCTATCTTGACTGAATGTTGGCATCTGAATCCAGTATTCTTTCATTTGCAATGAGAAATCTCATATTACTGAGACTGAAAAGTGAATATAGTTCCAGAAGAAGGAAGCAGGGATGGCTTTATACATTACTGTATTAGAAAATCATTCTCCAGTAAGTTGTATTTTTCCATGGGTCTGTTTAACATAGTCATCATCCATTTGGTTACAAAAAAGAATCTCTCTCAATTAATATATTTGATAGATTTTAAATTGCCCTACCAAATTCTATCAAAACTTTTTTTAAAAATCTATTAGTAAGAAAACATCCCTTAAGAGGTGAACATTAGTTCATTTTTTTCTTTATGTGCAGTGGAGTGAGAATCATCATGCTATATATATGTCAGCTAAGTTTTTAATTATATCTGTCCACTTTGAAGCTTTTTAAGAAAGATTTGAATCAGCTTTTGAGCAAGAATAAGTGATTTTTAAAAATAATGAGTGTGAAACATTTTAAGTCATATGAAGGTAAAGCTTCATGTTAGAAATGAGGCTAATTACTCAGGAAGTAAGTCAAAGAGAGGTAACATTTCCCAAACTTGTTGCCAACAGAAAGATAAAGTTGTCTGTCAGTTTTTCACCTTTCTCTGAGATAAAGAATCACTCAATGTTAACTGCTTTATTTTACAACCTTTTAAAAAAGTTGTTTTGGGACAATATCCCTTTGTTTCTTCCAAAGATTATTTGTCTTAAAATTGTAAATATATCCTTTGAAAGGAAAAGGAAGGGAGTTTATATTATAGGAATCACTTGCAAAAGTTTTCAAGGCCAGACCTGGCACACTGGGGTTTGTTTAAGGCAGGATTTCTAGTTATAACACGGAAACACTATTGCTATTTAATAACTAAGATAGATGCCTAGTTCAAAAGTCACATACCACTGTGGAGAGATTAGAAATATGAGTTAGCATGTCAATAACTGCAGTATACTTAGACACAAATGGACATTAAATCTATTTTATATAACTCCAAATTGGTTAGTACGTCAAAGGAAATCACAAGTACTGTAATTCCAGTTCAGTGAGGTTGGGTAAAAAGGATGCTCATTATTTACTTATAATGAAAAAATGAAAAAGAATAAGAGCTGTTTTGTGAATGCCATAAATGATTACTGATTTCAGAATTCCAAACAATTCCAATTAATTTGAACTTGTAAGATCAAACCTATGTGCAAAATAGGATTTGTGTTTCTTGAACAAGTTTACAACTCCAGTAATATTTCATAAATATTTTTTAGCATCTACAATGCCCCTGGGAAGTCAGAAAAAAAAATGAAAAGAAATAGATAACCCTGCTCTGGAGCCTAGTGGAGCTCCTAATAGAACTCAGTGACAAGTATAAAATGTTGTGGGTTAAATCGTGTCCCTACAATGCTGAAATCTTAACCCCCAGTAGCTCAGAATGGGACCTTATTTGGAAGTAGGGTCTCTACAGAAATACTCAAATTTAAGCTAGGTCATTAGGGAGGCCTGAACCCAGTATGTCTGGTGACCTCATTAAAAGACCAATCTAAGAGACAGACAGGTGTGCAAGGAGGGCACCATGCAAACATGACAGTGGCCACCTACAAACCAAAGAGAGACACCACACACAGCCTTACCTATTTAACTCTCAGAACTCTGTCAAGACCTTGGTTTCAGACTCCTAGTGTCCAGAATTATGGGACAGTTCATTTCTGTTATTTAAGCCAACACAGGTTGTTTATGGTATTTCATTATAGAAGCCCTAGCAAATTAATTCAGAGAGGGAATGTTGAAATACAAAATTGCAAAATAATCTATCAGATGGTCATAACTTAATTTTAGAATGCATTACTTAGCATTACTTAGCATAGCTTGATCCCCATCTAATAATTTCCTCTCTGTCTTTTGAGGGCAGATCAAAGATTGGCCTTTCCTCAAGATGTTCTTAATTTTTTGCTATTCTTTTCCCTCTACTGTATGTACCCCAAGGATGACCTTGTTGTTATTTACAATAATCATTTTCCTATGTCTTTTTTTTAATCAGATATTTGTGAATAGCTGAAGGCATGTACTGTGTGTAATGGCATCTTTTTATCTTTCATTAACCTTAGAAGAATGTATTACTATAATAGGTCCTCAGTATTTGTATAATAAATTTACTTTCTCCTACCACACAACCTTTTTTTCTAGCTGCCCCTCCATCTTACTGTAAGAAAACATGTCCCTTTATGTAAAGTTTGCTTCTCATTACCTTAAAATTCAAAGTTAATTTAAATGCTATTTAATATGCCTTCAAAACGCTAATTCATGAATCTCAATGAAATGCACAAAGTTTAAAGTTGACGGGCACTGTAAATTATCCTCCAAAAGCATTAATTTACTCATTATTGCAATACCATGATTTTTGCATGGTTAAATTTAAAAGTAGATAATACAAAGTCACTCTTTGGGTATTTTAATCAATATATACATGGCAGACACTGTTGGATGCTTAAAAGTACAGTTCATCCTCCTCTTTTTCCTTGAAAACAAGATCTGAATTGGGTTCAGGAATCAGGCAATACCTATGCTTTTAGAGATTCTTGGACTTACTCAGCAACTCACTCAGTGAGTATCTATTGTACACTTGACTGTTTGCTTGGCACAGGGATACAGAAACTAGCCCTTCCCTCAGGGAGCTTACATTATGGTAGGAGGAGAAGACAATAAACAAAACAACAGGTTTCTAACTCATCACCATTAATGCACAGTGATGTATTAACACACCATTAATGCCTATTAAAAATAAATAAATAAAGCAGAGCAGAGTATAGGAAATGCAGATGGGGTCAACAGTTTTGCGGTTGTAGATGGGGCATGAATGGTCAGGAAAGGCCTCTGCAAGAAGGAAGTGTTTGGGTAAGGCCTGAAGAGGTGAGGTACAGTCACGGGGACATTTGGAGGCCCATAGCTGTAGGTAAAAGGCATGCCTAGTCAGGGAGCTTTTTCTGGCATATTAAAGGAACGATATGGAGGCAGAATGAATGGGTGGGGAGTGGTAACAGATGAGGTCCTAAAGGTTGGTAGGGCAGAGGAGTGAGTAGCGTTTGTGTAGGGCTTTGTAAGTCATTTTAAGAACTTTGATTTGGTTGGTTTTGTTATTGTTGTTGTTTGTTTTAACTGGCTCAGGAATTCTCTGGAGAGCATGGAGCAGTGGACCTATATGGTCTGATTTAAATTTTTAACAGAACCACTCTGGCTGCTATGTTAAAGATAGATTAAAGAGTGGAAGCAGAGAGGCCAGGTAGAGATGATGATGATTTGGGTGGGAGTAATAACAGTAGAAGTGAAGAAATGGGGTAAATTCTGCCTATTTTTAAAAAGTCAGGACCAAGGTTATTTGCCAAGGGACCTGATGTGAACTGAAAGGAAAACAGAAATATCACAGATAACTGAATTATTTTACATCTAAACTGAAAAGATAAATTTGCAATTCAATGAGATGGGAATATTATGAAAGTAGTATCATGATATCAGGAGATCAATTGAAATATATAAAATTTGATACAATTATCATCCATTCAAGTGAAGATATCTAATAGGAAATTGGGTATACAAATCTGGATCAAATGTAGTTAAAATTTGAAAGTCATTGGTGAGTGAAAGCATATTATTGGTGAGTGAAAGTATATTTAATAATTTGTATGTCTATCATTCTGCTAGATCATTTCACCTACTGTATGTGTGCAGAGAGTTCGTAGAAGACATCCAAGAGCTGAGTCCTGGACACTCTGATTAGAAGTCAAAGAAATGAAAAAAAATCAGCAAAAATGATTAAGAAAGAAGTCTCAGTGATGGAAGGAGAACCAGGAGAGTGTGGTGTACAAGAAGTCAGGAGAAGAAATGCTTCTATGATAAGTAAGTCATCACTATTTCAGACATTGTCTAGTAAATCCATTAGGGTAGAAATATCCCAGTTCATTGGATTTAGTGTTGTGGAGTTCACTGATGTCAGAACAAAAACAGTTTTGGTAGCGTGGTGGAGTAAAGCACAGTGGGAATGGCTCTGAGAAAAAATGGTGACAATGACATAAGGTGTAGTAAATATAGATGACCATTTGAGGAAATTTTTGTAATGAGAAAAATGAAGTAAAGATATATGTGGGTTTAAAAAAGAAGGGAGAGTATCCTTTAGTTTTTGTTTTTAAGATGGGGGAAGTAAATAGTTGGCTGCTGAGAAAGATCTTGTAGAGAACATGTATGGACGATGCAGAAAAACAGGAAATGCCCCATTGGATTCATGTCACTAAATAGAGAGAAGGGTTAAAATCTAGCATATGTATGGATGATTGGTCTTGCCTAGGGGTAGAGATGGTTGGCCTATAATAAGACTGAAGTCATACTATACCGGTGGTACACGTGGTAGAGAAAGGTTGTGTCTCTTTTTGTGATGTAATAGAAAATACATATTTTTGTCTCTATTTCTGGTTCCTGGCCCAGAGCTCCTAAAACCCTTGAAAATTCCTAAGTGATGAGAGCACTAGGAGCATATTTTTCTCTAATGAGGCAACTCTGGCTGGGCTCCTGGGTGGCTTCTGGCTGGGGTCTGGTCACCACAAAGACCATATACCATAATTAGAAGCTTATAAATTTATGTTCCCACACCCACTTCTCCAAAGAGGGGAGAGAGGTTGAAAGTATAATTAATAATTGTAGAGAAAGACAAATATCGTAGTATTTCACTTATTTGTGGAATCTGACAGCAAAACAAAACAAAAATGAACAAAAAGCAGTAGACTCACAGACACTGACAAGCGGTGGTTACCATGGGGGAGGGGTTGGGGTGGGTGGGTGGGGAGGATGAGTGATAAAGGGGCAAATATTCCCAATTATAGTATAAGTTGGCCACAAGGATGGCAGTACAGCATGAAGAATATAGCCAATGATTCTGTAACATCTTCCTATGTTGACAGTAACTGCAGTACTTGGGATGAAGATTTAATAATGTGGGTAACTGTTGAACCACTGGGTGTATACTTGAAACCAATATAAGACTGTATATCAATATACTTGAATAAAAATAAATTAAAATAATTGATCAGGTCTACATGAGGAAGCCATAAAAATCCCAATAGTATGGGATTTAGGGAATATCCAGGTCCGTGAACACATCTACATACGTGGAGAGTGACAGGAGGGTGACTTACCCCAGCTCGTACACGCAGGACTGTCCCAGACTCCAGCCTTCGTATCTGTATCTCCTGATCTGGCTGTTCATCCATATCATTTGTCATATCCTTTAATAAAATACCTTAGTAAGTATTTCCCTGAGTTCTGTGAGCCAATGAGGTGGAGGTCACGGGAACCTCCGATCTGTAGCCAAGCTGGAAAGGAGTTGTCAGTAACCTGGGGATTTAACCACTTCTGATTGGCACCTGAAGTGGGAGGCAGTCTCCTGAGACTGATCCTTTAACCCAGGCATCTGACTCTGTCTCCAGGTAGGAAATGTCAGAACTGAGTTAAATGGTGGAACATCTAGCTGGTGTCCTAGCATTGCATGGTGTAAGAAAAAAAGCCCAGACATTTGGAGTCTTGAGTGAAGTGTTCTACGTAAAAATAAAGGAGAAAGACAGGAGGATGTCTGAATTGAGTTTTCCCTATTACACTTCTGTTTGGCTTTCCCATTGGAAAGGAAGTCTTCAGCCAGGGGAATAAAATATGATTTTTGAGCAGCTTCAGCTTTTTGTAGCTTTCAGGGAGATGATATTTAAAGTGAGATATTTAGTGGGGATGCTTTGGGTATTATCTAGCTGCATCCTTGCCAGGTACAGGGAAGGAGTACGTAAAGAATTGGCTTTAACCAGTGATATTTCTGTGTCCAAGAAAATAAAAGACCTTAAGAAGGCAATCGAAGAGGGCATGGTCAAACCAAGGTTAAAGGTTTGCCTGGAAGTAGGAAAGGAGAAAAGGAAGAATCGGTAGGAAGTAATGGACAATGGAAAGTGGCAGAACCACTTGACTGAAAGTGCTAGTGAGATTGAAATAACATTTGAGTTAAGGAGTAGAGCAAAAGAGCTTAAACGATTGGATGTAAAGGTCAGAGATAAATGTCTGACACTGAAATGATGAAAAAGTTGTTGAAAATGACAAGTTTGAGGCTAAGATGATGGTAGTTAGTAGACAGCATGAGTATCAAGAAAGCATGATGGTTTTGCCAGGAACCCTGTTATCAAGGAGAGTTAAAAATATCGATCCTAGAAGCACATCAATCACTGAAAATACGTAAAATTTAAAAATTTTGTCATAAAGGGTTTCATAAAGCACGTAGCTTCTAATTATTAGTAGAACCTATTCTGCTGTCCATATTTTTATGTAATATAGAAAATTTGTACTTTTTTCTTGACAGTCTAATCATGGTTTTATCAATGCTATTTGGTTTTGGAAAGAACTAACATTTCATTTTGATGATTCTCTGCTGTACACTATTTTATTAACTATGCAATTATTTATTTTATTTTCTTCCTTATAGTTCCTTTTTGTAAAGTTTGCTAGACTTTTCCTACACTCCTGAGAAGAATATTTAATTTTCAATAAGCATGGAGAAGAATGGTTCATATACAGTCTTTTAAGATTTTTTGTTTCGTAAGATAAATAAGTGAAATATTTTGTTATAAGGTATGCATTTTTACATACTTTGAATATGTTCTTAAATTGGTCTGCAGAAGTATCGTTGCATTTCCTGTATCTTAAAAATACCAAATCAACAATTCTTGAAAAAAAAAATACTTGCCAATCTGATAAACCCAGATGGGGTTGTAGCTTTCATTTATTTGACTGAATCCAAGGTTTAATATTTTTATGTTATATTAATTTTTTATCGTTCTATAAGTTGTTTTCTTTTCCTTTGCACCATCACCTTTGAGTGGTTCATAAATTTTACTAATTTGGAAGATATTTTTATGTATTAAGAATATTTTCTTCTGTCATAAAACACATAAAAAATATTTTGCAAGTTTGTCATTAAATTTACATTTTATTTGTGTATTTTGACATATAGATTTAAAAAATTGAGTTAATATTTTGATATTATTTATCTTTTAATTTTTCTGCCTTTGATGTTATACTTAGAGATAACATTTTTATCCCCCAAATTACATAAGTGATAACCTATATTTTTATGATAAATTGTATAGATTTTAAACCAGTTGAATTAATTGGCTTGACTATAATGTCAATTACATGGTTGTGTTATCACAATTAATTATCCCATATTTTCCTTATGAAAGTTAATTTTTTGGTATATGAGTTGAGAGAACAGTTGGAAAATGTTCATGAATTTGAAGGGAAAGAAGATGAAGAAAAGTGCCTTTCTAAAAGTTAATATTTATCTGACTGTTCCACCTTGTTGAGAAGAGTACTATCACTAGTTGTATCTCTTTGGTATAACTTTTGACTAATAATATGTACTTATTATTACTTCCTGAGAATAGAAATAATAACAGGAAAACCTAGACACAATCATATACATTATTTATAAGCTGAAAACTATAGGTACTACAGTTTAAAACACAGGTAAGCTCAGAAATAGTTTAGGTAATTCCCACTTTAAAAAGTAGATGTTCTATGTAATTTGGCTAATTTGATTTTTGTTTTAGAAATCTACTTTTTGAAATGTTTAAATGTAGTTTTGTTTATTAATTTAAAGTACAGTTAGACTATTACAAATTTGTTTACCCCCTAAATTATTTTTATGTGTCCTTCGGGTTGTCTGCTAAATCATTATTGAGTTACTCCCCGTTTATGAGCAACTTACACTATTGAATTATACCAGGGGAAAAAAGTGTATAAAACAATCAGCTGAGATAATCTTATTTTGAAAAGAGACTGTATTTATTCAGAGCAGACTAGACTTTTAAAACTCTGAGTTTTATCAATTGCCTGTCTGCAACTTGTGGAAATCATATTAGAAGAAAACCAGTAACAATTTATTTTTATATAAGCATTATACATTGAAAATTACTTTATGAAACTTAAGATGAGTTGACAGACCAAAATTAAGCAGAGAGCAACCTTCTTATATGAATTAAAAATGATCTCTGTATTCTACATAGTATTTTACTGCATCAAATGCACAGACTAAATTGGAAGATAACCTTTGCATAACACTACAAAATCTTGACATGAAAATATGTGGGACTAGCTCTAACTCTTAAATAAAATGAATGGATTTTAACACTAATGAAAATAAAAAGTTGTAATATGCAAGTATTTTAAAAAGAATCTTCTGTACCCAGTTCAAAATTAAGTAATCCATTTGCAATCCTATTAAAACATGAGCTCTTATCCTTACCACACCACTGAAAATGTCTATTTCTTTTTTACCATCAATGATATCCTAATTTTCAAATGAAATTAACTGTTGCTTGATTTATTTATAATGCTGCTTAATATTGGTTACTCCAATTTTTTTAATCTATTTCTTTGACTTCTGGGATCTCATTCTCACCTACCTCTCCTTTCATTCTTCTAATTGTTATTTTGAGCTGCTTCATTATTTCCTTTCCCTCATCACCTAGAGTCATACTGTTAATAAATGAGAAAACAGTAGTACAAATTAATATCATAAATTCCAAACGCAAAATCTTCCCACTAGGTTTAATTGCCATAATAAACAGCTATCATAGCTGTTTCTTTCTATCACAGTTGCCATCACAGTAATGCAAATCATTCATTCATTCATTTATTTAAAAAGTAGATGCTGATTATCTGCTATGCACCAAGTACCATCTAGGTGTTACAGGCGAATCAGTGAACCATGCAGACAAGACGCCTTATGCTCCTGGAATTTGCATTCTTGCTGTAGGAAAGACCTTGAATAAGAAACACAGTAATAGTAAAGTGTATTGTACTGAAGACATGGTTTGTGTATGTGGCAAGAAGAATCAGGAACAATTGGGGAAGGAGTTACAATTCTAAGTTTAGCAACAGGATAGACCTCCATGAGGTGGTTGACACTGGAGAAAAAACTTGAAGAGTGTGAGCAAGTCAATAGGAAGATAATCTGGTAAAAGAACATTCCAAGCATTAGAAAAAGCTGTGCAAAAGCCAAAAGACTAAAGGGTCTCTGATGTGCTGAAGAACATAGAGGTCAGTGTGCTTAGAATGGAATGAGCAAGAGTAGTTCACAGAGTTTGAGGATTAATTACTAGGACCTGGGAAGCCATTTTTTTTTTATTCAAAACTTTGAATTTTACTCAAAGTGAAATGAGCAGACTTTGAAGGATGTGGAGTACGTGCAATTGACATTTTTAATGAATCATTCTGTCTATGGGGTTGTGAGGATTCAATAGACAAGGCAGGGATGGAGGCAGGTCGACCACCTACGGGGCTCTTCAAAGAATCCAAATGAGTCGCTGCTGTACAGAGGAGGGTCCCAGTGTGGTCTGAGATGTCTTCGGGCTCTGGGAGTGTTCTGAACACAGAATGAAAGGATATCTACATGCGAGAAAAAAGGATGACTCCGGATTATTTTCCCCTAACAACAAAGATGGAATCCACATCAATGGAGATGGAGAAACTGCATCTGGAGAGCAGTTAGCTAGGCTTCAGGAAGACAATACCAGAACCCGGATTTTGACACAGTAAGTATGACATGGCTATTACGTAACCACGAGGAAATGAAGGCTAAGCAGTTGAACTACACAGAAGTCTGAGGTTCAGGACAAATAACCTGGCTGTGTGTGATTTAATTCTGTAAGGTCAGCCAAGATCACTTTGTAAGTGAGTGTAAGCAGAAAAGAGAGAAAGAAAAGAGGACCAAGGCCTGAGCCCAGAACATTTGCTCATTATTTCCTACTCAAACTATCAGAAAAACTGCTGACTCTTCTCTGCATTTAATCTCTATCTTATCTAATAAATCAGTTCACTAGTATTATAATTGTTTTTCTACAACACTGGCATTATTTTGGATATTGCATCGTGAGAGAAAACAAAGCACAAAAATTTTACCCTGCTTCTCAGGGTGCTTAAGGACTTGGGCCATACTAGTTCGCTTTCTTCTCCTTCCCTTTCATAGCATGCTTTCTCTCATCAAAAAATCACCAAAAATTTTCATATTCCTATTTCTCCACAAGTCTTTCTATTTTGGAATGCTCTTACTAAGTGTTTATTCTTCTTTTCATTCATGATTTGAGAGTCACCACTTTTATGTAGATTTCCCTGATCTTGGTATTTAAATAAGTCCTTACCACCTCTGTACTCCTATGAGACTTGCATGCAATATCTTAGTGAAAAAATTGTATGTGCATATACACTATTACCCTGAGGATTTCTGGAAGAGTAATTTTATATCTCATATAAAAATGCATCTTCAACAACTAAAATAATGCACACAATAGAGTAGACATAGACTGAATAAATAAAAGAATGGAAAATTCAATAAAAAACATTAAATTATTTGGGTAGGTATCAGTAATCAGTTTTAAATTACACATAAGTGGTTACAAATATATTTGGTTATTTGGGTACATAGTATAATAGAATGTATCATAAATACTTATTACTAGATATGTATTCATTTTATTTATACTCTATCTATATAAATTATTTTATTATCTCTCTGGGTAATGAATCAGCCAAAAGAAACTGGAAATTTGTTTATCTGGAAAAACCATTTGATAACAGATGTAATGTATAAGGGGAGATTGATATAGTGAAGAACACTTTTTTAAAAATGTCAAGAATTAAAAGGAACAGAGAGAAATTCAAATGAATTGAGTGATTCAACAGAAAAGACAAAATAACATCAATATATATCAATGCAAGTCTTTAGTGCAAAGCTATTTTCATCTGGACTACTTTCTAAAATGACAAAATGAAATTTATCATTTGAAAAATAATGACATAAACAATCATTTCATTCTGACTGAGCATATTGTTTTCAAATTGTTTCTGATTAACCATGGTGGGATCATCTGAGGAGGGCAAAACAATCAATTCATTTGACAAGAGCTATGAGTACAATAAAGTATTTGACAATGCATTCTGATATTTCAAAATTGTAGAAGGATATAATAGTGTTGCAAGGGCCTGAGATGTGTTATTTCCTTTTTTAACCTTTTTATGTGCCATGTACTACAAACACATAAAATTATTTACCAAAAAACAGTGGCAGTGATATATTATATTCAATGACCACAGATGCTTTCCAATAGTACTTTTTATTTTCTTTTGGAAGATTATGGTTGTGTTGTTGCTATCGCATCAATTTTACTGCATTGCATAGAATCAATGTGTTTTTTGAGTTTTAATAAGTGGCAGAATATTTGTTGACTATTTTGCAGAGGTCTTGGTCATGTGCTTATCACTTTCTTTCCCTTCCCTCTCTCCTTTGTTCACTCCTTCTTTCCCTCCTCTTTTTCCTCATCATTTATTTCACCAAATACATACTGAAGGTATAATTGGGTATTTTGTTAGATGAGGATATAAATGAAATAGATGACACAATCCTGCCTTGGTGAAGTCATAATATGGTTAATGGCTTATAATAAATACAAAACCATTAAAATAAGACAGAAGTCATATGGTTAGGTACATAACAAGAGCCACAGGTCAAAAAATATTTAAAGTGCTATCAATTTCTGTGAATGGAGAGAGACTGATGTAGGATTGAATAACCAAGAGTCTATGTGGAAGATGTAAAAACTGTATAGTGTCTTGAATAATGGTGGGGTTTCTGTATGAGGACAGAACAAAATATACTAGAGAAAGGACATTTGGAAGGTTTAGGTATATAACTTCTTATCTAATCTCATATAATACAAGTCATATATAATCTTAAAGTACAGATAGATTGGGTATTAACCAAGAAGGATTTACTGAAATTACTTCATTAGACCACACCAATAATTCAAATATAAAGTAACAAGAGAGTTTCAGTAGAGAGGAGAGTTGGATTAGTCACAATAAACAGATTAATAAAGTAAAGGCAATTGGTTTAATGATTTAGGCATACAGGTGAGGACAGAAGTGTCCAATAGAACTTTCTTTTTTTCAAAGTGCTTAAAATCAATTAAATTTTAAAGAGAAAGAACATAATCCTTACCTTTCACTTGAGAATAAGAGATGTTGGAGAAGAAATAAGTATATAAGAGAGCAAATTTTATTTTTTGTTTTTGGAGTGTATTTTTTAAGCAGCTCAGAAATGCATAGTCACAGGCAATGTTCCAAATGGACATCTAAAAAATTAGTCCTGTAAATATCCCTTTCTAGTATAAAGAAATTTTCCTGTATTATGTCATTTTAGTTTTATTTACTCAAGCCTAAAGACTTTAAAACTGGGTTTTATAATTTAACTTGCCATTTCTTTTTGCTCTGAATCTATTTATTTTGTGTGTTCCACTGCCTAAAATATCTTATACTTAAGTTAACTTATCCCTAAAATATGCTTATTAATTGGGGTTTTAGTCTGTAATGTACTATTTCTGTGGTATTGCTGTGCGCAGTTCAATTAAGTTCATCAATCATTTAAGTTCATCTCAAAATAAAAGAAAATGTTACCTCGCAGCATCACATCACGAAACCAATTTCTTAAACATAGAGTTCACCTCATAATGGTGATCAAGGCAGATTTCTAAAAGCTGAGAACAGAATCAGGTTTTTGGGAAATTGCTGTTCTACTTAGAAAACTAAGCAAAAACCATGAGCTTGTGTATAATCATTAAGTATAACCATATAACCTTGTAATTATTTTAATCTTCTCTTTAGACATTTAGAAAATTTCCAAGGTCGACGACCTTTCTGATGCACTAACAGTATGTGCTTATGAGTGAGGTAAAAATGACAAGGTACACTTTCTCAGGTTTGCGGAGGGATTTCAGACAAAAGAGCACCGCCTGTAGCAGATGTATTTGTGACGAAGAGATTTGTCTCCGGTATTTAAACAACAGCATACCAACACTGAAATTCCTTTGCTAACCTATTTCTGTGTAAGAGTTTAATGATGTGCTAGACATCATTCTTTCCTATAGGGCCTAATATCTCTTGAAGAAGACCCTCCAAAGGAATTCAAACTAAATAATAGAATCCATTCATATATGTCTTAATGGTTGACCAAAAAATGGGTTCTTGATATTCATTGACAGTCTTTCCAAATTGGGTGTTTTCTTTTAGATACGTGACAGATTGTGTAAGCATTCATTTAGTCTGTTTAACACACTTCATATACTCAATTACATAGCATTTAACATTAATAAATGTAGTAAGTTATTCAGGTTAATAATATATTATTACTTTCTTTACTGGTTATTTGTCCTTCTTTGCATCATATGTTCAGCAAATACAGTCGGTTTGTAGCATAGTGCATACCTGTTTTTTCCCCATGTACACTTTATATCATGTAATTGCTTCACAAACTTCCCTATTGTGCACACCTTCAGCTACATTTGACATCTGCTACGTAAAATGTTTGATGTTAAACTTAAAAGACATGGTGGTCTTTTCACAGATCTGCTTGTAACCTCCTTTAGTAAAGTCACATCCAGTATTTCTTCATTAAAAAAATATAAGAAGTACTGTGTCTACCATAATATTTTTGACATCAAAATACTTTTTTTACACCAAAACTATCTTCCCATTACTTGAAAAGTTAAAAAATAAAATTTACTTTTTAAAATTTTATTTTATAAGCAACAAAATGCACAAATCTTAGTGTACAGCTTGATAATGTGATATGGGTATATACTCCTGTAGCGATCACCCAGCTCAAGATATCAAACATTTCACTGTTTTTCCCCTTTCACTTATTTCACCCATCCCTTCACTCTGCTCTCATATGGCAACTACCAGTCTGTTTTGTGTATTTATGATTCTATTTCAGTTTGTTTGTTTGTTTGTTCATTCATTTGGTTTGTATTTTAGAATCCACATGTAAGTGAAATTATATAGTATTTGTCATTGTCTGACATTTCACTTAGCATAATACCCTCTAGGTCCGTCCACGTAGCCACAAATGGAAAGATGTCCTTCTTTTTTATAACTGAGTAAAATTCAATTACTATACATACCATCTCTTTTTTATTCATTCATCTATAAATGGACATTTAGGTTGTTTGCATATTTGTGGCAAAATATTATTGTATTTTGTATTATTGTAAATAATGTAAAATATGCTGCAATAAACGTAAGAGTACATAGATCTTTTCAGATTAGTGATTTTTTTTTCCTTCAGGTAAATTCCCAGAATGGAATTACTGAGTTGTACGGTATTTCTATTTTTAGTTTTTGAGTAACCTCCGTACTGCTTTTCAGAGTGGCTGCATCAATTTGCATTCCCACCAACGGTGCATGATAGTTCCCTTTCCTCCACATCTTTGCCAACATTTGTTATTTCTTGTCTTGTTGATATTAGTCATTCTGACTGGTGTGAGGTGATATCTCATGTGGTTTTGATTTGCATTTCCCTGATGACTAGCAATGTGGAGCATCTTTTCACGTGTCTGTTTGCCATCTATATATCTTCTTTGGAAGAATATTAAGGTCCTCTGACATTTCTAAATTAGGTTATGTGTTTTTCTGGTGTTCAGTTGTATGAGTTCTTTATATATTTTTGGAATGAATACCTTACCGGATATGTCAATTGCAAATATATTCCCCCATATAGTAGGTTGACTTTTCATTTTGCTGATGGTTTCCTTTGCTTCACAGATGTTTTTCAGTTTGATGTTATCCCATTTGCTTATTTTTGCTTTTGTTTCCCTTACTTGGGGAGACATAACCAGAAAAAAAAAATTACTAATGGTGGTGTTCAAGAGTTTATTGCCTATATTTTCTTCTAGGAAAAAAAAAAATTTTAATTTCAAACAGTAACCTATGAAGAGACACTAACAATAATTGACTGATATATTTAACAAATTTGTACTCATTTAATTGTATCATATTCTATACATCCTCATTAGAAAGGTACTTAATACCTTTAAGGGAACAAAAGCAAAACATAAAATTAAAATTAAACAGTAATTGCTATCCTCACAGAGATAAAAAAATGAGATACAAATGTTACAGAAAGAAATATTCAAAAAATAAGAGAAAGACTAATAAATACCATATTTCTTATATGACTTACATGTTAAAAGATAATCAGAAGCTGGAGTGCTATTTTCCTACAAAAACAAAATAATGAAATATATCACTATAAGTTAAACAAATAAATGTTTTCTCTGAAATGAATATTCTGTCATCTTAAGATTTCTGACACACTCAAATAGAAGGCTTATTCCCACTGGCACTCCCAGGCTCTATCCCCTATCATGCACCCAGAAAACAGAGATCCAAGACTATATTCATCTTAGTTAAACTATATGGTTTTTATCTGAGGAAATTGTCAAAAAAACATCCTTTTAAAACTTGCTTTTAGGAATCTCCAAATAAAATCTCTTTGGATATCTGATCCACTGTTATGGACTGAATGTATATGTTCCCCCACCCCTGAAATTCTTATACTGAAGAACCGACCCCCTGTGTGATCGTATTTGGAGATGGAGCCTCTAAAGAAGTAATTAGGGTTAAATGAAGTCATAGGCTGGAGTCCATATTCGATAAGATTAGTGTTCTCTCTCTCTACATGCATGCGCTGAGCAGAGGCCATGTGAGGACACAGCAGGTAGGTGGCTACCTATATCAAGAAGAAAACTCTAATCAGATATAGAATTAGCTGGAGCCTTGATCTTGAACTTCTAGCTTCCAAAACTGTGAAACAATAAACTTATGTTGTTTAAGCTGCCCAGTCTTAGTCCAAGATGGCCAATACATCCTCCAACACCCCCTTTGTGTTCAGCAGACATGAGAAAATGAAAACCCAAGAAAGCAATAGGAATAATTAAGAGAGAAATGTAGGGGACAAGAACAAAACTAATATTAAAATTAAACAGTAATTGCTATCTTCACAGAGATAAAATATGAGATAAAAATGTTACAGAAAGAAATATTCAAAAGTAAGAAAAGTACCCATGGAACTTAAATACATAACAAAACTGATTCAAAAATGGAAAGATAGAAGGATGAAATTAGGAAATACCCAAAAAGTAAAACAAAAAGGTGAACATTTGGAAAGTAGAAACAATATAAGAATATTTGAGAATGACCATCTGACTAATAAGCAAAAGAAGTATAAGAAAAGGGAGGAGGAGGAGAAGGAGAAAACCTACAAAAACTTAAGAAGAGAAAATTATGTAAGAAATGATAGAAGAAAATTTCCAGAATTGAAAGACAAATCTAAGGCAAATTCATACCAGTATACTGAATGGTCAAAAAAGCCAAGGCATAGCTTCATGAAAATTTCAATACACCTTGAACAAAGTACAGAGCATAAGCACAGAGAAAGAGATCTCATTCAAATAATTCCATTAGCTTTCATACAACTAAGATTACGGAGACAGAGGACTATTTCCTTCATTCTTCTGATGAAAACTGATTTCCAAAATAGTATTCTAACTCCAACCAAAATATCATTCATGAAACTAGGAATTGCATACTTTCAAAATATTTACCTACTTTGCATGCTTTCTTGCAAACCTGGAAGATATGTCTGATCACAATAAGAGTGTGAACTAAGAAAAGGGAAGAGAGAGTTCAGGAAACAGAAAATCAAATACAAAGGGGAAAGGCAGAAATGTTTCCTGGGGTGATGGCAATATAAAGTCTAAAATGCCATTGCCCTGGCAGGTGTAATAGTCTACACTTGAGCAGGGAAAGGATGGGTTCCAGGACAGTTGTATCCAGTGGTGTGCTGCTAAATGTTTGTCAACTAACATTCATGTAAAGCAAATAAATAAAAGCCTCATTTTTTGCATTTACTAATTTCTGTGGTGTAAATACTCCTACTGGGACTGACAATGTGACATCACTGACCACTGATTTGGGAAGACATTTGCACAACCAGTGCTCAAGTGCTGCTTCAAACCAGCTTCAGCCCACCACTTATATTTGAGGATAAAATAATGCCGAGCAAAAAATTACCTATTTGACTATCAAACTGTTTTATATTCCACCAGCATGATTGAGGATGAATCAGGTAAGGACATATAGGAAACTAAACACAAAAGAGAACAAGACACTTATTAACTCCAGGAAGGCCAATAAGCAAATTCACAACCCAGGGGAGAAAATGCAATATAATTATTGATTTAAACACAAACGGATATAGTTATGTTAGTAGGATCACAAAGTTAGAAGGCTGGAGAGTGTAGAAGTTCCAAAACTGTATCTTTCAAGAAGAAAAATTAATGGGTAAAGTCTAAAATAAAATAAAAGAGAGATTTAGAAACATAAAGAAAGCATTATAAGAAATTGCCCAAATAATTAGCTGCAGTCAACTCTAGGCAATAAAAGACAGGACAGGAAATCTGTTTTCCTATTATAGGATTGTGGTGCTATTTGAGATTTTAATCTACAAGTATTTTTTTTTAATTAAAATTAAAATTGGAATAACTACAGTGTCTTCTCTTTTAAAAACAGGAATGTGCTGTTTTAAATAATGTTCTTTCATTGTAAAGTATTAATGCATATTGTTTAAATGTATGGAAATATAGACTGAAGAATTTGAGAGTGGTTTCCATATTCATTCCAACTAGTAAAATGATATTACCTAAAACATTGATTACTAGTATGGTTATAATACCATGCAGATTTTCTCTTTAGTACTTTTTAACATAAGTCATTGCCTATTCCAATTGTTATTGATCTGCAGTTAGGAAAATGGCCTTCATTTAAATGGCCAATACCTACCTTGTTTACGGGCTTTTCTTCACGCCAGCTCTTAGCCCTTTTCCTTTTCATCGTGACTTCTAGCATTTTTTTAAAAAGGGAAATATAAGTCTCACAATGTAGTTTTTTATTTGGGCTCTTTGGTGATTTATCTACTATAATTCCTCTAATTGTGAGTTCTTTGAAATCCATTTTTTGCTAGTTTCCTGAGCTAATTCATCATTTTTCCTATTTTTTTTTAAATTGCATTGCCCATTTCAATCAGTTTTTGAGAATAGTTTTGGGAATGAAGGGACCATGATCCTCTCATAATTCCTATTCAAATAGAAATACTATTTGACCCAGTAACTCTACTTCTAGGAATTTATCCAAAGAAAACAAAATCCCCGATTTGAAAATATACATGTACCCCTATGTTTATTGCCACATTATTTACAATAACCAAGAAATGGAAGGAGCCTGTGTCCATTAATAGATGAATGGATAAAGAAGATGTACATATACACAAAGAAAAATTATTCAGCCATAAAAAAAAGAAATCCTGCCATTTGCAACAATATGGATGGATCTAGAGGGTATTATGCTCAGTGAAATAAGCCAAGTGGAGAAAGAGAAGTACCAGATGACTCCACTTATTTAACGAATATAAAAACAAAGCAAAAAAAAATGAACAAAACAGTAGTAGACTGACTTATAGACGCTGAGAAGTGACTAGCGGAAACCATAGGCGAGGGCTGGGGTGGGTGGGTGGGGAAGGTGATGAAGATAAAGGGGCACAAAATTCTCATTCATAATATAAGCTGGTCATGGGGATGGTAGTACAACATGGAGAGAATGGCCAGCAATTCTGTAACATCTTTCTATGATGACAGATAGTGACTGCATTAGTAGGGGTGAGTGTCTAATAATATGGGTAACTGCTGAACCACTGTGTTGTACATTTGAAACTAATATAAGATGGTATATCAATGATACTTAAATTAAAAAATTCTAAAGCTTATAAAGATCTAATTTTGTTGGATAAGATATAAGGATTAGGCAACAAAAATAAAGATGCATGCTTGTAAAATGAAAAATAAAGATTGTGTATCAATGATACTTCAATAAAAAAGGTGTGAGAAAAAGAAGAAATAGAAATAACTACTCAAATAAAATCTGTTTTGTATAAAGCATATATTACAATAATGCAAATTACTTGATATCCAAAATAAGGCCATATTTCAGTACCCCAGCCTATAGTAAATATGGAAATGCTGGCCTTTGTTTTGACATAGTAACAAAATCTCTCCAGACCTATAACAATTACAGAAAAATCACTTGCTAGATTTTCTTTCCTATAATTTTACTTGTGTATGACATTTTTGCCCTTTTTAATAATAACTATATGTCAGATAAAATTATGCTTTCTTTTATTTATACTTATTTTATTCCATTGTTCTTGAGATTTTATATATTTTAATATATTTATGAGCAAATTGTATTTTTTAAAAGTCACTTTTATGCCCATTCTACATCAGTATATTCATCTAACTTCCTAGCATTTTACTCATATGTTATTTTTGTTTCTAATATGTAAGTTAAGCTTACAACATAACAACTTATGTTTTAAAGTTTCAGGTAAAAAACATATTTACATAACCTGTCAAATATTCCGCAAAATCCGTCTTCTTGAAAAAAATAACGGTATGACAGAAATGAAGTTTATTTATTCATTTATTCAACTAATACTATTCAAGTATTTCCTATATGCCAATACCATTCCAGAAATTTGTAATAAGTTGTGAACAAAACAGGTGAAGGTCTTGTTCTCAACAAGCTCACAGTTAACACTGCATGGATAAAACCTATGTATCATATTTGAATTGTATTAAGGCCCCCTAAATTCCTTTCTTTTTATTTTTCCCTGTTAAAAAATAGTTGCTTTTCAGGTCTGTAGGTCTCACTAATTAAAGCTTTGTTTATAGCTTAATGCTAAGAATTGCTCAACCTGTCTAATATTAATTATCACTTGAGGTAATACAATGTAGGCATGTTTACATTCCATATGTGAAAATTTGCATGGATTTTAGTGTTCTAGTAAACTCAGAGGATATTAATTACATATTTTATTTCTTTCATGAATCCAGGTGCATCTCATATGCATAATATAAAAGGCTTAGCCCCAGTGTATTTTTAAAATCACCTTACACAGTGTGACCAAAGACACAAGGAAATATCTTTTTTTTCCTTAGTCCTCAACTCCACTGCATTATAAAGAAAATTTAGCAGATTTAGAGTGTGTATTTGCCATAGATATTATTCAATACAGTATTTTAAGAAAAAATATCCCAAGAATTTCAAGGATGTTCTAGCTTCATTATCGGCATATCAACACAATGATTTACTGTGTGACACACAAACCTGGTTAAATGTTCTTAGAACTCGGTATTTTCAATGTACTGGAATTATATCTGAGCAGCTGTCCATGTTCTTTAGGCAACTTTTCCCTGAGGATTCAAACTATTGCTTGATTCTATATGTCATGCATAAATAAAAGTAACAGGAGTCACAATGGCTCAGTACCCACCATCACACAGAACTGTGTGGCTCTGGTGTCTGGAGAACAGTTCCAGTACTGACCCCACCCATCCACTCAGCTGGAGGTGTTTGCCCCTCTGGGCCTCACATTATCACAAGTTAGCACTTATAGAATGAGATGACTGTTAAGAAAATCTCTAAAGTAATCACAGTTTGACTCTAAAGGTTTAAGATTATACTATATATATATATATATATATATATGAAAAATTAAAAGAAATGACCAAGACATTAAGTGCTAATCTAAAATTGTGGTGTCTCTATCTTCTAAGATTTTCAATAAAATATCAAAAATGATAGATTTCAGGTAGAACTGAATTTCTCAATGCCCCTGGAAGCAGTATACTGTTGTGGATAAATATATATATATATATGCCTCTGGGATTAAATTGAAATTAGATTTGTCATTGTACTATCTAGCACAATCAAGACAAGGTCAATAACTAGGTCACAGGACTGCTATACTGTTTAAATGAGTCACTGTATGTGGAGGGATTGAATTATACCTAGCATACAATAAACATCAATACATCCTAGCTCATCATTATTATTGCCATCCATATTGTTAAATAAGAGCTTGAGAAAGTCCTTGCAAAATTGTACATTTTAAAGAGGTTTAATGTATTCTCACAACAGAGATTACAGCGATGTTAACCACAAGGCCCACTCTACCTTCTCATCTATAAAAATACTGTTTACTTATTTATGGTGACTGAATCAAGAATATGTGATAGCTTGTTATGTGGAACATGGCTTTCCTGACTAATAAATTTGTTTTATAATATAATTTTTAAGTGATTCTATCATTTTTCTCATATTTTAAAAGTCTTTGACATTTTTTAAAACTACACAAAATATTTAAATACATACACAGATTCACACATCAAAAATCTGAGTGAGTCAGTCTTTTTAGGAGGTGTGTACTTTCTGCATGATTATTATAATTCAGTAGAAGTTTTGCTCAAAAACACTTCTTTCCTTAGTTAAACAATATAAACTCAACATTAATACAAATACGAAAGCTTTGGTGGAAGGCTGATATAGTAGTGGAAGATAGCAAAGATTATTTCTTTCATATAACAAAAAAATTGAGTTTTATGCATGTTAATTCTCAAGTGAAAAATGTCAGCGGTGGTGAAATCTGCATACCATCACCTCAGCCTTCAAACAATAAAATCTCTGGAAAGCTATACATTTAAGTGTTTTGTTGAAGGTCTACATCCTATTCAGCAATCTCATAGGCTCATTCCCTTTTCTTAAATATATGCTTCCCATTTTCATGGTAAGGAGTCATGTAAAAGATGCCCATGTGAAAAAATAGAATGAATATGGGTATAGCATATGGTGGAAATATAAATATATTTAGCTCTGGGCCTGAGTCCTTTAAGTACATACCCTAAAAAAAAGACTTTTCTCATAAGAATATTGAATGTGTGTATTTTGAATTGTACAGATTCATATATTAATCCAACTGTGTTGAAGGAAATATCTTATTAATATAAGCATATATATCTTATATATATGGTACATCTAAGTATATAATATATAAACTTCCATTAAATAATAGAAAACATACTACATAACATCTTTTATAATATATAATATTTAATGAGTTAATGGTCATATTCTATTTAAAAATATTGTCACACACATACACATGGTAGCTATATACCTTTATGATAACGATATGTATTGAAGAAGGAAATCATGGTGTATGTCTTCAAATTCTCTGAGGTTTTATTATTTAAAATGGATTAAAATTTAAGAGATTAACATTCTATTGTGCTTTTAAATCATTCTGTCAAAAGATTGTCATGTAGTCAGCTCATAAGAATGATTAGAGATAATAAAATTTCCTTATTCATGATATATGTATTATAACATTAATTCTGCACTACAGGTGCTTTGTAAAATAACTCCTTAATAGAACAGAAACTGTAAGGGCCTTATGGTAAAGATATACATTCAAAAGAAGTTATACAAATAACAGTAACATATTTGTTCACTTCATTTGGTTTGTTATATTTATCATTCCAAGTCAGATCATTCTCTTTTTTCCTAAATACTGTACTTCTCTAAGAGCAATTTTTCTTGAGCAGTTCAACAAACATTGTAGTAGCTAGGTGCACCAGTTCATAGGGAAACTAAACACAATTTTATATGTGTGTATACACAATTTTTATATACACAAAGTTTATATACCCAAGTTTCATATACACAAATTTACATTTATATATTCAAGCCAAGTTTTTCAAGGTCCACATGCTAATAATTTGGCTTTACCAACTAGACATTCTTCTCAATAACAGGTTTGCCACTGACTACCCAGGTACTTTGATTTTTGGAAGCTCATTTTCTTTTTTTAAAGAGCAGGAATAAAACACAACTTTCAATATTGTAGAGTTTACAGAATCATAATAAAATGTTTAGCTCACTACAATTTGTTTACGAACAATCATGAGCATTATTATGGCAACTGAGTCTTTTAAGGGAGTAAATGATGAATAGTGTACAAATAGTATTTGTTAATAAATCTTTTAAAAATTATGATTTGTCAGGGAGTGGAAAAAGGGAAAAAAGTACAGTCCCAACTTCATGGGCTCATGGAGCTAATAGCCTTTTGGAAAGACTATTATTTGGAAAAACAGACAACAAAAATGTAAAGGAACCAATAATTATATACTTAGAACAAATTATAACTGCTATGAATGTAACAGATAAGACACCCTGGTGGATATAAATTAAGAGTGATTATCAAGAAATTTTTAAGGCATCAACATTTACATGGATATAAAGAAAGAGCCACTCATGCAAAAAGCATGACACATGACATCTTGGCAGGATTTGGAGAAACTGCAGCCCTTGTGCTCTGTTTGAAGAGAATGTAACATGGTTCAGCCACTACGGAAAATAATATGGTGATTCCTCAAAACATGAAAAATAGAATTTCCATATTCTCCAGCAATTCCACTCCCAGGTTTCCAAAAGAATTTAAAGTAGAACCTGGAAGAGATGTTTGTACACCCCTGTTCACGGCAGCATTATTCAGAAAAAGCTAAAAAGTGGCATCAACCCAAGTGCCCGTGGATCATTAAGGGATAAACAAAACCTGATATATATTTACAATAGAATATTACTCAGCCTTAAACAGGACTTAGGCAATACTGACATGTGGGATAACATGCATGAATCTTGAGGATAGTAGTAGGCATAATAAGCCATCACTAAAAGATAAGCACTGAATCATCCAACTTACAAGAGGCATCTAGAGAAGTCATATTCATAGAAACAGAAAGTGGAATGGTGGTTGACAGTGGCTGTAGGCAGGGGGAAATGAGGACTTGCTCTTTAATGGGTATAGAGTTTATTTTGCAAAATGAAAAAGTCCTGGCAATCTGTATCCACCATTCTGAATATACCTAATACTGCAGAACTGTACACTTAAAATGGTTTTGATGCTAAATTTTATGTTATATGTATTTTACCACAGATTTGAAACAATCATGATGTTAGTGTTGAAAACAAAGGGAGGAGTATTCATGAATATTTAGGTGGTGAGAAGAAAACAAAACAACTTTCTAGAAACTCAAAGGCCAAAGTCTAAGGAAGGTCATTTGTTAAAGGTTATCCCAGTGTGGGCCATTATTAAGAATTTCAATGTCACTCAACATAAAAGAAGAAAGTATCGAAGCTTTCCAGACCAATCAACAACTCGGAAAGATGCCATTTGTTTCTTACCCAGACCCTGACCCAAACACAAACTAGTGATAGATCTGAAGGGTGATCTCTACTGAATGCCCCAATATGAAAGGTAAAATGTATCACTGTAGAAAATATGTCATGAGTGCAGTAAAGGGAAGGGTGATCTCCACGGGCCATGTTTATAGGGTGACAGGCCCCTGCATGGAGCTAGGAGACAGAAAAGTCATAGCACCTCGCCACCATCAGCCCTCACCCTGTGCCCAGTGCAGGCTCTGTTAGGAGACATGGGAACAAAGATACTCATACATATTAATAAAACTTGGGAGTTAGGAAGGAAAGGGAATGGATAGGATGAGGGAGAAGGCAGGGATGCCATGCAGCTACAGGGCAGGTGGCAGAGTCCGTGGGGAAATTTAGTCAGGGTAGTAAATAGAATTTTCAGGAAAAGTTTGTTTAATTTTCATTTTTACATTGTTTGCATTGCTGCTTGGTAAATGCACTCTAGCTTCTTAACACTTTGGTTAAGCAGCCACATGTGCAAATGCCTTGTGCAAGTATTTCAGAGAATAAAATTCTACGATTAGGTTAAGTTTCTTGTCTGACTCAGTGAGGAACTGAGAAAATAACAGCCAGATGAGTGAGATACGCTTGCGAAAGGGAGTTCATTAAAAGCTGAAACTTCAAACCCTATAGAAGAAAACCCTTCTGGAAGTTATAGCACTTTTAGGAAGGGCACGGGATTACCCAGATGACCTCAGTGAGGGTACCTGAGCCAATGTAAATCTTAGAGGGCAGTGCAACTTAAGCTGGCATCCGAATTTAAAATAAATGAATCAAAGTCAGATTTTGAGCACTTTATGAAGTTCTAGTCCTGAATTAGCTGATGGACTTCACGAGAACACATGTGTACTGTTCACCAATTGTTTACTCATGAAATGTGTTCCATAAATATTTGTTGAATAAATAACTGAATACCAATAGCAGATTTATTGCCAGATAATGCCACTATCTCCATAGCCTTCTAAACTGGAAAATGTTTCTTAACAAAAAGTGCACCCACCCACAACCTCCCTAACTTGAAAATCTCATCCTGGTGGAAAAGCAGATGCTTATTATTTCTATGAAGAAATTACACAATTTCAGCTCCTTTCCTCAAAAGCAGTTCAGGTGCCTTATTCTTCCAATTCTTCCAGATTCCTGCTCTCCTTAATCCAGAACTTTGTTTGATAAATAACTCTTCTCCTAAATAAACTTCTAATTTCTCCTTATTACTGTGCTTTTCTACTGCTTTCCATTGAAATATGTGTGATTTCCTATAAGCAAAAAATAAATAAACAAAATAGCTCTGGATTTTGTTCATTTTTTTCTGACATATCTCCACTCTGGCCCTTTATTTATCAAATATCTTGATAGAAAATACTATCCAAAAATCAGTCTCTATTTTGTTAACAGTGCTTATGTTTTATATGTTATTAATCCAGTACAAGCATACCTCATTTTATTCCACTTTATTGTGCATCGCAGACGTTCTATTTTTCCCAAATAGTAAGTTGGTGGCAACCCTGCATCGCTGTCTATTGGCACCATTTTTTCCAACAGCCCTTGCTCACACCATGTCTCTATGTCACTTTTTGGTAATAGCACAATATTTCAAGCTTTTTCATTATTATTTTATTTGTTATAGTGATATGTGATCAGTGGTTATGACTCTCTGAAACCTCACATGATGGTTAACAATGTTCAGCAATGAAGTATTTTCTAATTAAGGTATGTACATTGTTTCCTGAGACATATAAAGCTATTATGCAACAAATGCCTAAATTTTATGTATTACTGGAAAACCAAAAATTCATTTATTGCAATGCTTTATTTCAGTGGTCAGCAACCAAACCTGCAGTATCTCTGAGGTCTGCCTATCGTAAAAGAACTCAATAAATAGTCTTTTAACAAAGGCTTCTCCCAACCTAAATGCTCAACAAGATTCCAAATGTTGTCATAAGAGGTAATTTATGTACGTTGACAAATTTCACTAAAAACATGTACATACGTAGCAGAGCTTTGTGAGAATCCATCATGTAGCTATACAACTCTCCTGGTTCTTATTCCAATTCAACTGGCACATCTTTAACAAAAGACATTATATTTGGAATTTACAAACTTTGCCTGTGTGAGCTTTGGCAAGTATTGCACTGACATTTTTTTTTTATATAAACCATAGAAATTATATCTACTTTTTAAGATTTTAAGTGAAGTTATGTATGCAAATCATCACAGAACTGATATTCAATACATATTTTTATTAATTCTTTTTGTCATTTGATTCTGTTTCTTAATTAACTTAAGCATCTGAGTATATTTCCCTTTTCTCACATGCTTAAGAAATCTAAAAAAAGAAAACCAAACATGTGTTTGATTTGGAGTTAGGCAAAGAATTCTGAAACCTATAGATATATGATAATTTTCAGAACATAAGAATTTGGGAAGTTGTAAGAGGGTATTTTTCATACATCTAGGTTCCAAACTGCAGCAGAGAAGTACTGATAAATTACTTAGATGGAATGGAATAGATTCACTTAAGTAGTTTAAGACAATTCTGTACGAGACGTTCATTCTAAGGATCTTGATGATTTATAATTTGAAGGCAACAGGACACTGAGACGGAAATCACTGCATGCCAAGGCCACATCTGGATTAAGGGATCTCAGGATTTCTCAGCTGAAGCACTTTTGCTGCTCTTCCCCCTGGTGGCCACCATGACAATTACATGATTGGTGTGGCCAGCCCAACCATTTAGATAGATTAGAGGGTGTAGTTAAATGCTAGTTTTCTTAGGGCTGTGACTGTGATCTGAACCTGTACTGTTTTAGAAGCAGAGCATTAAAGTATTTGGACTAAAACAAGTACTATAATCAATGCAGAACGCTGAGAAGGAAAGTAAAAAATATTTTAAATTATTTTCCGTATGTATTTCACAAAAGAATTGAGAGACTTAAGAACAGGAATGTATTTGTTAGTTCTTTCATTTTACTTGCAACATTTTAAGAATTGTTTTTATAAACTATCTTACCTCAAGTAAGGCTGGATAAAAAGTAATATGTGGCTAATATGCATATTACATAAAAATGTGATATGACCCTTAACTTACTAATTAAAAATTTGTTTTAAATTTATCAGTTATTTTATTTTCATCAACTATGTGTTTTTCTCTATATAGGAAAATGTATTTGCTAGGAAATTCATGCATAAAAGATTAGCAAAGTTTTCATTGTAAAATTAGAAATCATCTATCAATTGTAAGAATCAGAAATATTAATCATATACATAATTACATTAAAATATTTATTCTGCATTTAAATAATTCTAGCATACATATATCTAACTTGCAGAAAACACTTAAAATGTGTCAAATAAATCACAAAGTTTAAAATAATTTTAATGACTGGAATAATTTTGTATTCATATACATTTTAAGGTATGGATTTATTGAAGTACACATATGAATTTATGAAATATTTATTCTCCATAAAAGTAATTCTGTTTGCTAATTTTAACAAATACATTTTCTTTGTAAAAAAAAATAATTCAGAAAATAATAAGGTGTTTATTCTTAAACCAAGCGAGAATCATTAGTATTTTAGCACTTTTTCACAAATATAAACTACATGCACACACATACATACACAACTTATGTGTCATTTAAAAAATGACATATCATGTAAAACTTCTGAAACCACTGTTTTTCTATTTAATATATAATGAACATTTTCTGTGTTTGTATTTTTCTAAATTGTGGTTTATAATAACTACATATGATCTTATCACCTGTGGATACTATATTTTAACCAGTCTCTTTCTGTTAGACATTTGAGTTGGTTTCAATCCTTCGCAAAGTTATACACTAACATTTCATATAAAAAATCTGTGCTTGGCACCAGAAACATGGTCCATTACAAATGATAAATTAGACTTCACCAAAATTAAAATCTTTTTTCTGGGACAGTGTGTGGAAAATGAAAGTTCCTATGGCCAGGATCCTCACCTGACCATGAAGTACATTATCATGTAATTGGCCTACTGCTAGGCTAATGCTTCCATACCCATAGACAATGAGCTATTATTGACTGAGTCAGTATATAAAGAGCTCTGGGCAGAGGCAGAAAATGGGGTGGATTATGGACCCACAGACTGCTGGATACAGACATGATTCTAGTGCTCAACCTATGACCATGAGAATAAAGTTGGGTATAAACCCTTTTACCCCAAAAACATTCCAATGTCATTTCTTGGTTTCACTGGATCCATAGCGAACTTGCCCAGGCTGATACCCTCAGAAACCCTCAGGTAAGACAAATGGACACTGCCAATAGAATAAAAGGGACAAGCCAAAGATTAGGAGAAAATAATTTGTAAATCACACGTCTGAGTATCTAGAATATATAAGCACTCTTATAGGCAACAATAAGAAAACAAATGACCCAACAAAACAATGAGTAAATGACACGAACAGACATATTCCCAAGAGGAGATCAGGATATCAGACAGGACCATGAGGTTCAATATTATCAGTCACTGGGCAAATGAAAATTGAAGCTATAGTGAGCTCCCACTGCACACCTATTATAATGGCTGAATTAAAAAAACATTCTAACGATACAAGAAGCTAATGATGAGAGGAACTGGGTCTCTTACACATTGATAGTTGGAATACAAAAATAGTACAACCACACTAGAAAATTGTTTGCAGTTTCTTAAAATTTACTCTATGACAGAAATTTCAGTCCACAGTATCTACTCTGTAGATGTGAAAGCTTATGTTCACACAAAAACCTGTATATAGTGGCTTTGGTTTTAATTGCCCAAAACTGGAAATATGTCGAATGTCCTTTAGTAAGTGAATACATTAACAAATGGTGGTATATCCAAACAATTTATTAATGCTAGGCAGTAAAAAGGAATAAACTTTTAATATACCCAATAACTTGAATAAGTTCCATAAGCGTTATGCTGAGTGAAAGCAACATGTCTCTAAAAATTATTCCCTCAATGCTTCAGTTATTTGACGTTCTGTAAAAGACAAAATCATAGTGATGGAGCCCACATTAGAAGTTGCCAGAGATTATGGGTGGAGAGAGGGACTGAATATAGGATAGTATGAAGGAGTTTTTTGGGGTGATGCAATTATTCTGTATCCTGATTATGATTACAGGTGATATGCATGTGTTTACATTTGCAGAACTTTGTTCCATTTGGAAAAAAAGTCAATTCTTCTCTTTAAATATATAAAAAAAAATTAAGTCACAAGACATTTACTACTTTTTAAGGTAATATTGCATTATGTTAAAAATATATATACATCTTTCTTATTATAGCCTATTGCTTTTGGATTATTGAAGTGAAGTCAGTGAGCCAAAAGATATTATATTTTTTTTAAATAAAAGCATATTTATTGAGAAACTTACATTTAACTGAAAACACATGAAGTTGTCCATTCCCTGTATTTTCACCAACACTGAATCTTAGCATTTTTCATTTATGCCATATTTTAGACAAAGTCAAATTATATTGATTATTGTTTAAATTTATGTTTATTTGCTCCTGCAGACGTTGCTACTTGATTTTATATTCTAGTCCATTTGTATTATTCTATGTTCTTCCCTTCTGTGACATTTTATTAAGAACACGTTCACCCTACAAGAGCTGCATATAACCGATTCGCTTGGCATTGCTTTTCCCTCTGCGGTCCGGAAATTTTAATTTCCTTTGAATCATTCACCAAATAAAGATGCACAATTAGACTGCTCCTTTGAAGACATAACTTCCTGCCTGTTATTAGTCACTTATGTCTCTGTCATCTGCTTAGCCTTGAAAAATGGTGCTCTTAGTGGCCGGTGACTACTGTGCAAGCTGCGAAATTGCACAGTGAAGCAGATTTGATTGTACTGAACAGACTTTCCACAGGACAAAAGCACAGATTTCTCTTCACACAATTTGGAATCGTGCTAATGACGCATACTGTTGTAGGGCAGCTGCCACGAAAGGGTGTAAGCGGCCTAATGAACAGAAGAACTATACTGTCAGATTGAGTTCTACGCCAGAGCATTTTAGCACCTGGGTCATCGTGTGGTATGTAAAATCAGAAATCAGCTAAATTGGTTCACTCGTATACACTGAGACTTACACAAGTTTTTTATTCCATAACATGAACAAGTTGTTAGATATTTTCATTCAGTTCATTAAAGTAGGTCAACCTTTTTCTGTTTAAGAAAATTGAAAGAACTGAAAACACTGAAAATTTCCCTGAATAACATTTTGAAATTTCTGAATGAACCTCAAACATTAATTGTAATTTTTAGTTTATTGTAATAGAACTCTATTGTTTATATGTTTCTGTGCATGTGTATACGCACACCCTGAGGGTGAAGGATGTACAGCTTAGAATTGAAGACACACCTTTCTGAAGTCCTCTAGTTCTCATTCTTGGTATTACCGTAGGTCTGATTTGAATGCCTATACTTTAATATATAAGATGCAGATATAATGATATAATATCATGCAGCTTATTGAATTTAGACATGCTAAAATTATTACTTTTTTCCTCAGAGTCTTTGAAGAAAGCAAAGGGGCTATTTTCACGTATGTGGTGACAATTTAAAATAAAAATTGTTTTCAAGGAGGTGCTACTATGAAAATGGGTTAATTTCTTAGTTTCAGCAGTCAGTTCAACATATTTTCCACTGACTGCTTGCAACATGTAACATCTTTGTTCACTAAGGCAGCAGCTAAATTTTTAAAAAGTAGAAATAAAAAATATATATATTTATATGTATATATGTGTAAACTGGTCTTAAGACTGGCCTTTCTTTAAAACAGAAACTTATAAAGACAATTTAGAAGAGTAATTTATAAGTATTTCCATTATTGTTTAGTTACAATGACCTTTAGCTAATTTCTGGAATATAAAAATTTACTTTACAGATAATATGGATAAACTAATGCCAAAAGTTTCCTGAACTCTTTCCTTAAGTTTATTAAGTGACATCTTCTACTGGAGTAAAATATTTTGTAGAAAAAGATCACGTTTGCCTGCCTTTGCCAAGGTCCTTCAGGCACGCCCTCTTCTCATTCATCTCCCAGACGATCCTCTCACCAGTCCCCCTGGACGGAGCCCCAGCTCCACGCCTCTTGTATTAGTTTCTCTCTCGCCAGCACAGTTAAAATGTCTACTTAGTCTTTAGTCCATGCTTTGGCTCCCAAGTGGAGTTTCTTAGCCTTACAATTTATCTGCTAATTACGTTAACAATGGATTCAAGTGCAAATCATGCACCAATATTTGAAGTTTACTCTCCTGAAGACAATAACCCTACCTTTGTTCCTGTGTCAGTTGATAGCCCTCCTTTGGCAGGTCTGCATACAGCAGGCACCATGCCACAGGTGGCATACGAATTTTCAGCATAAACAGTCCTTCAAAGTACATCAAGCCCTACAATAAAAGCCAAGTTATTTCTCATAGTTCATAAAATTACCAATGATAACTTGGAATAGTGTTTTTACTGAATCCTGAGGATTCAAAATTTCAGTAAAAAATAATAGATCTTAGCTCACCATCTTAGTTAATATATAAAATATGGAAAGAAAAAAGTTAATAAATTATATAAATGTTAAAATGGATAAGCTCATTAAAAGCCCATTACTTCCATTGCAATATCAGTAAAAGCTTAATAGGCTGTGATTATGGGCCGTTTTCCAGCTGAGGCCTCTTGTTCTTGCAAATGTAAACAGGAAGAAAAAGCAGTTTGACATCAAAATTGTGGGACAACCAGATTTCATTTCTCTCAAAAAATCAAGCTAGGTCTGAGAACACTTAATTTTCCATCAACTTTAAATCTTTTACATTTAATATAGATGCAAGTCTTATATATATGAACTGTATGTGTCAAGGCACATAAATGTGGCCACAGATTCTTGTAACAGATGCTTAGGTACTTTGAATATGACTTTCATGTGGTGGAATGACTATAATATGGGCACTTTCTTCCACTGATTTTTCAACCATGACTACTCTATCAAATAACAGGAGTGTTTATTAAAACTGCTTACCAGACAAAAGTTTTCCAACAAGCATTATTTAAAACAACCACCAAAAGCAAACAACATAATATAAACATTTCGTATTTTATAACTGCATGGTACATCAGCTGCTGTCATTTGTCAGACAATTAAAACTGAACCAGATTGATTATTATTCACTGAGTCCTTAAAATACTTCTGTTTTCCTAGCTTTTGAGTATTTCTAATCACAATATAGTAACCGAAGAGGACCATTTATATCACCCAGCTATACCACCACCCACCAGACTTGTATGAAAAAGAATGGCACTTTGGCGATAACAGAATGACAGTGTTCTGTGACTTTTTATGATCTATCTTAACTTGCCACTTAAGTTTAGTAAAAGGCATAGGTTGTTGTGAACATATTTGAAGTGTGCCAAATATGAAATATGTGGCAAAGCTTCACCTCTTTAACTATCTTCATTTCATCTGATACATGAAACCAAGCCTGTTTATCACTTTCCAGAGAACATACAGATTTGGGATATTTAATTTTTGTTACCATGAATAAAACATCACAATATTTTTAAGCTGTTCCTATTATCACCATTATTAAAATGAGAGAGAACAGAAAGGGTGGGATAACTTGATATATCTCTCTTCTCTGCTGTTCAAAGATCCTTGTGAACATATTTTCAGTATTGAAGTCCAGCATAAATTTAGACTGCTATCTGGTAAAGAGCACATGGTGTCTCCTGAGATTAGCTATGCAACCGATGTAACAACTCAAGCACAATATTAATACTACTTAAAGACATTAACAACCATTAACAGAAAGGAATTCTACTAAGCCAAGCCTGCATATCCACAATATTTGAAAATATTCTAAGGTTAATCAAAGTTTATTTTGGAATAGTAGAGGCCACTGTAGATATTCCTCTATTGTGACATTATTTATAGATTTCTATGGATAAGTTACTTAAATGCACACAAAATAAAATGGGCAATTAAGAATATATGATTTTGAGAATTTAGCATAACATTTTATATGCTGAAAATAACCTTAAGGAGGAAAAATATTGATACATAGTCTGCACTGTGACCCTGAACACTGCATATGATAGACTCAAGAAATAAGAATTTAAAGCTGATTACCTATGTTATTTATTTTTTCATGAAACATGGTACTAATCAATATAATAGGCATATTTCCTTCAAACGCTTTACCCTGAAATGCAAATCTTGAGATGTTTTACTATTGATGTCCCAAAAGAGAACTTCACCAGTTCAGAATGCAATAGAGTTTTCTGGGATCCTACAGAAAAATGGGATTCTTATTAAAATGAACAACTGTGATTCTGCATTAAAAACCCAACTAAATTATCTACTAGAGACACAGCTAAAGCAAAACAACAGAGAAAGGTTTAAAATATTAAATAGTATACTATGAATATGTTTACAAATAGAAATCAAGGTATGGTCATTTTAATGAGGCAGAGTAGCTCTCAAAGAAAAGAACTCTACACAGAACAAAAGGGGATTTTCATATTAACAAAGGTGTAACCAGCAAAGATGATAATATGACCCATAATGCCTATTAAAACAAAACCTGAATGTGTTAAGATTGCTATAAATAAAATGATTTTTTACTTTAAAAATTTTTCCAAATTATAAAATACTAAATATTGAAAATCTATAATCATAGTGAAGGAGATTAATATTCTTGTAAATGGACAGATCATGTACCCAGAATGTAAATAAGGTATAGAAGACACAGATTAGATAATTAGGATTGTTTTAAATATATATATATAATACAAAAAACGTAACTTTGTACATACATGGAATATATAGTGTTTAAATACCCACAGAATATTTGCAAAATTAGACAAAAGAAAATATTTTGTATTCCAAAGGGAGAAATCGTTCCAGCCGCATTCTTTATTACAATGCACTAATATTTTGGACTTAACGAAAAGACCGAGAAAAATAAATTCGTCATCAGAAAACTGGTTTAAATTTCTCTTCCAAAAGAAATTCTTAAATTAAATGGAAACCCAAACTGGTGGCTGCAGCTAAATTCAGAGTGTGGGAAGCCACGTGGTATGGATACTCCAGGTACACGCAGGCAGCCCTGGGGATGAATGCCAGGTCTGCCCTAACAAAGTATGTGACCTTGGATAATTTACTTCACGGTGCTGAAGATAATCGCTTTCACCTTACTTAATCATTGAAAGTGCTAAGCATAACGTCTGTACAAAGACACCAAGAAATATGAAACTATTAACCCATTTATCAGAAGAAAATATATACCCTGAGGTATATTAATTAAAGAAATAAGGAAGACTGGAAAAAATTAGCTAAATGTTTGATTCAAGTATATGTAAAGTAAAAAGAGGCATTAAAAGAACACCGAAGAAAGGAATTAAAGAAAATCAGAGAAATTAATGAAAAGATGACCAAAGAACGTACTGCTTTGATCAATAACATCCAAAGCCCTTTCTGTGGAAGGATCAATAAAATAGACAAATGAGAAACTCTTAAATGTAAAAACAGAATTCACTAAAGACATAATAGAGGCGAATGTACAAAAATGCTATTGCTCTCCTATATTCAACAGTAACACACAAACACTATGCTGGGAACTTAAGAGCAGAGTCACAAGAACAATGATAAGTATAAAACATTCAGGATTAACTTTAAGAAGTAACTTATAAAACAACACAGAAGAATGGTGAAACCTTATAAAGCATACATGCCAGGAACAATCTGGAGAGGTATGCTATGTTTCATAATATGAATTTAAAATCTTTTCAATGTTTTAATTGTAGAATATAATTTTTATACACTCAAAGCAAACCCAACAGAATTTTTAACAGAGCTAGGTAAAATGAGTTCAAATATCACAAGAAAAGGGAAATGTTCAATAATAACACCTCTTCAAATTTAAATGTTAACTATGAGACAGAACTTGTTCTGCCACATATGAAACATGAAATTATTATAGCCAGTGATAGGGATTCAAAAATAATGTTTGTGGTGGACTAGCCATACAGATCACAGCCAAACTATAATTTTTAGATATTACTTACTTTTAGGGGATATTTTGTCAGCTTTACTCAATAAATGAATGGCATCTTTAATTTGGAGAAACAAATTTAAACTCATAGAGAGCACAAAAGCAAGTTCTAAAATTTTTATTTTATGAAAGTAAAACAAAAATCCTATGAATTTTTAAATAATTATAGGAAATAGTATAATTGCAATGTCACAATTTTTTTCTAAGTAAAACATCATACCAAGATCCATAATTAAAAATAAGTTAATGTATAACTGAATTAACAATTTAAGCTTTCAATATATCTAAAGACTTCAAAAAATGAAGTGAAAAATATCAGAATTTGAGAAAGCATATAAAACATAAATAACAGGAAAAGATCTAAGAACATTACATGTAAGTCTCTCCAACACATCAATAATACAAATATACATACATGTGCACACATAAAGTAACAGAAAAAATCCTGGGAGTATAAACATCAAATTATTCACCATGTTTACTTCTTTGAAGTGGAATCATTCAAAACGGAGAAATTTTTAAATGTTGGACACTTAATTATTTGCTTTATGCTTTATTATTATTTGAATTATAATTGTGGAAAGATCTTCATTTATTTCTGCATAATTTTGAAGAAAATTAATATTAATTATTAGAAATTGGGAAATATTCAGTATTCTAATTGAACCTTGGGCAAAAAATAAAACAGGTACCTACTCCTCAGTTTATCAAGGTAAAATATATAAAAACAAAGGACAAAGGTTAAAAGCAGATAGGAAAATAGATTTCTTTCAAAGGAGCAACAACTAGATTTATAGCCAGCCTCAATTTCAGTGGACATCATAAATCAGTATCAGAATATCTTCAAAGTTAAAATCAATGAATAATTTAGAATTCTTTCCCTACTTAAATATTCTTCCAAAATATTATGGAATAGGATTTATTTTTAGGCAAACAATGAGAAAATATTTCACTGCATACTTTAAGGAAAGCAAATATTCTCAAGTAAAAGTTCAAAGATCGAAGAGATGCAGAGAAAGAGAAGGGCAAATATGTGTGTGGGCCCCTCTTAACATGAATAACATAAACTAAAAATATAACACTAAATTATAAGTAAGGAGTGTTTTTATAAATCCTTGCATAGAATGAATAGGGAAAAATGCTAGTAACTTCAATGTTGATGGGTTAAGGATTCATATTTTTGCCACTAGTGTAATCACTAAAGAAGGATAAGGAGAATACACCCAGGCTACGTGTGTGTGCGGGGGGGGGGGGATGATGATAACTCACTTTCAAGAATAATGTGAGAAAGGAGGTTGAAAATAAAATAACATGAAAAGGAAAAGAAAGAAAATAGTAAGATAAAGACTTAGAAATAAAAAGTGTAACCATGTTAGAGGAAAATGGACTTTCAATTCATTTGTAAGGTAAAGATTGTTAGAATAGATATAAATAAAATAAAATTATATTATGCTTACAGGATTCATATAAAAATATAAGAATACAGGTAGTTTGATTGTAAAAGGAAGAAATAGAATAGCTTCAAACACTAAACAAAAGAAAACTCATGTTTTCTAATAATATCAGAGCGTTGATTTTAAAGCAAGTATTTCTAAAGAGTTATAAAGTATAATGCAAAAGGTTAAATTCATGTTTGGAAGATATAACAACTGTATAGCTGTAACCTAATAATATGTTCACAAGATATAGAAAGCAATATTGTCAAAACTAAAAATGAAAACTGGAAAAAGTTACAATCATAGCGGCAGATTGTAACACACCTATTCCAGGAATTGATAGAAGATGAAGACTACAAATAAGAAAGTGTATAAAACTTTGAAATTGTATTGATCAAGTTTGACTACCCTGATATATGCAGAAAATGACATCTAACAACTGTAAATTGTTCATTCTTTACTAGTACACACAAAAAGTTGCTAAAGTTAGCCACATGCCTGCACAGAAAGACTCAATGAATGTAAAGTAATTCAAGTTGTACATTTGTTCAATTAACTAGAAAGTAATAATAAAATTTAATTAGAAATATTCAAACATTTGAGCATGGACTTCTAAAGTAACCACTAGGTCAAAAAGAAATCAGAATGGAAATTGGGAAACGTTATGACCACAGTAATGGAAAAGGGGGCTTAAGTTGCTATAGTGTTTTATGTATTCACCTGTATACAGGACCAGCTTCATATTTTCTGGGGCCCAGTGAAAATGAAAATACTGGGCCCCTTCTTAAAAAACTATTATGAATTTCAAGATTGAAAACATAGCATTAAACTAAGAACACCTTAAGCGGTGTGGCAACATTAGTGAAGCTGACCTTGTTTCTATATTCACTTTATAATGACTCAGTGAGATGTAATTTATACTCTAATCACTTTTATGTGTTTATGTGTGCTGTACTTCACAGGAAAAAATTATATTTTTAAAAATCTTGAGGTAGTTATCCCTGCAAATTCAAGAAATAAAACTGCTTGTGCATGAAGACAAACAGAACTTGATGCTGGTAGGTGCTCTATCCTTTTCCTACGGTCAGATGAAGACCATTATTTCTGTGCCCTTTCTGTTCAACCACTTTGTGTCCAAAGATAAACCAAAGGCAAAGGGTCCTTGAAGCAGTCCTCACGACAAGTTTCTTGGAGGTGGCACATGTCCTAGGAGAAGGCCATCTAAACAGCCCTGCAGAGAGTTTTGGGAATAAATAAGGAAATGTATTTGTGATGCAGAGGAGGAAGAAGAATAGAGTGAAACCACATAAAATATTTTCCAGCAATTAATTTCTTGACATATATTTAATCAGTAACATTGTATAATACATTTACCAAAAGCACTGCCTAAAATGCTAAATATACATATATAGTTTAAAATTTTTACTTGACTGTGACAATATAAAAGTAATGCTTTGCTATATAACCTCTTTTTAATATTTGCGAAAAACTTCTTGCAAGAAGTATCAGGTGTGTAGATCAGAGAAGTGATAATTAGCAAGGTTTCTACTCTACCTAATCTTACACCTCTCTTGCATAAAACGAGGCATTAGCTTTCTAAATTTACCCAAATGAATATCACTGTAGGTTATGAGATGTGAAAAGAAAATGCCATGAGGAAGTTGGTGAATTATGTCAAATTTCACTGCTGAAATATATATATACACACACATATATATATATAATATGCTATTTGTTTTATTAATCTTTTTCATTTAATAGCTAATTTGGAAGTACTTGCATTTGGATTTAATGAACTTACATGTGTTGATTTCTTTTCCAAATACACTGTTCTTGTAACACAGACTAAATCATTTTTTATTGTTTGGGAAAGTGCTGCAGAATATTGAAACGCTAATGCATCTTTGAAATAACTGAAGACTGAATTTAAAAAGGAAGGCTAATAGAGTTTCAATATCATGTACATATAAAGGGCCACATACTGAGTCAATCTTATGCCATGAAAGGCATCCTACTATCTATAGAATTTCAACCTTACTGATCCCTGAACAGGTTCTGTGTAGAAAAAAAAAAAACTGAGCAAAATGGTTATACATTTCTGCAGTTCTACATAGAGATAAAAGCTCTGAGAAAAAGGGAACTTAAAATTTACATATATAATGCTAGGCATCTTTTCCACTTAACAACACATTTTGAAGTAAATTCTATCAACCCCTCTATCCATTAATTCATTCAACACTTTTTTTTTACAATTTATTTTATTTTAGTATCATTAACCTACAATTACATGAGCAATATTGTGATGATTAAACTACCCCCTTCATCAGGTCCCCCCCACCAACCCTATTACAGTCACTTTTAAATGCCTATTAAAGAATACAGGTAGCTCGGTTATAGTACATATTGAAAAATGTAAATTAAAGTAGTGGTAGAAATAACATGCTCTTTATTGAAAATATGTATTGGTAGTTTGCCAAGCATTTTACATCCACAATTTACAGTAAATGTATCAACAATGCTCTTAGATATGACAGAGGAAAATAAACACACAAAAAATCTTGGCTGAGATCATCAAAGTATGTAACTTAAAAAGAATGAAAATCTATTTAGAATCTAGACCATGTGTTTTAACCATGATTTTAGGTTCTAACACCAAAGTAATGTAGTCCTCACTTAAAAAGCATTCTCATTGTGGTGGACTTCTTGTTTCCCTTCCCTTGCGCTGACAGAGGGCACCACCTGGGTCATTGAGCCTCATCCATATTCTTACCTTCACTGCCCTGCAACATTGTGACCTCGACCTTGATTTGGTCAAATTCTAATCACCTCACTTTTCTCAAACTAAAGATATGTAGATACGTCTCCCTTTGTTTCCTTCTCAGCATGAAAAGCAAGAATATATAAAATTGATACTTTTTACACCCAAAATACCTATTGCCAATTACAATAATCAATTGCGCCCTGATCATATCCCCTTCATACCCATTTTATTATTTAACTACAAAGCAGTAGTCGGTCCTCTCGCTTTCAGGGTTCTGTCATACACCTCTTCTCTCACCGTGTATATCCAATACACACTTCACTCAAGAAAGTGTTTATATATTGCTTTATTTTACTATATAGTTGGTTTATTATACTGTATTAACGCTTTCTGCCCTCAAATCATTATTGATCAGCACTGGGTGTCTGTCCTGCTTTTTCACGATATCATATGTGACATTTAAATAGCATGCTGTTAACACACAATGAAGTAGGGCTTTAAAACCATAGTTATCATGTTCTTTTTTTTTTCCTTCCCTTAGAACCTAATTACTTTGCATTTCATTATCTTATTTTCTTTCTCAGCTGCAGACATCACAGTGACTTTCTCACTCTGAATATAAAAATTTATTTCTAAAGGAAGGCAGAAGTACAAGGAGAGAAACGATGCAATGGTTCAACATTTTCTTGCCACCTACAAAAGGGCAAATACATTTCAGTATCTTATTCAGGACAAACGCCTGGTCTTTCATGCCCAGGTCCTCAGTGATATTAGCTATATTTCCTTACTTACTTACATGACATATGAATTATTTCATTGACCTGCAAGCAGAAATCTTGTGTGCAATCCATGACAAATATGAACCTCTTTTTGACAGAGGAGGAAGCTGAATTTCAAGGATTCTGGGATTGACCCAAGTTCACACTTTGTGATACTGGTTCCGTCTCTTCCAAGGGAAATTGGCCACATGTTAACTCTTAACTCTTCCCCAACTCCACATTTCTTGCCCTCCCACTTAGTGTTCTTAAATTTATATTTGAATTTTATATGAACTTTCCTCAAATCTTACCAAGGTAAAGATAACATAAATTAAGTATTCAGTTTTTTTAATCACACACAAAGCTGGATTCAAATCCAAACTTTGTGTCTAATTTAATTAGGAAATTCTCAACTCTTTTCAAACAGTTCTGTTGTAATAATTGAATGAAATAATAAAGAATATTTATCACACATTCTCACACATTTTTAAAAATCATGTTTAAGTATGATAATCCGTTTGTTTTCAATAGTTAAATTCGTGATAATTTACTTAGATTTGGCTAATATACATTATTTTACTGATATCCTAAATAAAGATTTCAGAGAATATTGCCTATAATTCTCATCAGATGCAGGAATCTAACTACATTTAATTCTTTCATTGGAGAAAGTTCACCACTTTTAAAGCTATCAATTCTATTAGATAGCTATTAAAGGTTTACCCTACATCATTTTGGTATTTTTTATAAAAGTTTGATCTAGCACTCCAGATTTCATTCTTTGGGATCACTTCTCAGTGGAAGAGAGTAACTGAGCTTTCAATATTTAGAATTATGTTACTTTTCTCCTGAACATTTATAATGTGAATAAACTTTGGCTTTTTATGGACATCTGGTATTTACCTCTATCCATGGAAGTAATAGGAAAAATAGAGACACAAGCCAGTTATGTAGTTGCCTAAAACAAAAAACACCATAAATAAAATTTCCAACCTACTCAAATGAATTTGATGGAATTTGTGTTTAAAATAACTAGAGCTATTCTAGGTTTTTTTTCCAGTTCAAAACAGAGCTATCACTTTATAATACATAAAAATATCAACAAACTATGAAATGTCTGCATGTCTGTTTCAAAAACAAAATGAGACTTTATCCCAAAGCAAAAAGAATTAAGGAGGACAGTTATTTCTATCTAAATTATAAATCAATGAACTTATATAAATACAAAATTACTCATGAGAATTTCACGAAATTTTAATCTTACAAAACATAATAAAAATCAAACCAAATTATTCTCATTTGATGTTCTATCATTCAATGTGAGATCCCATTAAAAATCTAACATTTCTAACCCAAGAGTAGAGGAAAACAAGTGAGAAACAGAAAGGATGCTGCATTCATTGTGTGCAATTATTTACAGTATGTGAATCTGGAAAAATTACATTCATCCCTGTTCATTTAAGAAGGGAGTTGTGCAAGTGTCAAGTCCAGTGGGAAAAGCTATTGGTGAAATCAATACATGCAGCACAGTGTCTCATGGCACAATAAGTTACAGCTAAATAGCTTGTAATTCAAATTTTTCTATTATAATATAAATAGAACCGACCATAGTTTTCACTGTTACTGAGATGTTACAGAGACTTCGAGGTGAACAGGTATAAAAGATTATCTTGAATATATCATAATAGGACTCCGTCAGAACCCACATTTTTAGTGATCCTGTGAAAGAAAGAGAACTGCTTGCAGCTTCTTCAAAGATTGCTATGACCCCAAATAGAAACCCCAACTCGTGTTGAAATTACCCTTCTTGAAGCATCCAGTAATTTCTGAACACATGGAAAACAGTTGTACCTACAGAGACACTTGAGGTCTTCCTGAATTTTCAAAGCATGATGTTGATGTTCAAAAACTGCTAGTAAAATTATCAATCTTTGTAAAATTATCCAACTTATTATGTATTTTGAAGAAAGAGGTTGTGGGAGCTCTTTTCCCCCTCCCAGAAGCGGGAATATAGCAGAAGGATTGACTCCCGGATAGCGGCATGAGGAAATCTCCAGAGACTCTCCCTAGCAAAACAACAGTAAATGGTAAAAATTATTTTAATTATATAGCACGGTTGCTCAACGTCCGGCAGGTTCGTACTGGATTCGGTGAGACTGAAAAATGACAAGACTATAGGATTCATATGCAGCTTTTATTCTCCCGGAGGCTGGTCAAGCCTTTAGATTACGTCCGCTGCATCCACATGCAAGTCTGTGATTCACAGTTCACACAGAGCACTGGGGGAGGCCCTTATATAGCAACACAGACAACAGCGACCTCCTGCCAACAATCACCAAGCCTGCACATGCTCAGTACACAGGCATGAGCTCGTGACGCACACGTGCTGCACAGAGTCAGGAGACAGCAGAGCGTGTCCCAAGCGGGCAGGCAGGTCCTGGTCAGGCAAGCATCCTGGCTATAGGAACTCCATTTTCCCTACAAACAGAAACCATTTAAAGCATATAGAAAACACTGTAAGGGCATTTCGCAAATGAGTAAACATTTAATCAAGAAAATCCATTAAATCTAAGTAAGAAAAGAGAGAAACTGTGACGCTTGAGCCAAGCAAGATATGCTCCCTTCACTTCCTCTGGCTTCTCTTTTTCAAGAGGACAAGGCTCCTTCCTCTGCCCCAGAAGTAGGATTAAACAATCACCATGGGAGGAGGAACACTGTGGGTAAAATTGTAATATTCCAGAGTATCTCACCTGTGTTTAGTGCATCTCCATATGAGCAGGCGTTTCTAAGGGGTGAAGAGAAGTAGTTCATCTCCATTTCAGTGGGTAATAACCTGGGTGACCCAGAGCTCATCTGAACCTGAGAGGCTGGGGGGAGGTCTTGATTGCTTCTGCGAGAGCAAGAGGCAGTCCCAGACCACAGTTTGTAAGCAATAAATAGGTTTTAAACTTTATTTCTCCCTTTGACTGATTTTGGTTTTAGAGGTATTTTGCCCTAAGATTTATTTCCTCTCCCTGGAGTTATTACATCTGGGAGTAGTTGGGCAGGACCTCTGAACCCGAAATCTGTCTAAATGAGTGCGATCCTTGGGCAGGCTGCCCCTAGAGATGGTGGGGAGATGCCCGGAACCCCCCTGCGGATGATGGGGAGGCCCCAGTGGATGCACTGGCAGAGGGTGCAACTTAACTCTGGAACGCCCTATATGTGGGGTTTCCAATTTGGGAGCCCCTAATGGGGAATTGGTCTAGGGTCAAGCACCTCCCAGAGGGGTGAGGCCTTCCCCAGAAGTGGGGAAGGGTGGAGACACTAGAAGCTGCAGAATCAGCCCTCCGTGAGATAGAAGGCTGCTTAGAGGCCCTGAGTGGCTGTGTAGCAGGTGGCATTGAAGGTTCACTTTTCATTGAGTTAGTAGAAAACGTTATCCAGGAGCTAGGACTAGCAAGGAGAAAGAGAGGATTATCAAGAGGGTGGGGAGGAGAAAGAGGGATGTAAGCAGGAGAGAGATGCACTTCAGCGTCACTCGGAGGAGCTGGGTGATAGGCTGTGGGATGCCATTAAGGAAGAGAAAGAGCTATTGAAAAGACAGGTCACTCTCCTGGAAGATTCCTTAGCAGTGGCAAGGGGGGAGGTGGCCATTTGCAGAAGGAGGAAAAGCCGCATTTCAGGAGGACGTGAGGGAGGGTAAAGAAAGAGCGGTGCCTTCAGCACTGGAGAGGGTGGAGGAGTCGAGGGGAGAAGAGGAGGAGGCGGGGCCATGGGCCATCCGCTGCAGAGGCCCCCACGGGAGGCACCAGCCTCTCCTGTATTAAAGGCCCGCGTGGCTGATATTAAGAAAAAAGTAAAAAGAAACAGCTGCAGGCTCCTCAGGGAGAGGACCCTCTCCCCAGGTTGTGGAGCACTCCATACTCAGCCCCTATACCAAGGATAAGCTGGTGGACGTGAGCATCCGCTATAGGCAGAAGCCGTCGGAATCTCTGCCTACATTGCTTTTACGACTGTGGAATATAGGGGTGGAAAACATTGTTGTGTCATGTACTGTACTAAGATGAGTGGACTGGCTTCCCTGAAAACTCACCCTTCCCTCTAGCAGCAGTTGCAAAATGCCCATCATGCCTCAGGGAATCACTCCTGGAATGGCTGACAGCTGCCATTCAGGGTAGTTTGGCCTAATCAGGGTGATTTGCCATATTTACCCACTAGATGGAAAATGTATGCAGAGCTCCAACAGGTAATGCGGGAATTGGATATGGAAAATATCTTCTATAATATGGACCCCAGGGCCCTGATGAGAAGGTATTCACTATTGAAATGAGAAATCTGGTGCTGCATACAGCTCCCCCATCGCTTTTTGGGTCCCTCGTGACTACTCTTGCCCGCCACGTAGGGCAACTCATAAGTGAGGCTACTCGTACTTTAGCAGGTCTGGGGGAGGGTGAAACGATAAGGGCACGGAGGCTAGTATGGGCCACGACTGAAAGGAAAAGTGCAAAAGGCGCCGTGAAGGTTTCAAGGACCCAGAGGTGGATTGATTTGATAAAGGTCGGTGAAGAGAAAGAAAAACTCGATGGGCAGCCCAATAGAATATTGTTAGAACTGTGGCACCAGTTAAAGCAACCATAGCAGTTCCAGCTGCTGAGGTCCAGGACATGGAAACCAGAGGGGAGGCCTCATGCCCGGTCTGTGTCTCCACAAAACTTCCTGGAGGACAGTACTCAGGATCCGCCTGGGCCCTCACCCCCACGGAAGGATGACTGGGCATTGCAGTTCGACTGACGGGGGGTCAAGGTCCCCACCTTGGGGGACATGGTGGGAACTGGAGGCCACATGTAGAATTAGCAATTCTTTGGTTCCCTGTGAATGTACAACATGTCCTGGCTCTGCTGGACACAGGAGCTGAGTGTTGTCTGATTTATGGCAACCCTGAGCATTTTCCCGGGACCCGTGCTGTGATATATGGCTATGGGGGTAAGGCAGTTAGAGTGAAGAAAGCCCAGATCTCATTGGGGATAGGGCATTTACCCCCAAAGGAATATACCGTGTATATTTCTCCCATCCCTGAATATATTTGGGGCATAGATATCCTGCAGGGCCTGTGGTTTCAGACCACACCAGGTGAGTTCAGACCGAGGGTACGTGTGGTACAAGCAGTTCTGAGGGGACACGCTAAGCACCCACCAGTATCTCTGCCTGTACCTTGGTGGGTGACAAATATGGAGCAGTATAATTTGCCCGGGGGACACAAAGAAATTGGAGAAACTCTACAGGAGTTGGAGAGGGTGGGCATCATAAAGCCCACTCATAGTCCTTTTAATTCCCCAGTGTGGCCAGTGAGAAAGCCAGGCGGCTCCTGGCATATGACTGTGGACTACTGGATATTGAATAAAGTCACACCCCCTTTGCATGCTGCTGCCCCTCTATAGCAACCATTCTGGACACCCTCAGCCATGAGCTGGGAACGTATCATTATGTAGCAGACCTTGCTAATGCTTTCTTCTCTATTGACATAGCACAGCAAAACCAGGAACACTTTGCCTTCACCTGGGAAGGCCAGCAGTGGACATTCACTGTCCTTCCACAGGGATCCCTCCACAGCCCCACCATCTGTCATGGATTTGTAGCCCAGGACTTGGCCACATGGAAGAAACTGCAAACAGTGTGGTTGTATCACTACATTGATGATATTATGCTCACATCTTATTCTTTTTGAGATTTACAAGGGGCAGTTCCTAGACTGCTGCAACATCTACAGGAGAAAGGATGGGCTGTGAACAGCACCAAGGTTCATGGGTCTGGTTTGTCCATAAAATTCTTGGGGTTTTCTGGTCAGGTAAATCTAATGTTACTCCTGAAGCAGTCATAGACAAGGTCCAGGCTTTCCCCACCCCTACCACGTGGCAGTATTAAAAGAGTGTTTGGATCTTTTGGGCTACTGGAGAGTGTTTTTCCCACACTTGTCACAAATTCTGAAGCCCTTATATGGGTTCGTATGAAAGGGCATCAGGGGGGACTGGGATGAGACGTGTGCAACTGCTTTTACTGCTGCCAAGTGGGCAGTCAAGGCCGTACAATTCTTGAGTATAATGGACTCATCAAGGCCCTGTGAGTTAGATGTTCATGTAAACGAAGATGGTTATGGATGGGGCCTTTGGCAGCAGCCTGAACGGACATGCTAACCAATTGAATTCTGATCACAACTATGGAAAGGAGCAGAGGTCTGGTACACCTTGATAGAGAAGCAACTGTCTTCTGTGTACCATGCCTTGCTGGCTATGGAGCCCATCACCAGAAGAACTCAGACCAAGGTAATAACCACTTACCCATTGCAGGGTGGGTGCAAGACTGGACCCAAAGGCCACGGAGTGGCATGGCACAAACACCTACACTGGCCAAATGGGGTGCATATTTACAGCAGTGCAGAGCCTTCTCTACTAGCCCCTTAAGTGGAGAACTCCAATGCTTACTGGGGCCAGTGACATATACCAGTAGAAAGCAGGAGGAACTTGCTTTTGAGCCATTGGTATCTGAGAGTCCTTATCAGGAGGAAAACGCCCCTTTTCATGAAGATGCTTGGTATACAGATGGCATGGGCAGCCCCCAAAGTGGAGGGCTGTGGCTTTCCATCCTAAGACTGAGACAATATGGATGGAGGATGGAGAGGGTAGGAGCAGCCAATGGGCTGAATTGTGGGCGGTATGCCTTGTGATCACCCAGAAGCCCTCCCTATAGTTGTCTGCACTGACAGCTGGGCCATCTGTCGGGGCTTGACCCTGTGGCTACTGACATGGTACCATACCAACTGGATGGTTGGTCACTGGTCCCTTTGGGGGCAAGAGTTGTGGCAAGACTTATGGGCCTCTTGTCAGACTAAGACTTTTACCGTATATCTTGTGACTGGCCATTTACTTTTGGCATCCACAGGGAAGCAGACACATTGGCCCAAGTGTGCTGGCTAGAAGGAAAGCCTGCCTCTGATGTAGCCTGATGATTACATCAGTGTTTGTTGCAAGTGGGACAAAAGACAATGAGGGCCCATCCGTGGGGCTTGCCATTGACTTTTGAAGAAGTCAGCCAAGTCCGGAAGGAGTACTTTGTGTGCTCTAAGAGGGACTTATACTGAGTCCTGCAATAACAATGGACAATAATAAAGGGGCCAATGCCCCTTATCAGGTAGCAGATAGACTATATTGAGCCTCTGCCCATATCAGAGGATATCAGCATGTCATGGCTTGTGTGAACACAGCTACTGGACTATTGGTTGCTTTTCAGCAAACCATGAAGAGGGGCCTAGAGCATCTCTTTGCAGCCTATGGCTGGCCGCAGGTGATTAAGAGCAATCAAGGCACCTGCTTTATCGGACATGCGTTACAAGGATAGGTCAGCAATTAGGAATAAAGTGTAAGTTTCATGCCCCATATAACCCTACTGGGGCAGACATGATAGAGAGGTACAATGGTTTGTTGAAATCTGGCCTGAAGTCGGCCACCAATAGTCTATGGGGCTGGTCAGTTTGCTTATGGACAGTGCTACAGTGTTTGAATGAGAAGCCCTGGAAAGGAATCTTGAGCCATGTGTATAGGCTAACACACATTGCTGCCTCTCCTATACAACTGCATGTACAAAGAGGAATTATTGAAGCCAGGATATGGCCATCAGAGCAACATCCTGCTGCCAGCTCCAACTGCATTAAACCCTGGAAGCACAGTTAATGGATGTGGCCCTGGACATTTTGACACATGGACCAGTGATGGTTGGCCCTTCTGGTACCTTGGGGTAAAAGTCTGGAAGCTGGCCTGATGTGTATTCCTGGAGTAATAGTAGAGTGGCCCCAAATATCATGGTAGTGTACCCAAAACATCCAGGAGGTAAGAGCACCTTATGGGGAAGTTTTGTTTTATCTTCATGGCCAGTGCATGTACCTCCCATAGCCCTATGTATCGACCCATTTGTAACTCCCACAGGGAGGGGAGTGAAAGTCTGGCATACTAAACCAGGATGAGATCCTATTCCTGCCACTGTCCTACCACAACACCACTCTCTTGCAAGTGTTCTACACAACGGACAAGATTTGCCTATGCTGCTGTCATTAAAACATGTATCTTATCACCCTTAAGGTTTTCTTCTACAGTTCTTGTGGCCTGGATGGGCCCCCTGGCTTCAGCTGCCATGTGATGATTGATCTGAACCCTCTACGTCTTCAGCTACTGTCAGCCTATGGAATGGACGAGCTACAGACTTAACCTGCATAGGACTTTGAGCCTAGCTGAATCCTCTGGTTTAAGAATTATCATGATTTTATTGCTGTTGCTATTGTTATGTCGTTAGTCTGGTCACAGTGCTCCAGTTTTCTCGCCCAGGGATCACTGCCGAAGAAGGGGAATGAGTAGATTGTAAGGCGAGATTTCTGGAGGGGTGGCCTGTGGGTAAAATTGTAATATTCCAGAATATCTCACCTGGCTTTAGGGCATCTCCATATGAACAGGTGTTCCCAAGGGGTAGAGAGAAGTAGTTAATCTCCATATCAATGGGTAATTACCTGGCAATGAGGGTTTATCTGAACCTGAAATGCTGGGGGAGGTCTCGCTCCCTTCTGCCGAACAGGAAAGAGATGGCCCCCAGACTACAGTTTGTAAGCAATAAATGGGTTTTAAACTTTATTACTCCCTTTGACTGATTTTGGTTTTAGAGGTATTTTGCCCCGGGATTTCTTCTCCCCGGCGTTACAAACACATAACCAGGATCTCTTCTTGTTCCCACCTCTGTGTTACTGAGGCTAAATTTCAAAAAAGTGCAGCCAAAATTTTGAGCACTTCCTTCCCCTACACATCTCCACATTTGAGGTACAGTCTCTACTTCAAATGTAGTAAGTCAAGGACACTGGGGCCGAATAACAAAAATAGTAGCAGGTGGCTGCTAATCTGAGTCCAAACTCCGCTGCAGTTACAGTCAATTCATGCTAAATTTAGTTGGTTCAATTTAGGCTTTTTCCAGTCAAATCAATGTTCCCAACAAATTTGAATGTAGACAGTTTTGTAGGGAACTTACTTGGTTGTTCATGAATCTTCCCTCTTGTTCATACTAGTCCTTTGCTGTGACATTCTGTTTCCCAGCTGGTTCTCAGTTAATTAAGCTGAACAGGACATGGAAAAATCCTCTTATCCCTTATAATTGCACAACATCTCATTTTTGTCCCTTCAAGAAACAATTAGGGAAAGTCATGTAAAGAAGTGATTAAGAGCACAAATTCCAGTTTGAGTCGAACTAAATAAGTGACCTTGGACGAGCTGCTTAGCCTCTCTCTCCTTCGGTTTTCTGACCCGTAAAATAATGGTAATCACAGAAACTATTTCATAAGATTATTGTAAGTACATAATTTACTTCAAAAGTTTCTGGTACCTAAGATATGTTTGTTGGATTTATGCCTGGTAGAATATTAAAAAGTATCCTTAATAAATATAAAAATTCTCACCTACAATTTTTACAACTATTGTGTTAGTGTATCAATTTCACACTGTTTTACAAAAGAGGCAGCTGAGACTTCAGGATCTTAAATCTCATGACTAACATCATATGAGGATATCTAAGTCAAGATTTGAACCCAAATCTGCTGAGATTTCAAAGCATGTCTCTCATTTAACTTACCATTATTGTTGAATACAGTCCTTCAAAAATAATTCACAGATACAAAACCTCTGTTAGCCTACTATTTTTCTCTAGATAAATATATTTATTCTCAAATATTCTAAAACATTTTAAAAATAGAATGAACAAAACAGCAGTCACTCTATAATAATCCCCAAACCTCCAACAAGAGAATATGTTCTTTAAAACAATTATATTTTAAGTATGTAACTCACTGGTTTTATGAATGATTTAGTGTTTTATAAATATTCTAGGTGATTTATTTTCATTATCCCTTTATAAGAGGGGGGATATCCACTTTTACCATGGGATAAGGGGAATTTTCCTTATGGTTATACAGTCTCCATTCTGTGAGTGTAAAGTGGGCCTGCCATAGATGCAGAGAAATATATGAGGAAACTTATTTTCAAAATTATCTCACGTAAATATCATCTCTCTCTCTTTTTCTTTCTTTCTGTCTCACACACACAACCTCACACACTCAAACACACACACGCACACACACACACATATATATATGCATATACCCAAATATGTACACATACATTTTCATAGGTGTTTGCATACACATATTTGCACCTAGATAAAAATAATACATGGAAAATGAAACCTGCAAAAAGCTTAAAGAAAAGAATTTTCATATTTTTCACATTGTACCAGTTTCATAGTGCACTTTTCAGGTCTTTACTAAAACTATCCTGTTCTTTGTTGACCTACAAGTTTTTAAATACAAAACTATTTTTTTCTAGTTTTCTTAGATTTGACTTGTTGAAGGTCTGTCATGTAAGTTAAATATGTACGAGTCCACTATTATCATTTCTCCATCTGTTTTTTCACTACATTCTAGAAAAATTTCAGATATTTTGTCTCCACTTCATGACTAATGTTATTTCCCTGAATTATTTTTACTCTTTCCTAACTCCATCATGGATATCAATTTTAACATGGGTAGAATCCTTCCTTTTCTCCCGTACAGTTCACTTTTCCTTATGGTGTTTTTATATATATAATTGAGTTTCTGTATATTTTTAGCTTCTTTTCTTTTGTTTCTTTTTTTCCTCAAGTACTTTTTATTGCATCACCTTTCCTTATGATGCTGACCTAAGATGTTTCATTTCCATGAACATTATCTTCTTTTGACTAGGAGGAAAATTTCCTGAACTCATGTTTGCTAACAGACAAGAGCAATGTATTTTTCTTTGGGCTCTCTGATTTCCATGAAAGGGCTAAGAAAACTATGATACAAAATAAATAAGACAAAACAAACAAAAACAAATGGCTTCTGTTTGGAGCTAGAGGACTAGTTTATTCATGCTTCCTAATCTATCCACAAATCATAGAGGCATTTCACCTGTATTGGATGGTAGAAGACCTACTCCTCTCCATTTATTTTTATTTTTAAAAAGGGATAAACTAAAATTTACAATATCTAATCTGTTACCAAAACATATTTTTCCCCACTATTAGAGCTTTCTCTATGAAAACCTCACCAAATAAGTTTCCATAAAATTGTAGTGAAGATTTCTTCAGATGGTGCAAGAATGTTATGACTATTTCAAAAGCTAGTATCCTTGCTGTAAAGGTATAACAGCTAGGAATTCTGGTGGTCAGGAATTCTGATCTCTGAGACAGTGGTAGCATTACAAGAATCTTTCAACTTTCCTAAGGTTGGCAGGCTTTGGTTCTCTTTCATATACACACAATCATCTTAAACCTCTAAGCAATGTTCTCAGTGCAACACAATAGGTTTTGTATTACATGACTTCACCCCTCCTATTTTACTTAATGGTTTATTCATGATTTTTATTGTTAGAACTTGCAGGGTTATATTTTGTTTTTCTTCATAGATGTTTCAGTGGAAAATTGAATAAGCTCTGTCAGAGATCCTAGAATATGAACATGTGGGTTTATCTGTTCGAAATACTTCAGAGTGTCCTGTAGCTGCTTAATCAGCTGATGGCCTCAAGCAATAGTCTTTCCTCAGTCACTATTTGGAATAAATAATATTTCTGGAAATATGGATATTTCCCCCACATTGAAATGAATTTATTTAAACATGCCAATCATAAATTAAAGTAGTGAATGTTTCATGAAGATTATCATTCATTTGGCTTAACTTTTAACTTCCTAGGAAAATGTAAAATGTTGTTTTTTTAAGATTTGTTCACTTTTCCATTTTGTAAACTTCTGAAATAAGTTTTCAGATATAGATTTTTCTTGCTTCTTTTTCCTCAGAAAAATGAAAGAGACCGTGGTTTACAAAGATTTCAATTATGGAATGTGATAAAGGGATGAAAATTTGACATAATGGAATATGTGACTTGCAATGAAGATAGGACTTTATTTCCACCACATTCTTTAGCATCACAACTACTATGTTAAGGTAGAAAAACTCCTCAAGGATATAAGAGAAAAGTTTGATTCAATTGATGTTCAAGAGTCATATATTTTTTATAAGTTTCATATAAATCCTAAGATGCTATTTTAGACACCAATAAAAGTGTTTTCTTTAAAAGACAGTGCATCAGAGCTGTAGAATGTCTTTTACTGAGAAGGTAACTCTGAATCCTTAAATAACTTACTTACATGTCAGTAAAAGTTAGTCATGGGATAAGTTCACAAATGAATCGTCATTTATAGCATGAAAAAGCCAACCTTGGCATTTTAGGCATTGAAAATCATGAAACCATCATGAAATTTCCTTAAAAGCTTTTTCAGAAACATAGCCCCTTATTTACTTACTAACAAGTGATATACAGAACTACACCTGAGAAGTGAATCCCAAGTATACCCCTCCCCAAATCTCCATAACATTCTATCCTTTCCCTTGGGGATTACAACACTCCCAAAATATTTGGAAAATTTCATATAAAATTTTTCAGTTGACCTGAAAACTACATATAAAGTAAACTACAATATAGCAGCCATAGTAATTCGGAAATAAAATTGTTTTCATTTTTTCCTTCGGAACAAGAGAAGCCTTATGATTGTAAAATTACATTTGATGTAATATAGACTTTTTTTTACAGGAGCACAGCTCTACACCATGGTTTAGAAAAATCCTCTTTTGTTCCATATGGATCCCAACTTCCTCCTGGTAAATGCTACAAAGGACTGATGGAGCCTGGTTCTTTCATCATTGCTTTATAAGAATTTTTGGTTATGAAAAGACAGGCAATTATCAGAAACAAAATGAAACCTTAAATCTAGAAATCATATTTCAATGCTTATACCTTCCCTAAATGATCATAAATACCATCACAAAATCCTGTAATTGAAAAACAAAAGTTGAGATGCAGAAGAAGGGTAGATGGGTCTCCTGGTTATTTCTCTCCTATTGTTGTCTCCTTCCCAGAATAAAATGAGTCTAATGAGAAAAGAATCATTAATACTTAGACACACATATATGCACAAAAAATATGTGGTACAGGTTAAAAGAAGTCTAGAGCTGATATTCTTGGTCTTATAACCACTTAAATGGCCTTAATAATTAATATGTGTAATTATCCTGTGAATATAGCATTCATTGTCCTGAGTGATGGTTGTAAGACAAACTTTGTGACTGTGGTTATGGTTGTTAATAATAGTTTCAGTAATTAATTGTGATTTCAGTGAATTACTCAATTGCTCATCTCTACTTTCAGATACAGAGCGGGTCACTTGGTGAAACAGAAAACGTTTGCATGAGTGAGACAGGTCCCTGAAAAAGGCATCCAGCAGGAGGTGAGAAGTGCTTGGATTCGAGGCAGCAGCAGGTCAGAGAAGCACCTGAAGGTGCGCAGGACGGTCCGGTTCTGCAAAAGGACATGGTCGGATCCCCTCATGCCCAGCAGTGTGGTGCTTTGGGGTACAGTTGTGACCATGGTGAACATGTAAATACATACAGGTATGTTAGGAATGCTTTAGACACCAACGAAAACCCCCACAGCCTACAGTGGCAATGCCTGAACCTGGGAAAGCAAAGACTCCAGAGCAGGGTGAAAAACTCTTTGGGACAGTGCAGGACTGAGCTCCAGCAGCAATCTCACAGGAGACCGAAGAGCCCTGCGTGCCCAGTACTGTGTGACCCGTGCCTCAGCATTACCACGAATCAGAACTCTGGAGGAAGAGCCTGGGAACTGTTCTTTTGTTGAAGTGTAGTTGATACAATGTCATATTGGTTTCAGGTGCATGACATAGGGAGTCAACTATTATATACATTATGAAATGCACACCATTGTAAGTGTAGTTACCAACTGTCACCATACAAAGATACAACAGTATGACTGACTATATTCCCAATGCTGTATGTCTTTTCATCCCCATGACATATTTATTTATAATTGGAGGTTTGTATTTCTTTGTCCTTTTCAACTATTTCACCCATCCATGCCACCCACCCTGGGCCTGGGAATATTTAACAAGAACTCCAAATGAATCTTAATGCATGCTGAGGTTTGAGAACCCTTGGATTAGGTTGCCCTGCCTCCTCTACACTTGAGCTGAAACGTTTGGGCAAATAATAAAGGAGCCTCGGAAGAAGGTATACTGTATTCACTGTGAGTACGATTAATGGGTAGACACTCATCTGTTGCTCAGAAAATAAAAGTTGATGCTCTATTTATATGCTCAAGCATGTGAAGCAAACCTGTGTAGTTCACATCCATTTATTATTAAGAATGTCTTCTCCAGTGTTCCACAGAGCTGCCATTTAAAATAGCATTTAATCTTACTATGGTGAGAGGTGATGTATCTATACATTTACATATATAGATAAATTTATATCTATATAGATGTTGGTATAGATAATTGTTTTTATGTATGAAGACATCTCCAGTTACACAGATTCAAAACCTACCTATCTCTCAAGATGCAACCCAGTGCCAACTAGAAGGAAGTTTTTCTTCTGAGCTCCAATATCTTATTACCTAGACCTTTCATGTGATTTCATAAGCTGTTACTAGAATTTATCTGCCACAATATATTCTGAAAGCAAGCAGGACCCAACTGAAAATAAACAACATAGGGAAACCGGACAAAAGTTTGAACAGAAATGGAATTCCTCTTCAGGTCATGGTTGGTTGAAAGGTTCTATTAATCAACATAAGTGAAGTAACCATAGGTCAGGCAAACATAGTTACCTGAGAGAGATGTATCAGGTTCTTGAAGGAAACACGCGAAGGAGACAAATTGGAGTGGCTAGTGTACAGCCAGAGTGCCTACTGCTCCTGCCCCAGTCTGGGGAAGGGCGGGCCAGATCTAGAACAGTGTTAAAATAAATTTACCTCAAGTGTGTTGAATAGTGAAGAGACGCAAATTGCTACCACTAGTTGGGATACAGGACTAGGATTTCCATATGCCAGAAAATGCAGGACAGAAGTCCCAGAATGATAAGCTGCAGTGAGTGAGCTTATCAAGATTATAACTTCTTGGCTATTAAGTTGTATATCACTTTCTTGACTTGAGGAAGATGGCATTGCCAATTGAGAATACTTCAAAGCTAGATTTCAGTGTTTCAAGATAAAAAATCAAGAGACTTCAGATGGACAAGCCAATTTGATATCTAGAATTTAGTGAGAGGAAGTACTTATAACTCTTTGTTTTTCTCATTAAATACATTGAAAGTCCCTTAAAATTATTATTTTTTACTTATAATTGAGATCCCTTATACTATATCCCCCAGCTTCTTAGGGCTATGCATTTCACAAATGAGGGATTCAAAATATATTTTAAATTAATTATTGAATAAAAATTTAAGGAAAAAAATCAGTTATACTGAAACCAAGTATCAGACAATGAAACAGAGAATTATATACTATTCCTTAAAATGCCTTATCAGAATGCAAATATAAGAAAAATGTTTTTTATTACAGAAATACCATCTTATGCATATTAAATTATATAGTCATGTATAACAATATGTTTATATGTAAATGGATATTAATATCCCTTCTACCTAGAATGCTTGTATTAATTTTTAATTAAATACATTGCAATATGGTTATTTATGGACATTTTATTAGTTTTCTATAAAAGTTATCTAGCTTATTATTAATAATAAAATTATTACTTACACAGTAGGGAATTGGATGGTAATGATCTCTTCTTTCTAAAGAAGAGTTAGATCTCCCTCCATGCCTTTTTTTTTGTAAGATAAATTCTTCACCATGAGTAAAAATAGCAGGTAACGTTAAGTTTACAAATGCGATTATGTTCTAAGAGCCCTATGTGAGTCAATTATTTAAAACTGAGGAAGCTTAAAGTTGCACAGATGATTATATAGTGCTGTCAATTCACAAAATATTAGTGCCTAACAAATAAAAGCGTAAGTTCAACCACATCTAAACAAATTTATAAAATTATCTGTATGGGTATGCAGGGGAGAGCAATTTGATGATGCTGTTTGAATATTAAGAATGTATCTCCCCACCCCATTCCCATTCCAGGTAGAAGTTTTCCCAGAAACAACAATGGACAGAGATTCATCTTTTATGTCACGTATTTCTGGTTACCAGTAGCTTATTAACACCCTTATTTTCACACACACAAAAACATTGGTTCCCTGCATTTTAACACACACACACACAAAAAAAAAATAAATAAAAAATATCTTTGTGTCAATTTCTGCTCCTTGTTTGGCAAAACGTAGTTGCCAATAATTTCCAATTAATTATGATCTTTATAAGGCAGGAACAATGGTGTCTGTATGACCTCTTACTACAAACACAATGCTTGCAATATTGCCTAGTGCAGAATAGGTACTCAGTAAGTATGTGTTGAATTCATGCATGCTTGGTGAGTTAAGTAACTTAATGAAAAGAATAGGGAAAGAACCCAATCCTATGTTGACAGAAAGTTGACTATTGTTTTTGTTTTTTTTTAAAAAAACACTTACTCATTTCCTTAAGTCAATACATTTCTCAAGTATCTTTTATTGGTGGATAAAATGGACCACAGAGAGAAAGCTGTATCCATTAGCAAACAAAAATAAAAAATCATAAATACCTTCCTAAAGAATGATGCATGTTGAGTATCATTTCCTTTGATATTTGCTACCTTCCTGACTCAATATATGTCGTGTGTGTTTCACTGAGTTTCAAGGCTTATTAGTGTTTCAAATATGTTTCAAAATGGGAAGAAAGATCCCCATGTGTTTTTTAACTGGCCACACTTTACATACCCATCTTATAAAAGCACACAGTATTTCATTTTAGACTGAAGGTCTCTCTCTCTCATAATGGACACAGCACCATTATTTCTGAATCAGCAGTAATAGGAACAATGTTGCCATTAGTGTGACAAGGGCTAACGCAATTAGATTTAAACTTAATGAAATAGCTGTACCATCCATTTACTAGATCATGTTGAAACATTTCCACATCCTTTTATATGTTTGTAATGGCAGGTGCCCTGTGTGTTAGCCCTAGTGTTCTTCTCTGGCGCCTTAACTTGTAACCATGCATACAAAGGATGCATTATAGCTTTGAGAGACTGATTATCTCTATTGTCACATCTCTCCATGGTGCTGTATAATTGTATCAGCTGCAAGTAAATTGCTGAAATGCTTGGTACTGCACACTGGATAAATGTCTGCTCAACCTTCCAAAATGCTGGTGATTATACAATGGGGAAAGGAGGACCCTTTAGGATTATTAAGGTTGTAATACCTGCCTTACATACTGACCTGTGAAAACACAGATGTTGCCAAAACTAACAAGTCAAATGTTAGCTACAGAAGAATTCATATGGATCACAGTAGTGAAGAAAATTTATCTTCAGTGATTTGGATTGGGTATTGCAAAGGAATGATTGCATATATTATAAACACATTATGGTGTGCATAGATAAAATAAACACGACTTTGATATTTTGGCTGTTGGATATTTAGCTATTAGTTTTTATTTATTTTTTCATTGCTTCATGTGTATAATAATGCACAGATAAATCCATCAGAAACTGCTAATGGAATAGAGCATCATAAATGAAATTTTCTTCCCAAAATATATATGTTTGAATTTGAAATATTTTTACTTTACTTGAACTCTCAAAAACAAGAAGAGAACTAAACAGTTATTCATATCTGAATTTTCTTCTGTATTATCAAATCATACTTAAACTATACCAGATGTTTTTTGTTATATGTAGTTATGGCTGAGTGAAAACACAGTACTTTTGATTATTAGATGGGACCTGAAAACAATGATCTAATTATCCTGATTTTCTGCTTGTGTAATAAGTAGACCAAACTTAAATTGGTCTGAGAATAAAGTTGGGATTGATTTATAATATCGGAATATAAAAGAGTAGAATCTTGTTAAAGATTTTGCAAAAGAGAACTATTGAATAGATACCGTTGTATTGGTGTTTATATTTTGGAGCTAGTAACTTGGCCAAATGGAAGGGAAGATGAAACATTTTGTTACAAAATTCAGTTGTGATCACGAAGTACAAGATTATTGTTTTAAATTTAGTCATCTGGATATTATTCTGTGCCATACAGTTGAAATCAACATCCATGGGCTACATATATTTTAGCAAATATTTCAAGAAACAGGAATATTATGTATTATGGCATCTTTTGACTCTGAATAAATGTTTCCATTTAATGAGAAAATACAATAGCACCATTTCTGGAGACTGCCTACTTTGCTTCAATTCTTCTGCTGTTTCTACACCTAAATATTTTCTTTGCAGGCACTAATTTGTATGCCAGTGTAGTGCTGCATTGACAGGCAAATTACCCTTCATAAACATTAAGAATATTCACCAGATAAACTGTTATACTAAAATACATCGCAGAGCTTAGAGTTTTTTTCTTGACCTTAGTCATGAAAAATATTACTTTTGAATCTGCAATGAAAATGAGCATAAATTATAACATCACTTAAAGAGAGATTCCCCCTTCCCATACAATAGAATATATAAGAAAGCCAAACTCTCCAAAAGAAAATAACTAAGCTCTGATTCTCCCCTTTTGAAATCAATATGCACAACCTCAAATTAACCGCAAAATCTTTGTATATGACCCAGGCAATAGATTATACACCAATTGTTACCTTTGATATTCCAGAGAGCTCTATTTGTGGATTTGGCTGAGGCATCTGCCAAATATAATTTGGAGTTTGTACCAGATGTTTTATTTTCTTTTTCTGATTATAGCATATTTCGTGGTACTTCCAACAAAGATTTATAGCCATGCCTTCCTAAGGTAAGTATTGGACTGGCAATTAGTAGTATATTAAGTTACATGAACACTCACTTTGGTCTCGAATAAAAAATTTGAGAGAATCTTCAGGGGTTTCTAGATAACTTCTGAGGGATTTATATTACATAAATTATTGAGGTAGAGTTCTTATATTTCTATATTTCCATATAGTTATATTTCTATAAAATTATAGTTATATATCTATTTCTAGAATATATCTATTTACATTTCAATGATTATATTTTTAATAATACTGCTAGCTTGACATTTTTTAGTACTTGATGGTTGCCTTTACATGTATTAACTTACAGCAAAACAATGGGATCCCACTTTATTATAGAAAAACTAAAGTCCAACAGGCAGAAAGATGAGTTAGGGTAAATTATGACTTTTTGTACACTACAAATAATCAACTATATAAGTTGGCTGAAACCTATTTACATTTATTACTGTGCCTATCAGTAATAAATCCCATATTACATAAACTATTTATTATTTCTCAGTTGGAAAATTTAAAGTTGTGGGTAAAATGTCAATATTTCCAGAACCTCTCACCGGCCTTAGCGCATTTCCATATCAATAGGTGTTTCCAAGGGGTGGAGAGAAGTAGTCCATCTCCACATCGATTGATAATTATAAGGGCGAGCAAAGGCATTTCTGGACCTGAGAGGCTGGGCGCGGCTTCTTCTTCTGCAGCCGGATCACGATAGACACTGGGGAGCAGCGGTAGATGACTGCTTGTAAGAAATAAATGGATTTCTCCCAGTTTATTTCTCCCTTTGACTGATTTTAGTGTCAAAGGTATTTTCCTCTGGGATCCCCCCCGGAGTTACAAAAGTCTACAGGGAAAAATAAAATTTACAGTCAGAAGATAATAAAATAGTATCTTCAAATTATTTATAGGCTATAACTGTCAACATAAAATTCTATACCCACCCAAATTATGTTTCAAAAGGAAAGTAAAATGAACACATTTTCAGACAAACCGAAGATCTACAAGTACCTATACCAAGCTTTAAGAAGTTAAAGATGCATGTTGTAAACTCCAGAGTAGCCCTTAGAAATAATAAATAGTGCATAAAGATGAACTTCTAAGAGGAAAAATGAAATAATATAAATACTGGAATAATCCAAAAAAGGAAAGGAAGTAGGAAAAAAGTGTATGAATAAAAGAGAAAAAATAGAAAAACAAATGGGAATACAGTTAATTTAAATACAAATAAATCAAATTATTTAACTTTAATAAAACCAGGATAAATACACTATTTAAAAGATAAGTGCGGCAGGCTGGCAAAAAGAACAAGATCCAACCACAGACGTATAAGAGACATTCATCAAATACATATATACAGAAGTTCTAAAAGTTTAAAGCTGTACTTTAAAAAATGCCAGCACTAAGAAAATAGAACAAAAAAATTTATGCATATCTACTAATATCAGATAAAATACAGTTCATGATTTACAACATTATTAGTTATAATAAGGTTCATTTAATAAAAGTGTTAAACTATCAGGAAGAATTAAAAATTTGAAATATATAAAATCTCATTTTAGTGATCCTTTTTTGTGCAACAAAACCATCTCAAAATATAGTGCTTTAAGCAATAATTTATTATTTGTCATAATTCTGAAGGTTGAGCTCACCTAGGTGTTTTTCACTGTTTCTCATGGACTGCAATCAGCAGCTGATTCTGGACATGCCTAAAAGTTCATCCAGAGTGGATGTCAAAAATGATTCACTCTGAAGATTGGTAGTTATTCTGACTGCTGGCTGCAAATGTAGACAGACTGTGCACTGGAACATCTGCATGTAGCCTCACTATGAGTCTTGGGCTTCACACAAGATGATGACTGGGTGAGTTCTATGATTTTCAAGTCAAAGCTGAAAGCTTTTTATTATTAGCTATGCAATTCCTAGAACATCACTTCTACCGCATTCTATGAACCAAGCAAGTCATTGAGGCAAGACCAGAGTCAAGGAGAGAGGGGAATGGATTCCTTCTCTTGGTATAAGAAAACTCAAATGCATACAGAGAGGGGAGTAATTGATTATGGTGCCACTGGAGGTTATCCACCATGGAACTTATTAACACAGCTTCAAAATATATTTACAAAAACTGATCAAAATATAAAGGGAAATAGATAAGCATGCAACCACATTGTAATTAATGATGAAAATGTGTTTTCCTTAAGTTTGGGAATAAAACAATTAAGTCATTCTGTTCAACATTTTGCTGGAAAAATTAATATAGTAAGATAACAAAAAAATGAAACAGATAAGAGTCGAAAAAGATGAAACAAAATATTGACTTGCATAAGACAATTTTGTATATATAGAAACTCAAAAAACAGTCCAAAATATACTATTAGAATAAATTAGTGAGTGTAGCATATTCACTTAATAGAAAGAAGTATAAAAATCTCAATTTTATTTGTATATCTTGTAACAATTAAAAATTAGGGGTAAAAAATTTTACCCAACAGAATCAAAAAACATTAAATACCTAGTAATAAATCGATCAAAAGAACAAGTCTATGCACAGAAATTGATGAAACACCACTAAAGTAATTTAAATTAGTCTAAATAAACAAGGTATATTCCATTTCATTAATTGAATGACTTAATATTGTTAAGATATCTGTTGTCCCATGAGATTCCAATCAAGTTATCAGCAGTTTTTATTATGGAAGTCCATGACCCAATCCTATAATACATATGGAAATGTAAGTGCCCAAGATTAGCCAAAATAATCTGAAAAATCAAAATCCAAATTGAAAACTTACATCACTGTAAGTGATTTACCGTCTTATTTTTAAAACTAAAGTTATTAAACCAGTAAGACATTGTTTTACAGAAAGACAGTTAGACAAAAATAGCAGGAAATAGTACTTAGCAACAGGCAAATGTAAATATGGAAACGATTTATAATAAAAGTACCACTATGGAGGAATGAAGGATGGATAGTCTTTTCAGGAATTGGTTGATATCCTTATGGAAAAAACTGATTTTGACCTATAAAGAAAAGTATACAATGAAATCCAAATAGGTAGGTTATAGACCTAAAATTCAAAGTTAAAAAATAAAGCTTTTAGGGGAAAAAACAGAAAAAAATATTAATTACTTGAGATTTTAAAATATTACTTAATCATGATACATAAAGTACTATGTATATAAGAAATTATTAAAAATTGGACTTCAGTAAGAAGCCTGTACAAAAAAAACACCAGATAATGAAAAGGGAAGTTATGATAGAAGATATTTTCAATACATAAAAAAACCAAAAAGGATTTGTATCCAGAATATATTTATCAAAATCCTATAAATCAATTAGAAAAATAGGAAAATAAAGGTATAAATAATAGATAAATGGACAAAAGAATTAAATAGGCACTACTAATAGGCATTAAATTAAATATAATAGGATATCTCAATGCTCAATAAACATTTGAAAAAATAGTCCATGTCAGAAAAATGAAAATTAAAATCATAATAAGTATATAACCACATGCTCACAAATGTAAATAGCAGAGCAAAAGTAAAAACATCATAAAAACAGCAACATAAGAAAACAAAACATAGCCTGTGAGTTTTGTTGAAAATGAAGAGTAAAAAGAACTCTTACATTGCTGCTGAGAGTATAATTTGGTACAACCATATTGGGAAACTGGTAGTATGTATTAAACCAAACACACCCAAAAACTGCTCATATATATGTGTATCACAACATATGTCCAAGAATATTTGAAACAACACAATTCTAATAGTGAAATGGGAAATAACCCAAATGTTCATCAGCCCTAAAATTGATAAATATGTTGTAGTATATTCTCACAGTCATTACTATCAAGAATTAAAGTGAATGAACTAGCGTTACATATAAAACATGGTAAAATTGGGGAACAGATAAGTTACCTAGGTGCAGACACATATAAAAAAACATATGCTCCATGAATCAATTTTATAATACTAATCAATTTTTATACTAAAAAAGAGGATAAACTTACAAGTCAGGGAAGTGCTTACCTTGTGAAGTGTGGGAATAATTGAGAGGGGCAAACCATGTCTGTGTGATATATTCTTATCAGTTTAAGCTACTAAATACTATGGTATTTTGTTACATAATAATAGATCATTGATTCAGCACATGTTATGATGGTAGGCCCTGACTCAGAATGGAACTGTTTTCAGGTCTATTCCTGCCTAGATGCAAGCCCCCTTTCACAAAGACCAACTATTACTATAAAATATGTTTACTATATTGAATGCTAGAGATCTTATTCTCTCACATGCATGTTTAACGCATTCTTGAACAGTCTTAGTCATTAAAGTCATTAAAAATACTATCCTTCTGTTGAAAAGTAGACTTTATAATTTTCACTTATTTTTCCATTTTTCTGCATTTTATCAGTACCCAGAAAAAGGTAACTCCTTCCTAACAAGACGTCCCTTTACATATGTGAGAAGCAAACTTCAGTTTATTTTAGGTATTCATGTATCTACGGCTTCTGCATACATATTCAAAATGCAAGTTCAGCATTTCTGCCAATTTTATCTGCTAAAATTTTCCAGGAAAAACAAATTCTAGTGAATTCCTGCTAAGAAGTGCCAGACCAGAAGGGTTAGTACTGCTCCAGGTCCTAAAGGTCAATGGTTTTGTTTACACAGTAGGGTTATCGATCATCAAAACTGTCCTCTCTGGTTCCCAGAAACCTAGATCTGCAGTCTGCCCACGAGGAAATATTTATATATCTTTTATGACAGGGTCAAGGCCAGGGTATTGCAATAGAAGCTATCACCACTAGAACTAACATAAAGCTCCTGCTGAAGGCTACTGTGGTAGGTCTAGGACAATGGGGACAAAGCACAGTATCACTTAAACTGCATACATAAGAACCACAAGACCTATTATAATCTTTCTTAATCAATAGCCTATAATGGGCTGCATAAAGACTCATACTGGAGTATATTCAAACAGTCCTCAGAGAAATTCAAAACATATTCATGTTTTTAAGATTTTGTTTTAATCTCAAAATACTTAAATGTGATTAAAGGTCACACAGAAAATAATTGTCAAAGAAAACCTTGCTTTCACAGCATTTAGAAGTCAGGCAGGCTTGACTGGACAGAAATAATGCAGATACATTGTAAAGGTAAAGGATTTCTGTTCCTGGCATTAAGCAGATTTGCATCTTCATAATTATCTTGATTCAAAATACCAAAAAAATCTGCGTTGAAAATAACAATTTAAAAAAAAAAAAGGATAACTGAACTCATAAGTAAAAAAACAAAAATAAAAAAAACCTTTGGCCCCCAAATGGAGAAGACAGTTAAAAAGCAGAATGAAGTGTAGTTGAACTACAGCTATTTTAGGAATATTTTCTGATATCAGAATCAAGAAACTTGCAGTCTAACTACGTTTCCAAGAAATGGAAACAATATATTGGGTCTACAAAAATTGTGGGTTTAAAACTGAGACCCACCAAAACCAAAAAAGATGTTAGTCACCAGGGTACTAGGAAAACTATACCCACCTAATAAGAAATATGAAGATAAATTCCTATTTCTACTAACAGTGGATGTGGCAAATCAAGCCCAGGAAAACTTGAAAACTCTGCCCTCACTTCATGGTTTAAAGTATGAGCATATTATGGGAAACCCTAAGCCAGGAAATGAACCTAAAATGGCACTGAGATGGTAGCATCTCTGTTCCGCTGAAAAGACCCAAACTTAAAGCAGGCTTCACAGGATTTCCACAGACAACTTGCTGCTAATAAACTTTTAATCCTAAATCATCAAACACACAGGGAAGCAACTATAAGTGAGAATAGTAGAAACAACACACAGCATAATTAATTTGCTCAAAGAATTAAGGTATTAACTAACCAGACATAAAACACAAATAGGTAAAAGGAAATGTTTGAAAGAAATGAAAAGTAGAGTCATATGTATGATTTAAAAATAAAATACTATCAAACATGTCCAAGTATTTTTGATGATGAATTAAAGGCACTTTCTAGACTCATAGAATATGATCTTTTACAACAAGAATCCAGAGCTAAGTCAAACTGTTAAATGACTATGATGACAAAAGAATTAATGATATTGGTTTGAAGATCTGAAGAAATTACTCAGATTTGCAGCATATTTTTACAAGAGGCAGAAATAAGAGGTGATAAAGAATCATGGATGATATGAGAGAGTTCTGAATTGCCTTACTGGATTTCAAAAAAGCTGAAAAAGAGAAAATGAGGAGTCAGCTATATTAAAAGTATTGTAACTGAGAAGAACCCACAATTGATAAAAACAAAACAGAACAAAACAAACATGAATATTCTTATTTAAGAAGTACAGCACATCTCAAAGAGAACACATTAAAAAAACTCCATACTACAAAAGACTGTATTTTTACAAAGATGATTGCAATATCATCTTGTACTCTGAATGCTTTTATAAAATGTAGTAACCATGCCACTCTCCCACCAAGAGGAGAAAATGAATTCCCTCCCCCTTGAGTCTGGAGTAGCCTTGAGGCTTATTTGAAAAGCACAGAATGTAGAGGAATTGATGCTGCTTGACTTCTGCAGCTTGGCCAGAAAACATCATGTGACTTTCTCCTTTTTTCAAATGTGTTCTCGTGGGAAGTTCCCTCTCAGAAATCCCCCTGTTGGAACTCTGCTGATGCTGTGAAAATCTCTAGACCCATGGGGAGGGCCACAGGTAGGAGCTCCACTCACCTGTTCTAAGGCTCTAGCCTTAGAGCATTCCCAGCTGAGGTGTCAGACATTTAAGTGAAGAGGTCCCCCGAGTATTCCAGGCCCCAGCTGTTTAAGTCTTCCCTTCTGAGGCCCCAGATATTTTGGAGCAGAAAGAAGTTATCCCTGCTGTGTCCTCCCTGGATTCTTAGCTCACATAATCCCTGTAAACATAATAAAAATAGTTGTTTTATGCCACTAAATTTAAGGTGTTAACTGGAACATTCACCTAGACACACGGTAGTTTCCCCAAAGAATAATAAAGAAAATGAGAAGATCTTAACAACCAGGCTCAAAATTTTCTATTCATATTTTTAAAGGACTTGTATCAAGATTATGCAGGAAATACTCCAGTAAAAGGTACAAGCCTGACAGAAATAAATGGTCAAAAAGGACAAAAGCCTCAAAAAGACAGTAACAGAATATAACTATATACCATATTAGTCACTGGGATGCAAATGAAAACCACATTTGATAGAGCTCACCATACCACAATGACTAATATGAAAAATGTGAAAATTACCAAGTGTTGGTAGCATATACAAGCATTGGAACCCATATAAACTGTTGGTGAGAGTGTACAACTATTTAAGAAACAAGTTTGAGGTGTCTACTCAGGTGGAATATACCTAACCTATAATGCAGCAAATTCAGCCCCTAGGTGTAATGCCAGCAGAATTGCATTCATATGTTCACCAAGCAAAAACAAACCATGTACTTGAATATTCATCACTGCTCTTGTGAACTCAAATGTCACCAAAAGCAGCCTGGCAAATATGTTTTGACATAGACGCACAATGTAATACTATATAAGAGTGAGAATAAACAAACTACACCAGCATGAATCACTATTCATAAATCTCACACTGTTGAGCAAAAGAAGTCAAACACCAAAGAACACCTACTGTATGATCTATGTAAATACAAAAGCAGACAAAAACTAATACATTTTATTAGAAGACTGAAAATACCTACCACTTAGAGGAAGGAGTTAGTAATTCTAAGGCAGCCTGAGAGCAGGCATTCTGGGGTGTTGGCAGTGAGTTGATTTTTCGTTAGTGGGAATTGGTGGCATTGTGGCTACAGCAGAAGGAAGCCATAACATAATTAAATCATGTCTTTAAAGGATTGAAAGGAAATGGGAGTCAATCAGGAATTTTATGCCTAACTAAATTATTCAAAATGATAGTGAAATAAGATACTTTGCAAAGCACCAAACTGTAGAGAACTTATTTATGATCGGAATATCTAAGATAAAGTTTCTTCAAGCTGCAGAAATTTTGAAACATATAAATAAACTAAATCCCAGAAATTCTAAACCAGTCTATCTGAGCAGGATGTGTGGGTTTTCAAAAAGTACTTCCTGCATTTCAAAATGCAGACTAGGTTAAGAATGGTTAGGGTCAGAGAAATTTCACATTTAAATCCTAAGATCAAGGAAATAGTGATGTTTCTATCCATTTTATCATCTACTAAAAATATCATTTGTACTCATAAGCATTCATTTCTTTCATTTCTTCTCTACAACTAGATTGTAAATTTCTTAAAGCATAAAGTTTTTTGTCCTTAAACTCCCTGGTCTGAAGCATATTGGCTATTTCACCTGAGAAAATGGTTTGGAAACTGAGCTGGTAATTGCTTGTTAGGTGGCGCAATTTAATTGTATTGCTTTTGGCCAAGACATTTTATGTTTTTAGTTGATAATTTCTCTACCAAATCTTCAGACAGCCCCAATATATATATACTATATGCACACATATAAACCTGATAGAAGGAAATAGACAAAATGTGTGTGTTTATCAGGACAAGAATAATGGTTTCATGCACTTGATCAAAACTATCTCTCCAAAGAAATAGATTTGTTTGTTCTGCCACAAATTGTGAGTAAATCCTATCAATCAATTCACTCCTTATAACTGCTAATGTGTTTCTCTTTTGTATGCAATCAAGCTCAGTCTGAGATAGCCATATCATAATATAGTGATTAAAAGGTTTCACACCAGCACAAATGGCATATGTTTAATTATTGACTCTGACAGTTATCTTGGACAAGTCTCATAATGAATTTTTGCCTAAATTTTCTCTTTATAAGTGTGGAAAATATTAATATTATGATAATTATGAATTAATTTATATAAAAATGAGTGCCTGGATTTTCCTTTAATCAATAATCAGTGTGTTGGTGATTAATATTATAAAAAATTCTTTGATAGTAAATCATCTATATCTTTCAGAACTTCTTGTTTGAATTTGATTATAATTTCCTTCATTTTACTTTTTATATAGGTTTTGAGTACATGCTTCAATAGACCATTTTTCCTATTTGAAAATATAATAATTGAAAATAAAATTATTCTGCTTAAGAATCTTAAAAAACAATCTGTTAACATAAGAAATAAAATTAATAACTATATATATAATCATGATTATTTTCAGATTAATTCAGATTATTTCTTTTGAATGCTTTTTTAGAATTAATTCCTCCCACTTTTGAAGTTCTTTTATGAAAGATGTTTGCATGAAATAAGGTTTAAAAAATATCATTCCATAATTTCTTTTTAAATCTGAAGCTTTTGAACCTCTTCCAAATAAGGCCAAAAAACTGACCTCCAGAAATAATGTATAAAAGAGTTATTTTCAGTGAAAGATAATGCCCACAAACTTGCCCACTTCTGACCAATAAAAGGTTTTGATCACTTCTCTACTTATGTTTGATGATAAAGGTGGAATACACTAATTAGGCTTTTCACTGTTACCTGATAAATCTTTTTCTTATCCAGATTTCAGGAAATGTGTTTGATCTGAAGATGTGATTTAGAGTAAGTTTCAAAGTATAAGGTAGAATTTTAAAAAGGTAATGAATTTAACTTCTGATGAACTAGAAATTTCATAGAATTTTGTATAAAACCAGTTTGGGATACTTCAACAAATAAATATCAAGGTAATGTGTATTCATGAAATCTCTTAGCAATTTCAGAATAACTCCTATATACTCCTATATACCTATAATTAAATTATTTCATTAATTTAAAAAAGTTACCAATTCTAATAATGGAAACTATACAAGATACTGAAACACCATAAATGAAAAATTATTTTAAAATATTTTGGAGCATTTTTGTTCTATAATGTTTAATTGTAAACTAATAAATTTTAAAAACATTGAACAATTAAAGAAAGGAAGGGAACTTCAACTTTCTTGAGCCCTATTTTAATATGTACTGTGATACAAGTTGTTTGTAGTTTCCACAAGTGGGACACAAAATCTTTTAAATAGCTTTTTGAACTTCCTTATTAAAAAGTGCTATAGATTTTTTTTATCCAATTGAAAGACTTTTAGTGTTTTAAACACCAATAAATAATTCTGGGGAAAATGAAAAAGTTTAAATGACAAAAGAATGATTGTAAGAGCTAGTTTATTAGAGCCAGGGTTCTCTAGAGAAACAGAACCCATGCATATATGTACATACACATTTATTATAGGAATTGACTCATTCAATTAAGGAGGCTGAGAATTTCCATGGTCTACCATTTGCAAACTGGCCAAAGGTGTCATTCAGCCTCAGTCAGAAGGCCTGAGAAGAGTTGCAGATGTCTGAGGGCAGGAGAAGATGGTGTCTCAGCTCAAAGAGTAAATCTGCCTTTCCTCTGTCTTTTTGTTCTAGTCAGGACTTTAATGCAATGGATGAGGGCACCATGCACCAGTAAAGGTGATATTGTTTACTTAGCCTGCAGATCCTAAAGCTAACTTCTGGAAATAATCTCACAGACCCACCCAGAAATGTTTCACCAGCTATCTGGGCATCCCTTAGCCCAGTGAAGTTGAAAAATGAAATTAACCATCACAGCTGGGGAATAGTCTTAACCATTAAAATCTGTGCTTTCGAGTTCTAAGGAGGCTGAAAGGAGAATGAATTTCAGCCAATATGCAAGTGTTACTCAAAAAAGTAGCACTAAAAAGGAATTCATGCAAAAAAAGAGAAATTCAAGCTGCTTAAAACATCATACCAATTTATTTACCATCGTGCACAATACAATCCTAACTTGACGCTTATAGCTTTACAATGAAAAAATGAACATTTAAGTTACTACAATCTTATGAAAACATTTCCTGAAATTTAATATTCTGCAGTCATTAAAAGAAAAAAACAATGTGGGTCTCTACTAAGGAAAGAAAGAATTTATTAGCTGTCCATATTTTTATTTGATGATATTATTATTCATAATAAATTAGTGATATGACTTTCAAATTTTAAGATGACTTTCAGTGAAATTAACTTTACCAAGGTAGTAGATTTATTGTAGAAATAGCACTGGGTATAAATTTAAAAGAGTCTTGCATGGAGTCTTGTCCATTTCGTAGCTTTCTGGCCTTGGGCAAGATACTTGAGCTCTCTGATCTTTAGTTTATTCGTGTGTAAAATGAAGACCCTAGAGTAGTAGATACTTCATAAGGTTCAACTAGTAGTTTTCCTAGGCCAGGATATAGGTATTTGCTAAGAGAGAATCCTGTGACTTCTGAATAAATGAAACCGAAAAAATTTAAGAACATTAGATTAACAAGATCCCAACCATATAAAATGTAAAAGCAGGACAGCTTGTTATTAGACATATTGACCTAATTCTATTGAATTAATATGAAGTTTATATACATAGATATAATCAATATATAATTATTATTTATGTACAAAATCTATCCAAGCAACCTATGTACATCATCATTTAATTATTATACCTGATACAAATTTTAAATGTTAGTTTAAGAATGTGATCACAGACATAGAGTTATGGGAAGATGGCAGCGTGAGCAAGGCTGTGGAACTCTCCTCCCAAAACCATATATATTTATGAAAATACAACAAATACAACTATTCCTAAAAGATAAAAGAGAGACCAGAAGATACAGGACAGCACTCAGCCTGCATCTACACCTGAGAGGACTCGGCACCCCGTGAGGCAGGTAAGATACAGAGCCATGTTCCAGTAGGACCCGAGCACTCCCCCACACCAGTGCAACGGCGGGAGGAGAATATTCAGAGCCAGGAGGGAGTGGAAGTACAGGCCTGTGAAATAACCAGCCCTGGTGATCTGCACCGGGAGCGCTGACACACATCACATGGTGTATCGGAGATTGGAGAGACAGAGGGTGCAGGATCTGAGCCTGGGAACGCACCCGGCTCCTCGCAGCCGGCTCCCTGGGACAAAAAAAAAGCATGCGCTTTTTTTTTTAGCAGTCTTAAAGAGATAGGGGCCCAACAGAGGAACATGATCATTCCAGCACACTCAGCCCAGCAGGTTGGGAGTCCTGGGGAATTTCGGACCCCTTGGCTGGTGACTGGGAAAAAGTAGCCCTACTAAGACTTCCCACAGAGATCAACAGCCTCCCATTTGTTTCCAACCCTGCTAGAGCTACAAAGGGCCCTGCGGAGTGGCATGGCCACAGCTGTGGAATAGTGGAGCAACAGCGCCATCTATAGCATCCTCACAGAATCTACTCCCCGCAGACGTCTTTCTGTTTGTTTGTCTGTTGGTTTTTGGTGTTATTTTTTCTTTTCTTTTCTTTTATTTCTTTTCTCTTCTTTTTTTTTTTTTAAAGTCTTAAAGAACCCAGCTGACATATGTGGCACCTACCAGTGACCGCTTCTATTGTCATGAAAAGACAGAGGAATATGGTACAAACAAAGCTGATCTAGACCCAGACACCAGAGAGGGAGTCTGAAGGGATGGAAATGCACAATCTTCCTGAAAAAGAATTCAGAATAAAAGTCATAACCATACTGATGGATCTACAGAGAAATATGCAAAGCTAAGACAGGAAGTGAGGAAAGAAAATGCAGAAATCAGAGAAGCAATCAATGGGACTAACAGCAGACTGGATGAGATGCAAGAGACTGTTAATGGAATAGAAATCAGAGAACAGGAATACAGAGCAGCTGAGGCAGAGAGAGATAAAAGGATCTCTAGGAATGAAAGAATTTTAAGAGAACTGTGTGACCAATCCAAATGGAACAATATTTGCATTAGAGGAGTACCAGAGGAAGAAGAGAGAGAAAAAGGGATAGAAAGTGTCTTTGAAGAAATAATTGCTGAAAATTTCCCCATGTTGGGGAAGGAAACAGTCTCTCAGTCCATAGAAGCCCACAGATCTCTCAACACAAGGGACCCAAGGAAGACAACACCAAGACACCTAATAAGCAAAATGGCAAAGGTCAAAGATAAGGACAGAGTATTAAAGGCAGCTAGAGAAAGAAAAAAGATCACCTAAAAAGGAAAACCATCAGACTTCTCAACAGAAACCTTACAGGCCAGAAGAGAATGGCATGATATATTTAACATAATGAAACAGAAGGGCCTCGAACCAAGAATATTGTATCCAGCATGATTCTCATTTAAATTTGAGTGAGGGATTAAACAATTTCCAAACAAGCAAAAGCTGAGAGAGATTGCCTCCAAAAAATCACCTCTACAGGATATCTTAAACCGATTGCTCTAGAGGGAAGCACTCGTAAGGCTAAAAAGATGTCACCAGGGAAAATAAAATCATAGCAAAGAAAGCAGACCATCCAAATACTAACTAAGGGCAAAGAATAAAACACCTAGTATATAAAGAATGGAGGAGGAAGAATAAGAAGGGAGAAAAATAAAGAAAAATGAGACTGTGTTTACAATAACTTAACAAGAAAGTTAAGTTACATTGTCAGATAGTAAAGAAGCAACCCTTGAAACTTTGGTAACCACGAACCTAAAGCCAGCAATGTCAATACATATCTATCGATAATCACCCTAAATGTAAATGGACTGAATGCACCTATCAAAAGACACAGAGTAATAGAATGGATAAAAAAGTAAGACCCATATATGCTGCTGATAAGAGACTCACCTCAAACCCAAAGATATACACAGACTAAAAGTGAAGGGATGGAAAAAGATATTTCACGCAAACAACAAAGAGAAAAAAGCAGGTGTTGCAGTACTTGTATCAGACAAAATGGACTTCAAAACGAAGAAAGTAGCAAAAGAAAAAGAAGGACATTACATAATGATAAAGGGGTCAGTCCAACAAGAGGATATAACCATTATAAATATTTATAAATATATATGCACCCAACACAGGAGCGCCGGCATAGGTGAAACAAATACTAACGAGTTAAAGAAGGAAATAGAAAGTAATGCATTCATTTCAGGAGACTTCAACACACCACTCACTCCAAAGGACAGGTCAACCAGACAGAAAATAAGTAAAGACACAGAGACACTGAACAACACACTAGAACAGATGGACCTAACAGACATCTTAGGAACTCTACACCCAAAAGCAACAGGATGCACATTCTTCTCAAGTGCACATGGAACATTTTCAAGAATAGACCACATACTAGGCCACAAAAAGAACCTCAGTAAATTCAAAAATATTGAAATTCTACCAACCAACTTCTCAGACCAAAAAGGTATAAAACAAGAAATAAATTTTAGAAAGAAATCAAAAAGGCCACAAATACATGGAGACTTAACAACATTCTCCTAATTAATCAATGGGTTAATGAAACAGAAATCAAAGTCTATATGAAGACTAATGACAACAACAACACAAAGCCACAACTTCTGTGGGACGCAGCAAAGGCAGTTCTAAGAGGAAAGTATATTGCAATCCAGACCTATTTAAAGAAGGAAGAACATTCCCAAATGAATAGTCTAAAGACACAATTACTGAAATTGGAAAAAGAAGAACAAATGAGGCCCAAAGTCACCAGAAGGAGGAACATAATAAAGATCAGAGAAGAAATACATAAAATTGAGAAGAATAAAACAATAGAAAAAAAATTAATGAAATCAAGAGCTGGTTCTTTGAAAAAATAAACAAAATAGATAAACCCCTAGCCAGACTCATTAAGAGAAAAAGACAATCTACACACATGAACAGAATCAGAAATGAGAAAGGAAAAATAACGAGCACCCCACAGAAATACAAAGAATTATAAGAGAAAATTATGAGAATCTATATGCTAACAAGCTGGAAAACATTCAAGAAATGGACAAGTTCTTAGAAAAATACAACCTTCCAGAACTGACCAAGGAAGAAACAGAGAAACTAAACAGACCAATCACCAGCAATGAAATTGAATCAGTAATCAAAAAACTACCCAAGAACAAAACCCCGGACCAGATGCGTTAACCTCTGAATTCTACCAGACATATAGAGAAGAAATAATACCCATTCTCCTTAAAGTTTTCCAAGAAATAGAAGAGGGGGGAATACTTCCAAACTCTTTCTATGAAGCCAGCATCACTCTAATACCAAAACCAGGCAAAGACCTCACCAAAAAAGAAAATTACAGACCAATATCCCCAATGAATGTAGATGTAAAAATACTCAACAAAATATTAGCAAACCGAATTCAAAAATACATCAAGAGGACAGCATGATCAAGTGGGATTCATCTCAGGGATGCAAGGATGGTACAACATTCGAAAATCGATCAACATCATCCACCACATCAACAAAAAGAAGAACAAAAACCACATGATCATCTCCATAGATGCTGAAAAAGCATTTGACAAAATTCAGCATCCATTCATGATTAAAACTCTCAACAAAATGGGTATACAGGGCAAGTACCTCAACATCATAAAGGCCATATATGACAAACCCACAGCAAACATCATACTTAATAGCGAGAAACTGAAAGCTTTTCATCTAAGATCGGGAACAAGACAGGGATGCCCACTCTCTCCACTGTCATTCAATATAGTACTGCAGGTCCTAGCCACGGCAATCAGACAAAACAAAGACATACAAGGCATCCATATTGGTAAAGAAGAAGTCAAATTGTCACTATTTGCAGATGACATGATACTGTACATAAAAAACCCTAAAGACTCCACTCCAAAACTACTAGAACTAATATCTGAATTCAGCAAAGTTGCAGGATACAAAATTAATACACAGAAATCTGTTGCTTTCCTATACACTAATGATGAACTAACAGAAAGAGAAATCAGAAAAACAATTCCATTCACAACTGCATCAAAAAGAATAAAATACCTAGGAATAAACCTAATGAAGGAAGTGAAAGACCTATACTCTGAAAAATGCAAGACACTCCTAAGAGAAATTAAAGAGGACCCTAACAAATGGAAATTCATCCCATGCTCTATGGCTATACTACCTAAAACAATCTACAGATTCAATGCAATCCCTATCAACCTACCAACAGCTTTCTTCAATGAACTGTAACAAATAATTCTAAAATTCATATGGAACCACAAAAAACCCGAATAGCCAAAGCAATCCTGAGGAGGAATAAAACAGGGGGAGTTATGCTCTCTGATTTCAAGCTCTACTACAAAGCCACAGTAATCAAGACAATTTGGTATTGGCACAAAAACAGACCCACAGACCAGTGGTACAAAATAGAAAATCCAAACATTAACCCAAACATTTACAGTCAATTAATATTTGATAAAGGAGCCTTGCATATACAATGGGGAGATGACAGCCTCTTCAGCAGCTGGTGTTGGAAAAACTGGACAGCTACATGTAAGAGAATGAAACTGGACTACTGTCTAGCCCCATACACAAAGGTAAACTCAAGGTGGATCAAAGACCTGAATGTAAGTCATGAAACCATAAAACTCTTAGAAAAAAACACAGGCAAAAATCTCTTGGACATAAACATGAGTGATTTCTTCATGAACATATCTCCCTGGGCAAGGGAAACAAAAGCAAAAATGAACAAGTGGGACTATATCAAACTGAAAAGCTTCTTTACAGCAAAGGACAGCATCAGTAGGACAGAAAGACATCCTACAGTATGGGAGAATATATTCATAAATGACTTATCCGATAAGGGGTTGACATCCAAAATATATAAAGAAGTCACCCACTTCAACAAACAAAAAAGCAAATAATCCAATTAAGAAATGGGCAGAGGACATAAATAGACACTTCTCCAAAGAAGAAATTCAGATGGCCAGCAGGCACATGAAAAGATGCTCCACATCGGAGAAATGCAGATTAAAACCACAATGAGATATTATCTCACTCAAGTGAGGATGGCTAACATCCAAAACACAAACAACAAATATTGGTGAGGATGTGGAGAAAAGGGAACCCTCCTACACTGCTGGTGGGAATACAAATTAGTTCAACCATTGTGGAAAGCAGTATGGATGTCAAAAACTCAAAATAGAAATATCATTTGACCCAGGAATCCCACTCCTAGGAATTTACCCTCAGAATGCAGCAACCCAATTTTAAAAAGACAGATGCACCCCTATGTTTATTGCAGCACTATTTACAAAAGCCAAGAAATGGAAGCAACCTAAGTGTCCATCAGTAGATGAAGGGATAAAGAAGGTGTGGTACATATACACAATGGAATATTATTCAGCCATAAGAAAACAAATCCTACCATTTGCAACAACATGGATGGAGCTAGAGGGTATTATGCTCAGTGAAATAAGCCAAGCAGCAAAAGACAAGTATCAAATGATTTCACTCATATGTGGAGTATAAGAATAAAGAAAAAAAAATGAAGGAACAAAACAGCAGCAGACTCACAGAACCCAAGAACAGACTAATAGTTACCAAA
>JAQQAC010006877.1:20253852-20374942 GCA_029783875.1 Phataginus tricuspis
ATTAGGATTTATCAAAATATAAAAGCTGAAAGAACGCATTAGCAGAAACCAGCGCGTCATGAAATATTCCAGGAGTCCTTCTGGTAGAATATAAATGATACCATGGGCATTTCACATTTCTGCCCCCTTGGGAGTGAGGCCCTGGTGCTATCTGCCCATTGTTCCTGATTATGTTTTCAAAGATATACACTGCACTATATACATATACATCCGTATACATCTACATCTACTATATATTATATACATCTTCCAATCTTCCATCTATGCAGGCTTGCGAGATAGAGTTGGTATTCTGCCTCAAGTGAAGAGATGATTTGATTATAGCCTGGGAAGAGAGGGGTAAAAGTCTCTCTCTGGAGCAGTGACAGACATGTTTGCTGCCCAATATAATAAAAATTGTGTCCCTCTGGACAAAGAAAGGCAAGCTTATTGCCTATTATAAAAGATTCATGTACCCTAAGTCCAACTTTCTCTCTTGTAATGCGACCCGGGTATTTGCTGGCCTTCCTCACATCACCCTGTGGAAATCAGGGCTTGAGGAGCTGATAGGAATGATGATATTTCAACTACTGCTATTGCTGTCAGTAGTTAACTGTCTTTTGTCTCTGACCCATGAATCTGTCAGCAACCATGAAACTGTAGCAGGCTAACTTTCCAGCTTGAAAGTAGGGTAAAACCAGATTCTTCACAGTTTTTGATGTTTGCATACATTCATTGGTCATTTCTTAGTTCCTCATCATATAACCAGAATGCATATATGTAGCACTGTTGCATATGTTGGCCAAACACATTGGTTTCTTTCTTTTTTTCGATTTTTAATCATTTTATTGAAGTATAATTGATGTACAATGAACTGTGTGTACATATCTAAAGTGTATAATTTGGTAAGCTTTGTTATTTCGATGCACCTGTGAAACTATCACCACAATCAAAACAATGAACCTCCAAAAGATGAATCACCTCCTAAAGTTTCCTGTTGCTCCTTTGCAATCCTTCCCTGCTGCCTCCTCCTGTCGCCAGCCGCCCATCCTTAAGCCCCAACTGATCTAATTCATGTCATGTACATTAATTTGTATTTCCAAGAACTTTATATACATGGAATCATTTTTATGTCTATCATCTGTTTCCTTTTGATGCCTGTCCTTCCTTTTTTTCTTTCTTGAAAACATGCTTCTTATAGAAATTTTCATAATAGTACATAAGGATAGAGAAACAGGGAAAATCACCTTTTCTTCCCCTTTAAGAGCTGTACTCATGTTTCCTCTCCACTGCTTGCATCATTCAAGGAATATGTTTGCCTTGGCACATCATATCCAAAATCATGTCAGCATAACTACAGTGGCTTGTTCTTGTGCAGGGGTCAAGGCTCTTCAGAGCTGGAGTCACTGCTTAGAGAGAGAGAGAGAAGGTGGCTTTCTCTTGTTGCCATCTTGCCTGCATGCTTGCTGTCACTTCTGATATTCTGGTTTCTTTTACTACACTAACGTTAGCAGTTGTTGTAGTAAAAACGACCAGTTAGAAGCCCTTAAACTGAGCATCCCCTACCCTGGTCATGATGATAAACCTCTGCCTTTCATATGCATCCTATTTATGATTATATCTCAACATTTCTACTACTAATATCTTGATTCAGCTATGCTCACAAGCTTAGATTCCTGTAAAAGTCTCCTAAAACTGGTGTCCCAGATTCCACTCTTGTTCTTAATACCAGGTATGAGTAAAGTTCAGAAAAGAGAACCACTTCATAGAGGAAAGAGTTTAATACAGGAATTGTTTGATTACATATTATTGGAAAAGCGGAAGGGCTAGGTTTTAGTTGGTGCCTTTCCCATGCTCTCCCAGAACGATATGAAACCTTCGCGCAATTCCAGTTACTGTAGCTGAGGAACCACTATCACACTGAACTTTCTTTTCTGCCAGCTCTAGGTTCTTTCACCTTACACTTTATTCTTGGAATTTTCCACTTGATCTTTCTGCACTGAGTGAATTTGTATCAGGCTTTAGTTTCAGTGGCACTCCTGTGAGAGGCTTTCTTTTAACTCTCCAAGGTACTCTCCCCCTTTACAATGCCACTCACTATTTAGAATATTTTATTTTCTTGATAGCAATTTTGTCATAGGAGTGACAGCACTTGATCATAGCAAACCAGCAAAAACCATGAAAGGCTTGAAGTTCTTTTAATGTAAAGACTGTTTTTTTCTTTCTAACCTTTCTGCATAAAGGATGCTATACAGAAAAAGTATACGATAGATCAGTACATGGCATTTAGATAAACTTCCCCAGCCCTGAAACTGAAGTACATTCTATATTTACCTTCACTTTAGGAGGAAATGAAGGCAATTTAACTGGAAGAGAAGAAGGAGGCTTTAGGCTTACTTGAAGTCCTTTCCTGCAATCCACCTCACCTACCATTCAATACTTTTTACAGTACTAGCTTGCCAGTTTTATCATTACATATCTTTCTAAAATATTTCTTATATTTTTGCATATCTATCTCTTTTATTATGATAAACTACCTGTACTACACAGAAATTTAGTTAAACACATTTAAATATCCCACACATCTTTGTGAATTGGAAGTTTTACCTTCCTCCTGTTTTCTGAGGAAAAGCAGGCAGCAGCACGTTGACTCACAGGAGCAGGTGTGTGCCTGTGAAGCTCTCTATGGTACTTGGACCACTGGGGCATAGTTATGGCCCTCAGGTCATTCACAAAGTTATTTTTGTTTATCGTGTTGATTTTCTGCTCTAATTTTCAGTGCCTCTGGTAGCCCTGTCATCTGAATCTTTTTACCAACCTCAGACACACACACACAAACACAAAGTGTGTATTTTTATGTAATTTGTAATTTCTTATGAAAATTAAGCAATCCAGATATTCTTGGGTTCTCCTTGTTAAACATAAAATTAGCTACTGACCAAGAATATATACATTAGTATATTATGTAGTAAAGAAGTAATATATATATATATATATATATATATGTTAAATTTATATCACTGAAGTATGATTCATTTCTGCATAACAGAACACCTCTCATTAACTGTTACTAAATTGTTAATTTTTTCTTTTCTTTTAGTCTCCTCATAAGATACTAGTTCTGTTTGGAGCAATGCCTCACCAGCAACTCCAACAACTTTGAGAGTACCTGGCATGTATTTGACATCTTACATATAAAATGTAAATAACCAAATTATTCAAATTAAAAGATATTTTCTCAAAAAAAGAATGATTTCTCTTTTATTTGGGATTTGCTTTATGGTATGAATTTGCCCAGATTCGGTTTTGACTGCATCCCTGATTCTTTCACCTTGTTTAGTAGTGAAACACAGACAGAAATTTGACATGCAGACTCATAACTTTTGTCAATTGTAGCAGTTTTATTGAATTTTTATTGTGCTTTTTGTTATAATTGTTTTGATATCTTATTGCTTTGGTTTGAATATCTATAATGCTTAGGTTTGAAATCTCATTTATTTCCACCATATATAACTAGCCCTCTCTGTTTTGATACTTGTATCACTTGTTTTTCCCTTGTATCTTTTTTGTCAGTTTTCAATTCTTATTTTTTAGATATATTTGAACTTCTTTTGTTTTTACCTGTATTTTAGGTTAGTTTGTCTTTAGAGGATATTTTTTCTGCCATATGGCATCCTACTGAGGATTTCCAATCATTCTCTAATTTTTTTCAATACTAGTAACAACTCATTTCCTGAATCATTTTTGTTTAAGTTACACCTGATTACTTTTCAATAGGTCTGGTGTTATAATATTTTCTTTTTTCCTCATTATCAGAGATGCATTTGTTCCTCTGTCTGCAAACAGATTAATATGTTTATTTTATTTATGCTCTTCAGTGATTTCCAAATAGTATTTTCAGACATTTAAATGTTAAAATGATGGTCTCATAAATTTTGGAACTTTGTTTCTAGCCCCTTTTCACCTCTGCCATACACTTTCTCAACCTCTTTATGATCTAGAAGCCCTTTCAAAGTAATACAGTATTTCATGAAAATATAAGGAATTAAAAAAGTCTTTAGTATAAAATATATTTCATTCTTAGTTTCTCTTAAAAGCTTCATTACAAGGTTCATTTTGATAAAATACTTAACAATATTATAATATACACTGCCAATATTGAACATTTTATATTTAATAGTGACACATTCTTATTAATTTAATTTCAATTAATTAATTTGTTTAAATATAGATTGATTGTTAAATTTTTAAATGGTCTATTATATTGTACTCTGGCTTCTTAAGAAAAAAACTTCTTTTGTTAAATTTAATTTTATATTAAAATACACAAAAAATACTCTTGTACTTTGAACTATTTATTTTTCCTAAAAAATAAAAAGTAATTTATTTTTAATTACATAGACACTTATTCAGTTGAAAAAATAGAAATGGCTTCATGATGCTATTTGCTAACTCCTTTTCTCAAAAGAAATTTACAAGTATTGAAAAATTTTAGGCACAGTGAGTATAACTCAGCAAGAATCATTGTTTTATTTTCACATTATAATAGTTTTTTGATAAAACAGAAATAGTTTCATTTGATCATATGGATGAAAATTTGAGGTCTGTTGATGTTAATCTTGGGGTTAACTTTCAAATTTTAAGACCTCAGTTTGTTTCTTAATAATAACTCATAATATTTCAACTTCAGTAGTTCTGTGTTTCTTAACAAGTATAATAGACTATTAGGGGTGTGAAATAAAAAATACATAGAATTAACAGTGGAAATAAGTTTAATGGACTGATACTCAAAACACCACATTAGTGAATGGTATTTAACTGATTATCGAAGTTAATGAGTACATCATCAGTTTTCACCTCTTAAATTCACAGTTAACTGCACATGCCAACCCAATCCACATTCCTAAGCTCTCAAAAGATGGCAGGAGGGACAGAGTTATAAATTAAATAGAGATAAAGTGTTCTAAGTTGCTTGCATTGTCTGGGAAGTAGAGAAAGTGCTATATTAGACTTTAATAAGTCAAGGATGCAGCTTGTGTACTCTAAAGTAACACTGATAAAGAACTACTAAAGGGAAGTATAATTAAAAAACTAATAGGCAAAATATGAAACAAAAATACTTGATTATTCTAAAGAAAGCAAAAAGTAGATTAAATGTTCCAATTAATGATGACATGTGGTAACCACATTTACCATGGTGAGTTTTTCATAATGTATTTAAATGTCAAATCACTATGTTGTACACCTGAAACTAATATAATATTTTATGTCAAGACTGTATCAAATAAAATTAATTAATTAATTAATTAATTGCCTCATATAAGGTCATTACTACCAGATTTCAAGGCATATTATGAAATTATAGTAATTAAGACAGACTAGAGTTTCACAGGGAAAGACAAATAGATTAAGAATAGAGATTTTATAAACAGATTCATTCCCACATATGTGTTTAAATATATCAAAGATGCAACTCTGTTTCAGTGGAGAAAATAAGGCCTTTCTAATAAATATTGCTGGGTCAAAATTTCTATAAGAAAAAGTAGTCTTGACATGTGCCTCGTACAATACTAATAAAAAGAAGGTAATAGTGAAATACAAGTAGACTTTATATTTTTACTTTTTATTGAAATATAATTGATATACAATATTATATTTGTTTCACATATATAACATAGTAATTTGACAATTACATTTCAGAATGCTCACCATGATAAGAGTAGTTACCATCTGTCAACATACAATGGTATTACAATATCTTCTATAGAGTATTTTCATTCTCATAACTAATTTACTTTATAATTAGAAGTTTGTGCCTCTTTATCCCCTTCACCTATTTCACCCATCTCTCACCACCCTCCCCTGTGGCAACCACGAGTCTGTTGTAAGTCATGAATGCTAAGGAAAAGTTCTTGAAGGAGATGAAAAATGCTACTCCAGCAAGCACATGGATAATGAGAAAGCAAAACAGCCTTATTGCTGACATGGAGAAAGTTTTAGTGGTCTCGATAGAAGATGGCACCAGGCACAACATTCCCTTAATCCAAAACTTCATCTAGAGCAAGGCCCTAACTCTCTTCAATTCTATAAAGTCTGAGAGAGGTGAGGAAGCTGCAGAAGAAAAGTTAGAATCTAGCAGGAGTTGATTCATGAGGTTTAAGGAAAGAAGCCATCTCTGTAACATGAAACCACAAGGTAAAACAGCAAAGGCTGATGTTGAATCTGCAGCAAATTATCCAGAACATCTAGCAAAAATCACTGATGAAGGTGGCTACACCAAAAAACAGATTTTCAGTGTAGATGAAACAGCCTTCTATTGGGAGAGGATGCCATCTAGTACTTTCATAGCCAGAAAGGAGAAGTGAATGCTTGGCTTCAAAGCTGCAAAGGACACGTGGATTAATTTGTTAAGGGATAATATAACTGGTGACTTTAAGTTGAAGTCAATGTTCATTTACCGACCTGAAAATCCTAGAGCCCTTACAAATTGTACTAAATCTACCCTGCCCATGAGCTCTCAAAATGAAACAAAGCCTGGATGACAGTGCATCTTTTGACAACAATACTTTTGAGAATTTTAAGCCCACTGTTGGCAACTAGTGCTCACAAAAAAAGATTCTTTTCAAAATACTGCCGCTCACTGACAATGTTTCTGGTCACCCAAGAGCTGTAATGGAGACGGACAAGGAGACCAATGTAATTTTCATGTCTCCTAACACAGCACCCATTCAACAGCCCATGTATCAAGGAGTAATTTTGACATTTAAGTCTTGTTATTTAAGAAATACATTTTGTAAGGCAACAGCTGACATAATGCTTATTCCTCTAACGGATCTGGGGAAAACAAATTAAAAACCTCCTGGAAAGAATTCCCCATTCTAAATGCCATTAAGAACATTTTTGGATCATGGGAAGGGGTCAAAATATCACCATGAGCAGGAGTGTGGAAGAAGCTGATTATCAAAGTTAATGATTACAAATTACTCAGCCATAAGAAAAAAACAAATCCTACCATTTGCAACAACATGGATGGAGCTGGAGGGTATTATGCTCAGTGAAATAAGCCAGGCCGAAAAAGACAAGTACCAAATGATCTCACTCATATGTGGAGTATAAGAACAAAGAACAAAACAACAAAAAAAACTGAAGGAACAAAACAGCAGCAGACTCATAGAACCCAAGAACGGACTAATAGTTACCAAAGGGAAAGGGACTGGGGAAGAAGGGCGGGAAGGGAGGGATAAGAGGGTAAAAGGGGCATTACGATTAGCAGACATAGGGTAGGGGGGCACGGGGGGGACTGTACAGCTCAGAGAAGACAAGTAGTGATTCTCATCTCACTACACTGATGGACAGTGACTGTAATAGGGTTGGTGGGGGGGACCTGATGAAGGGGGTAGTTTAATCATCACAATATTGCTCATGTAATTGTAGGTTAATGATACTAAAATAAAATAAATTGTAAAAAAAAAAAAAAGTTAATGGATGACTTCAAGGGCTTCAAGACATCAGTGAAGGAAGTACTGCAAGCATGGCGACATGGCAAGAGAAACAGATTTACAAGTGGAGCCCGAGGATGTGCCTGAATTGCTGCCATCCCATGATAAAACTCTAATGGTTGAGGAATTGCTTCTTACAAATAAGCCAAGCAAGTGGTAAAAGATGTTGTGGAGATGATGGAAATGACAACAAAGTATTTATAATATCATGGAAGCTTGCTTGATAAAGCATCAGAAGGGTTTGAAAAGATCGACTGCAATTTTGAAAGAAGTTCTACTGTCAGTAAAATGCGATCTAGCAATATCACATGCCACAGAGAAATATTTCATGAAAGGAAAAGTCAATTGATACAACTTCAGTATTGTCTTATTTTAAGAAATTGCCACATTCAACCCAAACTTCATGAAGCAACCACCACCCTGATTCATTTAGCGTCCATCAACATTGAGGCAAAACCCTCCACCAGCAAAAAGATTATGTATGACTCACTGAATACTCAGGGGATGTTAACATTTGTTAGCAATATTTTAAATTAAGGTATGTACATTGTTTTCTTCAACATAATGCTTTTGTGCACTTAGCAGAGTACATTATAATGTAAACATAACGTTTATATGCACTGGGAAACCAAAAAGTTTGCTTGAATTGCTTTTGTAACATTTATTGTAACATTTGCTGTATTGCCCTGCTCTGGAACCAAACCCCACAATATCTCTGAATTATGTGTGTACATGCTTGTATATATTTGAAGACAACTACAAATTAAAACCACTTTAGGTATAATGACACACAGCACATTAGCTAAACAATCTGGTAATATCAGGTATTAGCAAAGATGTGGGACAACTGGAATTCTCATACACTGGTGGTGGAAGAGTTTCGTCCATATCTTCTCAAGTTGGGATTCTGTCATACAGTAGTATTGCCACAAGGAGAGCAGAAAGCACCACAATTCCACACTGACCCGTCATCAGTTGTCATCATCTCTGTTATGATAACTTCAAAAACCTATAGGAATATGAGCAAACAGGGCTATAATATTCAGGCAGTAACTCCAATCTCAAGAATTTTGGCATGAGCAAGAAATCCAGAGGAATATGGATAAGAACAGAAAGTAGCATGTTCCACCTAGGGCACCTAGACACTTTGTGTAAATTGTCCTTTCTGCACCATTAAGGGTCATCATTTTCTTTTCTGTCTATGTTAATGGAGTCCTCGAGAGCTGTGCAGTGTACTAATGATGGTAAGTGGTGGTTCTGTCCAGAGGCAAAATATAAGTACTGACATTCCAAACTAGATCTTGATATAAACAGCTGTATACTAATAATTTATTTGGTTTATCAAAAAGTAACAGTTGAAAATAATTGCAGAAGGCTTCATCAAATAACACTTTGTGAACTTTTTTTGGTAGGTGATAATGATAACTAATAAAGTCTAGCCCGGTTGTTTTGGCCAATGTTATGAGTAACAGATACATTTATTTTTGTACATGCTGCTGGATTTCATTATTAAAATAATCATTTAAGTAGCACTAATAATATAAAATGAAGGATAAAATTGTTTCATATTCGATCATATAAAATAAAAGAGTAAAATTAAAATTAGTTTGTAAATGAAACACCTTTGTCTAACTTCATGTAAAGTGGAACAAAGCATGGGGTATTTTGTTGGTATCTAGCAATTATAAGCAATTCTTGCCAATCACTATAAATTGGATTGAGAGTAGTAATGACCAACATATTAACAGATAAATTTTCCTCTTGTTCTGTGATGTGTAAAACGATTACACAGTATGTTGTATCATAAAGGAAGTGTGTTTTCCCTTGCAGTATTTGTGAAGTAGTCTCTGAAAAATTATTTTCCCACCGAAGTATTTTCAAAATAAATAGAAGATTTTTAAAATGAAATCATCTTAAAATATTCTGTTCATTCTGAAACGTAAATCACTGCCTAGTTAAAATACAGATATGTCAGAAGTCACATTTACTCTTAAAAGTTACTGCCACATGTCAGCTAGCTCGCTGTAGAAGTAATGTGCTAAGTGGTACCCATTAATGTCTCATTACGTGGAAGCTTATTTTAGAAGAGCTTCTAATCTCTTTCAGAACCCATGAAGAGGGTAAAGAAAACTTCAGGGGCTCCCTTGTCCCCTCCTGGCGTGAGCCAGGAGCTCTATCTGTCCTCTCACTGTATCTCTCAATAAAAGTCTCCCTGGCTCTTAAAAAGAAAAGAAAAGAAAAGAAAACTTCAATTTGGGTACTAACCACTAAATAAAGTTGTCAAACTTAAGTGCTCATGGTCAATATAATCAATTTTTGAAAAGAAAGGAACTAATTGTCAGCTTTGTGGCCAAATCTTATCAGAGACAAAGTATTGAGCACTTTTAGGAACTGAGAAGTGATCTATAAACTCTCAAATAGAAATTTGTTCATCATTCCAATGGTTAATTCTTCTGGAATTTTAAAAAAGGTCATATACAACACATTTGGTGAACATTATAATTCAAATATTGAATGAAAAGACAAAGTTTATATTCGCTTTTGAAGAGAGAATGCACAGGTAATGACCTATTATGAGAGGCATTAGTCTGTATTCTATAGCATTGCAAAGACTGAATTGGAACATGGAATCATCCTCCCTTATGTTTCCCACATAATATTTCTTGGATACTCAACTTCTACACAGTGGAGGAAATAAGAATTTCCCAGAGGCAATTTCAAAAATTGACTTGTTTAATTTATTCAGAATGCATGTGAAGAAAAGTTATTAAGTACCTTGTGTATTTATCTGGATGCATTAGGCTACAAAGAAGAGAACATTATCAGAAATTAATTAATGATAAAAGATCATTTATTTCATCTGGATTCTGAAATTCTAATAAATAGCATCTCAAAATTTCTTTCTATCTCCTTTGCTTAACTTGGTTTGTCTTGTCTTTCTTTGTCTTTGGGTTTCATTACTTTCTTTTGCAACCAGACTGAAACTATTTTCTGGGAAGGGCGGACTCCCAGCAGCCTCAATGTTAACATCCTTATAAGGTAAAATCCAAAACGAAGAGAAAAATACTACCTACTAACAGTTCAGAAAATTCTGGGCATTGAGACACTTGTCCTACCTTTGGACCAGAATTCTATACTCCAAGTCTAATTTCAGTGAACGATTATCCCACCAGGACCACAGGTAGCAGAAGAACAGTTTTCTAAAGGAATTATAGTGGTATTTTTAAAAGAAAAGATATGGGAAACCATGCTAAACAGGCAAAAGAGTCAAACAAATCAATAAAAGCCTTAACAAAATCTACTCCATCTTTTGTTTCTAAGGTATTTAAAACTTATACACACATAATTCATATAGCATTCTATAAGTTAATATGCTTTTCATACAGTAGGCTTGAATTTCATACAATTTTATTTTGTTTGTATAATGATAATACATAATCATAATCATTAAGTACTTTTAAAAAATCACAAATCAGGAAGTGACGCTGTTTCAAAGTTTATCATTTACATTTAAAATTTCCAAATTTTTATTTCCTTGGTTGAATATTACTTTTAAGAAATATTTGAAGAAATAAAATATTTTCCTTCACATTATAATACAAACATATTTTTCTTTTATAGGCTATCTTGCCATAGAATGGTATGTCTGAGATATTACATAAATTGAGAGCCAAGATTTAAGAAAGATGTGGATAAATTAATTTTATTCAGAGGTGCCTGATATGATTGAAAAAAAATGTTTAAAAATCATATTGTGTGAGAAATTTGAAGAACAGAGAAAACATTGCCTCTATGTCAGGATTTTTACGTATGAAAGATTAAAAATATCTCTGAATCATTGAAGGACTTTTTGTTAGAAAAAGATTTACTGTAGTTCACAAGGACACATAGAGTAATGAGCCTAGAGTTATGAATGTGTCAAACTTGATTCCAAATAGAGGCTTTGAAGTCATACCCAATGAAGAACAACAATGAACAAATTGAATGAAGGTATCATAAACTATGTATCACTCAAAACATTTAAACAGAGACTGAATAAATGTCCTAAGAACTATAACATAAACCCAAAGGTGCCAAAAATAGGAAAATAAATGCCTGTGCCTAATAATTTTTTTAAAACAATTGTAGTCTTTCTATTCTTATTTTGGGTCATTGAAATTAGAATAAATGACCGTCTTGATCATTAATGGAATAAAGGATGAATATTATGAAAAGAGTGTCATTTAATTATTGAATGTATTAACCTTTTGATATGATTCATACATATTTTTATGAGTCAATTTTAAGTGAATAATACGTGAAATATAATCAATGTAATTAATGTATTATTGTTGACAGGCAGTGATACTTATTCTAACTTAAAGAAAATGTTAAGCTAACTAATGATATTTTTCTGGTAGTATATAACACATTATTAGCATATCATTAATATTAAATAACACGTAATATTGTCATGCCAGTATAAGATCATAGAATTCTAGGAAGAGACCAGAAAGGACCTAAATGTTATCTTTAGATACAATCTTATCTGGCCAAGAGAAAACTGAGTTATGAATGAGTCATTTATTCCAGGACACAATAATTTATTCCAAATCAATGATGAATTCAAATTTCTTAACATTATTAATGTAAAATATACTGGTAGTCTGAACTGGTCCACTCAATTTTGGTTTCTTTTTTTTTTTTTTTTTGCACTCTCTTTTTTTTTGGGAGGTATCATTAATCATGATACATGGTTACATGAGCAACATTATGGTTACTAGACTCCCCCATCATCAAGTCCCCATCACAGACCCCATTACAGTCACTGTCCATCAGTATAGTAATATGCTATAGAATCACTACTTGTCTTCTCTGTGTACCACATTTCAAGAACAACATTATCAAATTAGAGTTCCTCCAGAAAAGTGTGATCAAAATGGTAGGCAGTCTGGGAAAAATAACTCTATAAGAAGCAGTTTTAGAAACTAGGATCCTTTTACTGAAGGCTGCAACCATATGTCAGGTCTTAAATGTTGGAATTTGAGAATTCAATGTAATTCTGAACTCTTTTCTTCCTTAAATCTAATACAGTTTACACTTTACTTAAACAATTGCCCTACAACCTTCATTGTTTCAGCCCATGACCACCCAAATGTTCATACATTAGTGTTGCTGGTCTCCCAACTGGTGAGCCTTCTTTGTTATCTTCCAGAGCACTTAATCCCATGCCTTGTACATAGTACAAGCTGATCTAAAATTACATGATCTATGTGCCAGTGCTTCTCCAAGTATGACCCATGAATTCACTGAGTCCTTGAGATACTTTCATGGGACCCACAATGTCAAAACCCTTCTCATAATAATAAAGTTTGAAAAGTTTTGTGATAGCTTTAGAGTCTGCATTGCCTCTAACCTTTAGAAACAATCACTTGTCAAGTTTTAGTATTAAAGAAAAATAGCCACAATTATATGAAAATACTAATAAAACATCCATCCCTTTTCCAACTATATATCGATGTGTCTTATACTAATAAATAATTAATATTCTTTAATCATAAAAATATGTAACAAGAGTGAATGTGGAAATAGTTATAAGAAGTAAACAGTCTTCTGATATCCAGACATCAGAGATTTACAAAGTTGTGAAAAAAAGCCATTGTTGTCAATATTTTTTGTTTTGGAAATACAGTTATTATTTATAAAAGTATATCATTTCTGGTAACAATGATTTTTAATTTTATTTTAGATAAATTAATATAGAAATATTTTAAAATGTTTTTCAGTTTTAATATTCTTTTTTTAAATTTTTTATTAAGGTATTATTGATATACACTCTTATGAAGGTTTCACATGAAAAACAATGTGGTTACTACATTAACCCATATTATCAAATCCCCACCCATACCCCAATGGAGTCACTGTCCTTCAGTGTAGTAAGATGCCATAGATTCACTGTTTGCCTTCTCTCTGCTACACTGGTTTCCCCGTGACCCCCCACACCATGTGTACCAAACATAATACCCCTCAATCCCTTTCTCCCTCCTTCCCCACCCGGCCTCCCACAGCCCTCCCCTTTGGTAACCACTAGTCCCTTCTTTGAATCTCTGAGACTTTTACTGTTTTGTTCCTTCAGTTTTGCTTCGTTATTATACTTCAAAAATTAAGGAAATCATTTGGCACTTGTCTTTCTCTGCCTGGCTTATTTAACTGATCATAATATTCCCCAGCTCCATCCATATTGTTGCAAATGGTAGGACTTGTTTCTTTCTTATGGCTGAATAGTATTCCATTGTGTATATGCACCACCTCTTCTTTATCCATTCATCTACTGATGGACACTTAAGTTGCTTACATATCTTGGCTATTGTAAATAGTGCTGCAATAAACATATGGGTGCATATGTCTTCTTGAATCTGAGAAGTTGTATTCTTTGGGTAAATTCCAAGGAGTGGGATTCTTGGGTCAAATGGTATTTCTATTTTTAGTTTTTTGAGGCACCTCCATATTGCTTTCCACAGTGGTTGAACTAGCTTACTTTCCCACCAGCAGAGTAGGAGGGTTCCCCTTTCTACGCATCCTTGCCATCATTTGTTGTTCTTAGTCTTTTCCATATTGGCCATCCTTACTGGTGTGAGGTGATATCTCATTGTGGTTTTAATTTGCATTTCCCTGATGATTAGTGATGTAGAGCATCTTTTCATGTCTGTTGGCCATCTGAATTTCTTCTTTGGAGAATTGTCTGTTCGTATCCTCCATTCATTTTTAATTGGGTTATTTGCTTTTTCGGTGCTGAGGCATGTGAGTTCTTTATATATTTTGGATGTTAACTCCTTGTCGGATATGTCATTTACAAATATATTTTCCCATACTGTAGGATGCCTTTTTGTTCTGTTGATGGTGTCCTTTGCCGTACAGAAGCTTTTTAGTGTGATGTAGTCCCATGCGTTCATTTTTGCTTTTGTTTCCCTTGCTCAAGAAAATGCATTCAGAAAGAAGTTGCTCGTGTTTATATATTCAGGAGGTTTTTGCCTACGTTGTCTTCTAAGAGTTTTATGGTTTCATGACTTACATTCTGGTCTTCGATCCATTTTGAGTTTACTTTTGTGTATGGGGTTAAACAATAATCCAGTTTTATTCTCTTGCATGTAGCTGTCCAATTTTGCCAACACAAGTTGTTGAAGAGGCTGTCATTTCCCCATTGTATGTCCATGGCTCCTTTATCATATATTAATTGACCATATATGGTTGGGTTTATATCTGGGCTCTCTAGTTTGTTCCATTGGTCTATGGTTCTGTTCTTGTACCAGTACTAAACTGTCTTCATTACTGTGGCTTTGTAGTAGAGGTTGAAGATGGGAAGCATAATCCCCCCCAGCTTTATTTTTCCTTCTCAGGATTGCTTGGCTATTCGGGGTCTTTTGTGGTTACATATGAATTTTAGAATGATTTCAGTTTTAATTTTCAATACAGAAAAATATCAATAGATAAAACCCACATAAACAAAAGCCTCCTGACATCCTTAATAATTTTTAGGAGTGTTCAAGAGTTCTGAGCAAAATGCTTGAGAACCACTGCTATATGCAAATAAATAGACAAATATATATGATGTATTTAACTAAATGCATTTCTATATAAGTGATTGTACTAACTTAATAAGAGGCAAAATTATCAGCATGAACTTAGTACTCACCACAGGAAAGACTCCACATCAGGAAATCAAGAATACCAATAGGATGCTATATACTTTAGAACAAAGCATCTTCTCCAGGATTTAGGGAAGTATTTTCCAAAATCTAAATTTTACAAGATTTTCTGCATACTGAAAACAGAATATGAATGACATGAGGAGCTTACATATTGTTGGTTGGATACAGAGACCAAATAAACAAAATAAAGACAAAAAAAACAGAAACAAGCTCATAAATACACAGGACATACTGGTGGCTGCCAGAAGGGAGTGGAATAGGAGGATAGGCAAAAATGGTGAAGGGGATCAAGAGGTACAAACCTCCCATTATAAAATAAGTAAGTTACCGGGATGAAAAGTACAGCATACGGACTGTTAATATTGTAACAACTTTGTATGGTAACAGATGGTAATTACACATTCTGGTGAGCACTTGATAATGTATAGAATTGATGAATCATTATTTTGTACACTTGAAATTAATATATGTTAACAATACTTCAATTTATTAAAATGTAAAAATAAATAACTAAATAAATACCACTGTAGGTGACACTCTGGGAGAGGCGAATGCTAGAAATACTATCAGATAAGCAAGCAAAGGCTATATTGTATAGGGCCTTTATACTACTTAAGAAATTGATTTTAAGTTGGTTGCAAGGAGAAACTAATGGAAGTTTTAAGTGGATCTGAGAAGAAAGAGGTTTGGAAAGTAGTTTTCTGGTTCAGATTAAATTTCTAAAGGGCTTCCAGTCTCTGTATGGAGGATAGAATTTTGTGAGCAACAGTGAAGTAGAAGAAAAATTAGTGGACAATTCAAAAGTCTAGGAGAAAATAGGGGTAATAAAAAAGTCAGCCAAAAGGATATATTTTAATGTAGGTTGAATTGTATTTGATTTGGATATGAAGAAAAAATAATGAAGAATGACTTCCAGGTATTTAACCTGAGAAACTGTGTGGATGATGGTTTCATTAACTGCAAAAGTCTTAGACAACAAAAGCAGTTGAGAAGAAAATTTGAAGACCTTGGTTTTGGACATAATAAAATTTGAGTTGCATATAAGACATCCAGTGAAAATAGTTAGAAAGTTTGATAGATCTGTAGCTGTAGAGAAACTTGGAGGGCTGTATTATCTTTGCTGTACATCTACAACCTATCAGTGCCTGACTGGTTGTGCACACTCAAAGAGCATTTGAATGAAGCAAATGAATGAAGCATCTATTTTCTTGGTCTCTTTGGTCTTCTAATTCATGCATTAATTATTAATTGTCTTTCAAGCTGACTACATATGATGAACAGAGGAAGAAACAGGAAACTGAACATTGCATTTATTGAAAAGAAAGCTCCTTAAAAAGATTCTTAAATTGAAACACTTCATACAACTTAAGACAGCATTAATGCTTACCTACCATATGAAAAATCTTTGAAATAACTATGAAAATTTAACTAAGAAAACTTATCATAGCTGCTTACCATGAAATGCTCTGCCTATGAAGAAGGTACATATGAAATTTATATGTTCATTTTTTTCTTCTTTCTTTCTTTCTTTTCTTTATTTTTCTTCCTTCCTTTTTCTTCCTTCCTTCCTCCCTCCCTCCCTTCCTTCCTTCCTTCCTTCCTTCCTTCTTTCCTTCCTTCCTTTCTTCCTTTTTCTTTCTTTCTCTCTTTTCTATCTTTCTATCTTTCTCTCTTTATTTCTTTAATTTTTGACCAATACTTATTGAGTCTTTCCCCTGCCCCTTGTACTAGGCACTCACACTGAAGGCAATGTCCCTGCATTCTCATCCAGTACTGGAGTCTCATCTGCTCTAGAAATCACAAAAAGCAGTTTCATTGAAGAGACTGGCAATCATACAAAGTCTAATGAAAACATGAGGTAGGATATTCTAGAGACCACCTGAAAGTTAGAAAATGTTTTGTCATGTTTTATATGAAACTAGTCACAGAGAGTGAGACAGGATAGTCCATGCCAGGGGAAGAGCAAACTATCTAGCTGTTACATCATAGAAAACATTGTGGTAATTTTTTTAAAAGACGTAGTGAATGTTAGCAGCAAGGGGAAGAGAAGGTGGGAAACCAGGGATAAAGAAAAGGATAAGGAAACCCCTTGAATAACTTAAGTGAACTTCCTGAACTAAGCCAATAACACGTGGGATAAAGAGTCGTTCCCAAGTTTCAGATGTTAACATTTTGGGACGGAGCACTCACCTGGAGGTGCTCAGGGGAAAATGGGAGAGGGATCTGAGACAGCTGTGTGGGAATGTCCAGTAGGATGGGTGGATCTGGAGAAAGATTAAAATGTAATCCATAAAACCTAGTTAAATCAATGATAGTTTAAGATATGAGTGTGAATATGATGACCCAGTAAGAGTAGAGGGACTAATGCTGGAGACGGATCTCAAGAAAATGAAATGCATAGATAGAGGAGAAAGATTATATATAATGAAACTGAGCAGACAGAGAGAGACATGCGGAAGTGCTGACATGCGGTACCATGAATACCAAGGGAAGAGATGTTCTGAGGAGAAGAGAATGAATAGTGCCAGGTGACACAATTTTAAGTTAAAAAGCATAACACTTAAATAGTTTTGATATAATGATGCAAGATGAGGAAAAATAATATAGTAAGTCTCTGCCATCATGGGACTGATCAGAATTTTGCTAGAACAACATGTAAACTTTTGAACAATGTTATTCAAAAGAAAACTGTTTGGGGAAGGTTTGAAAGACCTAAAATAGTTGAAGATTTGGCACAGCAAGAGAAGATTAAAGAAAGCAGAAATCTTCAGTCTATGGAAAAGATGATTTAATGTAGTTCTTAAGTAGTCCTTTTTGTATAAATGACTCTTACATAGAGAGTCTCCTCTGGAATACACCTTGGGGAGTTAAGAAGTTAAACCAGAATATCTCACTGGAAAATGCTATATTTTAATTTGGAAGAATAAAACATGTTTTTGAGTAATGAAGAGAAATGTGTATTTGAATTTGTTTGGGATGGGAAGGGGCAGGGAGGAATTATAAAGATACATGTTATGGTACCTGACGAAATGCCAGTGATTAATAAAGGAGAATAATGCTTTACTGAAGTACTTTTGGAGGTTTTTATTTTCAGAATAAACCTACATGACTTTGTCTGCAGACTACTTGAATGTCACATTTTATGGAGAATAAATAGATTTTGCTTCCAGTTATAAGAGAGTAATATACTACATTACCTGTACATTTCTTCTAAATTTCAATTGTTGATGTAGTTTCATGTTGCCAGAGTGGGTATGCTAAACACAGTTATATCTTGCTTTTCATTTTTAATTACTTCTGAAGCTTAATTATTTCACATTTATTAGGTATTGTTAACTTTTATATTCTGGGAGTATGTGAAGATTGAACCTATAGTTCAGTAACAAAAGGAAGCAAAAACATGGTCAATTACATTTTTAATTGAGGAAAATAAGGGAGATCTAAATTATCCTGGTAATTGCAAGTTTCATTGTACAATTATTTCATGATCCCATTAATATGAAAATGAAAATGCTTAGTTGTATATAAAAACCATCCAGACTTTAATTGGTGGAATAGTATACTTTAGGAAGATATGATTGACCTTCCATGACTAGTGGTCTGTGATTTATTATTTTTACTGGCCTTCCATAAAAATAGACTGAGAGTGACAGGCCCTTAAAAGGAATTGAGGGTCTTTTTCCTGGTCCAATTTATTATGGGTTTTACTATGCTTCCAAGAAGGAAAAGGATATCTTCAAGGATGGTCCTCTTGGTCATAAATTTAGCCATTATTGGTTATATTGTCCTGTTGTTGAAGTCACTAATCCTTCAGCTGATGACAAATGGAAGTAAAATGGTCTGATTATTTCACTTTGAATTTTAAAAGGCACACAGTCAAGTTTAAACTTAGCCAGCTAAAAATAAAATAATGGAAAAAGGTGTTGTCAGCTAACTCAACAAAAATAGAAATGTTTTCATTACTTCAAAAATAATGAAAATATATTTTAGTAAAGAAGACATCAACACTCCATTTCCCAGCATTATTTTGGAAACAGATCATAGGATGATAATGCAAGAAGACCAGATGGGAAACACAAGGAACAAAAATTAAACTTTCAAAATAATTCCGTATAAGGTACATAAGAACCTGGAAAATAGCTGCATGCCTTATAAACATTTATTATTAATTACACAAAAATTTGCCAAAGACATTTTTTTATTAAGTTCTATATGGGAAAATTTAAATAAAACATGTATATAATTGTTTTTTTCATATAAATCCTAATGATGGATGTCTCTGGTAAACTTATGTATAATTAATAACAAATATTTATATATATATATACACACATAAATACATATATTTTAACATATTTTGTGTCAATAAACTAAAACTGAAAATGGAAACCAATTCAGTGGTTTTGTAGAATTTATAATAAAAATATCTTTCTGAATGTTACAACATATAGTATGGTACTGAATTTAACCAACTGTAGCATATTATAAACTTTTCCACAAATAGCTTTGTTCAATGACTATAAAGGATATTACTGCTATTATTTTCTTCATTGGACCTTGTGCTTTGTATTGCAAAAGGGATTCAAAGAACAATTACAAAGAAAAATATGTGTACTACTTGATGTGAGGTGTAACACTAGCTTTAATTTAGCATATTGCTTTTGAAAATAACAGGGTCAATCATTTCCTTTCAGTTGATACAATAAAAATCATACACCATCTGAATTATGGATAATGCATCATATATTCAATGTAACATTTGGTTAAGTAGAGCATTTACCCAAATGTCAGTGCCAAATTTTATAAATATGAGCCTATAATTTATTAATCAAATACTATTGAACATTATTTGTGAATTTTTCACAGCTGTGAAATATCAAATATGACCAGAACTCCATTACAAATAAACAGAAATTTATGAAATAATTTTCATACTTGAGACCAATATGCCGATATATTTTTTCATATGACTTCTTTTACCAAAACCAAACAACATATGTAAGAAGGATTCTGGAATTGAGATAATCAAAAATTAGATTTAAGCCTTTATGTTTCAAATAATTTGCTTAACCCTAGAGAAATCTTTGCTGAAAATGAAGACTACCAGTCATGAGATGATTTTGACCTATTAACATATGTTCCTGTGAATGCAGTTTAAGCTATTTATAAAAATGGAAATCACAGAGCTCTTTGATATATTTATATAAAGTGTTACCCTTAATTCACTCACTAAAAAAAAAAATGAAGCTTACTATTACCCTAGAATTGTGCATGGTGCTTGGAATAAAGAAATGCATAAAAAACGGTTCCTCAACTTGATTGAAAATCAAACGCAGGAGACAGAGGTTACAATCTAGTCTTTTTATTTCTGAATCTATCACCTATCACACCTATCTTCTTATTCCCACTAGGCCAGATTGGCCTGCCGTTATTCTCAGATACACAGACCAGATACACGTACCTCAGGTGCTTGGACTAGAGGTTCCCTCTGACTCGAATGCTTGACGTGACCAGCTATTTCTCAACTTTAATGTCTTTAGCATTTACTAACCATTGTCTACTCACTGTGCCGCTCACCTAAATTTTTGCTTAACATTTTGCACGGAAGAAGAGGTCATATTGTTCATGCCAGATATAGCAAAAATAGTCTACGGTTTCTTAAACTCCTTTGCTATTAGTGCAGATACATTCCCCAGTGGCAATACAGCATAAGCAGAATCTGGGGGATGCATCTCTGTGAATTCTGTTGCTTTCCTTAAAACAGACAACAGATGTAACTATTCTTAACTCCTTTCAGCTTTGAACCGAGATGAAATGAATGGATATGCAGCAGTGATCAGGTAAGCATGAGACAGTGAGCTTGAAGGAGAAAGGCAACAAGATAAGCAAGTCATTGGTTTCATTACTGAACAGCTAAATCACTGTAGCCACAGCCTACCTCTGGAATTGGTATTTTTATGGCACTGTAGTTACAAGTTCTCACTGACACACAAAGACACAGCTCAAGTTCTCCTCTCAAACCTAGAATATGTTTTCTTCTCCAAACAGTTATGTTGAAGTGCCTTATACATCTTATCTATTTCCAAGCATGTATAATAACGTGATTTTCTTATTTATTGTTTACTTTTTATTACCTGTCTTCAACTGTGAATGTAATGCACTTCCAATGAGGGCAGGGGTTTATCTTACCTTTTTGTGCACCCCTTTATTCTCATAACTTAAACCAACACAGAGCAAGTGTTAAACACCCATATCTAAGGAGTAGAGGAGAAATTTTCTATGTGCACACAGAGGAAACATATCCTGGGCAAGAAAAATTAATATCGGAAAAAAAACAAGAAGAAGATACGAAGAGATGGCCAGCAGTTCTGCCTGAATAGAGCACAGCATCTCGTGAGAAGTAGCACAAGACAAGGCTTAAAGTGATGCTGTCACATGGGAAGAAGTTTACATTTCAGCTGCTACTGCATGAGGAATCTCTGATTGAATCCGGTAAAGCAAGTACAGTGATTGTTATGCATTTTTGGAAAGATCAGTTTTATGCCTTGTGTATTAGATGGGACAGAAACAAGGCATGGTAACCAGTAAAAAAAAGAGAAGAAAAGAAAAGAAAATAAAAGAAAAGAGAAAAGGAAAAAGAAGAGAAAAGAAAAAATTATTGCAGTGAGCTGTACAAACTGTGAAGGAAACTTTAATGAGATTAAATAGACTGGATGGAAGAAGACAGATGTATTGAGATGTGGGGCTAGAATCCAAGTTTCAGTGATAAATTATATGAAAAAGTTTAATAATTTCGAATAAGTATTTCAGAAGAAGGAATCTTGATTGTAGAATGCTTATAGAACAGTATGGTGCCAATACGTAATGATAATCACTGGCAGTAGTTAATCCTGGATTGGAACTAAATTCTTAGGTCTGAGGATACAAAATGCGAAATGAGAAATGAAATTATATTTAAAACCTAAGAAAACCAGAAACGAATAATTCTTCAGAACACACACAAGAGGGCAGGAAAGAAAATATTTTAAATGCCACCAATATATCAAGTTAGAAAACAAATTTGAAATGCACTCTGGATTTAGTAATTGAGATCATCTGTACTCTTTCAGCAATAGAAGAATTTCTGTTACGTATAAATTTTTTCTACTGATATGAGTATACATGGACAACTTTCTGCTTTTGTCAAAAAAAGAACAGCAGTGAAAGGAAAAGAATGTACATTAATTGGACACCTTCCCACTCTGGTAAATGTGATAGAAGGGCCAAGTGTAATTTAATTTAGGAGACCATGAAATGTACTGCCCTGGCACACACATGTTCTGGAACATATTATACTTATGACATACAACTTAAATTGGCAACACAACTGAATATGCTAACTACCTGGTGGAAAATAAATAGAACACAATGTGTCAGTGCATATAACTCTATCAGGAACAACCCATCCATTCTTAACTTACTATTATCAGCTATTCTAAAAACTAAAATGACATCTAATTGCGAATGTACTGAGTTGAGAACAATGGCATGTATAGTCACTCAATATGAGAGAAAATATCTCTGTATTTAATGAGGGGTGTTTCTAACTTAGAGTTACATAGTAACAGTTGAATTTTTACTTCCACTTTACACGGTATTTCTTGCACAGATGATGATTTGGCTCTGTCATGGGTTTTTAAAAAAATTCTCTTGGCTACTACCATCAGATGCAGTTTATTCCCATAACAAAATTCTCCAGTATTTATGAGAAGGGTCTTCTTTTGTATTCATGGGGAACTTTTTGCTGAAATTTAAATTGCAAATAGAAAAATTGCACATGTCATAAACAGAGAGTTGCTCAGGAAACATGTACATCTGAATAATCAGCACCCAGATCAAGAAATGAATTTCACCACTACCCAGACTCTTTCCTCACTCCCATTCATATATCACTGAGCAAAAGGTAACCATTATTCTGAATTTTAACACTGTATCTTACTTTGCCTCTTTATGTACTCTGTATAAACAGATTTATACAATGTGTAACTCTTGTGGCAGATTTTATTAGGTCAACATTGTTAAATGCACTCATATTATGTGTAACTGTAGATGATTCATCCTCATTGCTACATAATAGTCCATTGTATGCCTATATTTCAAATGTGTTTAATCATTGACTTTTGCCAGCATTTCTTCATTGACTCATGCAAGCACTGTTTTGGAGTGGCTAGCTCTTAAAATATGCACACGTTCTTTGGTAGATATTGTCCATGTCACTATTGTACCTGAGGGCTCCTCTTGCTTCACATTTGCCCCTAAATTTGTATTGTCCGTTTTTCATTTTTGTCATTATAGTGAACATGTATTGTATCTCATTGTAGTCTTCTTTTTCCATTTATCTGATGACCAATATAATTTATCACATTTTCATATATTTACCGATATCAGCAATTTGGATTTCTTCTTTTGTTAAGTGTCTGTTGAAATCTTTCGCCCATATTCCCACTGGGTTTATGTCTTTTCACCATTAGTTTGTAACTTTATATTTGGATAAACGTCCTTTACTTGGACACATGTACTGTGAAATTTTCTCACTTCTGTGGGTTGCTTTTCTTCACTCTATGTCTTGAGAAGGCAGACATTCTTATTTTTAATGCAACCTAAATTTTTGTTTTCATTTCTCATTAGTTCTGTTTAAGAACTCTTATCTTTTCCAAAGTCACAAATATACTTTTTGGTATTATATATGCATATAAAGTGAAAAGTGAAATAAAAGGGCCTCATTTATATAAAGAGATTTTAAAATGGAGCCAGGAAGACATTAAGGAAGTGAGCTTTATGCACACCCTTACCAGATGAAACCATGCACTTTGAATTTGGCCAAATTGTACATGCCCCAAGATTTCTATCCCAACACCTGCAACTTGCTACTGTAACAGACTTTGCATAGTCATAACCTAAGCAACCAATTATAATCATTCAAAATTACCTTTCTGCCTGCCAAAACCAGTCAAAGTTCTTTGTAAACAATGTATAAAAGTGTGGGTAAAATTGTAACATTTCTAGAATATCTCGCCTGGCTTTAGTGCATTTGCATATCCTCCATATCAATGGGTAATTACCTGGGCAACCGAGGGCATGTCTGAACCTGAGAGGTTAAGGGGAGGGGGCTGACTTGCTTGTGGGCTTCTTCCCGAGCAGAGGAGAGAGATGTCCAGGGACTGCAGTTTATGAGTAATAACTGGATTTTGAACTTTATTTCTCCCTTTGACTAATTTCGGTTTTTAGAGGTATTTTGCCCCAGGATTTCCTTCCCCTGGACTTAAAAAAAGCATCCTCTTTTGTGTTTAAAAGCCCTGGACTTTTGTTTCCTGGTTGGACACATTTGGATTGCTACCCAAATCAAGGTTTCCTAAATTGCAATTTTGAGACCCCCAAATGAATTATTTTGTTTTATTTTAGTCCTGCCTCTTTTCTCAGTAGGCAGTATATAAAAATATCCAGTTGAGTCCATTTATTTCGTCTTTTACTTGTACAACATAAATAGAACTGTAAGGCTCTGCATTATACAATTCATTATTCTTAAGTGCTAACCTTAAACCTCTGAAACTTTCTTGCAATTTTAACAAGCGAAATAATGTTGCAATAAGACAAGACACACCCCACCCTGAAACCTACTACAGAGAGTTCATTACAATAGAACACAGAAGATCACAAACTAAATCTGCAACCTCATTATAAACATCCAGGAAAGGAATACCAATACAAAGAATACAGAGCCCTGGTGGAAGGTAAACAATCACAGAGGCTGGAAGACATAGTACAGAGACATATAAAATTGAGATATTTAGTGTGGGTTTTCACAAGAAATCAAGAATACTATATAATGTAAACATTTACTCTTATTTCCTCTACAAAATCCTATAGTAAATTTCTACCAATGCCCACTAAATAAAGAATATTAATTTGGAAGAATACCAAGTTAATCTGAATGGGGCAGCTTGATTTCTCTTTCAAATCCCGGTATAAATTAGAAGTGATGTCACTTAAAGTGGCCTTTTAATATATGTCCTATCATGTCCTATATTTATTTGCCAAAGACATGTATTCTGATACAATGTGTGAAAACTTAAAGAAATATGGTGGATAATGTGAAGATTAATTAGGGGACACCTCACTAAAATGGAGTCAGGAGGCCAGAAAGGGAAGCTCTCATGCTATACCACTTGACATCAATTACAATGATGAGACATCCATTACAATGACAAGAACTGTCAATTACAAACCCCAAGAGAAGAATTTTCAACTGGAAAGGATCATGGAGCCCCAACAGGGAAAGATGTATATTGCATCTCCTACAAAAAAATCAACTCACCCAGCAATTCAGCCAATGAGAAACCATGAACTCTTGCTTTTCTCCAGTGGACTTTGATTCAAAACTTTCCCACCCAGCTTCTTCCTTCTTCATGAGATAATGTTTCTCTTTGATTGGTGGACTTGCCGATGGTTTTGCTGTAGCTTACGTGTCCCAAACTGCACTCCTTTGCTATTCCCAAATAAACACATTTTTTTTCCTGTGAAATAACTTATTTTTACTTTTAAAGTTAACAATATGAAATGACAAAGATATATGATAAGTAGATTTGCATATGAGATTTTAGCGGTCGCCCTTGTTGAATCATGTTTGGTCTACAGTTCACTAAATGGCCTGATATATGATATATTTTTGTACCAAATAATGAAAAATATCAAAGTTGTACTGGTTAAAGTGACTCAAATGACACTGATGATTCAAGTTATCTAGAATATACAAATACATAAAAGAGAAATACATTCACACACAAAAAAATCTATCTCTGAATAACCATAGTTAACTATTAAAGGAATCAATAACTTTTCCATTGTCAGAGGTTTCCTTCAGCATTTTAAGTAGGTAGATCAATTACCACTGATACTTAACTCACTTTGATGGGAATATAAAGTCAGCATTTGTAATCTGCATAACTTAATAAAAACTTCATTAGGCTACTCATGTTTTGGTTCATTTCGGATTTGGTTTTATACTTGAAGAATGGTTTGTCCACTATGGAGCTCCCAGCAAAACCCAATTTAAAGGATATGCTCAAGAAACATATGTTCCATAGTTTTTAGGAAATAAAAGATAATCAGCACACTACCCTCAGCTACACAGAGGAGAGGTTCCTCTTTAGTAACCATTATGCTTCCATGCATATTGTAAACACAAAAGGATGTTTTAGTTTGTTTATATAACAGTCAGTGGTTTGGAGAGAATTTTGCTTCCTGAAGTCTTTCCTCCTCCAGAGTTATGGTGGCTTCCTACTCATGGCAGTCTTCTGACTATGTCAGTGACAGTGTCGATACACCTGCTGATCACAGACAAGACAGAGTTCCCTTAGAAACTTGGTCCTTCAGCATAACTTTGAAATGAGTTCCTAAAACCTCAAAGATCTGTCTTTAACCCTATCCAGTATTTAATAATCTCTAATAAATTCCTTCCTGCTTAAAATAGCTAGAGGGGATTACTTTTCTTTCTAATGGTACTTTGACCAATAGTGTGTGATGTAAGAATTAAATGTAATGTCAGTTGTTTAACACAGTGATTGGAATATAGTCAGTGTTCAATAAATGTTAATGAGTACCACAGTTTTTGGAGGGAATCCTCAAATATGTATGAGATATAAGCTATAGCTAAGCAGTTATAAGTGAAATATTTTTTGAGCAAAGTTAAAAGTAAAATAAATTACCAGGAATTTTAAGAAACCTCTGGCTATCTTTTACAATTTCTCCTTATTGTCAATTGTAGTTTACTTTAATCTGGGGATGTTGACCTTATTCTTACCTTCATAGCTGAAGTGGATGCTGTTCTGTAGCAGTAATAGTTTAAAGACTATATAAAACTCATTTATGATCACTGACTTTTAAACAGTCTGGAGCACAATATATACTTATTGAATGCAACTCCTCTTTGGATATACTCCAAGCTTACTTATCTATGTATTGATTTCAAGGATAAAAGGATGTTATTTTGTTCCATCTGATGTATGGATAAAGTGAAATCTTCAGACCACCTGAAGACAATTTAGTCTTAGTCGACATCATAGTATTTTTCACAGTTACGGATGACTATGCATAACGGGAACATTAGAATATGAAGTCCTCGACCACAAAGTGTCCTACTGATCACTGTACCCCACACTGTGAGCTCAGGACCTTGTATCGTGGCTCACTTAAAAATCACTCTCCCTGTCATCATCACCACCACAGAAACAACAGAAACCCTACCAATTATTGTCACTTTCTGGTTTATCCATATAATTATGTTTGAGGAAGAGCATCATAAACCCAAATTTACTCATAGGGCTGTGGAGGCTCCGAGAGATTACCCACTGTTATAGATAGGAAGTGGCAAAGCCAAATACTGAACACAGTTTTATCTAAACAATCTCAATGAATGAATAAGAGAAAGCACATTTAGTGTGAAAGCACTGTTTTTACTGTGGCATTTCAGAGATATTGCCACCACCTGTCTTTCACAGCTATCATTCTTGTCAACTAAACACAACTGACTCTTCTGCTTCTACAACTAAGTTATTGTGTCTGCTCAAGTTTCTCCTCTGTCTTAAAGAAAAATAAAAAGTGTCCTATAGGAATATTCTTTTTATGATTAAGTTTAAATAATTGTATTTAGAAAAAAATAAATTGCATTAAATAAGATACATTTAAATTGATAATGCAGAGTGCACAGCAAAAAGGCAAATATCTTCCAGATTTTGTGTTTTTTCAGATATAACATAAAAATTTTAAAGTGAACTTTCTTTGAAAACTACTACATGTATATATAATTTTCTCTCTAGGTTATGTCTGTTATTCAAATAACTCACAACAGTCATTAAAGGGAATTTAGTGGCATTATGAAGACAATTACAAAGAGTTGGAAAGTTATCCAGATATCCCTTCTGTTCCCAAATCAATTTTTCTATGCTTTTATAGCATTTCAGGGGAAAAAATTACATTAACTCTCAGATTAATGAAGAATATAAACCTGAGTTGAGCACCTTCATTTATAAAGCCTTTTGACTTATATTTTTAAAGTCTACTCAATACTGGGCATGGTGCTACACTCCTGGTATAAAAAAAATGAAAAATGAATTCTTTATAGTTTCTGATATTGAGAACTTTGCTGTCAAACTGAAGTCTGCAAATAGAAAAATCCCACCCAAGTAATTCAGATGAACATGGAAAGAAACCTTCAAATACCTTCAAGTTCAATGATCTAAAAAGTCTATGCTTTATTCTGAGGACAAGATATAGATAAGATAGTAACAATATATTCAGCAAAAAATAACAATTATCATACAGGAATTTAAATTTATTTTAATTTAAATCATATAGCAATGAAAATACCTTTATGGTTGTTTTATTAAACTATTTATTTTGTCAGCATATTGCTTTGATATGCACACGTTACCACATGAGCAAAATAAGAGTGGTCTCCATTTATAATGAGCCTACAGATTATTACTGATAAATTGTAATAGAGACAAAATCCTCATACATAATTCAGTTTCAGTTTTCTGTAATCTCTACTTAAACTAATCTCTATAAATAAGTCTTCTTCAACAAACTTTATAAGGACCTCACTCCATTGCTCCCCTTGTAAACACATTATAGACAATGCTTGTATATTGTCTTCCTCATTTCTAAGCATTTTGAATATGATTCTCAGATGTCTCCAGATCATAAACCCCATGAAGGCAAAAGTCATTCTTTGATTCATTTTCAGATGTCTTCTAGAAAAAGTGGGAGAGGATCAGGTGAAAGAAATGTAGACATCTACTTCTACAAATGAGCCAATGAGGAGTGAACGATGAATGGGCGTTCTCCAGACCAAAAAAATGACCGAGAATGTTTCACACAACATAATTACCAAGTGCAAGGGGCAAAAAGATTGAGAGACGTTTGTTCAGTTAGAATAAAATACAATTCAGGGTTTGTAGACTGACTAATGTGAGGTAAATTTAAGCTAAAGGAAGGTTGAATTCATGGGTCATAGTATGAACTTAAGTTCTTCCTATGCTGTCCGGTAGGGCATGATGTTCAAATATTTTTTAGCAGGGAAAATCTTTCAAAATATTACTTGGTGTTTTAGATATAAAATAGATAAAAGTAGAATGCCAATAGTTAAAATGGTGGGCCAAGTATCCAAAAATCTTCTTGTCTCTCCTTGTAACACAACACTCTCTCCCAGCACAAGTGACTCTGCCTTATAAGGTGAAGGATATTATATGATGTTCAGATAGTAGCCTCATTTTTGTGCAAATAATGCTTTCAGCGAGAGGAGGTATGGCCTCATGTAAGTCCAAAGTGAAGCCTGAAGGGCTCTGGAAGAGTGGCCAGAGAAACTGGAAGCCGAGAATGCTCAGGGACTGAATTATGGCACCTGGCTCGCTTCTGCAGCAGAGGTAAATCGGCAGCATGTAGAACGAGTTTTATAGAATCCAAGGTGAGGTTTTACTTTTTGGATATATTAAGTTTGAGGATATAGTCTGAGGAGTGGGAATCCGAGGTAAAGGAATATTTGAGTGGTTGAGTTAGTTTGAGACAAAGTGAGAGACTACACGTGTAAATGAATTTAGATGTTGTGGGAGGAGGTATTTTTAAATCAGGAAAATATGAACATGTTTTACATAGACTGAGGAACAAAACAGTGGAGAGAGAGAAGAAAAAGAGATATTTGATGGAGCATGATGTCCAAGGAGGCAAGCAGAGGGAAATGGGGTTAAAAGCGAATAGAACAACTTTGAAATTTAAGAATTGGTCTTCTCATTTGGATATTTCAGTTTTCTAAGCATTTATCTTTCAGTTTTCTGAGCCAAAGTAGCCCTTTTCTCTTATGCTGTTGTAAGTGGACTTCGTGTCGCTTACAAAGACAAGAGTCCTGACTAATACAACAAAGACAAAAAAAAAATTTCCTTCTAAGGTGTAAGGAAGGGTGCAGATAATGCTGAAATTATGAGACTCTCAGGAGAAATTCAAGATCCTTTCTGGTGTTTAAATTATTTATCTGAAGTAGGAAGCAAGGTCATCTGCTGGAAGGTGTGGGTGGGGCAGGCCTGGATTTCAGGCTTGAGTAAAGTAGTAATGATTTAACATTGAAAAGAAAATGGATGGAAAATGGTATGAAATGAGATTTCATTGCAATGTTTAGCCTATGTGATAATTGATCTGATGAAATTTAACTAACTATAGAAGACATTAAGTCAGATTACAAAATTTACTGAAAACTATTTCTTAGAAAAACAAATTCTTTAATCTAATTTTCTGTTAAATTTCATCTCTCTTGGTCCTTGAATTGGAATTGTATGCATACTTACCCTATATGAACTATTAAAACTTGAAAAGGCAGTTATATGATCTGCTAATACTGGTAATTGTACACATCAAATATTAATCAGGTAAATCATATTAGAAAAGTTTTCTCTTAGGGAAAAAATAATTTCTTCCAATGCTTACATTAATTCTCCTTTCTCCCTCTAGGTGAGCTCTCAATCCCTTTTTAATTAAGAATAAGTAATGTATACAATTTATCAGTGTCTTAAAGCATTCATTATTAGCCTTGATTACAAGCAAACCAATTACTAATAATTTGTTTTAAACAAAGAGCATTGTTTTTCACAGCACTTCTGAAGAATGATAGATGGTAGATATACTTTTATATCATGAGTTGAAATGTCTATTAATTAATATATTTATCAACTTAAATACATACATGCACATTATGTATATAAACACAAATATGTCTGTATATACACACACACACATATACTCAGCACTATATATATATAGTACGTGGGTGTTATATGTCCTAAACACAACTGTGTAAAAACATGTTTATTTTATTTTATTTTCTGATCTTATAAATCAGAGAGTTCAAACATACTGAAGTGTGAAATAAAAACTAAATTTTATGTCTGTATTCATTATACTTCTCTGCAAAATAAATTACTCCCCCCAAGTTTGCTAGAACAGTCAAATCAATTAAAAGTGTTTTATCCATATATCAGAAAAAGAAATAAAAACTAATTTTATTTTCATTGGTGCTATTCAAAATATGTGATTGAAGAATATTATTATTCAATAGTACCCAACTTACAAATTGTTCTTTTATTAAAGATTAATTTATAAGATGAATTTTTATTACATGATATTTATTTTGTTGTAGACATAAGGTTATAAATACATTCTCAGGTTTCTTGGGTACCACATGAAGACCATTTATTCTACAAGAGCTTGAACTTGTGTATGTTGACACTAGAAAATAATTTTACAAAGATCATTAGTGTTACAAGTGTTCAAGGCATAGTTGGATAAACTTTAAATATGGCCCTCATTCTTAATAAAGTGTACATAATTGATGTCAAATCTATGTTGTCTTTCCTCTGACGTAAGGAAGAGAAGGGGGAGGTAGGTGACAATAAGCAATCATTTTATGAAAAAAAAAACTGACCAAAAACAGTTTTTTAAGGTGCTGTAACATTCTCATAATTATTGTCATTTTCGATTTTCTTTTATAGTCAATTCTACTATGTCGAGTTAACAATCCATTTTCTTCTCTTCAGCATTGTTCTCCAAGAAAGTCTTCAAATAGGAAATACAAAATCATTCACACTGTTAGGTCCATGATAAATGGTCTGATTAATTTTGACTTCTAAGCTATTGAAGATAAGCTATTGCTATAAGAATGGTGATAACCAAGAAAGATGGTTTTTAGCACTCATTAAAAGTTATAATTTACAGAGAAACTTAGTTATTCTTGCAACTGTCAGCGTTTTTCCCATCATCAATGGCCTAGTGAGTGATTAAATTAAATCACTAATCACAGCTAGTGAGTGATTTAGCAAGGATCAGAAGCCGCATACATACATTTCCAAGTCCATGTCACCATTTTAATTCATTCTCATGTGTCAGACATACGATTCTTTCACAATAATGCCCAGAGATTTGTTTTTCTTAAGGTGAAGTCTAAACAGGATCGTCTCTTATTTCCTAGTACTACACAAAAGAGGCTTTAAAGCTCTATTTGTGAACTTTGGGGGAAGAAGAAGTACATAGAATCTGGAGCACAAAATGTCGTGTAATGATCCTTTTCACTTCTTCCATAATCCATCTAAACCTATGTAACATATCCCAACTGAAAACAATAAACATTGTATCTTACACTATTGTATGTCATGTCCAATAATATAAAGTTAATATGAATTAAAGCATGGAATGTGCCAATAGTCCAGGGGGTAATGTTAAATCATTAGCCACAAATTACAAAGAAAACTGAGGTACAATTTGGTTAAATGATTTTATGAAAGTCACACAGATTTAGTATTAGAATATGTATTTTAACCCAGGCTGTCTAATTCCATAACCTGAGTTTGACACATGTATGAAGCATACTGCCTGTGTGCAATTCGGTGGCCGTTCTACAGTACTAGCTTGCTACATGGCTTTAAGTCATATTATTCAGGGCCTAATTGTTCTCTTCTGCAAAATAGGTGAAATAGTAAATCAACATCTCCAAAAGTATGTGCCTCAAAACTCTCATTTTGGAACACCAATTGCATAGGAAAAAAATTTCCAAGATGAGTTGTTAGGAATACTAGACTAAAAAGCCTTAAACAAGAGTATTTTTAATTGCAGGACTCCTGAGAGACTTTTAACATGCTTTTAATGTGAATTAAAAATCTTTCAGAAATTGAAGTAGCATGCAACATCCATTTGAAATTTGAAAATGAAAATTCCTATACTTCTCCCTTTCCTCTTCTATTTTTAATAAAATGAAACTAAAGGTTCATGTAACATGCTTTGGGAAATTTTAGACAAGGAGATCTCTAAATCTCATTTTAATGATATACTCTAATGTACTTTATTTATACTATTTTATTCATTTTCAGTACTGTGACTGTCATGTTCCTATCTCATTTTATGCACATACACAGACACACACATTCTATATAGTGTGAGATACACTATTGTAGTTTGGAAATGTAGGGAAAAACCTACAACCTCCAATTGAAATCTCAAAATCTTTTACCATTTCTAAGACTTGCACCATAAGTTTTGTTTAAACCACTATATGGTTTAAATGTGAGAGGAATTTATGTATCTTAAAACAGTTTCTCTTTAAAATTCAGTATACATTATGATATATCTATTTTGGATATTATAAATGAAACATGAAACATTATTTGCTTCATTTTATTTTATCTTCTGTCCATATAAGATAGCTAACAGCAGGCTTCCATAAGTCAGAAGTTACATCCTGCTTTCTAACTAAGAAATAATCAAATATTCATACTTTTCATAGTTTCATCTGTAAATGGTTAAAAATATCATCTTTTCATGTAAGTGTTGTGATGACTAGCAGAGTACTTGTCACAGATGGAACGTTCAATAAATATTAGCTTCCATTATAACTTTAGATATATTCCAGTTTTGACTCTAAGGTGAATCCTAGAGGCTTATCTTCATTTGTGCCACAATTTAGAGTTGTATAAATATTCATGGTAGAGACATTCTTATTATCTTTATCAAGAAAAGATCATTTGTAACACGCCTGCCAAAATCACTTAGAAGCTACCATTCCTCATCACTAATAATTAGAACCATTAGAAGGTCGTTAAGAATATATATATATTTTTGGTTTGGTTTTTATTCCTATCCAGAGCTTCCACTGCACAGGAGTTTCCCATGAATTTATGGGATAAGTATGCCGACCCATGATCATGAAAGATTCTCCCTGTAAAATGGAGATTGTTTTGTCCAACATCGCTCCAACTAAAATTTAATTCATGACCATAGTTTAGATATGAGAACTGATTTGAATCTGCAGATTAACTGCAGAACTTTACCAAGGTCACATGATTTTCAGGAGTAGAACTAGAAAAAAATCCAGGTTGGGATGATTTCAGTCATCCTGCTGTCTATTACCAATATTTTTCCTACAATATCAAAGTTAATGGAGAACAGTACTAACCTGATATACACAATATTATATGCTTAAATTCCTGCGAGTTCTTCAAATCTATATCTATGTCAAGTACTTCAAAAAAGAGGCATTTTAGTAGATTGTTATATTTTTTTAAATTATAGGGTCCGAGCTAATTAACACTTACGTTTTTCTCAACTACTACTTGAGTTATCGTCATTTCCTTCCATGCATACTTTGCAAATTAATAAGTGGTAAGCTTTACAAAGTGCTAAAGCAAGTACAATTTCCCAGCTTAGATTGAATACATAAGTATTATATTCATCACCTACTCAATTCTGCTTAAATCAGTGTTAATATCAAAGTGTGTATTTTGTTCAAAAAGTTTTGCTTCCCTCTTGTCCTGATTTCAGTTATACTTACTAATATATGCATATTCTGGAAAAGCTAGAATTTCGCAGGTTGTTTTCTTCAATTTTAGAACATATTTCTCTTTACTCACAAACTCAGATGAGATGAATATTCCATTCTTTTGTGTGGATTATATTTTCAGAAGAGGCAATTCCCTTCAAGAAGAAAAACAAAATTATTTATTCATGTCTGATATAAAAGAACAATTCTAATGTATATTTTTAATTAAAGTAATTGGGAAGGTTAAAGTTAATAGTACCTACTTTTTCAACATAAAGTTAGGGTCTCCAGAATCTGTTTTTAAATAAATAAACATAGTACTGATTTCTAGGTTCTGAACGTGCAAAACTCCACTGCGCTCCTTTTATCCTCCTGCCGGTGATAGGAAAGAGTGTGGGTGCTTCAAATCCTCTTGACGTGTCTGGCACTGGCACAATAAACTCGCTTCCTGTGCAGAAGAGCCCCTTGTCTGTCACTGAGATCTCTGTGGAGGTGAATATGGCCATGTGGGTTTTCTATTGACTTCCTGAGCCTAGACCAGGAGATGTAACCCCCTCATCTAGGCTGCCATCTCTAAGCATGACAGATTGGGTAGATGATTCCATCATCGGATCGCACTGTGTTTTACCATTTGGGGCCAGGTGTCATCTTTGGAAAAGAGTTAAAGCTTTTGTCAGAGACTATTTCTCTTGTTTCACTTAACATCTACTCACCTTTTGGTATTGAAAGAATAAAAAATACAAACTGATAAGACTATCCCCAGGCAGAGTTTTCATGCTACTCAGAGCAGTCTCACAGTTATAAAGATCCTTCAATAATCTGTCAAAAACTGACATCACCGTGTAAAGAGCTGTTCATTTCTATATCTCATTTTGGATTGATGTACATGCACTTTTATATCCTTTAGTTCGATATAACATTTGGCCTTTCATGTTCTCAGTTTAAGCTACAGGGAATTCAAAGCTATTTCAAAGCATAATTATGCCAATCTGCATATAAAAGGCTATATGTCCTACAGAGGGTTTGATGGGAAAGCAAACTCTTTCAAAGAAGGAAATTAGAAGTAATTCCCACAACTAAAATTCACTAAAGTTAATACGTTTTTCATCTGATGAAAACAGTTTTCTTTTTAAACCAATAGAAGATTAATTTAGAAAATGTTGGGGACTTTTTCTGTGAGATAGGGAGAAGAGAAAGGAGAACTGAAAATTAGAGATGGAAGCAAAGAAATGATGCATATATATCATACACATCGTTTGCTAAAATGGCCACATCACACCGGAAGTCAATAATTGAAAAAATTCTATTGCTGGAGCAGACAGTAAGGCTTTCACATATTGTATTAGTTATCTATTGCTGCATAACAATATACCCAAAACATAGTATCCTAAAACCACATTTATTATCTAATAATTTGTGAGGTTCAAGACTCTTAGTGCAGCTAACTGGGTGCCTCTGGCTACAGTCTCTCTTTAGACTGCAGTCAAGCTGTTGGCAGGAGCTGTGTGAAAATGCAAGATCAAGAAGGCAGTCTCCTTCCAAGCTCATTCGCATGGATATTGGTGTATCTCTGTATCTTGCCACCTGGGTTTTGCAAAGAGCTGCCACCATGGCATCTCTGCACGTAATCCAAACAAGAAAGTCCGCACAATGTAAACGATAGCTTTTTATGACCTAATATCAGAGAAGACATCCCGTCACTTCTACCACATTCTATTTTTTAGAGATGGGTCACTACACCCCATTTATCTTCAAAAGCAGGGGTGACACCAGGAGGTGTCAATCATTATGCACCATCCCACGGTCTGCTTACCTCACACATTTACGTTTGTGTTAAGTTACTTTTGGCACATTTTTATATTACAAAATACTTTTCAAAATATAAATCCTATAAATGTGTTTTTAAACTGAAAGTAATTGCTACTACATAGATTATGCAGTTTCACTTTTTCTATTTTCTCTTCAAATATAATATTCTTGCTAGTTTTGGAAAGTTTCATAACTTGAAAATGGTAAGTACAGTTACTTAAACCTTTAAGGAACTGTTTTTATCTTTTTTTTTTACCATGGAAAAATTAAGATAAAAAAGTCTTACAAGCATAATTGTGTAAATTCTGGAGTTAACAAAATACTTAGCACTGAACTTATGTAGCATATGGTTATCCTAGTCCCAAACAGCAAAATGTGTCTGTATGTGCCAGCTCTTAATTACCAGCTCATTAACACTCAGGTGTCAATTGCTGGTAGCAAAGGCAATACCCGAATGGCCTAGTTTCTGTCACGTACAGTGTAATTAAATTGACCTCAAGTACTGAAGCTTGCAAGTTGTCTGATGGTATTCAGACACTAATTCCAAGCACAATTCAAAGTAGAGTAACATGGTGAATAAACCAATGTAATGAAAGAAAACCTCTACCGGGGTTGAAATGATATTTTCATATATAATTATAACCTTAAAGACAAGTGAATAAATAATCACCATCCTAATCTATATCAAATATAACCATACATGTCACATATTTGATTTTAACATGATCCATCTAAAATTCTGTTAGATCTCAAGATAAGGATAAAGCTTTTACAAACCAAAAGTGAAAAGTAAATTATTGTAATAGTTACATTGGGGGAAACTGAAATTACAGACTATATTTTGTAATTTCATTTATTCATATATAAAAAGAGAAATGAATTGTTTACATTTTACACTTGAATTATGAAATACCAAATGTGACCCATTTTCAAACATATTAGTGCTTTCTATATAGCCCTAACAATAACCAAACAACAACAAATATACTAGTAGGAATCCCATAAACTATCAATAATCTAATAGCAGCTATCTTCATGACATTCTCTGTAATAAAACTTTGTTCATTAGGTCCAAAGCTCATTTTCCATCTTCTCATTAGAGAGTGAAGTTGAATTAATGCACTCACCCTAACTTTTCCTAAAACTTCGCTAAAATGCTAAGAAAGTTTTATAGGGAAAACCTACAAAAGCAAATAAAAGAAAAATAAGCAAGTGAGAAAACAACTGTGACACTTTGGAAGTAGATCAATAAGTTATAATTGACTGGTTTTGAAAATATTTAAACCTTAGCTAAAAGTTCAGAATATGAAGAAGAAACATGATTAATCCCACAAATATCGCAGAGGCTCTGGAGTTGATAGAACAAATTAGTTCTGAAGTTAAGAGTGAATATAAAAATAAAAACAAGGATGAAAAATTTCATTAAGAAGAAATTAGATTTCCAAGTTGCCCTCACTGTGCATTTGTAGATGACCAATTATCTCCTCTGGCTAGAAGGTAGGGGATATGTTCTCTATGGAGGTTGACACAGAGATGCTTAGATTGGAAGACAGCAGACACAGTTCAGTGTGAGATATCATACCAAGAAAACAGGGTTTTGAGTCTCTCAGCCATCTTTCCCTGATTAGCTTTCAGAACACAAGTGCCCCAGCTTATAACTCTGGCAGAAGACCTGAAAATATTTCTCCTAGTATCTGACTAAACTAAGAAGAAAAATATACCTAACATATTGACTATGGGTCTTCCAATTAAATGCTCCAGATCACCCTACAGGCAAACATATTCAACAAGCCCTTGACACAAGCAGTGAGTTTACCTTCAGCATTTTAGACTACTTTTCTTAATTATGAGCAGAGGTTTGCGAAAACATCTCTACCAAAATCCCTGGAAAGCAACACTATTCAGGGAAAACAAAATGGAAAATAAACTACCTTCAGATGAATAAGAGAAAATACTGCATACATGAAAAGAGTTCAAAATACCTTTAAAGAAGAATGTTGAAAAAACAAAAAGAACTCCTAGGTTTACTAGAAAATATCCCAAAGAGTAGATTAAATATAGAAAACTGAAAATTTTTCTGGATATGTGTCCTGAGGCAAGGGATACAAAAGCAAAAATAAACAAGCAGGATTACACCAAATTAAAAATATTTTGCACGGTGTAGGAAACCACCAACAAAACCAACAGGCAACCTACTGAATTGGAGAATATATTCGCAAATGACATACCTGATAAGAGGTTAATATCCAAAACATATAAGGAGCTATAACTCAATACCAAAAGAAACCCAAAAAACTAAAAACAAATAATCCTATTAAAAAATTGGCAGAGGACCAGATAGACATCTGATGGCCATACAGATGGCCAACACACACACACAAAAGGATATTCAACATCACTAATCATCAGGGAAATGCAAACCAAAACCACAGTGAGATATGACCTCACACCAGTCAGAATGGCTACTATCCAAAAGACACGAAATAACAAGTGTTGGAGAGGCTGTGGAGAAAAGGGAACCACCAACATTGCTGGTGGCAATGTATAATGGTATAGCCACTATTGAAAACAATATGGAGGCTCCTCAAAAAATTAAAAATAGAAATACCATATGACCCAGTAGTTTCATTTGTGCATACTTGTCCAAAGAAAACAAAAACACTAATTCTAAAAGATATGTGATATGCATCCCTATGTTTATTGCAGCACTATTTACAATAGCCAAATTATGGAAGCAACCTAAGTGTCCATCAGTAGATGAATGGATAAAGGAGAGGTGGTACATATACACAATGGAATATTATTCAGCCATAAAAAAGAATGAAATCTTGCCATTTGTAGCAACATGGGTGGATCTAGAGGGTATTATGCTAAGTGGAATATGTCAGACAAAGAAAAATACCATATGATTTCACCTATATGTGAAATCTAAATAAAAAATAAATAAACAAACAGAAATACAACCTTAAATACAGAGAACAAATGGGTGATTGCCCTAAGGGAGGTGGGATAGATGAAACAGGTTGTCTTGCTAATAGGTTTCAGCCCTGGGGCAAGTTCGCTATGTGTTCAGTGTGACCAAAGAAAATGACAGTAGAAAGTTCTTGGGGTGAAAGGGTTATACCCAACTTTATTTACAGGGTGGCAGGTCAATCACTAAAATCCCATCCACTCAGAGAGAGAGAGTCTGCATGCAGCAAGCCAGTCTCGGCCTTGGGGCCCCTCTGTCCATACAGCCATTCTCTGGGCCACTCTGCCTCCACAGTCGTCCTGCACAGGCATCCTCTGGGCCTCTGTCCTTGGAGCTGCCACCACTCCAGCCTCTGGTCTGTTCTCCTGCAGCCTTGCAGCTATGCCACCATGTCGTGCCCAGAGCACTAGGCGGAGCTCCTTATATAGAGTCAATAGCAATGTATTATTGCCCACATGCATGCAGTGAGCTAGTCAACCAGGACCAGGTATGAATCCTGGCCACAGGAACTCTCATTTTATCCACACAGGTGAAGGCAGTAGAGAGGTACAAATTTCCAATTATAAAATAAATAAGTCATGAAGTTAAAAGTACAGCACAGGGTATATAATCAATAATATTGCAATAACTTTGCATAGTGACAGCTTGAGCATTTCATACTGTATATAATTGTCAAATCATTGTTGTATAGCTGAAACTAATGCAAAATTGTAAGTCAGTTATTCTTTAATTTAAAAAATAGATACAAAGGAGAGAAGAAAAGTGAAGAAACAGGTAGGTTCAAAATCCAAATAATAAGGGATCAAAAAAAGTGAAGAAAAGAAGGGAAGAAATGATGAAAGTAATAACTCAAGAACATTTCCAGAAAAGTAAAGACTTGGGTCTAAAAACTGAAAGAGCAAAGTATCTGCAATATGGATGAAAACAGATCCACCTCAGACCACATGATATGAAATTTCAGAGCATGATGACAAAGAGAGACTCCCGTAAGTTTCCAAAAGAGCTGCGGGACCTGTATCCATGAAGTTCATTGGTGAAAATGTCCTACGCTGGAAGACAATATATAAAGCTTTCAGAGAATCTAAGCTTAACATCTGACAAACATGGCTTGAATCAAGACTGATTAAGACCGATATTTCTCAAGGGTTCTCAGAGATTTGGGTCCTTTCACACCGATTACTACTCACTCCTGTGGTATAACTAAAATTAAAGCCCAGGATATGTATTGCCTGGACATCTGGCATAACTAGAAAGGCTTCAAGTTCCCCTCTCCACTCTGCTCCCAAAGATCAGATCCCCTAGCCAAACAACCCTATTTATCAAAGGGACAAGGTGCAGCTGCTGTTTATGCTGAGTATAGGGTGTCAGTACACCTATGAGCCTGCAGAATTATTCAATCAAACTAATCACACCATCCCAGCAGAGCCAGGGAATAACTCACTGTCTTGAGACCACAAAGCTTGCCTCTCACAGTCCCGATTTTTCATGCTGTTCCTGAGGGCAACAACTGTGTGGCCATGTGTCCTTGCCCCCCACCTGTAAATAGATGTGACAACCCTTTACAGGAGGCCCAACCATGACTGAGTACACACAGTCAGTTTGAATTAATTGCTCTTGGATAGCTTAGGTTGATACAAATTGTTTTTAACTGACTGTACTCCAGCATGGTGTTCTGTCAGTCAGTCTATATTTGGCAGGTGTCTCCATCTGTAAGAGCAGTGACAACACAGGCCTTACCCAGTCAGCTGGTGCTTGAGTTCCACTTACCACGCATAAGCTAGAGCTCTCTGGTCACTCCATTTAACTTGGGAACCATCATGAGCTGCTTGAGGAAGCCATGTGGACATTATCTGTGATTGTATACCTTCGGGAGGAGTCTGGGGTGGTTCACTGTGAGGTTTGTGGAAAGGAAGGACATCACTCTCTGAGGGAGAATTAAGCATGACACCCATGTCACCCATCAAGACTCATTCAGGCAAGCAGAGACCTTGCTTATTTCTTGTGCTACTATTTCCCATGCTGCTGTCCCATGTATTCTCCTGATCCCCAAGGGTAGCTAGGTACACACCTGTGGCAACTCATGGCCTAGGCACTGATGAAAAAAATAAAACAAGGGGAAAGACCACTGGGTAACCGTCCCTCCAAAACAATGGAGAGGTGATGGAATGGCTCTCCCAGTGCAAAGCCTCTGGCCAAGGTGCCTGGGCTTTTCTTGGCGACAGGCCAAAGGGCTCATCTGCTTCCAGGACTTAATTGCCCAGCCAGCACTAGAGGCAAAATGACCTTAGTGGAGGTAGACACTGAACCTGGGTACATTGCCTAACACCCCCTGGGGGAGGAGAGGATGGTCTATAGGTGAGCCTTAGGGGTCCTGAATGTCTCCCCCTCAAGTATCCAGAGGTCTGCACCACGTCCTGGTTGCTATGCGCTTCTGATACAGGGAACTGCGTACTTGGGCTTTGAGCCGTTAGAGTAGCAATTGCTGACCACATATGGGGCTCTTCTCATAATAGTCTCCCATAGACCCTGAACATCTGCTCCCCCATACCAAGCCGGCCGTTATGCCTCAGGTCACAGAAGTGGCTCTCCATAAGCTCAGCAGTTACCAAGGCCTCCTTTCCACAGGCTGGAGCTAAGTGGGGACAGTCTGACATAGCCCGCCTGCAGGAAGGTGTAGCCTCACTTCTCAGTCTCTTGCCAGATGCCTTGCTGGTAGAGGGGGTTAACCCTCTCCTGGACCCTTTGGCAACCTGGAAAGCCCCTTGGGGGCAACTGAGTGAACAGTAAGGGGAATTTATACACTTTATAGACCATACTGCCACCATTGTATATCATAGAACTTAATAGAACATTGCGGCTTTACATACCTGACCCAGGATGTCCCTGGTGAGTGACGGGACCTAAGCACAAGCACAGCTGACAGCACATCAGGCAGTCATCTCAGCGGCAGACACCCTGGGCAGGAAGTGGCCCATCTGTACTTTTTCATAAACTTTTTGTGTGTTGTATAAGAGTTATCCCCTTTGAGATAAAGGGCTCTGAGAATCTCTTGCCTCACAGAGACCTAAAATATAAATCAAGATACTAGATGTCACTGCATGTACTAAGGCCATAATTCAAGTCCTCACCAGAACATTCCATTCACTTCACTTAGGCATTCATTTCACTTACAAAAATAGACAATATTGAACTCTTGAAGAAGACATTCAAAGCAACTTTCAGGTCCTCTGTAGACCTCAGGAAACCAGTTTAATCGGTCACCCTCAAAGAATTCTAAAAAGAGCGAATTTCCCCCTGTTATTTCCACATGCAAGGATTAGTCTAACTTCACATCCCCTGGGGGCATGCAGTTTCTATTTGTGGATAAAATGAAGGTTCCTGTGGCCAGGATTCTCACCTGGCCCTGGTTGGCTAGCTCACTACACACATGTGGGCAGTACATTGCTACTGACTCTATATAAAGAGCTCTGCCCAGTGCTTGGGCGACACGATGGCATGGCTGCAAGGCTGCAGGAGAGCAGAGCAGAGGCTGGAGAGGCAGACACCGGCTTGCTGCGTGCAGACTCACTCTGAGTGAACGGGATTTTAGTGGTTGACCTGCCACCGTGGGAATAAAGTTGGGTATAACGCTTTTACCCCAAGAACGCTTTTCTGTCATTTCTTTGGCTGCATTGAATCCATAGTGAACTTGCCCAAGGCTGAAAACCTTTGGCAAGACACTATTTAATGCCATTCAAGGTTCCTCAATTTTCTTTACTGGTCATAAAGAGAATGTCTCTAAAGTTCATGTTTTTGAACACCACCTTACTATGTGGCCCTCTGTGGTCTGGGGCCCTTAGCTAGTGTATTAAACCAAGAATATACAAATTATGACCTGCTGAATGAAGAGGCACAAGCCACCCGTAGAGTCAGCAGCAAGTGCCCTCAGCATCTGAGCCCCCACTTTGGGAAAGTGAAAACCCCCAGGGTCATTTTAATTGAAGGTGCAGTTTCAATACACCCACACAAAGGAGTGAAATCAAAGGTTTATCGCTTACAAATCCCTGGAGTGGGGTGTGGGAGTGGAGCAATGAGCCAAAGGAAGGGAAATCCTCTGCCCCAGACCCCGAATAAACAGGAGATAAAGAGCACCTATTACTACAGGACGGGTGGGACAGAGGTCTCTAACTTTTTGTGAGCTTATCTCTAAGTGGCTTTTTTTTAAAGGTTTCCTGGGAAAGCAAAGTGGGAATTATGGCAGGAATCATAAACGCAGCTCCTTGTTTAAATGTCCAGACCCTGGGTATCAGACTCTGGGGTCATACTGTGAAATGCTGAGGCAGCAAATCAAAATACTTGTTTTTCTCATCACACCCTCTTCCTCCTGGTCAATTGCCTTCTTCACATCCTGGAGAGGCACTTCTGCTCCATACAAATCTCAGTTCATCACCAAAGTAAAAACTGATGTCAAGGCATCAAGGAGTGAACTAGAATATGACTAAAGTAAAGGTAAAATATTATATGCTATCTTGACATCTGACATAACAGGAGCGCCTCAAATGGCCCATCCTCACCTTCTTCATTCTTCTCTGCAAGGTAAGTTCTTGTAACCAAGCATCTCTTCTTATCAGGGGACCACTTACTTCTTAAGTAGGGAGGTTTCATTTCCCTTCCAGCCCCACTGAACCCAAACATGCCAACCACATTCTCCAGTAGGGTCCAGGAAGAACCTCCCCATAACCTAGGGGGAAATCTCTCCCTCACCAGCAGGGAGAACAGTTGGCCATTAAAACAACCTTTTACTTACCTTCTTATTTTTCTTTCAGTATTTAACTAAATTAGTTGAAGTAAGTTGAGCTAAATTGGGTGTATTTATTAGGTGGGATGATGATGATTATATAAAGTCAGGTAATTCAGACCTATTCTTTGCTGCAGTAGCAGTTTGTTAAATATGATTTTTCTGGAAGATTACTCATGTCTGTTTGACTCTACTTTTCCTTATATTCTGCTAACATAATATGTTGTTAAAAGGAATAAGAAAATGCATAATTTAAAACATTTCATTCTAAATATAAATAATAAAAGGACAGTCAGAACTGTCTTTAGTTTCTTAGGCCAAACTGCATGGCGCTTTATACATGAGAATCGTCTTCATGGATAAGCATGTGGTATAGGGAGAGCAATGTAATTCTAAATATAAAATGAAGTTCTAGACACTATAACTTATTTATATATTTTTACTTATTTCTAGGTTTCAAGTTAAAATAAGATACAGAGACTGGAAACAGCCTGGCACAGGTTGAGAATTCCAAGTCAAGAGAAAGGGTTTGGGTAAGTATTAGATTTATGGGTAGGTCCTTCCATCACTTGGTGTCTAGTTGTCTCTTCTTTTTCATAGTTACGATGAGGACCAGAATATTTTCAAGGCCCTTTTCTTCACTGAAAGTCTATTATTCTGTGGGGTCCATTTAAAAAAGTAATAGAAAACAAGGTTAATTGCTAATAGGTTTAGATGGTAGTCGATGAATATAAGTCAAACACCATGAAGGTGGTGTAAATTTTTCAAAACAGTGTGCTGAAAACATTTTTTGAACTCAGATGGAAAGAAAGATAAATAAGTTTTTTACAATTGTATCTTTTATTTATTTTAGTTGTATTTCTTTCTCTTCATACATGTGTCATAAAAAAAGTTAAAGAGTTGACTTAACCTATATCCTTTTTAAATTAGTAAAAACTGCTTTTGGCAGGCATACTAGCCAAAGTTGCACAGGAGAAAAAAAAACCTTTAAAAGAATTTATAATTTACATAATATTTATTCATAGAATTATTCCAAATAAACATAATTAATGAAAAAATTTAATGTAAGAGATATATTTAAATAGTAATAATAATTGTTAATTTTTACAAAGAGAATAAAGTAGAATACAGTAGTGAGATACTCATTTGATATAAGGATAAAAGTTCTCTGGAAATATTAAAATATAATGCAGTTCAGTTTCCACTTAGGTAGCAAGCATAGTAAACCTCATGGTCTGTTAATGGTATTTCTAATTTTCTTCCTGTTCTGGTTCCTATAATTGCAAGTGTTTTTAGGATCATTGAGACACCTTTGAACTGTGTGATATTTGCAAACATTGTCATGTAAATCCATACATCTTTGTCAAAGAAACTTTATATTTTATTATAACCATTGTGTTATCTTTTGCGGTAAAGAGCCTAGTAAAAGGAAGGGTTTTCATGCAATTTCAAAGAAATTGATCTTTGATTGTTCAAGTGTAGAAAAGCCCAAGTCAGTTTGTTGAAGATCAAATATTATTTCCTTCAGTCAGGCACTGTTATGTTCTAAAGACTAATTAATAGGAAGGCACAGAATGTATGTATGTATTTACCTGTAGGATGATTCTCTCGATGTGTTCCTCCGTAGGAGTCTGTCGTGTTGTTCAATACCTTTGCACGAGCTCACACATACACAGATACCAGCTATGAGAAAAATATATTACCAGAAAACTTTGAAATTGGTCATTCACTTCATTATTAATTAGAAAACACAGCTAAGAATAAGAAAACTCTCACACTTTTAGAATAAAATTCAGTTTCAGGTTTATGCAACTGACGACGCCAACATTTGTTTTCTAACCTTTTTATGACTAAGAGTCAGTCACAATGATAAAGGGAGGGAGGGGATGGGGATTGTGTCCGAGAGTAGGTGATTGCAATGCTAACTAAATGTTCCTTACTCCCAGAGAGATTGATAGAGAAGTTACCCAATGATTATCAACTGCTCTCAAAGAAAAGTAAACAAGTACAAGGAAGCAAAACAAAAAGTATCTTTATCCACTCAAGTTTTTACATGGATTAATATATTTCCTTTAAAATATAAATGCTCCTTTAGAAACAATAATTTAGTTGCAGATTAATATGAACTGCCTTATTTTAGTAATATATTTAAAACTTAGTTTTCATGACAAGGAAATGAAACTTTTGATTAATTAAAGAGAAAAGAGGATTAAAATTCTTTTTTTTTGAACAGCCCAAGGACAGTTTTTAGAGAACAAGGCCTGACAAGCTAAGAAATGACACCTTTACGAAGTCTACAAGTAGAACCATTATGACAATTAACATTCTATTGGGTAGATACTGAATACTGCTGATTTACAAGACACTTCTTCGAATAATTCTGATTTAATTTTGTTTGTTGATGGGTCTTTTCTGTAGAAATAAAAAAGGGAATTTCCAAGCTGGTTATACTATTACTCCGCAATATGAACTACTTGAAAGGGAGAATCTCCCACAATCTCAGCCAATCCAACAAGCAGAGCTGCAAGACTTTACCAGAGCATGGCAGTTATCAGAAGGGAAATCTGTTAATATTTATACTGACAACTAGTATGTCTTTGGGGTTGTCCATAATTTTGGATGTTATGGAAACAAAGGGATTTTCTTATGTCCTCTGGGACCCCAACCAAAAAATGGACAAGTAAACAATCTTCTAACTGCCATCCCTTTATCTTATGAAGTTGCTATCATCAACACTGAGGCCCACACTGAAAGGACTGAACCTGAGTATCAGGGAAATGCCCCAGCTGACTTTCATGCAAAGACAGCAACAGGAGAGCCTGGAAAGGCTGCAGCACAAGAGGATGGAGCCCACCATGCTTGGGCAAAAAAATGGTGCCTGTTGCCAGACTTTTGCCCATAAGATGGGCAAAATTGGTTGTAGATTTAACTGCTGGGGCTACGGGAAACACAAGATGGCCATTTGGCTCTTCCTAGCTCCCTGAAAAATTCCAGCTTGGGGTTTTGCATTCCTTTACCCACTGTGGTGCATTTAAGATGACTCAAATTATAAACTGATATTGGTGGGGAAACTTCTATAAAACTGTGAGAAGAGTTTACAATCAATGTCTAACCCGTCAGGTCCATAATCCTGAAAAAACTATGATTGTCCCCAGAGGTGTTAGACCTCCACTCCCTGGAAATCTGGAGCACCGGCAGCTAAACTGCATTCAACTACCATTTAGTACGGGTTATCAATACGTACTTACTGTATGTAGGTTTTCTGGATGGGTTTAAGCTGTCTTCTGCCACAAGGCAGATGCCCGCACAGTGCAAAGAAATTATTAGAAAGTGTGTTTCCCACTTAGGATGTACCTTCCACAGACACCCACTTCGCTGGATGAATCCTAGGAGCCTTAATGAAAACCTTGCTATCTTCTTGGAATTATCACCATCCCTATCACCCTAAATCTCAGGCATGGTCAAGAAAACCAGTGGGATCTTCTAGATTATACCTTCAAACTTTCTGAAAATCCCTTGGCCTAAGGTATTGTCTCTGATCATACGGACTATTCACAGTACTCTCTTCGGGAAACAAATTCACTCCACATAAGATAGTCGCCGGATGAAAAGTCCACCGGTGTGCGGCTTTCTGCCAATTCCTTGTTGTTTCGTATAAGTAAAACCAGCTATTATTGGTAGCTTTTAATGTCCTATGCTAAAGCCTACTGACAGGTTAAAAGGCTTCCTGGATCCTAATTCAAAGGATCCTATTGGTCGTTGTTCAGCCTTGTGACTGGATATTCTGGAAACATCGTCAGAGGAAGACAACCGTCAAGGCCCATTGGAAGGGACATTACTAAGTACTCATAACCACTGACGTTGTAAAACCAGAAGATCCACATCTCACAGCTAAAGAAGGCTCCACTTAACATCGGGTCCTTTATAGTCTCTGGAGACCTCTGAATAAAATTATGGAGGAAGAAAAGTAGCTGACCTTGAGGTAGTCCGCTTACACCCAAGATGCCAAATAGACTTCATGCTTTAACTAAACATGAAAACTTTTTTTCACCTCTTTCTATCCTTGACTCTGGTATGAGTCTGAAAAGAGAACCCCCTCATCTGTTAGGCCATTTACAAAGACAGGCAACCTTTCAGACTGCTGGATTTGTCATAAAAAAAATCTGATCTATCTATGATGCTAGAGACCTGCTGGTCTTCCTTGTGACCAACTTCTCTTCTAATCCCAATGTCACTGCCCACTGTGGTCTATCCCCTTGGAAAATCTCTTACCGAGTTCAACTTTTATGGCCAGAACATCTAGTGCCTTCTTTTTTTCCGTTTCTCCAATTATAACTGTACTTACCCAATTAGATACAAATACCTATGTAAAACTTAGTATAAGTACCACATTCTCATGATTATCTAGACCTGGTCTGCACCTACCTTAGCAAAGTATTTAGAATTACTCTTTATTTCAGGTTAGGAGATTGTCTTCCTTTATGTGCTGACAACCTGACTGAACCCTGGCTTGAATGGGTAAATGCAGCAACCCCTGTGAATGAATTGCTTAGCAGCACCTCCTGAACGGGAATGGTCTGTACCCTGAGAGGGTTCATATTTGTCTGTGGTTGTTATCATTCTTCCTGAGTCTATGAATGCCTAGATAGCTGGCACATAGTTGAGCAATACCTCTTTGGTGATCTAACTGTGCCCCTAACTTTCCCACAAATAAACTAAGGTATCTCATTGCTCAATTCCCCCAGATTTACGTTGCTGAGTTAGAACAGACCTACCAGAAAACATTCATGATCCAAGATCTATTTCCTTTGCAAGAGCCATAGTTCTCTGCTTAGAAGTGAATGTAAATGAGAATATGACCAGAAACTCCTAAAGATAAGCAAAATCCACTAACGTTTAAAGATATTGCAAAATCTATTCCTATAATAGCCACCCAAATATCCTTAGACTCTCTGGTCAAGGCTGTTCTTGACAACAAGATAGCCTTTGATTATCTTTTTAGCTGAGCAAGGAGGAGTCTGAGCTGTGGCCAGTACCACCTGCTGCACCTGAATAACACTTCTGGGGAAGTTGAAACTCAATTACATAAGATTACTGAGCAATCCACTTGGCTTAAAAAAGGTGACTCCTTCAGCAAGGTCTGCCTTTGACTTACTTGATTTTGATTGGTTTGGGTCTTGGGCACCAAGGGTCCAAAAGTGCCCTCCAAACATTGGGAATTATCCTGTTTATTGTAATCATAATAATCTCCTTGGTGCATTCTAGTCTACCCAAAACCTTACTTATTCACAGCTACTGAACACCAAGAAAATGTCTTTCTAACCCTCGAACACAGAAAAGAATTGAAGAGAGTAACTGATTTAAGGATTATGAACTCAGAACCTGTGAATGCCACAGAGGTTAAGCAAAGAGTCATGACCTATGGCTATGACACAAAGGAACTACAAAAGCTGTGAGCAGTACCCAAGAGTGGCCCAAATGAAGTTTGGATTTCATCTGTCAGTCAGGCTGAGAGTCTAATCAAAAGTAGGCAATTGTTACAAAAGAAAACCACAGGCCCAAAATGGAGTCCCCCCTGTGCTGGGCCCATGTCACCAAACCAGGGCTTAATACCTAAGCTAAGTGCAGTTTCAACCTCCCCAGACTGTAGTCTTAACAGGTTAGTGGGGACTTTCCTGATGGGCACCAGTAAGGCATACTCCACCTAATAAAATATGTTTTTCCCTCAAAGAGAAGTGACCTTGGTGGAAATAATACTTTATATTTGTTTGTTTATGACTTCCTTTTCCTGTCTTTAAAAAACCTTTTCCTTCCTGCAGCCCTTCAGAGCTTCTTTCTACTTACTAGCTGGATGGGATACTGCCCAATTCAAGCATTATTCGATAAAGCCAATTAGATCCTTAAAATTTACTCAGTTGAATTTTTGTTAGGTAACACTGACCAAATTTATCTTTGTAATTTGTCATTTGCAAAAATGTATGATTCTGTCACATATGCAGTAACTCCACCGAACATTTATTTGCATGGAAATAGAAAGATATTCAGAAAGCACATTGGGGTCAAGGGAAAAAAATCAGGTAAATCTGAAAGGCAATCATAACTATATATTTTTCAATAGTAGGAATAGAGGGTTATTTGAGAATTGCAAAAAGGAGTTGAAGGAGATGACTGGAACTCAAGATTGTGAGTTTTATTTCCTGAACTCCATACCACCAATAGAGAGGCAAGGGTGAACTGAGCTGACGAGTGAATACCAAAGGCAAGTCTGTTTTCATCTTGAGGGTTTGAAATTTGCACTGTTTAAGTACAGCTTCAAAACAGTCTGAAATTTTGAGAAAAAAATTATTTTGATTTGTAGACTACATTCCATACTTCCGGTCACCAAGAATAGTGATGACGTGATGAAAAATAATATTAATGATAAAATATACCACTTAATGTGTATCAGCAGTGTGCTATGCATTTCACATATACCAGTTCTCCTAATTCTCACAAAACTTCTACAACTAAATGTATTCCTCTGTATTTTATAAAGGTAAAAATTAGATTCAAATGTGAAGTAACTTTTTGAAAATATCTTCCCTGACTTTCAACAGCATTGAGTAAGTTTAAATTTTAAATAGAAGTCATGTCGTACAGGGATTCTCAAACATTTTGGCAATGATTCATAATAAGAAATATTTTTCACATTGTGACCTATTTCACACATGTATCTGAAAAAATGTTCCATAAAGAACTGTTTGCTTTTACCATAAATGATGTGTTTTCATACTTTTCTATTCTACTTTTTTACTATTTTATTTATTTCCTTTTTTTTATGCTATTGTGTTAATACATTGAATTACTCTTGCCACCAGCTGTTGGATTTTGACCACAAATTCTGATCATTTTATTATTTAATATTCCCCTATAATTTCTTTGATTCACAAAGCAAACTAGAATTTTATGGAGGGTAGTTATTACCATGCATTATTATCTCTCCTCATTGTTGGACCGAAATATATATTTATAATCTAATAAAATGTAACTTTTACCCCCCAAAATTCATAATCTTGGTTAAATAGCAGAATCCATGATTGATTCCCAGAAAGGGAAAAGTAAAGGATAAGAGTTACAGGTCTAGGGGAACCAAGTAACTTGCAGTTAACATTTCATTGGCAACTATCATTCCTGTATACTTTGTTTAGTTCTTTTCCACAATAGGGTTGGCTTTATAGATGTTCAAAACAACAAAAATACCTAGTTCTCTCCCTTCTTGCTTCCTAAAGTGAACCCAGGTCCAGATATGTGTAGTCTGAACTAAAAATCAGTTATATAAACCACATGAGAGAATAAAGAAATTTCTTCTATTACCTTTTTGCTATTTCAGAATGTAAATTTTACTCAGATTAGTTTTATATTATAAAAAAATTATGCCTTACTTAATTCATATTTTCTTCTTGGACAATGATACCCATATGAATTTTAATTTTTCTTTTGTATCCATCTATTTTAAATGTGAATTCATTTATTTCTAAAATTTAAGATAAAGTGTTTTTTTTATTGCTTGAAGGCACTCATATCCCATATACACCCACTATATTAATCTTTGTAGACCCTTGCTATTACTACAAATAAAAAAAGAAAAGAAAATATAGCATAAGGTGCAAAAATATATATTTAAAATATTCATCGTGGGTATCATGAAAATCATATGGAACTAAATGCCTACTTTCAAAATTACAAATATAGTGAAATCCTTTAAACCTAGCATATGTTGCTTCAAATGAGACTCAGTTTTGAACAGATGTCCCCTTAGACCTGTTATATTAAGACTAAAATTACTAAATCAGCATTACTTGTTTTTAAACTTAGGGCCATATTTTGCCACTGATTTTTATTCAAAGCTCCCACAGGCGTCAGTGGAAGATCCATGCATGGAAAAATGGCATAATATGTATCCTAATTTTATTTATTTCATATGTATACAGCAGTATAAAATAAAATATTACATTTACACTCATTTTACTTATGTATTATTATAGCAGTCACAGTAACAAACACTATAGTTAAGATTTAAACTCATCTTTTGTTATAATACCCTGTTTTCACTCACAGATAACTGTCTCAAAAATGTGTTTGGAGCTGAAATCCCCTGCTTACTTTCAGCTCAAGGATGTATGGATGTACTGGAAGTCTGAGTTCTATCATTCAGAAATTTTTGAGTCTCATGTGAAAATTTTGTATTTTTGCATCAGTAATGCAATATTTTCATGCAACTCAAGAACATCTGGAGTATAAAACTTCAAACTAAGCATGTGACAAGTTTTCAAGAAATAAGAGCGGTTCTTCTAATTTTACAAATACTTAAAAAATAACAGTGGTTAGAAATATACGCATGCACACTAAAGGTATTAGAATGTTAGTCATATTATTGCCTGCAATACTCTGGCGGCACCCATCTACGGGCATTCTTGTAGAATGCTTTAATCTAAAGTCTATGCCGTTTCAGAAGGAAAAAAAAACACTATTGAACAGTAGTTTCACAAAGTACTGTAAAAGGATTTTGTTTGACCTAGTAGAGGGATATTCCTTGAAGTGTTAACAATATATAAAATAATTTTACTACTCCATGGCATAAAAAATATGGAATTTTGTCATTTTCTGTTTTTCCTTGTTAAAAAGGAACATAAAAAGGATGTTAAGTGCAAAGCCTTTACCACTATAAAATTAGGGTTGAAAAAGATAAAGAACCCAAGAAATTGGAATACAAAAAATATAAGATTTTCAGAAAAATTGTCAAGTATACCAATGTTTTAGGGACTTTCGAGTTCCTTGGGTATTAAAAGCACACATAGAAATACGAGGTGAAGGAAGAAAACCACGTGATGAAAAATAACAGTGCCATTATCAGTCAGTAACATGAATAATTTTCTTTGCACTGCTTAACATTTCCAATTTTCTGAGTAATTGTATTAAAGATGAACTTTACTCCAGTAAATAACTTTTGGAAGGTAAAATGGCAAAGTTAATATATAGTTACTAAAATTTATGTCAAGAATTGTTTAGATTTCTTTTCCCTCCTCTTATTGGAGAAGTAGGAGGTTTTTACATTACAGAAGATCTGAGAGCAAATGGTAACGCTCTTAAGAACTGAAACAGGAGACTGAATAATTAAAATATTTAAGTCTTCTATTATAGTACTCAATTTGCAATGTTTGATAAAGGCATTGCATTTAATATCTTCATAAAATAAAACATACATATTTCCTTAATATTTCCCAAGAAAGATGATACACTTAAAATGATATTGTCTGTAAAGTAATTCTGATGTGGCATTTAAATATTTGATTTAAGATGATTTCACAAAATTATGTTCACAAGTTAAAAATTAGAATCTTACATGGGTAAAATATTTTAAAAATTGTCGTTTGACATACCTTTGAAACATTAACACTGTTTCCACAGGAAAATATTTTGACTTCTTACTACTCTAAAACTAACCATGTTAACAAGGAGTAAATGTCATGATTATTCTTTTCTGAAATAATTTCCTGATGAAATAGTAATAATTTAAATACTACTTCTCTTTGAAATGTATAAAATTATGAAAGCTTGGATATTAGGATGACTAGATTAAATAGAAAAGCTATTCTATAATTCTTTTGCATACTAATCTAATAAATGTTTGTTTGTAAACCTTTTTAGGTTTAGCTGGTTGCAATTTTCCATTTTACAGTCTCCCTTTTAACCAACTTACTAAAATCACACATTCACACTGTTGTAACTTCTGACTTATTCTGGATTCAACAGGGAATATATTAATAACCAAACCAGTTAATATTTTATGTTTAGATAATTATATTTGTCCCACAAATTAGACAAAAGTTTTGTCTTTTTTCCCTTTTGTAGATTGATGATAAAATTTAAGACTAAAATGCAAATCAGTATAACTGGCTACCATGATATATAAAAAAACTGATACATACATGGTATCAGAAGTTAGTTCAAGGGAGATATATACAATGACATTAAGAGCTAAATAAAGAAAATTTCTCTAAGTCAAATGAATTAATACAGCTATTATATATGAAGTGAGTATAGCCTTATTTTCAATGCATGTTATGTGGCAGATGGATGTGTATTTTCACCCATAATTGTAAAATGATAAATGAAAGGTTTTAATTAAAACACTGATTCAACAAGAAAATCATTTTCTTGTTCAAAAAGCAATTAAAATAAATAGACACTTTCCATTTAAATTACATAGAAACATTTCCTTACTAAAAATAATTTACCATTCAAAATATTAATGTAGTAATGCCAAAAGTTTGAGAAAATGTTACTGTTGTATTTAGTGAATGTATGTGCTTTTTGTGTCACACACGATGGATTAGCTTCAGGTATTTTTAAAGGAGCCCCAAAAGATTGGAACATTACACATATTATGTGACATATAAATACTATAACTTGGTAAGTTAAATGAGTAATACCAAGATATCACTCAAAATATACGCATCAAGGACTCATGAATATATGTATGCATTTTAATGTTAAATCTAAGGAAAATATTCCCATTTAAATGACAAAAAATTTAGGTGGAAAACATTTGGTTTGTCTTACGTTTTAGTGTGCTGTTTTATAACATAGAAAGACTCAAACTATCACTGGATGTAAGATCAGTTAAACATTAAGGGAGATATTTCAAAACAGATCTGTAATTTGAATTGGGCAAACACTTAAATGTAATGTGGAAGTCTTTTCAGAGGAGAGCTGTGGTAATTGTTTTCTACTCAGATTATCTCACATTCTCTGATTTTTCCTTCTCTTAGTTGTGTTTCAACAAGCACTAAACAACAGTAGAAAAAGAAAAATTTATGGAAAAGAAGGGAAAATACATCTTACTGAATTTAATCATTAACCTTGCTAACATAAAATATAGCCTTAACTTTTCAAAGCTGACTCATGAAAAATTTTCTCATTAATAAAACACTGACTACATTTAAGCCATAAAATTTTCACATGTAAGATAATACTAAAGCAATAATGTACCATGTTTCTATCTCCAAATTTTTAAATTAATTTTAAATTTAGAGATCCTTTGTCTTATAGTTATTCTTTACCAGATCAGATATTTATATATCTCTATATATTCATATAGAGTTATAAACAGATTTTATATTCATGTGTTACTGAGTCACAAAACTACATAAAACTATGTAAAATAAAATTCTGTGTGAGTTACATGATTGAGGACTTCTTAAAATAGTAATCTCAATTACATATTTTACACCACAAAATGTACAGACACCCAGCGTTTGTTCGTTTGTTTCTAACAACAAATACAGGTGAATTTATAGATCCTTTATAAAAGCTTTAAGTGATTCTAAATTCAAAGCCATAGAAATAGAATCGAAATAATGTAGATTGTTAGATATTTTGATAGTACATGTCCGGTGCTCCTCTGATAACATCGACAGCTATATCTTTGGCATTGAAAATTCAGTACAAGTTCCTGACAAAATTTCGTAGCTTAGAGCTTCATTTTCTTTTAAACAAGGAAAAACAGGGTTGAATAAAATATGAAAATTGGGAGGAAACCACTAATGATTACTTTTCTTAGTAAGTTTATCTTTGGGACCCTGAATTGCCTTTTATTTTATTGTATGATGTGGACCATATGAATCCATTTAAAAACCAACTGAGTTGTACCACATTTTAGGAAAATTATATAATATAATATATATATTTTATATTTATTTAGAAGCTTTGAAATAGTACAGTAAACACTTTGCCACACGGTGTATAAACTACAGAATGTCTTTGATATTTTGTGGGTCTTCGGAATACAACATTTTTAAAACCCACAGGTGAAAAGAACAGAATCACAATCTCTCTTGTAAAGTTGGAATAGTTTGGGGAACACTTGATCACACAAAAATAATATAAAACAGTCAAGTTTAAAACAGTGATATTGCATTTATAATGCACAAATTTCCTTTATCTTTATGACTGGCTTCTCGTGGTGAATATAAACATCTAAAGGGCTCAGTGACATTTGGAGAGAGAAAGATATATAGTGCTGTAAACAGGCACACACTGATCGGAGAGGCAAAATCAGTTGCCTCTAAAGTTTCTACAGTTCTGCACTTTCAACTCATTTCTCAGGCCTGCTGAGAGCAATTAGGTCCCATAACTGGCCACGGTGACTCCGACGGTCTAATACTCAGGTACACACGACTAACTGGATGGCCAAGATAATGAAGTTGAAAAGTTGATGCTTTTGTTGGTCGACTTTGTGCAAATCATGCTGCTTCAGGTTAAGTCCTGTAGAATTGACTAGCATATCCTTTTCCGTGCTGCGAAAAAGAAAGAAAAATACTCTTAAGAAAAAGAGCCTGAGTTTTGGAGTTTAGAATTGCACAATATTGTAAAAGAATCAAATATAAGCTGGAAACAAATTATTCCCATACCAGCATCAAAATATTTCAGTGTTACCTTGGTTTTTAATAGTCCCAGTCATTCTGTTGTTTGGCTTTCTGAAAATGACAGTTTTGACATTTCAAAAACTAATTTTGCATGGGAAATGTATGCTTGATATACCAACCACAAATTTTATGGAGATTAACTTTTTTAGTTTATGTACAAAACAATGCCTACTTCATTATGTATGTGTGATCAGAGTATGGAGAAATATGTGTGGCCCTTTACATTTCTAGAACAAGTCTTTAGAATATCTATGAATAACGGTATATATTTAATTTAATAAAATTAAAAGTTATATATGTGAAATCAGTATATTATAAAAACATTTGCACCAGAAAGGGTTTATGTAGTTAAAAAATTAAAGGACAATTCGTATGTTTCGGCTTATTTTATCCCACCTTTCAAATTCTATAAAAAATAATTTTTTATGGCCTCCAAAATAAAAAACAATTTAAATTTATCCCTTAAACAGAATTGTTCTCTCATAAAGAGGGTAAAGGTGGAGAGGAGAAAAAGATATTACAGAATTTGGTCTACTCTTATAAAACATATTGAATTATGAAGTACAATGTTCAAAGACAATCATTCAGATTTTATGATTTTAAGTATTCTATTTATTTATAGTGATAATGGCTACTTCTTCTCACCTACCCATAATCTTTGTAGTTTCTACGGTAAGTACAATGAGAACAGAAACCGCATCCCCAAGGTCGGTATCTGGCATAAATAGATGTATGATAAACATGTATAAGAGAGCTCAACTGTGATAAAAATAACATATATATTATCACATTAAAAATTAACAACTATACTAAGTAGGATGATTGAATTCCTTCAGTCTGGTGAATATCTGTTGCTTTGTTTGTTTTATTTTGTTTTTTTTAAACAAATGTGAAAACGTTGTGTAATATATCTTCCATGGTATTTTTACTCATTTCAAGCAGATTGTCTCATATGTTTTTCCTAGTTTATTTTCTCTGATTCTCTCATTTATTTTTCCTCAGAAACTCAATTTCTCACAAGACCATCAAGCCAGTGGTTCACATTTTAGCAGAGAAACATGAAATAAAATTATAAATTATGCATCAATTAATAATTATAAAATTATAAAACTCAGGCACTACCTTTGGCAGAAATTAAAGTGAAATTTATATATATATATATATATATATATATATATATATATATACACATTGAATATATATATCTATATAAGATGTGTAGTAACAAGATTGAAAATAATGAAAACATTTTGTTTTGTAATATCATACAATATAATGAATTTTAAATTGAGTTAGCTACAACATAGGACTACATAGTAGCTATTATGACTTACCTAGTCACAATCCTATAAAGAATATTCTTAAACAAATAGAAAATTGGCTCTTTGAAAAGACTCAAATCTTATTTTCCTAAACCCTTTAATTCAAATTCTCTGTTTCATGGTAAACTTAAGTATAAATGATTCAAATATGTTTTGTTTATACCAACCAGAATTTAGAATTCTGCAATAAATATTAATAGGTGCCATAAAAATTCATGTTTACAAAATGAATTGGAACAAATTATTGTAGTGACCGAATACCTTATTATTAAAATTGAACAACTGTGTGAGTGAAAGGAAGCACTGGTAATAGTCACTCAAGACATCATCTGGTGCTACCCTGGACAACCCAGGAAATCTGATCAACCTACAGATAATATAACTTTCTTTTTCAAAGGAAATTGGAGATATTATTTACGGGATGAAGTTTTTTCTTTACATGCTATCAATCAGAAAATACTGATTTATAGGAAATACATTCTAGTAGTTCAGGGACAAAAGAAACTCAGGAATGACCTATAGTTGCCTATAAATTAATTCATTATGTGAAAAAAATGAAGATACGGAGAAGCTACATCTTAGTCTAATGCAGAAAGAAGTCTAACACATGTTTAAATCAGTAAAATATTTTTAATCATGTCAAAAGATTACTTGAAGGAAAATATATTAGCATAAATATTATATGTTCATTTGATTTCATCAGAATACAAAAAGAAATTGTGGTATTAAATGGTTCACAGGTGTAAGAACACAGAAGTTTATAGCACAATTATACCCAATACCTTAAGTATTAGATAAGCTTAAAAGGCATACTTTAATTACTGCTTACAGTTATATGTGTGCTGCTTTTATTTAAAGCACACTTATTTCAGTAGTTGCCTGAATAATATAATCACCTTTTAGTAAACTTATCTCCTCCCATCTATACGTTATTTCGGGAAAGCAAATCTGAATAGGACAAGTTTAAGAGCTGAGGTTGAAGGTCAGAACAAATTAGAATAGGGAGGGATGATTTCCTCCATTTCAGAAATTAATTTCCCAAATATTAAGTATCGCCAGATGAACTAGAGAAAATGGAATATTATATTATTCCTAAAAACATGTACATTTTATTTCAAGGTTTTAAGAGGTGAGTTTGAATACTTCATAATCATTATCCTTTGGGAGCTGTGTGGGTTAATGTTGGACAAGTAAACACACAAATACTATTCTTTTTAAAAAGCAATATTCTTACATTTTAGTCAGTGCCGAGGAGTTATTCCACAGTGCTAACTATTATGGCTATGCATTTGCTGAAGCTTTTCAGGCTGGAGACAATGGGTCAAATACATTGAATTTCTATGCTTTCTGATGTACTTTATATGTATTTTGGAATTTTCAAAGCATACTTGGAGAATTTCTGCTTTTTCTTTTCATTTCACAAATGCATTTTTTTACCCTAGCTATTCATCAGCGCAGGTAAGGAATTGGTCACTTGATATGAATGAAAGATTTTCTCTTCAGTCAAATCAAAAGTTGTAGGAAAGGTGCTGTTAGTACTCCTTTTTGCCTCTATTTCTTCCATCATTACGTTTATTCTTCATAGTGAATCATAGATATGTTACATTTAAGACATTTATCTTACTGTCTGAACTTCAGAAGAAAAACCACTCCTAATGAAAAAGAGATATTCAAGTCTCTGCCTTTTTAGAATTTAGTATACTTAACATATATATACATGTATATATTTAGCATATATGTAATTTTAGTGAAATTTCTATGATGCACATTTTCCTTTATATTATGGAATCCTGTTATTGCCTTTGGTAATTTACAAAATATAATATTTCATTGTGAAACATTAAAAAATTCTGATTAACAACTTAACAATAATGACTAAGTGTATAAAAAAATCAGTACTCATAGCCTACTTATACCATGTGTAATAGTTTAATAATAACCAGGTGAAAATAATTTTGTATATTAAAATGACAATTTAATAATTTGAATAGTCACATTCTTCTACTTGCATAGATAGCAGGAAGAAAAATACCTTTCATATTTTATGGCAGTAAATACCACAGAAACAAAAACAGTAAACAAACCTTGTGGAATAATCTAATCTATTTCTGCAACAGAAAGAAATAACAGCCTTCAAACATCTCATATAATTGAGCCTCCCCACTACAGTGACAAACTTCCGAGGCTGAGATCAGTAACCATTTCCGAGCTCCCTCAAATGTTTAATGAGCGTCACAGCCAGGACACTTCTTTATATTTAAAGTGAATCTAGATACAAGAGTTTAAGCCCATTACCTCTTGTAGAAATCAGAAACATCTGCTCTTTGTTCCCTGTGTAAAAGCATAGCATAAACTGAAAGATCGTTTAAAAGCAAGCCTCCATTAGAGATCTGTCCAGTTGAATAATCAATTATTTTAACTTTCCTCTGTCTTATCCTTTCAACCATTTTTGAGGATTCTCTTTAAAAATCTCTGTAAAGACTTTTTTTTTTCTGTTTAACCCTAAAGTCCAGAAATGAGCATAGTAGTGTTAACTATAAAAAGTGGGTCCCTGCTGGTGCTTTATCCTCCCACTTGAATACACTTAAATTTGCTTTTACTTTTTAAAAACATAGCTGTGTATTGTTCATATTGTAAATGTTTTCCTCCTCACGAAAATATTTTATATTAAAAATGTGTGTATATGTATAAAATGAAAAAACATCATGCATAATTTATTATCAATTATAAAAATGATTGAAAGCCTTCTGTTAGTATAATATATTTTTTTTCTGTCTAATAATAATAATACTTAGGGAACCATAAACTTTAGTTCTTGTATTTATTTCATAATGTACACACGTTAAACTTCCTTTTTTCCTTTCATCAAACAGTATTCCTCTGTATTCTAGCTTGACAGAGTTAAGGGACTACAGAATACACATAGACAACAAGAATTAATTTAGAGAAGGTGGTTCGCATTTATAAACTTAATTAGTCTTTTAAAAAGGAAATTTTGTGAAATAAATGACTCAAACAATCCTTCAGACCATTCAAGAAATAAATACATACGTAATAAAGGCAAGTATTTATTTTTGGTTTAGTCTGTACATATATGCAGTGCTTACAATAAAATTTGCAATTAAGAAACGTTTCTTAGATTAAAAGGTAAATCTATGGATATTTTAAGAGATAAGACATTGGCAAGTGTAGTTTTATTGAATAGAGACGTGTATCAGTTAATGTGTAAAAGGTATCATTTCTAAGAAAGAAGACAAGATGGGTGAGGATAATATTCTCTTCATAGACATTTTAACACCAATTTGAGGCTATGGATTAAAAATGAATTGGGCCTCATTTTCTCACTAAGAATGTGTGCAAAAAAGAAATTTATTTTATAAACTAGACTGTACCTTTGAGATCAAGTTAAGTGGAGCCACTGTGCAAAGCCCTGAATTTACTACCAGTGAAAATTTCAGAATTTAGTATTGCTCAGAGTTTCTTTTTAAACTAAATTTTATCATTAAGTAAAAGACTTACCAGCCTTGCAAATAGGAGTTTCTATTTATTTGTCCATAGGACGATCCACAAGTATAACAATATACTGTTACTCACACAGAGCTTTGTATGAGGAACTGAGTTCCCTGAACCATCATGGATTTCTTCTAGGTAGAAGATCCATAGACTTATAGAAATTTCTATATACAGTATGTGTTGTTTGTGTGCATGTGTAATTTAAAATTACCTGCTCACAAATGTGATAGTATATTTACAATTGGCTTACCAGGAAACACCTATATAAATATCAATTACTACTGATATTTTTAACAGGATAGATGTAATTATAGTAACTCAATTTTGTTTGGTTTAAAAATCTATATCTCTAATTAATTATATTAAGAGTGTTTTGAACACTACACCAAAAACCAATGATAGTATATCATCTCCTTTACTTAGACAATGCTCTTTGATTATCATTATCCAAATTGACTTGAGTGACGTATCTAAAAACACACAGTAACCATGCATAACTTCTCTATCTAGAGAAAGAATTATTAATATTCTAAACACCTGTTTTTTAAACATGAAAAAATTAAACTTTTAAATTATTTGTTAAAAAGAACTATTTTGACAATGTACTTGAATTGATTTTTACAGATTGAAGGGATGGATCTTTTCCAGATTTATCTAGGAATGTTGAAAATTATGCCTTGGACAAATTTTCTCTGAGGGGAAAATAAATAACAGAACGTGACCTTATCCAGGACACTTTGGCGGCTATACCATGCTCTCTTTCATGAACAATATCCCTTCTCTCACTGGTATATTAAAATCAAGTTAAGAGACTGAAATATTTTTTAAATGCGCTGATACTATATTGGCATATATTTAGGAATTGGAACTCTAACACATATTGCTCTCCATGTTTATGATATCACTGAAATTTTTCCCTGGAATCCTTTATCATAATCCACTAAAATATGGAAACTGTCATTTCTTCCAGAGCTATTTGAAAAATCACATCTTTTACATTGGCAATAGAGAAATAACTTTGATATTTCTTTGGAAGACAATCCACTCAATTATATCTTACTTTAATAATGGCAAAGGATACTTTCATTTAAATTCGGCAAATACCATTACTTTGTGTATCTAAAATTCTAGCAAGATATTCATATGTTCCTTTAAAAAATTAGTGATTCCTTTTTTTTTTCTTTGAGAAATATGGGGCTGATTATATTTGCTGACATTTAGATAGTGGTATTTCAAGTAGTTTCCTTCAAAACAACATTAAAAGGAGATCAAATTAGTTACTTCCCTGTAAGGTTGAAATTAGCATTAATTTCAAGCAGAAGGCATGGAAAATGTCTCAATGGGATTGGCTGTTCCTAGAATTATGGGGATGTTACATTCGTATAGATTTCAAAATAATTAACTACAACCTTAGATAATGAAGCCATATGGAAATAAGTGAAAAACATTCTGGGTTGGTAAGTAAAATACTTATAACACAATTTACACAAGTTTATATTCAAACAAAACACACATAACACATACAACTTAGAAACTGTGTAGAAGTGTGGCTCTTTAATATACTTGATCTGATTTCCCCTGACATAATTCAGTTGCTTCCATGTCAAAGCAAACAGCAGACTAAAAACAGGACTTGCAGGCTCAGAGGGGGTCGAAATGCTAACACACTAAAAAGTGAAAGCTGTTTTTCAGGATAAAGTCTTCTGGATACTTTTTTTCTGTATGCAGAGAAATACTCCTATACTAAAGCAGGTTAGGAAACCCAAGACTTGAAGTTTTAACAACCCCTCAAGCAGGGTTGCCAAATAAAATACAGGGTGCCCAGTTACACTTGAATTTCAGGTAAACAATGAATAATTTGTTATTGTACATATATCCCATGCAGTATTCGGGTGTCACAAGTTTTTTGTTAAACCTGGCACCCCTAACCTCAAGGCATCTGCTTCATAGAGCACAGATGACATTACCACTGAGGCAAATGGTATACTGTGTTTTCTACAAAAATGTTGCACTATATTTTGTAATTACTTTGTAACATTGTAGATTCATGTCATAGCTCTTATATGTATTTCTATCTAAAATGATTTAAAATTAAAATGTAAAAAAATTCAATTTAAACTGGTTTCAAATTCAAAAGGAGATAAAATTCAGTAATCTAAAATATAAATTCATATTTAATGATTAATTGCCTGATTATCATACATACCATACATTCTTAATTGTTATTTAAATTGTTTTCTTGTAGTATGGCTAAATTTTGATCTTGGTTTGAGTGAAGCCTTTATTTCTGTGAGATAGATACAGAGTATTAGATAAAATCTTCTTTACATAATTACATAATTTTAATTATTTATTCTAAAATCTAAGCATAAGTGTGCATTTTAATTTTAGTTATATCCTAAAAGCTCATTAAACCACCTTCTTCTTATTCTTACAATTCAATCATCAGATAATTAGAGATTTGAGAACTGATAGGCAGTGAATCAAATTCAGCTTTAGAAAAATCACAAAATGCTAAATTGTTGAAATAAGATTATATTATACTTGTTAAAGGTTAAAATTATTTTAGTTATGTTCTAATTAAATGACGAGATTTAGATGCTTAAATAATTATATTACATTCTATTACTTTAAACTTTGTGTTTGATTAGGGTTCATATTAATTACTGCAAGTATTTAACCATATAATAAAGTAAACAGAAGTAAAAGTCATGCTATACACTTACTATCTATGAAAAGCATCACAATAAATCAAAGAAAAATTTCAAATTTTAAATAATTAACCTTTGTTTGGGCCAATAAGAGATTCTGCTTAGTGTCAACAATGTGTATTTATATATAACATATTTATATCACTGTTAAAGTAAGACAAATGTAAAATCCTACCAACATACCTCATCTAAATTGCAAAAAAATTTAAATTTTGTATAATAATTTTACAAGAGCATAAAAGAGATTCATTAGTTGCTACAATGCCATAAAAAAGCATTCAATATCTAAGAAAAAAGTCTGAAAATAATTTATCTGATACGAAGATGAGTAAAAATACAGAAGACTTAAAGACTGTTACGTGAAAACCTCAGAAACCTAAAGAAAAGTCAGATTACTCTCTCTAGCCACAGTTACCCTGTGTATTAACAACCTCCTGCCCATTTTCATATATCTCCAATGGACCCCCATGTATGTTCATGTTTATGATTACTGAATGTTTAAATGTATCTTTGTAAATTATATGTGATGAACCATTTTTAAGAAATAGTAAAATTAGCAGTTGGTAATGGTGAAATGTGAGGCTTAAGGAGTTGTTTAAAGAGACCAATCAGAAAAAAAGAATAAAAGAACTAGTGTAGTTAAAGCCAGAATAAAAAGAAGGCAGACATCATGGAAGACTGAAAGATATTTAAATCCAGAAAAGACTGTGTTAGAAGTGGAAATGGTTATAGTTTTGGGGGTGGTTGTTTTTTGGTTGGTTGGTTTTGGCATTTAGAGATAATATAATCATATTAATTTATGTAAGTCGGGAAGATACCTAAAAAACTGAAGAGAAAAAAATGCACTTCCTTCCCTGGTTTCAGGATGTTTCATTTGCTGATTCATTGATACAGTCTAATAGCATTTATGGGGGCTTTGCTTTGCTCTAAAGTTCTGGGTCCTCAGATGCTAAAATGAATATGCACATGGATTCTCCTGTAAGAGATTTAACTGTCCAATGGGCAAATGATTATTTATTATTTTTTTTTACAATTTATTTTATTTTAGTATCATTAACCTACAATTACATGAGCAATATTGTGATGATTAAACTACCCCCTTCATCAGGTTCCCCCCCAACCCTATTACAGTCACTGTACATCAGTGTAGTGAGATGAGAATCACTACTTGTCTTCTCTGAGCTGTACAGTCCTCCTCATTTACAAGGTATTTTAAATACAGCAATCATGTATAAAATCTGTAGGAAGTTATAAGAAGAATGTATATAGCCCATTGTCTGAAAAAGCTTACCATAAGATATAAAATGAATTGAGGCTTGCCTGATGAGTAAGAGACGGCCAAGCAGATGTAGTGAGGAGTGGTATTGTAGATGAGAGAGTATTTCAGAGGAAGAATAGAATGTGTCAAAGTACAAAGGCCTGGAAAAAATGGTGTATCAAGAAGCTAGCAATCATTGAACGACATGAAGCAAAATGTGTAGTCAGGGTTTAAATACAAAAAATTTAAAGCTAGAAAAAATGTGAACATTATCATGGCTGCAACAGAGGCTCTCAAAGTTTTTAAAGAGATTATTGAAGTCAAATGTCTGTAAATATAAATAACTACTCTATTTTATGTAGAATCCAGATGTAAAAGTTGAGGGGTCTTCATTAATTTTGATGAGCTAGGCAGAAAGGACTGAGTTTGGGGACTGCAAAGGAAAATATGTATGTGCCTCCTCAAATTGCCCAGGAGAGTCCAGACTTTACATATCTGGAAATAGTTAGCATCCCATTACCCTAAATCTTCCACATATAACAAAGTATTTTGCAGTCATAAGACTGCTTGGGTGTTTTGTGGCTGATAATTCTAAGGATAATTGAGAAAGAAAAAGTGACGAAATGAGCTGCTCAGACAATTGATTCCACCCCCCCACCTCAAATAGCGTCAGCAGCAATAAAAAAGGGGAGCCTATAGAAAAGTAGGGGAGATTTTTTTCCCACAAATTTTAACAAAGAAAGAAAAAGGCAGATAATGATCATAGACTAATACTAAATTCACTTTGTAATTGTGAGACCAAATCTTTTTTTAAATAAAATATTATTTCTGCATTTATTCTTTCATAGAGAGACACTGACAAGTAAATTTCACCATAAGAACATTGGTCTGCAGCTCACAGAAACATTGAAGACACAGAGACAATTTTAATTATGACTCTTAATGTGTATTTTTAAGTGGTCAAAGGTCACATGCATTTGATCATATCTTTCCTATCCAAAAGTAACTACTGCTATATCTCAATCTACTAATATTTTCAGTTATCATCTTTCCTTGTGTCTACTTTTCACTTGTAAAAAATCTCAATTTAAGAAAGTACTTGTTTTTTATAACCTCACAATTAACTGTGACACAGTATAAAAATGTCAGCACTTTTGACATATATGTCGGATATAGTTTTTCATCTTTTTCCATTCTAACAAAATGTATTTTCTAGGGTGTTCCTAATTGCTATCAGTTCTCCAACCCCAACTGATTCCCTCCTAGTACAAGAACTTTAGTAGTAGTATCGGGAATGCAATCTGCTCCCTATCATTCACTCTCAAGATTTGAGGACCATCCTTGTTAACTACTTTCTTTACTTTTTATTGTTCCTGTTAGAATTTTAATAGCATGACTTTTTTTTCAAAATTCTGTAATGGTAATTCTTTAACTTTCTTTCTCCAGCAGGTCCTTACTGCCATAGAGCTTGACGACTACAATAACACAGCTTGAAAACAAAAACAAAAATAAAACCCCACACAAAATATACTGACTTCCTTCTGAACAGTATCCAGTTTCTTAAGCCTGGGATTTAAGCAGTGAATTCGTTACAAATGCTTATTCAAGAACCTGATGGTCCCAAATGAAAAGCCTGACTTTCCCTCACTAGCCATTGGACCACAGACAAGTTATCAGACATCTCTCTTTCTTAATTTTAAAATCTATAAAATGGGGACAGCAAGAATGCCTATTTCATTTGGTTATTGCAAGACTTAAATGGATTAATAGGTGAAAAATTCTTAGAATAGTTCCAGGTTCATAATAAGTTCCTAATAATTGTTAGCTTCTGTTATTGTTGTATTATTATTAAAAACATGAGTTAATTTGTCTAAAACAAAACTTTCAAACCTTAACTTCCACCCTTCCCCCTGGTTTTAACTTACAGATTTGGCAACAGAATATTTGCTTCTCCATATTGATTTGCTGTCTCATTCTGCATTTTCGTTCATGCAGTTGTGTATTCCTAGAATGTCCCTTTTCTCCATCTGTTAAAATAATGCACATAGTGCTCCAGTATTGGCCTTAATGGAGAGTTCTATAAATTCTTCCTTGATTACACTCCAAGGGATCTTTTCCAAAGATAGCCAAAGACATTTTATTCTAATAAGGTAAATATCTTGTTCATCTGCTAATGAGAGGAGAAATTTAAATCAAGGTAGAATCCCTGAAAACCAGTCCATTTTGAGAAGAGAGAAAATGCTAAATTGCAGTTTACATTGCAATTTCATGAACAGATATGTTAAATGAAAAAACAATTAAATCTGTTTTAAAATTTCATTCTTCCATAGTTGGAAAACAGCACTATTAAATGCAGGAAATTTCATCACTTTATAAAAACATGACAAATTTTTGCTTTCATATGGGACATGAACATAAGAAGAAATAAAATGTGCTGCTGAAATGCAGTTGGACACTAGAAGAACTTAGTTGTTTGTTCTCTTTTCATTCAAGTAAAATAGTGATAGATATGCAAAACTGATGTGGAAGGCGCAAGACAGAAAACACACAGAATTGCAATATCATGAGAATTACGCAGAGAGCTCCATGAATAAATATAAACAAAAAGTAAAATTTGAGCAGTTTTTAGACTTTTCCCTCATGGGCTTGTGAGAGAAATGCCTAGTTTGCAGCATCATTTCTGTCTGACTTTGAAAGACAAAGAAAGGTACAGAAAAATAAATACAAGGCTGCATAAGAGAATCAGTTTTATCAGATAATAGGATTTTAGTGAAGAAAAAGGAGGCAAGAAAATCTTTGGGCTTCTGCATATTCAAATGCTGATGTATGGCAGACATCGATACCTTTGGTATATCTTATAAAAAGATCCAGTTTTCCACACTAACCGACTGTTTTCACTTACTTTGTGTGATGGTTTTCAGGCATCTGTGTCTCTCTAACAGGTTACTCTTTGGAGTAACAATATCCTGTCTAAGGCTGGAATTTACTTTAATGGTTAGTACAATTGTCAAAATGTAGATTAAGTCAAACTGGATATGTACATAGGCTTGTATCACTTTCTAAAATTTTTGGCCTGGAGAAATATACATTATTTTTCTACGATCACCAAGTATAATGTGCTGCTTCCTATACTGAAATAAAAATCAAATTTTTTCAGAAAAAGCATTGTCAGATAACTATTCCTGTTTGTTGTACATAATAGGTGTCTTCACTCATTGCAAATGCACCACTAAAATTTTAAGAGTGCGAAATTTTATAGGTTATAATCATACCTTGTTACTAACATTATCATAAAGCAAAACCTAGGCCTAAAACAAATGCCTAGTTTGCTTGGCATTTTACATTTGGTTCTATTCTACCAATTCCACTGGTGTCACAAATGAAAAAGAAATATAGGAATACAGTACTTTTAAAACATATGTATTATGTGAAAGAATATATACTGAAGGTGTAAAATAGTGATATATCATGAAAAGAACATTTAGAGTCTGATTTTTCTGTGGGAATTAAAGAAAGCATAATTAGTTCTATTTAAGCCCAGAATTTTAATTTTCTTCATACTCAGGCTGATGTCATTGTTCCAATTTTAACTGAATATATGATTGGCTTGAACATTAATGAGTGCTTCCTTTGGGCCAGGCACTCACTGCTTATGTTAAATAATTTAATCTCCACAATGAGCTTTTGAGGATCTATGCCACAAATGAGGAAAATGAGTTATAAGAAGGTTAAAGAAATTATAGAGGTCACAAAGCTAGTAACTGGCTGGATCAGTATTTGAACCCTGGAAGATTGGTTCCATAGCCGGAGCTCTTAACTATTACCACATCACTTCTCTGAGATGAAGATGTTATAAAGATCCACTCTTGTAGTTCTATAGTAAGTTATGAGTCCAAAGGAAATACATGTGTATTTTGAGACTATCCCAAAATGAAATCTTCTGAAATTAAAAGTTCCATATTATCATAAAAAGAAAATGTGTAAAATCAGTGATGCTTAGGAAAACCTATTCTGAAAATAATGACTAGAACATTTTTCAAATATTTACTATGGACAACACAATCCAACTAGGTGAGCAGGTTGTATGTATTTCATGTACATCATAAAGGAAGGTGAAAACTTTTCACTAGTATTGTAATATGCCCAAGGTTGATTTATTCATTTTTTTCAAAATGATCTCAAAGGAGGGTGAGTGATTTGCATGAGATAGAGGGTGGGAGAATATTAAAAATGCTTTTTGTGCTTCTTGGACAGCCCAGAGCAGGTGACACTCAGATGACCTGATGTATTTTGAACTGTGCAGAAAGCATGGTATTCTTTCTGCCGAATGAGGATGTATGAGACTGTGTGTGGTCCCTCACAGTGAAGTCCATCTGATGCCCTTTACATTGCCAACCAGAGTTCTTGCAGCATTTCTGTTTTTCTCCTGGATATCTCTCAGGAGTATTTCAATTAATTCAGTTATTGCATTTGTATAAATTAAGATGTTGATCTTATTTTCACATCGGTCTGTGATGAGTTCATAAGCCATAATTGTTTTCCTATATAGTGGGCTTTGAGAACATTTATACCATCTAGTTCTATGGCAAACTAACCTGAAGACCATTTTGTCTGGAATATTCTAGGTGCTTGACAATAGTTTATGTAGGTCACACTGTTTTTGTCAGTAACTTGGAAAGACATGCCTAAAGCAGCTGGTTCAAAACATTTTGCAGTTCCAAACTGCCATGGTACTACTGTACAATAAACAACAGTACTAAAATAGCAGGACCTATTGAACATCCCTCTGAAATTATAAACTAATTGAAATGTGATAAACTTTAAAACATTAAAGAGAGGATATAGACCTAAAATTAACTTCAAGCAATATAACATGCCCTTTGTAAAATATGTTAAATGTTTGTATTTAAAGGGAAGGTAGTATTCCCCCATATCGGTTTTATTAGCACAATTTTTATAAGCATAATGAAAACACAATTTCTGGGAAGAATTCCTACACAGCAGCACTTTAAGTTCTCAAGGATTATGTTCCTAGATCTTGAGCTCAATTTTAAGTGTGAGAAATGAAAATTAAATTATTTAATGTCAAGTGTTTACTAAAAATAATTCTAATGTAAGACTGAATTAAAAAAAACTTTCCCAGTAATTTCAATAACAGCCAATATTTTATCATTTAAGAAATAATTATCTTCACACTATTCCATGGCACAGTTAAAATATATAGATTTCCCAAATCTTAGCATAATTCAAGTTCAATGTAGTTAGGATTCACCCCAGTATATCAATAAAACACATTTCTGTATTGTCTAATACCAAACACCCCCTTTGCTTATATAAAAATGAATACATTTATAAAATCATAAAATATTAATGTATCTTAATTTTAAAATTATTTATTATAGCCTCAGATTATAGGGGTTATTTCATGACCCTAGATTGATGACAATAAACTATCACTTGTAACAGTGGTTGTATATTTATGAAGTCAGTGCCTTTATTATGTCTTATTTTATTTTCTCATTCCTATAAAAGGGCTCTCAGTGGTAACCACTACTATGATCTTAAAATTTAGCATGAATGTTAGCACATTTTCCTATTTGATTATTTTCCCTTTCATTTTATTTTTAAGTGTGTGATGAATTCATGCTTCCACATTATCAAGCTAATGCTACATTTTAAATTTCTTTCAAAATAATGTAAAATATAATGGTCATATAAAGCCTGCTCACTGTAATTTTCGAAATAATTAAGAAAACATGTATTACTACTAGGTTTCAGAATCAGGCCAGTTGGCCTTGAATCATCAATAATGGCTGTTTGATTTTTATTTATTTGTGAGCCATTTCATGGTAACTGCCATAAAGGATTTTCGTTAAAATTCAGCAGACAATAATATGATATCAAAAGTGGAAAATTCTTACTAAAAGAAAAATAAGCTAACTCGGTAAAGGGTTCAATACTTCACAAAGTAAGACTTTAAAATCTATAGTCATCTGTCTTCCTTTAATAAATTACTATTGCATATGATAAAATCTATAATCACTTGTCTTCTTTTTATAAATTACTATTGAATATGATATGAAGTCTTAAACCTTTAATTTATAATGCATACTTTTAATAGGCACAATCTATGTTATTTATTGCATACACACACACACAAACACACACATAAGTATTTTTATACTCAGTTTTGCTCTCTACATATTTGCCCAAAGTTCTTTTAAAACTAAAATTCTTAATTTTTGTTCCTGGACATTTAATCACTCAGTGCAATTCAATGTGTGAGGAAAAATAATGCTTTTAAGAAACCAAAATTTTCCTTTTCAAAATTCCAAAGTAAGAAAGATAAGAAGTCACGCACATAGAAATGGGAAAGGAAGGAAATAGATAAAACCCCAGGCTCACTCAATGACCTTTCGTTAAAACTCCAGTAAAATTTAGCCTCATACTCTCACTCCTTTACCAGCCCTGGTGTTGGGAAAAGTATTCTGTGGGAAACATATCACAGGGCTAGAAAGTGCTTGTTCGCCGAATCACAGCTGGCACTTGCATGTTTGTAGTTTGTAAAACATTCAGGTGAAGTGTTTCCATATCTCTCAGGAGCAAATGCCAATGTCAGGTTCAGGATATTTCCTATAATGTGTAACTTAAACCACTTAGAATGCAATAGAGATCCATTTTCTCTTTTTGCTCTCAATAAAGACAGATAAACTGATCACTATCTTATCTGTGTAGTATTTGTTTAAACACTTAACATTTGTTATGTCACCTTTCTCCTTTCCTTCTCAATTCGCAATTCCTTGATCCTTTTAAACTCTCTTCAGATATGCTATTTTCCAAAATGTTAATCCCTTTTCTTTATTCAGAGTCTCCCTTAAGCATCACAGTCTCCAATTTGCCATAATCGTCTAATCTAGGCTCAAAGAAATGTGAAATACAGAATTTCATTTTTCTACTCTTTTGTTATAATCTGATATTCAAATCTACATATTTAAATATATGTTTCAATAAAACACCACTAAGTTAACAGATGATAAAGTTTCAATCAATAAAAAAAAGATATAAAGGCAAGTATCAACATTTCGGAAAGACCAGACATGACTAGAGCTTCAAAGATACTAAAAAAAAAAAAAAAAAAATCATATCTAAGGAGAACACATCCTAACTAACTCATCTTTTCAGTTTGCACAGTTATATTTTAGGATCTGCTGGTTGCTTTCCCTATATTATCAGAAAGAATAACTAACTGGCTATTCCATTTTAGTAAAACTCAAATACATTACACTATTTCATTTATTCAAAATACCTAAATTTTAAAACTGGGAAAAGGTAGTCTTTGGTAGAAGCCAGGACAGTGTTACCTAAGAGGTGGTAGTAACTGGAAGGGGACAGGGTACTGGACTTTTTGAGATACTAGTAATGTTTTCGCTACTGAACAAAATACATAGTTAATGCTGTGCTCATCAGTTACACAAGTGTTCTTGTTTTGTGAAAACTTCTTGAGTTATGCATTTGTGATTGCTGTACTTTACTACAGGCATATTATACTTTAATAAGGTTAGAAATAAAAAATGAAAATGGTTGCTATCAGTGAACCTTATTTTAGTCATGAATCAAATTAATTGTGAGTGTAATTAATATGAAAACATTATGGAAATTTGAAAAATAACTAAGTCAATTATAGTAAGGAAACATTTTCAGAATGAACACTGTTCTTGAAGTTATGTTAAAAATAAACTTTTTCTTTAATAAACAGACCACTGAAATATGAATGGATTGAACATAGAATCCTGTACTTTCTTTAAAAATCCGAGTGAAGGGGCATTGTGTTAACATCTAGATGAAACAAATTTGGCCAAGCATTGATAATTGTTTCAGTTGGAGAATGTGGAAAGTTTAGTAGACTATTCTGTTTTTGCATATGCTTGAAATTATCTTAAAAAATATTAAAAATTTTAACTTAGCAGAACTCTGTAGGTTCTACATATATTATTCTCTATTATAACTGTTCTTATAAGAAAGATTAAGGTAATTTAAAAATCAAGATGTATCTACCAAAGCATATCTACATTTCATAACCTCCAATGTAATAATCATCTGATGAGAAATTCTGTGGCAAATAAACCTTAAATCCACATTATTAGTGACTAGCGAGGGAATTAGTTCTGGCATCAGATTAATGAATGGTGAAAAAAAAGGTACAAGAATTCTATACTAATTTTCCAGGTCAGCCTTGAGGATTTGTATATATTTTCTAAGAATGAAATGATATAGCAACTTTCAAAACATAACATTGACTCTCCTATTTATGGACATAGTCCTACTATTATTTTGACTAAACCTACAAGTGAAATACTCTATCTTACATACACTATCAGGTGTACATCATCAAGACAACTTATTACATACACTTTATCTACTATAACCATTGTTGACTCATAACTTTTTACCATGTGTTGTATGAGAAAAAAAAACAATGATTTGTTTAGTTAAATATGAGAGAACTCTCCTACCCTGGCTATTTCTTTACCTTGGGTGATTCAAGATTTAACCCAGAAAATATATATTTGATATTAATTTTATTTATGTATCACTTCTAGGCTTAGATCTTTTTTCTTTATTAAGCCACTTTAAAAATTTTGACAAAATCTCTACTAATATGCTTTTTATGGGATAATGTAGTAATTATCCAATTTTCAGCTGAAATAGTTATTGACATATTTATGAACCTTAAAACACTTGATGACAAACTGGTTATTTTTTTAGGATATGTAAAATATATAATTAAATATCCAACAAAGGCAATATCGGCATCTAGTGTAGGATTCTAATGCCAACATTAAAAGAGGGAAAGAGCCCTACTGATGACAACATTTTTGCAAGCAGTAAAAATATCTTCCTTGTAATATAGACATCTATTTTATGCAAAGTGACATGGTTAATTTGGCTATATTATGCAACATGAACTGATCCTCAAAAAGTACAACCAGTACCTTAAAAAATAAAGGAGCAGACAAAAATTGATTGTACCACTTGTCTGTTTTCCAAAAAACCTGATACTGTCGTGTTAACAGCTTCTATTAATGAAGTAGCCATTCGTTAAATACATTTACTCTTGTAGCAAACATAATCACTGTCCTTTCTCTGGTAATTGATAGAAATAATAACAAATTTAATAAAAAATATAATATTGGGATATACATATGTACAAATGTATCCATACAACCAAATCATGAAAACAGAACAAAGAAACTATATTTATAACTGCTTGTTGAACTCAATTACTTAAAAGCTATCACCGATAATTCAGATAACACTCTATTGTACAGATTATAGAAATTTTATTGAAATAAATTTCACATGTAACCTTTATAATCCTTAGTTAAAAGAAACGTATCTCGAGGAGAATATGGCTATGTGCCTAGGCATTATGCAGAAATATAATGTCAAAAAATGCATCAATTATAGAATTAGAAACAAAACCCTAATTTTTATCTGCAAAATTTCTAGCTCAAAATTTGTTTTATCCATGTCCTTTTGTATGTGATTACATTCTGGGGTTCAAATATTTTTCAAATCTTCTATGCTTTCCCCACCTAAACTGATGTAGGTGATCGGAGATCAGGAAGGCATTAATTAGGGAATCTTATTGGATCTTGATATAAAATTTCCAAGATTTTTATTATACTTTGGGAAATGTTAAATTGGCTCACATTATGCTGAGTTTAGTCTTGACTCAGTAATATTATTTAACCTTGAACAATGAACCTCACAGTCTGAAATAGTTTCTAACCCATATTATCTAAATGATGCTATCTAATCCCCATTAAAAGGATTTCAGAAGACACAGGCTCACCCAATAAAAGTCTAGCACATTGAATATTGCATAATGTTTAATGATACTTAGAAGCAATTGAATTTATATAGTCCAGACTTATTTACAATATCTTTATAACTTAATGCATTTAAATTTTGACTCATAAATCTTCAGTATGATGAGGCAGGAAAAAATTCCCAAGTAGATATTCCTTTTCATTGAATAATCCTATTTACATTTTAATTGATAATCTTCCTTTGTTAGGCTCACATGATGCACAAATGCTTATATGGATTTACTTCCAACGTACAAAATAAGAAAGAGGATGGAAATGATCTGTAATAAAAATGAGGTATATAAATAACATTAATTTGCTATATGTTAACTCAGTAAATGCCAAATACGCATGAAGTAAACTGCTTTAAATAATAGATGAAGACTCACATACTATGGAGTGTAAAATATTGAATAAAGATATAAATTACTTTTATCAATTAGGTCTTCTCTATGTACCTTTAAATGTACATTTTATTTAACCATACATCTGTGAAGTCAAAAATGTCATTAATAACTTGAAAATAAATAACTCTTGCATGGGAATTAAATAAGGATAATAAATGATATATCAGAGAAGAATATATTTCTATTAGCTTTATGGAGAAGTAAGAGAACTATAGTATGAAAAATGCTAATAAACAAAATATGTAAAAGAAAGATCACCTCAGGGACTTCGTACAAAAGGGGAGTAATGAAAATTCTAAGAGAGTTAAGAAATATTAAACAAATTTAACTCCTCCTTAGGATACAAAATAAAACCTTACAATGAATCTAAAGAAGTTTAAAATCTCAAACTATTGAAAAATTTCATCATATCTTACAAAACACCTTGGTTAGGTGTACTCAATATTTGAGTGAGTTGAATATCTATTTCCCCCATAAAAACTTGTAGGTAGTTGGTAGAGGAATACACCTGATTTAAACCATTTTTAAGAAATTGGAAGAAAAGAAAGTTTGCTTACAGATATCACAAACTGTGTGTTCAGACGTGTGTAAATGAAAGGATGTTGACAACACCAAAGAAAATGTGGGTGTTTAAAAAATGTTGATTCATACATTCATTTTCCCACCACATAATTATTTAGCATTAATAGTATGCACAGCTGGGTAATAAGTCTAAATATGCCAGAGAGTATTGGATACTAACTAGTCACAGTGCACCCAAAGGCACAGATTTTCAATGATGTGGTAAGTCACGAGAAGCACTGATGTCTGAAGTAGTAAAAAACAAATTGCCTATAGAAATCGCCAGATGTATAGATGTAACATAACTGTTCTGTTTCATAGCTGCACCTCAAAAGATTTTTATAGCTTTCACTTGAAATCATATTACTCAACAACTCAACAACTAAAAACAGTGAGAATGTTATAATATCTCATGTATCAAGAGTTATAGGGAGGCTCCAGTCAGCTGCTGCACCAGTTAACTGTAATAATGATTTGAAGAGTGGATAGATTACCATTTTTTAAAGAGGCAAAATATAACATTTGGTTAATATTACATTCTAAGCAGAGATATATATAGAATATGAAATGGAGTTGGGTTTTTTCTCCTCTTGAGTTATTGTTTATTTCCTGTTCACAGGGTTGAGGTGGGTAAACCCTTTTGACTATGAGAGATTAATTCTTAAAGAGTGAATGTCGATTTTAATGGAAAAATGGAAAGACTGGTGTGATTTAAAGACAAAATTTATCACAAAGAGATAAACTAAAAAGTGAGAAAATTAGTTAGGTCCACAAATCTAGATGTATTCCTTCCTATAAAGACGACAAAGAGAACAAAAACCTCAAAAATAGGATACTAAGAAAAAGTAGTAAAACTTGGAGAAAAAGTGAACAGAAGTTAACATATCTACTAGAAAAGAAAAAACCCTGAAAATATTTATTTAGCATATTTATTTAGTGATCTATGGACCTTTGAAATGTTTAAGAGGCTACATATAAAAATACTTATTTGTAGATTTTAATGTTTGACAAAGTGATGCTATGCTTATGATATTAGAGAAATATACAAGTCCCAGAGAAAACACTACACAGGGATACATAAACATGAGGATAATGCGGAACAAAAAGAAAAGTCATTTGATTTTGAATTCTGTGTATGCTTTTACCACATTGTTGAGTTCAGCAAATTATGAAAACTCACAGAAGGCACAACTGAGATCATGAGGGGATTGGAAGAGATGTGACTATCAAAATCATGCTCTACAATTTTAATCAACTATAAACTTGAAGTGCTACTTAGAAATAACATAGATGTCCAAAAGAATTTTCCCAAAATGAAAATTATTGAAAAGAAGTCTAGGTAAAGTGTCAGCAATTTTTTAAAAGCAATGTTTCAAAATTCTGACACCTTTTCTTAGGAGATGGGTGATTGCATTGAAATTACAAAAGAGCTCAAAAGTAGGCAAAAAGAAATTGGTCAGGAGGCAACGACAGTGGTTTGTGGGCATGCACGGACTAATCTAAATGAAGGCAGGGTGGACTGTGACACTTCTCAATAGATAGTTCCCTACAGTCCAATGATTCTAGAAAATTTCATGGACTTAGGATTTAAAAGATCATCACATCAGTGTAGTTTTTATCACTTCATTCAATATAATTTTTACTATTGTACATGACTGTTTAATCAAATGAAAGAAAGATTTTCACAAATATATTTTAGAAGCACACACAAATATATTTAGATATTTTATTGGTTATCTTTTGGGTTTTCTGTAATTCTCAGGGAATGATTATGTTTATTGACAAGAAAACAACCCATTTCCAAATAATAAATCCTTATACCTTTAATACTATACTGTTTAGGTTGACTTGAACTGAAAGGTTTACTGACAAAAATGTTAAGAGATGATGTGCAAAATGAGAACCCAAAATCATAAGCAAGAATGATTACAAAAATAATAGTAAAGGTATTTATTAGTTATTGTGTTTTTTAATTATATTAACAACATAGCTTTTAGTAATTTTTATATTCCTTATTTGCTGAGATTATCCATATTGTTTTATGTATAACTCAATAAATCACTTGAAAGACTAATTTTTTAAATAAGGTGTCTAAAATTCTAAATAAGTCTTGAATTCCTCATGATAAAAATGCAACATTATTTTTAAACTCCAGAAAATTTTTTGATATTTTGTTTTAATAAGTACTGGTAACAATGATTCATGTTTAAAGAAATTAAAGTGATACTGTCATATTTGTTATTACTCTAATAAAAATTAACGCTAGAAAAATCAACACTGTGTTCAAATATGTGACCATATTCTACATGTTTCAGTTTATTTCCTTAATCTTTCGTGTACCCGTTCAGTCTTTATCAGTGTATGAGCGAACTACAACATTATAACAAAAATAAGAGCAAGCATGCTCATAAGTAATAAAGTAAGATGTGAATGATGTGTTCAAAAGTACTCTTGATTAGAAAAATGTTACATTTCATTAAATGCGTCATGTATACTCTTCATGGACCTTTTCGTATAGTTTTAAAAAGGAAATACTTAGGCATTTTTTTAAACATATAAAGTACATTTTTCTAATATGCATACATGTACTTTTGTGTAGAACTTGGTTTCTTGCAATTTTTAATTTTAATTTTAGCATCAGAGGTACAGATGGAAAGTTCTTGGATATAGACAATGACCTCATTTGTGTTATTAGGCATATCACCATTTCCCTGTCATCATTTTATAAATGACGGTGGTAGTCTCATTAGGCTTTTTTTAGAGCTTTGCAAAAATAACTAAATATAAAGCTATCTTTTCTTAACATCAAAATGTACACTATGCTCATTAAAAAACTAAATGCATGTTTAGCAAAAGAAAAACTGCTACCTCAATAATTATTTAAACATTCTGATTAAAAGCAAGTAATTAGTGTCAATTTTTAGCTTCTTTAATTACGTAAGGGACATGCTTTTCAATTTATAAGATGAGAACATTTCCATTCCTGATGATAAATGATACAAGTATTAACAACTATTACCATGTGAACTTTGGGGGCAAAATGGTCAGGAATAGTTTTGGTTGATACTTCGATTCACCATAAAATTGACTATGCCTATTAAATCAGAGCCATGATGTAATTTTAAAGGTAACTGTGTGAGTCTAACATTAAAACACTAGAAGTCAAAAAAAATCTGATATGAATAAAAATATGTAGAACTAAGCATAATATAAGTAAAAACTATAAAATAGCTATTTTTTTCTGATTATTTTTCATCCAGGTCACACTTAATTCCAAACCTTAAATTTTGAGCATTGTCAGCTGATTATAACAGAAACAAAAAATTGTTATTAAAATCTAATTTATTCTAACACATATCTGGATAATATGCAACCAAATCTTAATTTTTTTGGTAAAACAGCAGTTGCATTCTTGGATTTCTAGCAGCATATATAACTGCTAATAAATTTCATAATTACTAAAATCAGATTTCTAAATAAAGACACTAGATTCTAAAAAAGTTAGAAAAATTTCATTAAAATACATGCATCATTAATATTTTTATTAATAAAAATTGTTACTGTGATGCTTGCCATTAAAAAGAAAAACTTGTCACTGGGGAAGACATTTTTAGATGTTTAAAATCTCATTCCTCATTTCTATATGTAAGTGAAACTTCATCAAGATTAGTACTCACCACAAGTAAAAGAGAATGAATTGATTTTTCAATATATTTGATGTAGGTTTACCAGTTAATATATGTTAAAAGCAAATACTTGTATTTATTTAGAAATATAAATTTGAATTACTGTGAATCATATGCTCTGAATTTTTTCCTTGAAATTATTGATAATGTATATAATATGATGTATATTTTTACTTTAAGTGAAACAATAGTGAGAATATCTTGTTTAAAATTTGGAAAGCTTGGTTTTTGATAATAAAAGAACAATAAAAATCCAGAATTCAGTTTGAGGGTCAAAGACTGCATCATAGTCTTCATTTATAAACATGCGATTTTAGGCCACTTTAAATCCCTTGTGTGTGTAATGTAAATGTGTGAGTTAAACTTTAGGATTTTAGCATCCAGATTACATCCTAATTAGTATGTTAGATGTTTCAATACTTTCCTTTCCTTAAATATTTGTGCCCTCCTTGTATTTTATAACTTTAAAAAACAAAGCAAAACAAATATCAATAATGAAGAGAAAGAAACAATTATTTGGTTCTGTAATGCTAAAATACTGTATCATGCTGGGGTAATGGTATTTCTAAATAATTTGAAATGCTGAATGCAATCCTTCATAAAACACCATTTAATATGGTTGCCATCAAAAGGTATGTATCCAAAGACAGACGCACTCCTTTAATCATTTGACACTTGTCTATTCTTATTATCAAAGTCCAGAATAATAGTATGTTCAATGCTTTTAGTCCATGCCTTTCACAATTATATTCATAAGGGCTAAAGTACTTATTTTTCTAGTTTTTTCTCTCCTTTATTTTTTTTCCTTCCCATTTCATAAGTCATAAAAAGTGATATCTTCAATCTGTCTCATTTTTGTTTCTAGCTTATGGTTCCACGATTTTTTTTGTATTAGAAGATGAAAATCAGAAAACAATGTACATAGCATTTGCTATGTAAAAGTAATCTTTTGATGGAATTGTTATGAATTTCAAATCAAATATTAGTTTAGGTAGTTCAACCAAAGAGTTTATGTAGTTTGACCGTGGTAAATTGAATTGTCCACTAACTTAAAGAGAAGTTTCCTATGTAGCAGAGATAATTTCATTACTAAGATCCTCAAGAGAAATATACTACAGAATCTCAAAGCATTTTCATTTCTCATGGTAGTTGTATAAAATAATCCACTTAGAGAATATGGCCCCAATATTGAAAAAGTTGAGTGCAATTATCAATGTGTCAATATTAGAAGAACCTATCATTTTAAATAAATTAAGAACCATCCCAACATATTACTAAATCATGTGGAATGGTCAAACTGATGGCTGCACTGATTTCCTAACATAGCCTAACGTGTTTAATGCCAATTTGGTAAGAGGGTAACTAGGTGACAATGCTAGCATTGATAAGAAAGGAGATCCCATAGTGACTCAAGTGTCAAGAGATATTTTTCCACCTTAACTAAGCTCCTCAAAACACATGGAAATCAATGAGAGCAATATTCAAAGGAACTATGAAGAGCATTTAAAAGACATTTCAACAACATCCACTTATGTTTGTTGTCGACCTCCCGTCCTAACGCAGGAACCTGCCTTTCTGTTGAGTATATTCATAGTAAAGTGCTGCCTGCATCCAACAGTCACTTTTATCCTTCTTTCTGAAAACAACTTGAACTCTGTTGTTACTAAGAAGAAGGCATGTTTCATTTATTCCCTCAAAAGGAATATTTTGATACAGCCTTTTATGTAATACTTACTCAAATATGGTGGTTTGTAAGGCGCTCGTGTATTAGACAGCAGTCCATCCAGCTCCTTCCTCTCCAGAGTGCTGTGAAGGGCCTTCTCTTTGCCAAAGGTGGAGAAGGACCGCTCTGCCCCAGGCTGGGCTTCTGGAGTTTCAAACACCTCAGTGTCTGGAACAGAGTCCATGCCAGGAACATGCAGATTGCTGCGATAATCAGCAGCCTGGCGTCCATCGGAAGGGACAAAAGAAGGCATCCAGCACCGATCTGAATGGCCCAGGGCTTTACATTCCTCGGTGCAATTGGAGAAGAGATCCATACCTATCGACAGAAAAAAGAGAAACTAGAGATGTAGGTTTCACCAACATGATCAGCTGCTTATCTAGGAAAGATTACAGGTAGCATAGAGTGATGGGTGGAATTGTCAACAAATTATCCTTGTCTTAATGTGGCAGGAATCAGAGATGGTGTAATAAATTCTGTAAAGGGTAAGAATCTTTTGGCAGAGAGGCCTTTGAGATAGGTGTTTCTAAACTACTCAGGGTTTGATTGGGGGGGGAATGTAGGCTCTAAATTACTTAAATACAAAATGGTGAGAAGAAAAAGAATGCATACATTTTTAAATCTCTATAACAGAGAAAAAAATGAAGTATAGAGACTTCACAATCCACAGTCTCTAATGATAAGTCATCTGGCTTTTTTTTAGAGACCAAAGATAGAAAACATATGAGAAATGCTAACAATGATATTTAGATTATGAAATCTGGACTTGAAACAAAAAGTGAAATTCAACAGAAACATAGCATGCATATCAGTAAGCCAGTAAATTACAAGAGTGAAATGATTTCATGAGCAGCCAAGAGCATGCTTTCTCAGGTTCCTAGTAAATGCATTTCTCGGTGACATTCTGGTGGCCCATATTACTACAAATCACTTATATTTACCACCCTGGACAAACTCAGAACAAATGACTGTAATTAGTGAAACCAAGGTCACCAAGTTCAATGTGAGTCAACTACAGATACTATAGACAAATACCTTATTACTTGTTCTATACTGGAAAACACTCATCCTAGTCAACACAGAACTGTTTGCTTACTGATTCTAGAATACCATGATTTCAAATGATATATTCAAGTTGCAGTCTCCCATTGATAAGACTATTAAATATTATCTGATTAGAGTCAAGAAAGCTCATCCAGTTTCTCAAGCAAAGCACAATTTTTGGTCACTATAGAATGCTACTTGGTATTCATTAACTAACACATAAAAACAAGTATGTAAATCAAAATATTTCAGTGTTTTTCTAAACTACTAACACATTATAGAATATGTTTTAAAACAGTATATCCATTTGAAATAACCAAAATATGATGAAAGAAACCCTTGAATGCATGCTAAGTCTGAAAAAAAAACAGACATTTTTTAACCAACAGAATAATATCTATTTGATGAACATAATTGACTGTTTTTTCTATAAATGCGAGTGATTTAGGCTCTTGAGCAAGTTTTAGTTTTTCAAATGCTGATGGCATTGTGTCACATTCTGATTTATTTGTGTGTATTTGTGTGTATATATTAACATCTGTATAAATATTTAAAAAATGGGTTTTTCACAGTTATTAACCCTCCAGATTATCCGCAAGTATTTTGGAGTTAAGAACAGTTAATTAAGTAAATTATGTTTAAAGAAATAACACCAACCTTCTTATCATACATTAATCTCACTTCATAATTACTTTTTTATTTTAAATTAAACTGTGTATAATGCTAAGTCTGACTTTGATTATAACATTCCATTGATAACTGTCAGGCATAAGCCTGGAAATAAATTACTGATCAGTGAACTGTTGAGGGATGTAAGCGTGAGCTGCAGCCGGGATAAGGAAACAGACTAAGGGGAGTGTGTGAAACATGTCAGTGTTTCTCGAGACACCAGAGACACTCAGTCCTTCATCCTAGTTCTGCAAAAATATAGTACGAAGAAAACAAGAAGGGGAAGGAGAATGTCCCTGAGATACATCGACATACCAGGTGGGTGGAAGCTACAGAACCAGAGAGATATGTATTTTGACACACTGTACTATAAATACTCTCTATTTATAGAGCAATGGGAGAAAAATGCTTTTGTGATGGAAATAACATTAAAACTATTATGAGCAATTACTTATTTTAAAGCCAACTATAATTTACATTAACTTTTACGTTGATGGAATCAATTCAAATATTAAGGTAGAATTGTATTGAGTCCTGATAAAGATAGATACTAATGCAAAATTTGGACTTAAAACAATTTTTCTTCATATAACTGATAAATATCATTTAAGTATACCACATGAGACCATGAGACTCTCACAATCTTTTTGAGCACCTGTACTCAAATACTCTTATGGTTTTTAATATGATCATCTCACCTAGAAATTTTCAGTAAAGTGTTCTCTCAACATTACTATTAAAGTGTTGATCATGTTAGAAGGTACTTTTAGTAGAACCTGTTTTTACAGGTAGTTTATATGCAATTGTACCCATTCTTCTTCTTTTGAAGTGTATGTTTTTGGCTTCTCTTAATTTTTATGGGTTAGTTAAAACCCTTGGATGATGGAAAAAAGTTCTCCTGTACTGAGAATCTATACAAAAAAATATATCATGTATATATCAAGAAAAGTGAGATATATGATATACTTTTATTTGAGAACATGTTATTTGATGGAAGAGAAAAAAACACTTGTAAATAATGTTCTTAATAAATTAATAAAATAACCTTTTTAAAATGGAACTCCCACAGTGATGACACACAGCTTTACATAACTAGGTTGACTGGTAGGGTGGCTCAAACTGTGCATGAATATGTTTCACCAGTTTTACTGATAAAGCAAATATACTCATTTCTCATGAAAAAAATATTAGACATAGAAACAAAAATCTTCAAAATAACATAAGTAGTACACCAATTTCAAGTAAGTAACAGAAACATTCATTGAAAGTGGATTTTTTCACATTGCTCTTGGAATTTTTTAATGGCTCAGATTTAAGGTCCAAGAGGAAATAATTTAACTTGATTCTTTTTCTTCATTCAAATGCTCTTATTAAAGGACCTATAGGATTTGTATAGCAGAAAAGTACATGCCAAACTTCAGTTTTGAAGTTTTGGTAATTTCTAAGAAATATCTCAACATATATATTTTACTTGCAATTTCTTTTCCTAATTATTTTTTCCACTTCTCAGAAATAATCTGTTCTACAAGGCATGACAGCTGACGTGATAGACTGCCTGTTATGCAAAGATATATTTAGACAAATTTGAAAATACATCATTTTTAAGTGGCAAGTAACTTGTCCCTTACAGTCAGAGGCAATAATATTACCACTGAGAACAAACTGTGATTTCAAAAATAGGTAACTGTATTCAATTTTTGCTGTTTTCTGATGAATGAAAATATGAAATTACATTTACATTTCTTCCTCATCCACAAGCCTTCATAAATATGTAGTTAATTTTTCTAAACATGGTACATTAATTTTAAAGCATAACAACACAATTTTTTAAGGAAATTTCTAATCTTCTTGTAACCACTTAACACTGGAAAATAGAGGGGTGTTAATAATAATGCTGAAGAATACTATAATTTTTAGAAAAATATGGTTTAGAGGCAGATATTTACTAACATCATTCTCTTGTACTTCAAAATTGTACTTCAAAATTTTCTCCTTACCTATCATCTTTCAAAAATGTTTGTTTTTCTCTATTTTATCTCAGTATTTTGTCTTACATATTTTTTTCCAATTCTAAATCTCTTTGCATCAACATGTAACTCAGGTTTTCAACAGAAAGCAGAAGATACTTCTGCAAACAGTGGTGTAAATTCACTTTATTTATAAATCTAGAAGCTAATTTGCCAGTATCTAAATTCTTATTAGAGTTAGGAAAGAGATATTGGTATTTATGGTAAATCAAAAATTCTCTTGATATCACAGTAGTTATGCAATGGCTTAATACATTTCATGATATGTTTTACTAGTTTGAAGATACAATTCAAATCATCTTATTTTTCAATACAGAGCTAAATTTTGTTATGTTTCAATCTGATAATAATTGAGAAATAAACACATTTAGAAGCTAAGTTCCTTATAACTGAAAGAAAAATGTTCAAGTACAGCAATTTGATAATTTTCAGCAAATTATAGCAACATTAACATAATCAATTATTAAGATTCTCTTCAATATATTTTTAAGGCACAATTATTAAATATAAATTCATATTTAATCCTAGCATTACACACAGTGTTAAGTATTTAATAAATGAGGACAATTTTTCATATGACTAAACAGATCTCCCTAGATGTACCTTCAGTAATATTAAAATGTTTAAAACTGTAGTACTAAAAATGTATCAGTATTCTAAATCAGAAAAAAAGTCTATCCTTTAGTCTAATAATAAGCAAAGTTAAAAGTGTATTTCTATTAAGTCTACTTTGATTTTTTTTTTTTTTTTGGCTATTTAGGCTCTGGTTAATCAGTTTTCCTCCTGTGATGGTTTATGCATGCATTTATCACATTTCCTTGGACTTCTGCCATATCTAACCAATACATCAATAGTGCACAGAAAAAAACGGAAAGCACCTTGACAAGGCTATAGAAAGAAAGTGCCACAGAGCAGTGGTCAAACTGAAGAATTTTACACATGGAGCCAGATGCAGTGGAAAACTGAAAAAGCTTATGTGATTCTCTGTGCAGCTGCCTCCGTGTTTAAAGCCCTTCTATGAACAAGATTGGTGACTGCGAATGGCTTAGAAAGGAAAAAAGCAAGGGGGAGGGGGGAAAGAACAAAAAAGAAAACTATTCATAGAAGAAAAAAATAGGAGGCATATCTAAATAAATAAATACAAGTAAAGTTCGCATAGAAAAGAAAGTGGGAATAAACAAAAACTTTGGAAATTTAAACAGGTGTCTTGAAGTGCTAAGCTAGCTAGTGTATATAATGTAATATGGAATGAGGTACAAATTAGAGAATCCAGAATTGATATCTTTCCAATTTTATTTTTCCTTGATAATCTAATCTTTTCCCCCTAAAGACTTACTGATTGGGATTTCCTTATTTGCTTCAATTCTTTTCATATCCTAATCCTGGAAATAGATATGCTCGGAAAAATATTTCCTAAATATGCAAAACTGGAAGATCATTAATACCTGGCTTCACAAGAAATCAAATGGATGTTCTTATTTACCAGAAATGGGGTTAACTTTTAGGAAACATTTTAGCTACTTGGTGTGAAGTTTATAGCACATATCAGTATGGACTGGAAAGTCATTAAGTAAATGCACTTTAACTATCCGCATTTAGGGTTTTATACTCAAAAAAAGAAAACACTTCAAAATCTTACAATGATATTAGACACATTAAATCTGATTGCAGTTCAGCACACAAAAGTGTGATTATTTCTTAATCCAAGTGTGTTATCACAATTCTAAAACAGCTATTATTGTGCCCAGTATGTTATGGCTGCCCTGTGCTGCAAATTAAATATATAATCGATTGTTCATCCTGTAATACTTTTACGTGTTTAGGAACTTAAAGATAGGGGAAAATGTTTCTCTATTTTAGAAAGAAAAATAAAAATTGCCTTGCTTTTTAAAAACTTTTTCCAGAACTCTACTTAGCATTTTAATTTTCTTTTTAATCTCAATTTGAAAGAAACAACACCAAAATGGCAACACTGAATGCCTGTAAAATGAAATAGCTACCGGGAATGAACATTGATAAGAATATACTTCCATCAATCGTCCAAATTTAGCACTTTTTTGCAGATGTTTATTCCCTTCTCTTTCTTCAGTTAGGTTATTATGGCTCATTATGTCTGAGGGACTAAGCTAATTGAAATCTTCATTGAGATTGGAGTGCTACAGAAAAAATCAAAGTGGGGGTTGGGGATGGAAAAAGAATAAAGTGCATCCAAGGGAACATGGAGCAGACATTCTCTTTTAAATATTAAACATTTTGTTTTACAAGTTTTAAAAAGCTATTAAATTAGAAACTGAAAAAAGAATAGGAATGAGCAATTCAAAATGTACAGCTTTTTAAAGGTAACAATAAATCATATGCCATATATATAGGCCAAAAATGAAAGGGACTTTGTACTCAGATATAAACTTCTGGCAAGATCTGGTTTGTTGTCAGGTTCCCAGACACTAAATAGATGCTCTGTTCACTTAGCGTGCAGGCCCGCAAGGGGCAGGGACCTCCGGGGATTCTTGGCAGTTCTCAAGTCTCATTAGGTCTGCATATTAATGACTTGCAGCAATATAAAGAGACCCTTGAGCAGCCTTTCTTCCCCTCCTACTGCCTGTGTTTCCCAAGGCAAAGGCAGCGGCAGACACAGCGCACATTAGCCGAGTGAGAGGCTTGCAGCGACCCCTGCTGCCAGGCGACCGTGGGGCAGATGCTGCCCTTTGACACATGGCCTCAGCACCGCTCGGAGGTCTACCAAGTGTGCTAATGAATGGGTGCTCTCGAGGACCAATGCTACCTTGAAAGTGAGGACACCGTCACTCTATGATAACGTTATGCCATTAGCCAAAATAAAGCTCAAATCTCAAGCAAACGGAGTTGACCTAGAGACTGTTCAATGATGGACATTTTTCAAAGTTACAAAAGCTGACTTGCCTTTCCACTTCTTTCTGTGTCAGTTAAACACAAAGCTCACTTGAAAAAGAAAAAAAAATAAGGAACTTCTGCAAGCAGCCTTCAGAGTTGAAATGCAAATAAAGTGGAAAGAAAATCCAAATTTTATGAAATTAGTTTCATCATTTGAAGTACATATTTTACTTAAGGATTTTCTTTCCATATTAGTAATTAAGAGTTATCAGGATCCCATAAAACTTAAATTGTTAAATTTATATAGAAAAAAGTAAAGTAAAATATATGTATCCCATTGCAACACCCATCAGTGACTACTGTTAAGCCTGCATGCAAGTATTCACAGAGTTCAACTTTTGACAGGTCATGGACCCTGTTGAAGATATGAGGCAGCTCAGGATGCTTCTGAAAATACACATTATCAAATGATTAGCAATGTCCTGAAGCCTTAGAACCCAGGACTGGAAATCCTGCTTTCAACCTATTCATGGTTTAATCACCATTCCCTTCTTTATTCAATACTCAGTGCAAAGTGCATTGCTCTTAGTAGCAAGAAATTTGGATTCTAGTCCCCAATCATCCACTTATCCTCTTGTGACCTTGTGCAGGTCAATCAATTTCATTCATCTTCAGTTACCTCATCCATAAGGAAGTCTAATAATACCCTAATTAACTGAAGGCTGAGGAATAGACCAGGTGAGAAATCTATAGCTTTTTGTATGCAATACAATTCCATTAAAGAACATCCCATAAGGAAGACATATTTCATGTTCTAACACCTTCCACAATGAACTTTAAATGAACTCTAAAATAATGTTTCCAAAGAAACATTATATTTTTATAATCCTCTTTAAATATGTAATGATTAACATAGAATGACACCGTTTTTCTATAGATTTACTAATATCAAACTTACAGATAATTACCTAGGACATCGTCATTTCTAGATTTATTTAAGAAAAGAAAAAAAAACTATAAAAGTCAGCATAGACCTCTGAACACACACACTTACCAGCCGACTGGCCGCGGTTGGTGGCGTCGTGATCACTGTCGCCCTGTTCACTGTCTCCATGGCCGCTGTCCTTAGAGCTTACTATGTCGGCTTCCTGGAATGCAGAACTAGAGGGACAAAATGTGAATATCAGAATAAAAAGGGTGAAGAAACACAGAAAATATTCTTCTGCCACCACATGGTCACCAATGGTGCTGCAGATTCACAGATCTCAGTTGGCTTTATTTCTGCATAAGGCTAGTTTTCATCACCTTGAACCTAATTCTTTAAAATTGAATATTAGCAGGGTGAGCCCTTAAGGCATGTAAAGTTTAGTCATTATTCTATGATTGGAGTTAAGTATATCGTTACATCATTTTCATAAAAGAAATATATATATACACCCAGTACAGTTAGGAAGACTACCAGTAGCAATGTAGGAGTGTAAAGTGATAAAATATTCTACTATGTTTGGTAAGTTGTATATAAATGAAATATACCCATGTTTTTACTATACTGTCCATGAACCCCCAACATAATCAATATTTATGGCCTGCCCTAGATGGGGGTACTTCATACATTTTATATTTTAATGTTGAATAATATACCTAATTTCTACATTAAGTAGATAGTAAATTGTCCCTACACCAAGCTGAGAAAAAGAGGAGTCCATACCTGTTAACTCGGCGAGGTCTGTCAACTAGATAGCTGAGCTCTGCTCGCTGGTGTTTAGTCTAGAAAAAAAATAAATAAACCAAGAGCATTTGAATGCTAAGGGTTTAACTAATAATCTGCTTTTGAGTTTAGGAACTAATTCTAGCTTAAGTCATTGTGTACATTTTTATGAATTCCCAAGCTATCCTAAGACCTCAGTCTAATGATTGCTTAGTAAGGGCAGGGAAATATGCAGAGACCAATCTAGATTTTCAATAAAGGTAAAAAAAAAAAAAAGACGATGACGAAGAAGAAAAATGCAGAAATAAAAAGCCAATTTTTAATGAGTGGGCTTTTTTTAAAAGACAGAATGAATGCAAATGACCTCATAGGTAGGGTTCATGAACTATTGTCTCTAAAACAGTCAACCTAGTTATACTCTGCACTCTTTCAGTGGCCTAAAAAAGTGTATAGGTGTATACAGGTTGACACAAGAAAAACAGCACGCTCAATAAGCAAAAGTTTGGTTAGTTTATGGAATTATCTTGTTGTTTATTTTCAAAATGTGCTTAAGATACAAATGAGCTGTACAAATATTCATGAAAGTCAATAATATCTAAGACTCAAATAAATAACCTGTCAGGAAAGGAATTCATAGTTCTCCCTCCCGCTCCAATTCTTTTTCCCCTCCAAACACCCTCTGATTTTCCTCCCCTCCTCCACCGCCCACACACCCTTTCCAGTCCAAACTTTTCTTTTACATAAATCAACTCTATTCTCCCCCTCCCTCCTTCCAATTTTGCCACTTCTCCATCTTTTAAAAAGAAATCGGAATTGACAAGGCAGATTCTTTGATGAAGAAAAAGCCAACATCAGTGTATCAAAAACAGTGGCAAGAAGGTGATTATTAACTAAAAGATATATTTAAGACAACAATTGTTTAAGCCTTCCGTTAGTTTACGCTTACAGGGGTTAGTGCCAAAGTAACTTCATTCAAATTCACACTGTGTGGGCGTTAGGCTTCAAGAGCGTCTGTAAATTCTGTCCAGGGTCTCAGAACTGAAGGCTTTTCTGCAACCCGAGTTCAGAGGACAAGGATCTGATAACTCATTCACTGAAACATGCATTCGAGTTTATAGACAGCTGTGCAAAGTTAAACAATCTATAGCTTACTTTTACACACAACTAAGAGCATCGATAAACAAAGCAAAACAATTAACTTTATTCACGCCTGGGACAAACGCAGAGAAAAAAGACCTTTGCCAGTGCAGGAAAGGCCCTCCACAGCTTTTCCCTCCCCCCGCCCCGCCCCGCGCAAATTCCCCTTTACCCCCAGATCCGAAAAGTGAAAGACTGGGAGGGGGCCAGGATTTTAAAGGGCAGATGCCAGAGAGAGGGAAGAAGGAAGGGTGGCAAAGCACCAAAGGAAGGGCATGGAAACAAACGTGGAGGGGGGTGGGGCGCAGAAAATTAGGGACAACACGAAGTCTAGGTTACATACGAAGGGGTGGGATAGGGTGACTTCCCCATTTCTGCTCCCGCAAAGATACAAATAAGCTAATATCCTAAAAATAAATACACAGCGCACCAGAGATTCAAGGGCCGGACTAGAGGAGGCTTTCAGATGGAGGAGATGAGAGATGGTGGTCCTTTCGCTTCAGCCTTACCTCGTTGGACAAAATGCTTCCGTTGGAGATGATGTCGGGCTGTGGGTCTGTGTAGCCTGTGACGATGGCCCCGCAGGGATTGTGCTCAGTGTCCGTACTCCGCGAAGGGCTGCAGGGCTTAAGGAACATCAGATCTGTCTTGGCGGACTCAGGGGTCAGGCAGACCTGGTAGCAATAATTCTGGTTGTGGTGGTGGGAGCCGAAGGCCCCAGACTCCTCCACGGGCACTTGGGCCGGGTTACTGGGGACGTTAGAGCTCTGCACCAGCATGATGTCGGACTTGCTGAGTTTCTTCTTGCGCGCCCGCGCTTGGCGTCCACAGCAGGTCGAGCCCCCCGCGCCACAGCAGCAGCAGAGGCAGCAGTCGCTGGCCAGGCACGTGTAAATGTTGAGCTTCTTCTCTTTTTGGCAGCGCACAGCAAGTACTATCATGGCCAGCAGGAAGATGAAGGACACCGAGCCCAGCGCGATGATGAGGATGAGGGTGAGGTCCAAAGAGGTCTCCCCGCCACCGGAGCGGCTGGGGCGCTGGTGCTCCCCGGACCCCACCCCACCGCCCCCGCCCCCGCCCTGGGGCTCGACAGCGCCCTCCACCAGCTGCACCACCAGAGTGGCAGTGGACGACAGAGGCGGCTGCCCGTGGTCGCGCACCTCGATCACCAGCTCGTAAGGCCGCTGGGGGTCGCGCTTGGCCGGCACCCGGCGCGCTGTGCGGAGCTCCCCGGTTCGCCAGTCCATGCGAAAGAGGTTCATTTCATTGCCCCGCACAATGCTGTAGGTAAGCCGGGCGTTCTCGCCGTCGTCCGCGTCCACTGCGGCCACGCGGGTCAGCAGGTAACCCGGCTCTGCCGAGCGGGGAAGCACCTCGCGCGCCGGAGTCCCGTTGCGCCCTGGCAGGGGCGCCACGACCGCAGGGGCGTTGTCGTTCTGATCCACGATGAGGATGTTGACAGTGGCGTTGCCAGCCAGCGCCTGGGGGCTGCCGGCGTCCCGGGCTTCCACCTGAAAGCTGAAGTCCTTGAGCTGTTCGTAGTCGAAGGAACGCAGGGCGTACAAGTAGCCGTTCTCGGAGTTGATGGACACGTAAGTGAAGACGCTCATGCCCTGGATCTGGCACTCGAGGATAGAGTAAGCTAGCTGGGCGTTGGCGCCCTCATCGCGGTCCGTGGCGCTCACCGCGTAGATGTAGGCTCCAGGCACGTTGTTCTCGGTCACATACACGTCGTAGACCGGCTGGCTGAACCGCGGTGCGTTGTCGTTCACATCTGAGACTTGCACTTGGATGGACTTACTGGTGGAGAGCGCCGGCTCGCCCCGGTCCCGCGCCACCACCGTCAGGGTGTAGGAGTCCCCCGCCTCTCTGTCCAGGGGGGCCTCGGTCACGATGGTGTAGTAGTTCTTGAAGGAAGACTTGAGGCGGAACGGCACATCCCCCAGCAGCTCGCACTGCACCTGCCCGTTCTCCTCTGAGTCGCGGTCGGTCACGCTGAAGAGGGCCACCACGGTGCCGGGCGCCGCGCCCTCGCTCACCGCCTCCTTCACCGTGCTGAAGCTGATCTCCGGCGCATTGTCGTTAGCATCCAGCACTCGCACAAGCACTTTGCAGTGCGCGGGCACGGCGTTTGGGCCCAGGTCTTTGGCTTGTACGTACACTTGGTACACTGGGCTCTCTTCATAGTCCAGCTCGCCGCTCACTTCCAGCCGGCCGGTGCGCGGGGAGAGTCCGAAGAGCTCCCGCGCCCGGGGCGAAATGTGGCTGCTGAAGGAGTACACGACCTCGCCGTTCTGGCCCTCATCTGGGTCTGTGGCGTTGAGCTGGATCACAAGCGTGCCCGGCGGCGAGTTCTCTGGTAGAGACACAGTGTAGACGGGTTGGTCGAAGGCGGGCACATTGTCATTGGAGTCCAGAACTCGGATGGTGAGTAGGGCAGTGCCGGTGCGCTGCTGCTGGGGGGGCAGGCCGCCTCCCCCGCCGCCTCCCCCTCCATCTCCTCCTCCTCCCCCTCCTCCCCCGTCCACCGCGGTCAGCACGTAGCGGTGCACCGCTTGCTGCTCTCGGTCCAACGGCTTCTCTAGCACCAGCTCCGCGAATCGGTTGCCATCCCCCTGGGTCTGCACGTCCAGGGAGAAGTAGCTGTTGGGGGTGATCTCGTAGTCGCGCAAGGAGTTGGTGCCTACGTCTGGGTCGAATGCGCTCTCCAACGGGAAGCGGGTGCCCGGCGTGGCGCTCTCAGAGATCTCCACAGTCAGGTCCGGCTCCGGGAAGGAGGGAGGGTTGTCATTGATGTCCAGCACTTCGGTCTCCACCCGGAACAGCTCCAGGGGGTTCTCCAGAAAGACCTCCAGGTGCAGGACGCAAGAGGGACTCTGTTTGCAGATTTGCTCGCGGTCGATCTTCTCGTTCACGTACAGGACCCCGGTCTCCAGATTGAGGTCCAAGTAAGGGGTCCTCGAGTTGGGCACCGTTTGAAACCTGCGAGCCGAAAGTTTTGTAATGTCCAATCCCAGATCTTCAGCGATATTCCCCACGAAAGTGCCATGTTCCTGCTCCTCCTGCACCGTGTAGTGGAGCTGGGAAAAGACTCCTTCCACCATCCAGAGCAAGGCAAAGAATAATAGCACAATCATCTCCAAAGGGAAAGGAAGCAGCTTCCCGCAGCCAGTCAGTCACCCAACACCTCCCCCACCACTACGAAAAATATCTCAAAAAAAAAAAAGACCCAAAAAAACAAAAGTGCGCTATGTGTGGGGCTCCTGTGGCTTTCTGTCCTTAAAAACCTTATTCCTTTTGCTCCATTTTAGGGCTTCCCCAATTCACCCTCATTTTTCAATCTTAGCGCAGGAAGGGTGACAGGCGTCCCCTTTCCTCATCTGACTGACCAATTAATAAAATAATACAATAGTCAGCTCCTTTATTCCGACAGTCTTGGCGCAACGCGGCGCTGGCAAATCCCAAGGAGGAAATTTCGGTATTTCAAGACTGTTCCCGGTTTGTCTTCTTGCTGACGGGAGGAGAAGGAGGAGGAGGAAAAAGAGGAAGAGGAGGAGGAGGAAGATGAAGAGGAAGAGAAGGAAAAGGAGATGCTGCTGGCACCGCTGAACATGCCTCAATGTCAAGGGCTGGAAAATGCAAAAGGGCTTCTTAAAAACAACGAGAGAATTTTGTGCCGGAAAAGCATAGAACGACTCTGCAGCATAAAACTTTCATTCTCTTCATTTCTCTTGATGGATGTTCTTCTTGGCATTTTTCCTCTTTCGCTCTATTTGTATTTGTTGGCTTTCATTGTCTTGTCTCTCTCTGTCCTCATCTCCACCGTCATTTGCCTCTCTGTAAGTGTGATGAGCAATTTCTTTTTTGCTTTCCAAGCCTTTCCCTCTGACCTGTCTCTTTCAGTCCTTCCCTCCTTCTGCCTCAGCCCTAAAGCCCGTGGTCTCGGCTGGCAGTTTCTGAGCTCCGAGCGCTCCGCTTCTCTGTTTTTGCGCAGCTCTCTCAATCTGCCAACCAATCGCTGAGGAGCACCACCCACCGAGCCAACGCTAATTGGCCGAGCTGTCCGTCAAGCAGGTGCGTCACGCGGCAGTGGGGAGGGGCTGAGAGAACCCGCGCCCGGCTGCCCGGGTGAGTGTGAGTGTGAGCGACGAGAGCCCGGCAGGTCCCGAGGCTCTGGCTGGGGACTGCCGCGGAAAGTTCCCAGTCCCCAGCCGCAGGTAATGGCGAGGGAATAGAGAGGTTCCCCTGTTTGCATCAGCAAATACGAAATCACAATAGCAACAGCAGCGGTGTTCTCTCCCAGGAGCGGGGTTTCCAATGACGCTAACATTCTTTTTCCTTTCAGGTATTTTCCTTGCTTACTGGTAGTGGAAATAAATAACCGAGAACGGGAAAAAGTTGCAGAGGGCCCCTAATTGGCAAGGGTTACTTAACCAAGGGCTCCCGCAGAGACTGGCAGGACATTATTAACATGGATAAAATATGGCCTGTATCAGACTAGCGTGAGGGCCCAGGGGGCCGTGGGAAAGGCGTGCACCCGTCGGAGAGTGGGACGGCGGTGGTCCTGAAGCCGAGGGATCCACGCCGGAGGGCGAGGGCTGGCAGCGCCTGTGGGCGGGCGCACGCGTCAGACTGGCCGCTTCCCTCCCTAAGTGTGTATCCACAATATTCTGACCAAATAAACGAATACGCTTGGGGCCCTACTTTGAGCTGTGAGCGCTGGGATCAATGAGGAGTTTGATTTGAGCTCCGCTTTCCAACCCGCCAGTCGGATTCACTGGCTTCGGCGCCAAGAACTCCGGGCGCACCGCGGCGCCACGGGTATCCTTGCGCCTCCCGGCCGGGCGCTGCACAGCGGCGGCGCGCGCAGTATTTTCTGCTTTTTCCTGAACGCTGGAGACTCCGACCCCCGCCCCCACGCTAGACCTCGACATCCATTTTTGCCCAGCTTGGGGCAAGACAGCGGATGCGGACGGCGGGCCTGTGGCGAACGCGGAAGGGCGGGCGTGCGGGCGTGCGGGAGAGCGGGCAGGGGCCGGAGCGTGCGCCGCTGCGGGCATCTGCGGCCTCGCGAGTGCGTCCCCGCTGCTCGCGCCCGCGCTCCCCGGCCCGCGCACTGCTCTGTGTCAGCCCCAGCGGGGCCCCCACCCGCCCCGCCGGCTCCCGGGGCTGCGCCTGACGGGCGCCGAGTGCCCACTCGCGAGGCGCGGGGGCAAAGCAGAGCATCCAGCGCATCCAGTTCTTGTGAAGTTACAATGCAGCGCGAAGTCTCCAGTGCTAGAGTGGATTGCATGTCAGTTCTCAAAGAAAAAAAAATTTAAACTGAATTTTAATATTAGTTAATGGGCCGTAGTGGGTGGTTTATTCACTAAAGCAGCCCCCGTTCAGTCTTGGTCTGCCACCAGATAGGAAGGTGCCTTGCGGCTTCCTGGTAATGAATGACCCGAGAGTAGCACCGCCACAACCTGCGGAAAAAGGAGAGTCGTTTCCCGACCCCGAGGTACGTTGCTTTCCCTCCCGGCAGGGAGTTAGGGAGGACGCGTGTCCACGGGCGTGACCGCAGACTGAGGCCTGCCCTTGCGAGTCCCGGGAGTGCGAGTCTCCTCCCTCGGCCCCCGCCCCTTGGCTCGCTCACGAAGATGGGTCCTGCCTTTGAGCAGTTAGAGTGAAAAGATGCCAGCAAAAATGGCTAATCCGTTTCCAGCTGCAGTAAATTGACGACTGGCCAAATCTAAGCGAAAACCGCTGCAGTTAAAATGATTTTAGCATCACGTCTGCGGCTGAGAATGGAGCGGCAGTTTATAAAACGACCTGTGGATCAGTGAAAAGGAGATTATAGTGTATCTGCATATTAATAACACTGCATCTGTACTTTTCCACCCTTCCCCCTTTTCTTTTTGTTTAGATTTGCAGGATTGAAATGAAATGTTTTGAGCTCTTCAAGCTGACTCATCAGAATCCCGGAGAATTTTTTAAATGACGGTAATTTTCTAATGTTTTCATTTGCACGTATGGAAACACTTGTGTGTACGCGCTTGTGCGCGCGTGTTTGCGTGTGAGAGACCTAAGGCTGAATGACAATGCAGATCCCGAATATGGGGAAGAGGGTTTGTGCTCTCAAAATGTGGATGGAGTTTGAGCAGATCTGGGCATTCGCTGAGAGCCGAAGAGCTTCCAGAGGTGGAGATGAAAACGTGGAGAGATGGCCAGATTTGCCTGTAAATAATCACTACATCCACTGTAACACTTGAGCTGCCTTTTTTTTTTTTTTTTTTTTTTTGGAAACAGTTGTGTTTGAACAGGGAACTCTCTCCGCAAACGTGGGTTACAAGCGCCTCCTAGCGGCGAAAGCAGCATATGCCGAGCCAGAGATTTTTGTTTCTGGAGCTCCCGTTCCGCCCGGCTCGCCTGTTGGGGGCTCTGCAGGATTTGTCGGGTCTCCGAGGCCTGGGACCACTCTGGCGACGCTGTCCCAGGTCCTCTAGAGGTCTCGCCTCTCTGACTTGTAGTCTCTGAGACGCCCGGGGACCAGCGGGGTGACGACAGGGTCTTCTGCCAGGGAGAACAGACCTGAGCCCGGCGGTCTGCCTCCCTAGGTGGTTCCAGCCAAGGGCAATTGTAAGAGCATTTTGTTCGGCGGCCAAAATTCAGACACTGGCCTTAAGAGCCTTTTCTGCTTCCCTTCTCTGGCTCCTCCTGGAACCATTACATACTCCCACCCCGTCACCCACAAAACAAAACAGCACTTTAAGCTTACCATTTAAAAATGCCTCTAAAATGTAACCGATTTACTTTCTTCCACGCTGTGTCAGTCAAGCAGATTTTTTTCCCCTTTGCATCTTCTTTTTCACACTCTGTGGATCCCAGAATTTAATGAGGCCGTGACTACGTAAATGACCGCCTGGGTGGTGGGGTTGCAGACCTCTGTGCAGAGCAGAACACCGAGTAAAACTGTGTCCCTCGCGCTCCGCCTCCCCCACTGCGGGAACGGGGAGGGAGCCGCAGTTCCTAACAAACAACCCTCCATTCCTATCCCCAACGGCCATTTTCAGGAACGCCAACTTTCTAGGCCTAAACAAATTGCATTCTAAAACAGAGGGGAAAAGTGGTTGTTGTTATTTGGAGGGGCGTTACCAAAATCAGTTTTCACTCAAGTACTGGTTGGCGTATGAGAGTAATAATACACACTCGAGTGTCTATTTCGTTGGCTTCTAAGCGCAGCAGATTCAGAGGGGAAGCTGAGGATTCCACAAGTGCATTTTATATACATAGTTAAAAATTTTGAAACTGGCTAACGGGTTTGCTTTCTTCCCCACCTTTTTCTGGGCAGGCAGGAGGCAAACAAGTTTGTTAACCAACGTGTGGATAAATGAGTGTTTGCAATGATTTAACTTGACTTCAAAGCAATTTGTTTCTAAATCCTCTTATTATTGCAGTGTGCCCAGAGCTTTAAGACAAGATTTTTTTTTGAAGGAAAAAATTTACATTAACAATAAGGAGGCTTTCAAATACCAGAACAGGCAAGGATTGAGCTAGATGGTTCCTGGCACTCGCCATTCACAGCAAACAGTATGCAGAGAGCAAGGCAAATGGCCTGAACTGTATTGCCTCTGTTATGGGTAACCATGAAATAGGCTTACTTGTGGTAGTGCAACCTAAGTAAGAGGTGGGAAGGCAAGGCTTTGGAGCCAATGCCAGAGAGATTGTGTTGGTTTTTGCTCACCTGCAGTAAAGAGTGCATGTTAACTAAGGTTTCTGGAAAACATTTATAGCATATGCTATTATAAGCGTTTAGGTAACTATATTTTCAGTGTTCTAATGTTTTGAACCCAATAGAGAAAAAACCAATCCATGTTCTGGGAACTGAGAATACTAGATGTCCCATTAAAGATTACTTGATATTCAAAGTAGAAACGTTCGTCTTCTCCATTTTGTTTAACCTAGTTAATATTGGTATGGCTTCACATTTCAGTGTCTTTTCAGTTATCAGACAGGGCCAGCATTTTGTTAAACTCTAAACAGTGAATTAAAAGCACTGATGAGCTGAAGCAGCCCTCTAATACAAAATGACAAATTGCACTTAAGCAATACATGAAGAAGAAAATGATTTATGGATTTTTTACAGTGGTCTGAGCAAATGAAAGCAACATGAATTATACATCCTAATGCTCACGATATCATTTTCTAATAATACTGTTTAGTTCAGATGCTATACTCTCATCCTTTCTGTAATAGATATTGATCAATAAGAGGTCCAGAAATATTTTTAAATTAGGCAATGGTGTTTGATATTGTTTCCAAATATATATATATATTTCCTGAGTATAGGGAGGGGGTGATGAATAAACATTGAACATAGTAACTTTCTTGTCAACTCCTTTACATGTCGTGTTTTTGGTGCTGAATAGTTCTTTGCAAATTTATTTCTTGTTCCTCACCTTCTTTCAAAATGCAGGTAAATAGATCGGATTTGGAATGACAATTGTCATTACATCATGACCTCTCCTGAAAATCAAGGTGCATTGCTTCATCTTACCCTTTTCTTTCATTGCTTTTGGTATTGAAAAATCTGACTTCTCCAAAATGTCTCTTACCCTCCTCATATTTGTTTCATCCTGTTTTGTCAGGACATTGTTTAATTCCCTAGTGTTCTAAAGACAACACCTGAGTTAGTAAAAAAAAAAAGTCATATGCCTTAGCTTTTTTGATCTTAGCAGACAAAATAGAGCTATGGCTGTCTTAAATTATAGAAAAAAAATCAGTCTGAGAAAATTCTATGTGGTGCCTACTTTTTGTTTGAAAAGTAAAAAAAAAAATCAACTTGCCTCTGTGTTGTGATGAGTAATTATTCCTAGCATTTTTAACCATTTGTGCTGTGTATAAGTATTTTGGGGTGTGTGTAGAATTTTAACTGAATTTTAATTTTGCTGTATTACATACTCAGCCACAGCGAACTTCTAATTACCCAGAGAGCTCTAAAGTCCTGTTATTAGATTTAATCTTAATTATCCAGGTTTATTAAAGAAAGAAAAAAAATGAATTCTAGCTTCTGCTTTTGACAACATTAGTAATAACTCTTACTGAAAGATTACAGAAATCAATGATGTGATTAGGATTATAAATAAGAACTACAAGATATCACATTTAAAAAGCCAGCTGCTTTGCTAACAGGGATGAGGTGTGGGTTTGACTGATGGCCTAGAGATAGAAATGAAGCTTTAAACATTAAGGTCGATATAGAACAATTTAAACAATTAATTGCAAATCCTGATTAAGTTTATATGAGTAAGAGAAAAGGTGTCCAGAATTCTCTCATTTTTCTTCCCCAGTGGGTTTGCATCTTATTCAACAGTGATACAGTCAGCATAATACTAACATTTGTCTGGCAAATATCAATTGTTTTCTTAAAGGGAAGCCCCCTTTTTTAAAAATACAGAGTGAGATTACCCAAATTGTGATTAGGGTTAAAAGTCATAGCATTATTTTCTGAAGAGTTTGACAATGTTATTGGAGACAGACACCATGGGAAGAATATCAACTATAACTTGAGAATTAGAATTAGAATTAGGATAGTAACCAGAACAAATAGAACTTCAATTTAAAAAGTATCTCTCTCAGTTTGACTGCCTGGTTAGTGTAACTCTTTGTATAAGAAACTTGATTTCCATGATGTCTTATTTAAATAGGCTTAACAGTGCTAAACTATAAAGTGCTTTATTTTATTGCAATTTCTTGTTTATTTGATTTTTAGTTAAAGTGACTAATGGTTTTTAAGCCAATGTGTGCCAAGCATTCTTACATGAATTATAGTATTTTTCCCATGTCTATAAGTATTATCATCACAGCATTATAGATAAGGATACTAAGGATGTTCAGAATTTAAGTAAATCATGAGATTAATAGAAATTCAAATCCAGGCCTTTTGATTCTCATGGTGAGGCATGTTACTACATCATGATGTTTATCGAAGCCATCTGAAATGGATTATTTAGGTGATAAAACAAAAAATGACTTAATTTAGAGAAGGAGTTCATCCAGATTTTATACCGACAGGAGTACTGATTTTATCCTTGTCAGAATGGCTGGTACATCATTGAGTTAAGTCATGGAGAAATCCATGTAGTTGGAGAGTTGGTTGTTATTCTTTGTTTTGAGATTTTGTTAGGAAACCCCAACTTGAATGTATTTTTTTTCCAAGTGAATAAATTACAAGCAGCTATCTCTTTCTTGTGCAGCAGTGACTGATGTGAGAATCATAGATTTTAATGACTGAAAATGGAAATTGTTAAAACAGCAGTGTCCAAAAGAAAGGCTCTTCTTCTTCATCCATTCCTGTAAAACACCTCGCTGATCATTGCTTTGTCCACTTAGTTCATCAGAAGTTGTTAAAAGCTAGAAAAAAAAACAAGAAGTGTGCTCATTTTACACCATGCAAATATTAGTGCTTATTCTGCATATATTTCTAACCTAATATATTTCTAATATAGTTGTGTGTATTTTAACTTGAAAAGCATAACTACCAGTTTATTCTAGTTCTTCAGTGTTGCTCAGAAAAGATTGTTTTAATTTGAAAAATTTGAAAATTATACAAATTTATTTGATAATCTGTGCCAGCAGATGGAGGGAAACAACTTAAAAATAATTTTAAATATGAAAAGAAATAAGCAAAAGAAGATTATTGTGGAATCTTATTTACTTACTGTAAGTAAAACATGCACTACTGTTTTTGTAATAAGTACAGACTGATGAAAAATACCGTATTTCTTTTGGAAGTGCACCAAGTAATTCAGAGTATACTTGTATACTCTGTATAGTGTGGGCCTATCGGGTAGGTTCTATATGTTATTAATTCTGAAGGCACCCAACGTGGTAGGCGATGATACAGCAGATCATGAAGAGCACATACTTAAGAATTAAACCAGTTTGGGCTCAGATCTCTTCTCCAAATACTTGAACTTGGCCATATTACAGAACTCCTTTGAAACTCTGTCAAAGATTGTCAAATATTCTAAACATCTATTAAAATACAGTATTTTAAAATTAAAGTAAACATCTAATAAGATTTTAATGTATTGAACTTGGTGAATCATTGTGAGGCTTAAACCAAAATGGTATATGTAGGATTCTTGGTCCATAGTAGACTCTCAGCAAATGGTAACGATTATAGCAAGATATTTTGAATGAGGTCGTCCTTAAATAAGATGTTTATTGAGAATAATTAACACTGATTTTTTTAGTGGGTTTATTTCCTTTATGAAACCCAACTAAAGTATTTCCTTTGAGATGCAGAACCGTTTTACATTGTCCTTATTTTCCAGGAAATTATAATTTTGAAGACTGGATGCAAATATAAATGAGGAAGACTAAATTAACTAAATTTTAATAAGCATCAAAACAAAAATAAATGAGCCTTTTATAATAAGATTTATTTTAACATTTTTATTTGCTTCCCTCCAGATAAGTTTATATTTTGGCAAGTTTTCTTTTATATGATAATACTGGCAAGTGGTTAGATTTTGAAAATCATTTTGGTAAGAACTTGGCTCTTTCATCACAAAATACTGTTTTGCTTATTTCCGTATTTATCAAAACTTTAAGATCAAAGAAACGTTATTTGATAGAGTCACTTAATTTTTTCAAATGTCTTGATGTAGTTCTTAATACCTATTACTCTAGTTATGCTAATGACTACTAAATTTCTCAATATTAAAAACAAATTAGTGAAAATCAGTTACCTAGAATTAAGTTATTAGAGTGACTCGTTCTGAGGTGCAAGCCTCAGTTGCATTTTTTTCTTCATCCTTTTCCTCCTGGCCATTTTTCTGCCTCCTACTGCTATTGTTCTCTTTAGTAATTTCTTATAATTTTGGAATCTAAAGCATGCATTGGTTTTGTTGTAATAAGAGCAAAGTTGTAAAAATGCTGAAAGAATGAAAAATAAATGTAAATCATAGATCTTTTTCTCAAGGACTCATACTCAATTTGATCAATAAAGAATATGCATATATAGGTTTAAATAACTTGATTAAACAGTATTAAAAACATGTTGAAAGATATAATGACTATAAATCCTGAGTGCGTGAGGGTAAAAACTAGGATAAAATCAATTAATTAAGCAAAGATTTCTAGAAAAGGGCAGTTTTTGTTATGATACTAAAGGCAATGGTGATAACAGGTTAGTAAAAAGCAGTATCTAAAGCAGGTTAGAAGACGTGCAGTAAAAGAAGTGAAGGCAGTGATAGCAAAAAAGCTTTTCTATAGAAGTCATAAAAACAGCAAATTTATCTTTTCAGTTACGGGCCAATATCTTGACTTTGGACCCAGTTCCTTAAATCTATGATGCCAGTTGACCTCAGTATTGTTTCATTGTGTTTACTCCTTCCCATCCCCACCCTAAAGAACTTGGTCAAATTTAAGATCAACAGAAATGGGTGAGATCCTCATTATGCTTTTGGTATGGTTTGGGCTAATCACCAATGTTCAGACTTAGAATAATGATAACACCTAATATTTTTGCCTGTTCATTAGCATATATACTTGAGAACCTTGGCTGCTGGTGCCAATTTGATGGTGAAGTGCTGATGGCGGCTTTTCTCAAGGCATTTTTTTTTTTTATTTATCTAGTCAGACTACCTAACCAACTATCTAATTTAACAAGAACGTATTTTCATTCTGCTGGAGAGGATAAGAGAGAAAAGTATTGCTTGAGCCCCGGGAATCTAACAGACATTCAGCTGAATGGTTACATTTTTTACAGATTTGCTGGCTGCCCAACCAGTGCTTAATAAAGATGTGCTGACTGAGTGAATGGACGCTTGACCTTTTAACTTTCCACTATTATTCATCTGAAAAGATATTTCTAAGATATTAGACTCGGTTCTACAAGCTGTGTTTTTAATAATCTGTATTTGAAAAAGGTCTTTTTAAGATGGTCATTGTAAAGTGGAAAATGGAAAATCAATTGTACAAGTGTGTTAAAACTACTTTATCTCTTGCTTGCAACTAATGAAACGCATTCCTTCTCTCTCCAAACTAGCACCACTCAAAAGTGACCTGTCATCTTATGATTTTCTTTATTTTCTAATTTTCAATATAATTCATATGTACTATTTGTATAAATATGAACAGAGTAAGTACAATGGACAGTATTCTGAATTGTTTAATTCCTTTTAGAAGGTCATGATGATAAACTGAGTAGTCTTCTGTGACTAGAATGTTAGATGTTAAGGCTAAATATTGCTGAGATGGGAGGCATTGGATGCCTTAGGTAGAATCAGGAGATATTATAATTTAGAATCATGTTTCAGGATTAAGCTAAAAAGAAAAAGTTGATTGACTTGGTAGATTTAAAGCAATGTCCTGAATTTCAAGCCACTGTTTGTCACCATACTATATTTCTTTTTTCTTGTTCTGCAGTTTCCTTACTCTGTAACTCTCAGACCCATATTTTTTGTGGTTTAAATATTATGGAGTTTGGAAATAATTCTGTAATTAGACTGGTAATTATTTTATGCATACAGGATTAAGAGTAATTTTGTGAGGTTTTTCATAGGCTAATAAAGCCAGGATTAGTTGACCAGAAAGAAAGGGTTTAAGTGAATATGTAAAGTATGTGTAAAGTACACATGTACACAAGTAAAAAAAAGAAAAGGACACAGTAGTTAAAACTATGTTTTTGGTATAAGAAAATATAACAGTGGGACAGGATAGATTACACAAAGTCAGATGATATGTAGAAGTTTGCTTGGTTTATAATAGAGAAAAGTTCCATGTGTGTTGTGAAAGGAAAGGTTGAGTTTTTTATCTTACATAATATACCAAAAATAAGTTCTAGATGGATTTGAGCATCAAAAATATAAAGCAATGCGATAATTGGATCTACAGTAGTATTTGTCAACTTAAAGAGATAAACTTAGGCAAGTTCGAATTATATAGAAATTGAGTTTACTTAGGAATAGCAGAAGAATTGCAATTCCGAAAATGCAAACTGTAGCAAGCAACAAGTGAGTCCACTGAGGTGCTGGGGTGGCTGTATTTATAGGCAAGGGGTGTGAAAAGGTGGGGAGTCCAGCCAGAGTCCAAGCAGTAAATTCATGGGCTTGAGGATGAGGAGAGATTCTTGGCAGATATTATTAGTCAAGAGATAAGTTTCAGTCTTTTGTAAATCAGGCATTTATGGGAAATCAGTCTCAGTCCTTAAGTTTTGTTCCCCTGAGGGTGCATGCCTGACGTTCTCCATTTCATATCCTTCAGGGCTGTTTTAGATAGAAATCCTTTCACATATAATATTTACACCACTCCTGATAGGTTTCTTAAAACAGAGCTTACAGAATGCTGTTCAGGTCTATTCTGGAAGGCAGGGAAAAAACTCCCCAAACAAAAATATCTGGGGACAGCAGAAATGGAATGCTCTTCCCACAATGCAAGTCACCCAAAGGGAAGACAGTAACCCTCTCATGAGAGCTTCAACTAGGCAGCCCCTGTCAACCGAAACCGCTGATGGTGACAATAGGAGATTCTGGAAGGGGAAACCAACTTCTCTTTATTGTAACGTGAGTACCTTTTGACCTGGTGGGGATGAGGGGAATTAAGATTGTTAGCCTTTCAATATATTCCAGAACCGGATAAAAATATCCCCACTTTTGGTGTTGAGATCCCAGGAACTCTACAAATAGGCTTCTTTCAAGTAGAGGTTACTTGAATAGTAATCTGTTTTTCAGATTCCAGGTGGAGAGATTTTTGGAAAACTGAGATCAGTTTCTCATATGCGGAGACAATCTCTTATGATTGGAACATTGAATTACTGGTTGTTTTATGGTTATTTCTTACTGAATTTCATGTTAGAATTTTTCTAAAAAGATTTTGCTTCTTCATTTATGTTTTAGTATATTGCTCCTTATCTGAGTAACTATATTTTTTCTAGAATTGAAATATGGAAGATTATCTCAGAGTTAAAACATACAAAATTTACTTCTGGAAGGCAAATAATGAATAAATTATAAACTAGCCTACACAATTTTTTAATTTCAAAAATCTGTTCATTTTCATCATGATTCCCTTTAATAGCATGTCATAATTAAGGTATGTGGAGATGGGATAATTCGCTTACAATTTAAAAACAAATGTCCCTTTAGGAAAGTGCTCCTTTTCTTTCCCTTTATAATATTTTAATAATTTAAGTAATATTTTTATGTTTAAAATAAGGACATGCATATGAGTATGAGATCTGATTCATAGATGAACGTTGTAACAAGAACTATTTATTGCTATGCTCTTAAATTTTACCTACATATGAAGAGTTTAAGATGTAAAGGAAGAAATGTTGATCTGAAGAGATTTATTTCAACTTAATAATTATGAATGAAACAGGTAAAAGAAAAAATAAAAGACATCTTTTTAATATCCTGTGGTTCTCCTAAATTGCTGACTGTCACACAGTCCCTGCTGAATTTTTATTGTGTTCAGGCACATCTGAGAATGTCCTTATTTTATATGAGAAGAAATGTGTAGTATTTCAGTGAATTATATAGGTGGCAGCATACACAGCTACATCCAGTGTTTTATTACAGGTAGCTATAACATATTTCAGTGGGTTAACAATTTTATATTTAAGTTTATTGTACTTCTAACCCCCATTCTGAACTCCCCCCTCCTTTTTGTTGTTGATAGAAGAACTTAAAAAAAACTTCCTCAGATAAGAGAGTGCTCTGGGGAAGTATTTTAAATCTCGGGTTTATTCAGAAACGTAAGAAGGTATTTTAATGTAATCAAATAAAGATACATTAGGAACAGTATAATAATTGATATAACAGTTGATTTAATATTAAGATCAGAATTTTAAAGCTGAAAGGATTCTTAGAATTACATATCAAACCAGTGACAGGGAATTTTTTATTCTTTTTACATCTTCTGTTTTAAAAGTCACAAGCAAATGTGCTTTGATTGCTAAATTGTAAAGATGCGATACTTTCGTGATTTACTGTCCTGAGGTGTGGTGTCTATCTTTGAGAATGTGAAGCATAAAGTTGCTATTCTTTATGCCTGATATCCATTCGGAAAGTATTATATTCACGAGAATGATAATAAAATTATGTATAATGTGGAGAAGCAGAATCAAACCTTAAACTGATGCTCGATAACCATACTGAGGCATCTCATGGAGAATAAGAACATTAGGCAGGAGAGTGGCCCATTGACACCCTTCCTTCCAGATATTTTTCATTAAGGGCATCCTGAAGGTTCATGAAGTTCTCTCAGAGAAAATGAGGCTGGGGATAGGGTGGGGGGTAGAAATGAGGGCAAACAGGGCAAACTTGAGTGCCCTACCATTTTCCTGATTTTGTATTTTACGTATTGAACTTTGTGAAATAACCCCTTTCCCTTTTAAACTGAAACCCTTTTATCTAATCTAAATTTCTCATATACAGAGAAGAAAATTGAGAATGGAGGAGATTCAGACACACTTGCCCAGGGTTAAATCAATAGTGATCAGGGTAGGGCTGACGTTACCGAATACACCCACTGATAGGGAAGCTGTGCTGACTTTATACGTCTGTTTTCTGCGGTGTGAGTTTCTTTGCTTTGTTTGTCCCCTTCCCCACCATAATGTGTTTATTCATTTTAAGGCACTCAATGACTTTTCAATTCGTGACCCATATGTAGCTTATAATTTTCAAATAGATATGCTTGCTTGCAAATGAGCACAGTAATGCTGCTGATTGTTTTAGGATCACTTGGTTTTCTCCTGCTTATATTTAAGTATTATTAATTCTATCATAAAAAAAGCAGACTTAAAGAGATTCAGAAACTATTTCTTCAGATTTTTTTTTTCCTACTCTTTTTCATGGTCAGTAAGTTCTCAAAACCCGAATGTTTCCAGAATGCTTTCCAATGAATTGTGTTGTCTTTTGGTAAGATGGACTTCTCCAACATTCGGAAATCAGAATGCCCTTAAGTGTCTGGAGTTTTCTGTAGGCATAGACCTATAGAAGCCCGAGAGACATTAGCTAGATGTACTGAGGTAAAAGTTCATTTGAAAATAAAGTGAAGCCATGAAAATCTGTTAAAACAGGAGGTCAACGCAAAGTCTTCTTGGGAGGGACAAATGACATTGGGTGTTTTATCTTCCTATTTTTGAGTAATTTACTCTCCTATATAATTTTTGAATTGAATAGCTTGTTAAGAATAGCCAAGAAATGTTAGCAACCTAAGTGTCCATCAGTAGATGAATGGATTAAGAAGATGTGGTACATATACACAATGGAATGTTACGCAGCCATAAGAAAAAAACAAATCCTACCATTTGCAACAACATGGATGGAGCTGGAGGGTATTATGCTCAGTGAAATAAGCCAGGCCGAAAAAGACAAGTACCAAATGATCTCACTCATATGTGGAGTATAAGAACAAAGAACAAAACAAAACAAAAAAAAACTGAAGGAAGAAAACAGCAGCAGACTCACAGAACCCAAGAATGGACTAATAGTTACCAAAGGGAAAGGGACTGGGGAAGAAAGGCAGGAAGGGAGGGATAAGAGGGTAAAAGGGGCATTACGATTGGCAGACATAGGGTGGGGGGGCACGGGGGGGACTGTACAGCTCAGAGAAGACAAGTAGTGATTCTCATCTTACTACGCTGATGGACAGTGACTGTAATAGGGTTGGTGGGGGGACCTGATGAAGGGGGTAGTTTAATCATCACAATATTGCTCATGTAATTGTAGGCTAATGATACTAAAATAAAAAATTTTGTAAAAAAAAAAAAAAAAAAGAATGAATATCTTTTCACCTGAAAGAAATGTTGTGCTTGGAGCTACCATATTCCCACTGGATATGTCTCTTTACAAACTTAAAAAAAAAATAAATTAGTTGGGATCTCATTTCTTCCCACTCCTCATGCCTAGGTGTGATAAAAAAGAAATAAATATCATCAAGGTGTGTATATTACAATATAAGTTTCACTGACTTCTGCTGCCCATTTGGCTAAGGCCTAGGAAAAGATCGTTTATTTAGGTTGTGCTTGCATGGACCTATATGATGGTCCAGATTTCAGACTCTTTTAATTTTATGAACTCAAGTTTATTAAGTATAAGACCCCCCCAGAAGCTAATTGTGACAATCTTAAAAATAAAACTTATTTTTACTTGCAAAATGAGTTTATTCAGGAATAGCTGAGGAGTTGCAATAAGGGACAAGCAAACTAATGCAAACCTTAGGCAAGTCTGAGGAGACAAAGGAGAGGTCAGCCTTCAGGAGGCTTTAGGAGGAAATCTGAGGAGTGTTCTGGAAAGTTCATTGGAGAAGAACAAAGGAGTTTGAGATCGTGGAGGCTTCTCATTGTCTGCAGGGGGTGGTCAGTGTGTTCTTACTAGAGCAGGGACAAATCTCCCTTCTTTTTCTTAAAAGCAGGGGATAAAATTCCTATGTGAAGAATGTTCTCCCTTGTCAAGATAAGAATGATCGTCCTTCTTCCAGATGGTTATGCAGGTGACGTGTGAGTGATATGCACGTGATAGCTTCGCATTCAGAGCTTCCTGACTTCATTTAAGTAAGGGCTCCTCATTAATTTTTCACATGTAATGATCCATATAATTTTAATTTGAAATGAAAAATGGCAAGAAATTTTGGTTGATTAATTAATTCATTTTTTCATTAAAGATACATATATTGAGCACCCACCATGTGCCGAGATGCTTGGGATACATTAGTGAATAGAATAAACAAAATGTTCTTGCCTCTATTTTGAGGTGTGTGTGTGTGTGTGTGTGTGTGTGCAGACAAAATAAATATATTAAGCAAATAAATCTAGTATGTTAGAAGGTGAAAAATTCTGTGGAGAATAGGAAAAATAGAACAGGTTAAGAGAATCTCTTAATTTAAAATAAGTACTTTTTTCCTCTGAAATTTGTGAGGATCAAGAACTTAGACATGAAGTAGGGTGGGTGATTAGTAAGTGACTGTGGTTGTTTTGCCATGAGAAGAGAAAACAAACACAACTGTAGCTGTTCTTTTTTAAGGTTTCCTTCAGGAGTTGCTTTAGAGTAGATTTCTCATTAGCCACTAAATTGAATATTTTCCCAATAGGCATTTTGCCCCAAACACTAAGTTAGTGGGAGAACCAGTAAAATAACTGTCAAGCAGAGCTGACAAACAGGCTTTTAGAGTGAAGGGTTAAAGGAATGTATGGATGTGGAGGAGGTTTCCATTTTATGACAGTTGATTTTTTGGGGGAGAAACGTAATATTTAAGAATGGGTCATTGATCAGTGAAGGCAGGGCTTTGGTTTAGGACGCTGAGTCCCCAGCAGACCTTAGAGGAATTTCTTGATTACCGTAACAAAACCCTATCTTTCATAAGGAATAGCTAAACAATAATAAAAGTAAAAATAAAAGCAAAAAAATATGTAGTTACTGTCATTTGTACAGGTTTCACATGGAAACTGATGTTGAAAAACTTTGTCAAACTTAACTGCTCTAAGAGTTGGTCGTTATTGGCTTTTGCAAAAATATGATTTGTATTCAAGTTATAAAGATGCTTAAACATGCTAAATGTCAGTGTGATGGGCACTTCTGGGAAGTCCTATCTGCCAATAGTACAGGGCTGCTGTCATCACATACTTTATAAAGTTTCTCTCAACTCATTCAGTTATATAAATAGACAAGTAGTGATCTTAGAACAAATCATATCCTCTATACATTCAAAATCTGTTATTACTGAAGGCTCTTGTTGTAGTGGTGCTCTGGGAAATTTTTTCTTGCTGAAATTTCATGGTTTTATTTTACTAGCTAGCATGCCCATTTCCCCGGCTTATTTATTTACTTACTAACTTCATGTACTTATTTACTCACTTACTAAAAAGAAAAAGACATGAATTGCTATGTGTTTGAGATACTATGCTGTGTGCTCACAAAAACCTTTTCTGTATAAAAACATTTCCATATGAAAGATGGTTAGGTGCTTTGGCTAATCTGAGTACTCAAGTTGAGAATAACCATTTAGTTCTAAGTAACAGGTGTACATACTAGAAAAGGAGAAATGAGTTACAGTAAGGATGTAGCTGGAAGTATCACTACGCTGGGAAGCACAGAAACAGAAACCTGGATGAATTCAGTTAAGTGCTATATTTATGCTAAAGATAATGATGACAAAAAAGGTTAAATGTTGTTGCCTGCACTCTTTTTAACAAGGCAGAGACATTGTTAATACAGTTCAGAATAATTTCAACTGGCCTTAATTTATACAAAGTTAATAATAAATTATATTAATAATACTAATCTTTTACATTTATATAGTGAAGAAGTTTGTAAAGTCCTTGATTAGTTGTCTTTCAGTTTTTTTGTAAAGAAAATTATTTTGCTTTTAGACTTCTATGGACAAACTATGCCACTAAGATTGTCAATCTATTTTTTAATTGTCCTCTATGTATTTAACTTACTGATTTACAATGCCTGATTTGCTGCAAACCTGTTTTGCCTGTAAAGAACTTCCTATATTTTATGGATTTACAGTTAAGGAATATATTTATAACCTTCTAAATATTTAAAGAATCATCTTAAATCATTCATCTATCTACAGTGAGCTCACTATAGCATATACAGAATTATCTTCTATATACTTACCTGTGGATATCTTATTTCTAACTTAATTTCATCACATAAAGTTGGAACTGTGTGTCTTAGTTTCCGTAGAATGACTGTTAAATTTCATGTAATATCTTTCTAGGAGAAATGAGAGTAATTAAGAAGCACAAAGGTATCTACTTAATTAGCCTACTTGTATCCTCATATGAATCTTTAGTTGTGAAAAGTCTGAGGGAGTTTGCCTTTAGTTAATTGAATCAGGATTTTTCACCTTTATACATTTCTTCCCATTCATTTGATTTAGTTTTGTTCACTCTGGAATGACTCACTAAAAATTACCAGACTATACACTTTTGTCTAAGTAATATTGTGTTGAAGCCTGTAAATCTAGTCAAATCTAGTGTCAATATCAATTCTATTTTGTTACTGGGAAGACACTGAATATATTTTTCTGATAAAAAGTACTCAAATATGAAAATATATTTCATTGATCTTTAAGAGTAAGGGATTTAATATGTTGACATCTATTGAACAGTTCAAAATGCAGTTTGAGAGTGGCTTAATCTTCCTTTCCTGTGGATATTGCTAAACCACAGCTATGGAGAGCTTGGCTTACATATAGATCCTTCTTCCATCCCCAGATAATTGTAGTATTTACTAAGATGAACTTTATCTGTTTCAGCTTAATATTTCTTTGAAAGGGCAGTCCTAATTTAGAAGCAAGTGAATAAAAGGCATCACATTTTTAATTACTTTTTTAAAAGAACCTGATTCTTTCCTCTTTGAATGCTCTAAATTAGATTAAACTTTTAGGGGAGAAACAAAACAGAGGGGAGTTGCCAGTGGAGAAGTATTTTGAAGCCAAATGTAAGTTATCAATCCTTGTTATGGAACAAAGGAAACTAAGAAAAACAGCAGCTGCCATTTCAGCTCAATAACTCCAGTACCTCGTAGTGAAATCATTTTGAGACTGCTGAGTAGAAATAGTTTAAAGGTCTATTGTAAAAGAAACAATCATTTTATTCATTAATTGGCCCTGCAGAGACTGCTTTGATTTTGCAAAACTGAATAACCTTTTATTTCCTGGCTATAGTTAAATCCTTAAGTTCATTTGATTTCCTGAGCCCTATTCGATTTCACCATAAGGTTTCACCCCTACAAATGCTTTATACCAGGCCAATGCCTGTTTTCATTTCCCTCCCACTTGAGTAAAAAAGCAGAGTAACTTTTCTTAAAATTAACACAAGATGGAATATAAATTGCATAAGTGAAGCCTTCTGGCAATACACAAGCAATAGAATGGGGAGCATTTTGTTTATGGGTTTCCTACCTCAGTCTCAGATGGATAATGAAGACTGTTTTTCGTTTTTCTTAATAGTAACTCTTTTATGTTGCAAAATATTGAGTTTATGGAGATTATGTTCAGTTGTGCTATTTTTCAGCTGAGGTTGATTCAAAGGCAGAACTTATGCCAGCATTTGGTATTTTGCTGTCTAGTGTCTACCGTATATTAATTCACCCTTGATTAATTTAGAATTTCTAAAAATGTGACTGTATTGAACTTTTTTTTAACACAGTGGAAATGAGTATGCTAAATAAATAAATAGCATAAAAATTAGCAAAAGTATACATACATACTTAGAAATGACATACTTTCAAAATTTTAAAAATAGTTGAAAATGGTCAAAGCATTTTCAATCACTTTGAAAAAGAGTTTCAATTCACTTCTTAATTATAGCATTCATCTTTCTAAGACATATTGGCTTGTTTAGATCTTAACATATTTCAAATTATTATAGTTCCTTAGAAATAATTATTTTTAATTTTATGTTTTCAATGTAATAAATGAGGAAACATTTTAACCAAATAGTTTAATGTGCAAAAAACACATCTGCTGCCTCCATCCCCATCCAAATTAACCAATCACCAGGAACAAGTGTTTGAACTTCGTAAGCTTTTTCTTTTGGTATTTATATCCCCTATCTAAATAGCTTATTGATATGCCTATATTTCTTTCTCCATTTTTGACTGTATGTATCTATTAATGTCCCAGATTAGAAGTTCTTCTAAAAATCTTCTCCTACATATAAAAACACACTTCTTTTATTTTTATTAAGGTATTATTGCCACAGATTCACTTTTTGCCTTCTCTGTGCTACGCTGTTTTCCCTGTGACCCCACACACCATGTGGACTACACATAATACCCCTCAATCCCCTTCTCCCATCCTCCCCATCCACCCTCCCCTACCCCTCCCCTTTGGTAACCACTAGTCCCTTCTTGGAGTCTCTGAGTCTGCTGCTATTTTGTTCCTTCTGTTTTGCTTTGTTGTTATACTCCACAAATGAGGGAATCATTTGGTACTTGTCTTTCTCCACCTGGCTTATTTCACTGAGCATAATATCCTCCAGCTCCATCCGTGTTGTTGCAAATGGTAGGATTTGAAAAACACACTTCTTTTACCTCTCATTACCATGCAGTTAATTAATATGATCCTAAATGTTTAAAGAATCATCTTAAATCATTCTTCTGTTTACACAGAAGAATATTATCTACCTAGAGTCTTATGACAGTAAAAATACTATTTGTTGTTTACATTATTTTGAGTCTGTATATTAATATATGAGCTAAATACCATGTACTATGAGTGTAATTACTTTCCCGTGCAATCTTTTTTATCTGGAGTTAATAACTTCTTTTATTATCTCTTTAATTTGTATATACCATCACTGCAAATTCTCCAAAAACACTATAAAATTCTCAGTACAAACACATCAGGTAGTTTTCCAGGTCCTTTTCTTTTGATTCACTGCAAACTTCTTATTCCACAGATGTTGACCTTTAGGTCAGCTATACAGCTATCAATTCAGGACTTTTTGTTCACATCATCCCCAGTTCCCTTTGCATTTCTCCTGTGTTCAGTTATTTTTTTTTTTTTTACAATTTATTTTATTTTAGTATCATTAACCTACAATTACATGAGCAATATTGTGATGATTAAACTACCCCCTTCATCAGGTCCCCCCCACCAACCCCATTACAGTCACTGTCCATCAGTGTAGTGAGATGAGAATCACTACTTGTCTTCTCTGAGCTGTACAGTCCCCTCATGCCCCCCCGCCCTATGTCTGCCAATTGTAATGCCCCTTTTACCCTCTTATCCCTCCCTTCCCACCCATCTCCCCAGTCCCTTTCCCTTTGGTAACTGTTAGTCCATTCGTGGGTTCTGTGAGTCTGCTGCTGTTTTCTTCCTTCAGTTTTTTTTTTCTTTGTTCTTATACTCCACATATGAGTGAGATCATTTGGTACTTGTCTTTTTCGGCCTGGCTTATTTCACTGAGCATAATACCCTCCAGCTCCATCCATGTTGTTGCAAATGGTAGGATTTGTTTTTTTCTTATGGCTGCATAATATTCCATTGTGTATATGTACCACATCTTCTTAATCCATTCATCTACTGATGGGCACTTAGGTTGCTTCCATTCCTGTGTTCAGTTTTATGTTTATCTCCTTTCTAGGTTATTCCTTAATTTTATGTGGACATGCCTGACAGAAACTTATGAGAAAGGGGTCTTGGTAGTTACATTTTTGAGATCCTACATTTTTGAAAAATGTTACTGAGTATCATATTTGACTGAAGGTTTTAGTTTAGAAATTTTTATTCTTCCAAATATTGACAGTATTATTCCATATCTTCTAGTTTTCAGGGTTGTTCTTGAAAACTTTATGACATTCTGGTTCTCAAACTAGATCTGCATAATGTTACCTGTTGTATTTGTTTTCTCTCCAGAAGATTTTAGGATTTTGTCTATATTCTAGGTATTCTTAAATTTGAAAATGATACAAGCTGTGTGCTGTTCCATATGAAACAAAACCCACATTTCATTGGTGTGAGTACTCATTGGACTGTTTTACATTCTGAGAAAAATATATCTGTTTTTGGAAATACTCTGATATTATTTTTTAAATAATTTCCTTTCTTCTGTTTTTGCATTCTATTTTTTTCTTGAAACTTAAATCAGTGCCTTAATATTATTAACTTTCCTGTTCTTCATCTCTTTGTGATTTCTTTTACTAAATTTTTCTTCAGTTTCATATTTCAACCATTCTATTGAATATTTTTGACTGTTATCATATATTTAATTTTTAAGTTATTTTACCCTGAATTTACCTTCATAAAGCACTATGAAAAAATTAATAGTATTTGCTTTTCAATTATTATTTCTCCTATACTTCTTCTCTTTCTTCTCATCTTATTTTCTGTTTATTGATTTTATTATTTTTCATTTAGAAGATTGTTTTATGTGTGGTGTCCATTGACAATCTATTCAGTTTTAAATGTGGAACTAAAATGTTGATTTAATGTTGAATAAAGGAGTTGATTGTATGTCAGTGTGCAAGGATAGTCTTGAGAACATTACCTCACAGTAGGGAGAGTCATTTAAATCTAATCTGGGATTTTTAAATATCAATATCTTGAGATCATTTATCCTGTACTAATTTTTATAGAGCAGAATCTTCTAATCTCTCACAGATAAACTTATAAAATGGATTGAGAAATTCTGTTTTTGACTCTGCAGACTTCCATGTTAAACCTTCTGTTTTCATCAGGGCCCCTTACCTCCACCTCTGTCACCTATGTCTGGTGACCCAGAGTTAAAAGTCTCTTTTGCTTCACATCTCCTTAAAGTTAATGTTTATTAGGGGGGGAAGAGATTCTTTTAGAACTCGTTGGAAAGTTAAAAAGATCTGAAAAGTCATGTATTCCATCTTTTATTTCCATATTTTCATTTCTATATGCTTTAGCCCTGCTGGTGCCTCCAGTTCCTGAGTTAATTCAGTGCTCTAAGGAGGGGTGTGTGGTTTTCTTCTTGTCGCCTTTACCCTTAAGGGCCTTTTGGTGTTGGTTTTCTTCCCTGTGCTGTCAGTTATTATGTGTCCATCTACTTTTCACCAAAAAAATTCCTGACATCTCTCATCTGCTATGGTATCTTCTCCTTTTGTGTATTTGTAACTTTTTCTTTTTTTATTCATTCACTTGTCATTTTAATGAAGTTTTGAGAGGCAACAGAGGAAGACGATGTTCAACCAGAAGTAATACTTCCATTTGTAAAATTATCTTATAATTCAAAATTTGTTATTTTATTTTAGTGAGTTCACATGAATGAATGTTTGCATTAGTTGAGATGGCAAAATGTTCTTGTGAGAAAATTATTACTTGCTAAGGAATTCAAATCTGATCTTCATTGGGATAAAGATAATTTAAAATTCAAATATTTATATATTGATTTAATTCCTTAGTCAATAAATATAACCTGTCATACTAGAGTGTTTAAATGTTTTTCTGTACTACTCAGTTCCAGAAGTTTCAAGCACACAAATGAGGCATCCTATCAGTAGTTTGCAAACGGTGTTTAGCTTGTGCTAGAATGATTGTCACCATTATTGTCCATGAGTTTTAAACATTACTAATGTCTATAAAAATATTGATGTTGGCCAGTATCATCAAATGTCCTACAAAAATATATAAGCATATTGATATATAACATTAAATTTTATAAAAAATTGAAGTAGAGATAAAAAGAACATACTATTGAAATGCGGTAAACTCAAGGAGGAAATGAGTTTCAGAGTCATTTAGTGGTAATATTGTAGACTGTTTTATATTACAAGTGAGAGATAAAGCATCTAGGATAATGTAGGTTTTGAGTAAGTAGGCAGATATTGGCATGGTTAATTGAGGTATGAAATATACGAAATAAGTTTGGGGAGACAGGTGTTGAATTTGGATTCAGATACATAAACCTTGAAGTTCTTTTGAAATATTAAATAACAACTTGTAATACAGGAATGGCGTTCATCAGAGTCCTCTGGTTCAAATATATAGAATTGCACAGAACAGAAATGCTACTGTATCACAGACACTTTATATAGAATCTGTTTTGCTCTTGGGGAGGAAGCATGGCGAGGCAGCTCAGGCTGAAGCGCGCACTCCACAGTCATCCGGGCTTCTTTCGGGTCTTCCCTCTGCCACCCCAGGGGCGGCACTTTTCTGACAGGGTCCAGAATTTCTGTGGAAATGCTCCATAACAATGGTGTTTCCAGTATCAAAATGGAGGGCAAGGGAAGGAAGGCATAGTCCTTCCCTTTTAAATAGACTTAAACAGCCTCCAACCCATTCTGTTAACATCTCTTTGGCTAGAATTTAGTCATATCTCACCAAGCTGCAAGCAGTCCTGGGAATGTGGTCCTTTATTTTGTGTAGTTACATGACAAGCCAAAAAATGGCTTTCTGAGTTTAAATAAAAACGAAGGAATGGAGGACAGAGTATGCATCTCACAGTCCTAAATAAAGTCACTGGCATATAGATTGCATTGAAATGTGGATATAGATGAGACACAGCATGTATATTAAAAACCCTATATTTAAGTCAGATTTTTGTGGATAGAGCAGTGCATGGCAGATGTGAAATTAAAGAGAAATAGAGACACATCCTTTGAGAGACTTGGATGAAAGATGAAAGAGACAGGACAGTATTCCAAAAGTTAGGGTTCATGGAAGTGTAAAGTGAAATTAAAAAGAGGTGAGCCAAAAATGGAGGATGTGATAAAACTGATGACCAATTAATATTTAGTAACTGATGCTATCTATTGATGCTGTACTGAATGCTTTTACATGCACTAACCCTTTGCTATAGGTATTCTTATCATCTTCATTTTATAAGTAAATAAACTGTGACCTGAAAGACTAAATAACTTAAATTGAGAGGCAGGTGTTAAATACCAGAGCTGAGAATTTTACCCTAAGCCCCTATATTCACTCATGATCATAATATTCCTTACTGATTCATCTTAATTAGAATGGATTTCCAAACTAACCGCCATTTCACTTAATACATTTTCTTATTACTCTTTTTCTTTTTTAGAAAATTAAGGAGCTCAATGAAGGTGAATAGATGGTTTTAATTAGACTGGGCAATGTGTGAGTAAGCTTTCTGTGGAGAAAAAACTTTTTAATGATGACAAATCTCAAAACAATTTTACCAGGAAAGTAGATAAGATGTCAAAGGTACATATTCTAATTATGTTTCTAAAGCAGAACCTGGCCATCACATTTTAAGTAAAATTAATACTACTAGTCTTCACTTAACTATAAAATGTTAATTCAACTTAATTTATAGTATCACTAAAATTATTTAATGTATTCATCTGCTCATGTGATGGTCTTACCCAAAGAATAATCCATTTTATTTAAGGCTCATTGTGAGAAAAAGATATAAATGTGTGTAATTTTCTGGGCCCTTAATATCTTTCCATGTATTGAGGTCTTTTAATGCTTTTATTTACCCTTAACTGTGACATTTTCAGGTTGATAATACTATTCTCATTCTACGCATGAGAAAACTGATGTTAAAAAGTATGTATTGTCCAAGAATTATAAATGGTTGAGTAAGAATTGTAACCAAGGCCAAATTCTATACCCAAAATGTCAAGGACCCAGTATATAATATGGTCTATAGAATGTGCGTGTTAGTTTCTTAGTGCTGCTGTAACAAATTAACTCAAACTTGGTTTAAATAGAAATTTGTTTTTCTTACAGTTGTGGAGGACAGAAGCCCCAAATCAGGGTTTTGGTCCCCCCTAAAGGCTCTAAAGAAACCTCCTTCCACACTTCTTCCATGGATGGTGGCTCATGGATTTCCTTGGAATATCCCAACATAACTCTAATTGCCACCTCCAACTTCTCATGGCCTTCTCTGTGTCTCTGTGTCTCCTCTCCTTTTCTGTCTTTTACAAAGAAACTTGTCATTGGATTTAAGGCCCACTTTAATCCAGGATTATCTCTAGAGATCCTCATCTTAATTACATTTGCAAAAACCTTTATTCCAAATAAGATCACATTCTGAGATCCTGGGTGGACTTTTCTTCTGTGAGGCTAATACTCAACCCACCACAGTGGACATGGCCAACTTTTGAAAAACACTTTAAAACTGAAATTTTTCAAAAGTACAGGAAAACACCTAATACATAATATACAATAAAATGAATAATTATAAAAAGTGATCACCTGGGTAGTCACCAATCATTTCAAGACAGAACATTCCTAGCACTCTGAAAGGCACTATGCCCTTAAAAAGTCATCTCCCTATGCCTGTTCACTAGAAATATCCTCATTTTATGGGAATCACTTCCTTGCCTTCCTTAAAAATTTTGCTACTTATGTAGCAAAATAACACCAGTTTTACCCATTTTTTAATTTTATATAAATAAAACATTATTACATGTATCACTGAGGGCAGCTGTAGTTAATTTGTTTTCATTACAGCTTAGTTATATACTTTGTTGCATGTGTTTGTTGTATTCTATTTTTTGGCCCAGAAACTGTTGTTATGAACATTTTTATATATTTATCCCAGAATAACTCTGCACAGTTTTAGGTGAGATGTATGCTTACTAGATAATGACAGTTTTTCAAAGCAATTGTAGCAATATACCTCTCATTAGCAGTATATGTGAGTTCCCATCGCTCTCACAATAGCACTCTGTGTTGGCTGAAATTTTACTTATCTGGTAATTTCATAGGTATGCAGCCAAATTCCATTGTAGTTTTCACTTAAATATTTCTAAATACCAATGAAATTGAACATAATTTTATAAATTTATTGGATTTATACATTTGTAAACTGTCAGTTCAACTCTTTTTCCCATTTTTCAATTGGATTGTCTTTTTGCCCTTTTTCTTATGTTACAGTTCTGGATAGGAGTCCAGTTTTTATTACATGTACTGTAAATATATTCTATCATGAAGTGGTTATCTTTGCTCTCTTTTTATCATGTGTTTTGATGAGTATATAAGTTATTTTTGTTAATAAAATGTATTCAGTTTTATTCATCTTTTTGTCATTAGTGCTTTTATGTAATTTTCCTCTGCTTTCCTATCAATGCTTCTGTTTTAATTCTTCCTTTTCTTTGTTTCCTTAACCAGCCAAAACTTCTGACACATACTTTCTTAGAGATAATAGTATATTTTGTTTATAATCAAGTGTTCCTTATTGAGAACAATTCTGTCATTTTCAAGTGTGTTGTATATTTCTTGTATATTGATTTATTGTATATAGATTAACCTGGAAGTCACTCTTAATCTGTTCATTTTCATCTTCTTGGGAGATTTATGGTGGGCCTTAGGTATCCAATAAGTATGGATGAAAGAGAGTTGGCTGTGAAATTGTTTTTACTTTTGATAGTGCTTTGAATAAAGACTCTCCCCAATGAATATCGGTGTTGGTCATACTTCATGTTAGTTGGCTATCTGACTACATGGAAAATGTACTCTTTACCAAATATTTTGCATATTCTATTTCAGTTATCTCATGAAAGGGATAAGATGTATGTATAGTGTGTGTGTGTGTGTGTGTGTGTGTGTGTGTGTGTGTGTGTGTGTG
>JAQQAC010006877.1:20374952-20432703 GCA_029783875.1 Phataginus tricuspis
GTGTGTGTGTGTGTGTGTGTGTGTGTGTGTGTGTGTGTGTGTGTGTGTGAAGACTGAGATTTGGGGACATTAAATAATATACATAGGGGTAAACTAGGAAGTTAAAAGAGTTGAAATATGTACTCAAGTCTAGTTTCTTTTTCAGATTCATTTGATGTCCCTCCTTAAATACAGTTTCAAACTTTAAAGTTACAAATTTAATTACTTCAAATGATATCAAGTGAAAGAGCCTGCTCTAATTCAAACTACTTCCAAATTCTCCTTATGAGCATTCTTACCTTATCCATATTCAAATAAAATTATTTACAATTGTAAACCTTTCAAAATTTGTTCCTGCTGTTTTACAGGCTAGTTGAATCTAATATATTTTCTTTCTCTTTGAGGAATTTTGTGGTGACACATAAGGAGTCTTTGGAGGACAACTTGCTTATTAGGCAAGTGGATTTTCTTCCTCGTTTTCTTTTTAGCATGCACTTTAGTGAAATAAGGCAATTATTTATTATCTATATGGGCAAAACAGAAAAAAGTTCCTATTAAGGCAGTTCATTTGCCATTTGTCTTCAGTAAGTATGACTATGGTTGCCTTTTTGAAAGTTTATTCCTAAGAAGATATTTATTTCCAGTGAAGTTAATATAATTATAGAAACATAAGTTTTATTGCTTTGAAACCTTGAAAATCAGATGTATATGTTTGCAGTGGGTTAAGTTCCAACCTTATATCTCGGGAATTATTCTCGAAAAACAGCCCCAGTGATTCCAATGTTCCTGCTACATCAAAACCAGTGTTGAAGGCTATTATCTGAGGACATGCGAGGGGCAAAGGAAGTAGGGGGGAAAAGTGAGAATATGGATCTCTTGACCCTGTTTACGTAAAGAGATAAAGTATGGTAATGAACGGATAAATTTTGAGGAAAAATTTTAAAATGCAATATCTACATTAATACAGTACAGTCAGATAAATATGCTCTCAGTTGTGAGATTTTTGTAATCCACATTTGCCTTCTAGCATGAGGCTGTGAACAATTTATAGCTTAATTAATTCTTAGAAATGATGATGTCATCCATTTAATATTGAATTAGTTATTCAAAATAAGACTGAACCTCTAGAATTAACCACTAGTGGTAAGCTATCTTCTGAACGTGCTCCTTTCTATGGTTGCTTGTTATTATTTCTTATTTTGAAAAATTTCAGTAGTTCCAAGACTTGAAATCCTAGTAAACATATACTTCCTTAAAATAATTTCCTTTGCTTTATAATTATAACCACATCTCTTCCAGAAGAACAATAAAAAAGGTGACTGTTATGTGCCAGTCTCTCTCAGATGAATGATATTCTATCATGCCGCTGTCGTTCAAATATATTCCTATCAGTTGATATAGATTGAAATGTGAGTAACTCTCATTCTACTAGGTATTGGGAATTTTCTTTAAAATCTCGCTTTTCAATTTATTTTCAGTCTCTTTGGCTCCATCTCCTGCTGTTGTAATCATTAGAAGTCCATAGAGAGTGAAATTTCTCAAAATATGGACAGTTTTATTTGGAACATAAGCCCCACAGGCATTTCTTTTAATTTTTACTTAGCTTGAGATATATAGATGCACCTTTGACTTTAATATACTTATTACTGAACCTGAACACAGAGTATGTTTCCTTCTGCTTTGAGATACAGATGGCAAAAATCCTTAGTCTGACAAGGAATTGTATTTGCTTTTAAATTCTGACTGCCCCATTATATGACCTTCTTATATTAAGATTTTAATAGTGCAAATAAGGGTCAAGACCTCTTTGTTATGAAATATTAAATCACTCTTTGGCTTTTTCACATCTGACAGTTATTTTCTACTTCATCTTTAAAACCGGAAGCTTGTGAGCTTTCATCCAGTGGAGTAGTTTGATTTTATTCATGTTCAGACCCATTGAAAACTGCCAACCATATAAAAATAGTTGCCAATATGGGAGAAGTCTTCCTTGTGTTGTGATAGAAAGAGTTTCACTGTTTAGATGTGAACTTAAAATAAAAATATACTCCTCCATTTAAGAAAAGTGTGTGCCTGCTTGTCCCAGGTGGCTTTATATAGGAATGAGGAACAAAGTGGATTTATTTGGTAATATTGTAAATCTTAAATTATATCTCAAACTACTTATGTGTGTGCTTACAAACATATCCATACACATATGTATATACATATGTATTTGTGTGTGTGTGTACATACAAATATACAAAAATGTATATCCAGTGTTAGAAGCAGTCTCAATTTAATGCAACTTTAAATTGGATACAAGCTTTCTTTGGACTTGTGTTTTGACCAACTAGAAAATCAAACAAAGAAAATATATTTCTTTCTTAAATGTATGTGTTTATGTTTTGGACTACAATTGGGTTTTAGACATCTGGATTTAAAATATATTCAAGGTGAATTGAATTTTTATCACTGTCTGTCTCTTGACATTGGTATGCTTTTCTCTACTACCTGGGCTCCTTTGTTAGTGTTCTTGTTGTCCATGTAATCATCTATAGCAGCAAAATGGAGTCATAGTAAAAACATCAAAATCCTGTTGATTTTGTCACTTTGATGTCTCTTAATCATTTCTTCTTCCATTAATGCTTTCACTGCCCTAATTCATGTCCTCAGTACCTAAGATCAAGATTTTGCATGTTTCTATGTAGCCATTTTGCTTTCCAGTCTTTCCACTCCAATTCATTCTAAACATTGCTTTCAGTATCATTTTTCAAAAATATAGTTCTGATCCCATTATTTTTCATGCTATAAAACCTTCCATGGCTTCTTGATTTTTAGAATAAGTGTCGAATTTCTTAGTAACTGCACAACTCCGTGTAGTAGCCACTTGCCATATGCAGCTCTTTACATTGAAATGTAAGCCTAATTAAAACTAAATAAAAGAGATTGAGTTCATCAATCATAGTCTAATTTCAGGTACTCAAAGCCACATTTGCTTAGTGACTAGTGAATTAGACAAAACCAATTTTGAATATTTCCATCATCACAGAAACTTCTGTTGGGCAATTTTGCCTTAGAATGTTATATCAGTCCTTCCATAGCCAAATTCCAGCTTGTTTTTCCAGCCCATTTTCTTCTATGCAGTATCAACCAACTTCTTTATTTCAGTGGTATGAATCTAATTGTTGAAAGTGTCAATCATTCAATCAACAAGCTTCCACTGAGCATCTTCAGTATACTAGGCACTATTGTGGAAGCACTACAGTGGATTAGAAGAAGACAAAACTGCTCTCATGGAATTTATATTACTAGGGAGAGTATAAACATCCAAAATATTAAAAATATATAAAATATTTGGTATCAAGGGGTATGAGGAAGAAAAGCTAAAAAATGGTAATGTGCAGAGAACAATAAGTGAATGTTTAAGGGGCCTTTTGAGGAGGGCCTTTCTGAGGAAGGAGGTACTTCAAAAGAGCCCTGAATGAAGTGCGGTAATGAACCATATAGCTCTCTGTGGGAGTATAAGCCTTTCGTTCTTCTGTATTCAAGCTTTTTCCCCTCTTATATTTGCGGGAATATCATATATAAAGGTTACAGCATCATTCAATGGTAGCCTTTTATCTTGCTCTAAATATACTTTTGGTTCCAATCCAGAATGTAATCAGAATCTAGACTATTAGAACTAGAGACAACTGCAGAAATCATCTTATGTACTTCCTGATTTTAAGGAGAAGGTAGTTAAAATTTAGGTAGGCTGATTGATTTAAGTAACAAAATGGAATGATTATAAAATGGCAACTAGAACCCTGGTCTGGCTCCTACTGTTCTGTTTAGGACTCAGTTTTATGAGTAATGAGATACAAATGAGGAAGGCTTCTTAACATTTTCAAGAATTAAAAAATATATATTTAGTTTATTTTGGCTTTTTCAGAATTTTTTGATAATTATTTCAGATAAGTCATTTGTTTTTCTCATCATTGCAGAGTGTATCTGATCATTTCAGAAACATTTTCGCAATGATATCTACATGTACATATCTTTTAAGTTTTAGCTTCTCAACAATGTAAATCATTTTTTAGCATTGTAAACATGATACATATACATACATATATGTGTATGTGCTGGATGGGTATATATGTATATCTCTTTGTCATCAATTGTATATGCCGCTTTTGTGTTCAGTGTATTCACATAACCCCAAAATTTCCTTGTGTGTAGTCCCAAATAGCATAAATTCATGGATTTTAATTGAACTATTGCTTTATTATCCCAATGAAATCCTGAGGAATTGCTCTAAGTATTCACACAGAGGATGGTCTAATAATATACTTTCTAGAGCATCTTTAAGGGATTAGAAGTCTTAAATTCATCTTTGCCAAGTAAGGGCTAAGACTGCTCTCCTTTACGGAATACATGTTCATGACACATTCTTCAAAGTTAATAGCTTAGTCATATAATTTTATTATATTTTCTATATTCTCAATGCATAGTAAGTTCATAAAGTGAATGTTTGTTTAATAATTTTGAAAATGAGAATCACTACTTGTCTTCTCTGAGCTGTACAGTCCCCCCCATGCCCTCCCACCCTATGCCTGCCAATCGTAATGCCCCTTTTACCCTCTTATCCCTCCCTTCCCACTCATCTCCCCAGTCCCTTTCCCTTTGGTAACTGTTAGTCCATTCTTGGGTTCTGTGAGTCTGCTGCTGTTTTGTTCCTTCATTTTTTTTTTCTTTGTTCTTATACTCCACATATGAGTGAGATCATTTGGTACTTTGAGCACCAAAACAATGGCTACCTAGAATGTATATCAAATTACATGTTTTGGTGAATTAACATCACCAAGATGGCAACAGTTTTTCATGACTTTGGTTACCCCAGAAAAGAAGAACGACTAACAACTATTCAAGAACAAGATGCCACCAAGAGAATCCTAGAACATAGGAGTGAGACTGAACCAACCCCCTACACTTCAGAGACCAAGACAGATTTCATTAGAAGGCAAGAGGAATGGCTACACATCGACCACATTGCCCCTTCCCCAGTCTAGCACAGCACAGTGCAGAGAGGTTTCCCCTGAACCTCTGGTTCCTCTGGAAGGAAAAGAGAACCTAGTGGGGACAGCCAGTACCTCCCACCATTGGGGCCACTTTGTGGGAGTCTTTGCACTGATCTTGCAGCATGAGGACTGCAGAGCAATCTGTGAGGTACAACCACTGGGATTCTGACTGTGACGGAGAATTGGAGAGGGGCTTGTAACAATCAACACATGGATCTTGGCATATCAAGTTCTTGCCTGTAGTGACCAAGTAGTAATCTTAACCAGTGACTTTGCTTATCTTCAGAACCAAGTCAGGGGTTCCCTCTACCAGGGAACCTGGCAGGGTGCAGATCTGTCTGGTTCTGATTCTCAGATGAGGATTTTACTGGCCCTAGAGCCTGGTTTGTCCATACTCAGGGTAATAAGTCACAGCCCGACTCCTGGAGAAGAATGTCTTCTGGCCCCATCTATTCAGAAGGACTGGAGAAAACCCCTGGAAGCTCTGCAGCCCATGGGCACTTGAGCTGAGAGGCAGGAAGGCAGAGCTGATTACTCCCAGAACGAAGCCTGTACCTGGCATGAGGGCTTGCAGTGCTGTGCAGGGGAAATAATTCATAGACAAGCCTGAGGGTAGCTCCTAATCCCTCCTGAACAAGAACCTATTGGGAAATTGAGAGTAGCCTGGAGTCTCACCTCCCCCTCCACCACAGATAAGGGTGGTGAGACATAGCCCTACACACTGTGGATAGTATCTTCCTGCCCCATATGATCAGAAGGGCTAGAAAAACACCCAAAAGCTGTATAGGCCAGCAATGCTTGAGAGATGGGCAGAGAGAGCAGATAGCTTTTAGAGCAAAGCCAATGGCCTTGTTTGGCAAGCAAATTTGGAGTGTGGGTTGGCTTCAGTTAAAGCAACAGAGAGCTTTCCTGGTTTTAGAGCTACTTTTTCTGCTGTGTCCAGAAAGGGAATCTGATTCATAGCCCAGCTTATCATTGAATATAGCCTTTAGCCTGACCAACCAGGGAACCTGTCCAGGAAATATGGGAAGCTGCATAGCTCACACAATATCACTACCTACAGGGGCCCATAAACAGAGATCACAGTCTGTGGCTTCCTCTGTCTGCAGAGCAAAGCTGGTGGCCTCACCTGACAAGGAAATAAGTGCACACTCAAGTCTGATTGGCCCCAAACAATATGCTATATGGTCCCTGGGCCCTGGCTTGCTCCTCTGGATGGGGAAAGGTAATTCATTACCCTATTTACTACTGAATATAATATTCAGTCCTGACCATCTAAGCCTGACCAGAGAATTCAGGCAACCATAAAGCCCATCCTACAGACTCACTTGAGTAGGTGACCAGGCTGGAAGTCCTATTCAACTGTTCTCAGCCAATGGCCCCCAGACCCCCTTCCTCAGAACTAGAACAATGACCTTACTAAAAAATAGGTCATAATAGCAGGCCACACTTGTGCAAAGACATTACTAGCAGACTCACGCAAAACCCCAAATGGAGCTGACTGATAAAGAACTGTCTTAGTGAATGCAAACCCATAAATCTGGAAGAGGAGATCTATTACTCAGGTATGCAGATACCAATGTAAGGAATCAAGGATCACAAAAAAATCAGATACATATGACATCACCTAAAGAAATTAATAAAGATCCAATAAACTATCCAAAGAAACTTATGGATTGTCAAAGAATTTAGAATAATCTTCTTAAAAATGTTTAGTGAACTACAAGAAATACGGACAACTAAATGAAATTCAGAAGACAGTACATGAACACAAGAAATTTGACAAGGAAATTACATACATCAAAAAATTAAAAAATAAATCTGAGAGTTGCAAAATGTAACTGTACTGAAAAATTCAATAGAGAGTTTCAAAAGTAGACTTGACTATGTAGAAAAAGAATCATTGGCCTGGAGGAAAAGGCACTGGAAATCATACAGTCTGAGAAGCAAAAAGAAAAAAGAGTGAAAGAGTGAAAGGGAGTGAAGAAATCCTACAGGAATTATAGTACACAGTGAAAAACAATTCACATTATGGGAAATCCAGAATAGAATGAGAAAGGGACAGAAAGTATATTTAAACCAATGATGACTGAAAACTTCCTGTACCTGGGTAGAGAAATGGAAATCTAGATCCATCAGGCCCAAAAGAACATCTAGATCCATCAGGCCCAAATGGTTTGAACCCAAATAGGGTTTCACCATGATACATTATAATTAAATCTTCAATAAGTCAAAGAATTTAAGAGTTGCAAGAGAAAAGAGAGAAGTTACATACAAGGGAAGCCCCATCACACTGTTGGTGAACTTCTCAACAGAAACCTCCCAGACCAGGAAAGAATGGGATGACATATGTAAAATATTGAAAGAAAATAACTATCAGCCAAAATTCTATACCCAGTGAAGTTATCATTCAGAAATGCAGAAGGGATAAGGACTTTCCTAAATAAACAAAAGCTTAAGGAGTTGTTACTGCCATGTCTGCCTTAAAAGAAATGCTAAAGGGAGTTCTTCGAATGGTAGTAAAATAATGCCAATTAACATCATAAAAACAAAAGGGTAGCATAAATCTCATTGATGATAGTATAGTTGTAGATTCTGTGATATGGTTCTAGTGGTGCATAACTCACTTAAAACTCTAGTTTAAAAGTTAAAAAATAGCAAAAATAACCATAAATACAATAATTTCTTATTAGTTACACAACATAAAAAGCAGCAATAATCCAAAATGTGAGGGAAAAGTGAAAGCATAAAGTATACAAATTCTATGAAGTTAAATTGTTATTTTAAAATAGGGTGTTATAAGTTTAAGATATTCTATGTAAGCCTTATGGTAACCATAAGGGAAGATCTTTTAGTAGTAATGCAAAAGAACACAAAAAGAAATCAAAGTATACTGATATTGGAAGATATCAAAACACACAAAAAAAGACATTAGGATAAGAAACAAGGAAACATGGATCTTCTATAAGACAATCAGAAAACTGAACAAAATGGCAATAGTAAGTCCTTGAATAGTTACTTTACATATAAATGGAGTAAATTCTCCGCTGTCACCCCTAAGTTTTCTAACTTTACAGGACACACCATTTTCGCTGTTGTAGGTTCTTCTTCCCTGATGCAGTGTCTCTCCAGGGTCTGAGAGGCTGGCTTGGAGCCCGAGGAATGGAGGTGACTGTGGCTGCGATGACCCATGCTGGCGGTCCCTGCACTTACAGTGGTGGTCCACTTGTCTGCCACTTTTTGGCCGCTCTTATGCTATACATTGTGTGACAGAATCTCTGCTGAAGGGGGTGACTCAGTGGCCCTGGTGACTTGTTTCTGCACTGCCGCATGGTCATTCCTCTCAGAGGCCTTGGGACACTGTTCCCTCATGATTCTGTCTGAAGGTCTGGTCCCCCACCAACCTGAAGAAAAGCATAACTTAGGGGAAACCCCAACTTGCCTTCTGCTTTCCAAATACCCTTCTTGATTTACCATTAACATTGTTATATTCGGCTGGTCTAAGATTTATAAAACAAGGATTAAGAATTCTGGCAAATGGTCTTTCTTTCCCTTCCAATTATATACCTCTCCTAAGTACATGAAGCACTGGGCTTTCTACTTTCTTAAAGAGGAGGCAGAAAAAGGCAAAAATCTGGGAAGAGAAAAAGATAACTAATTAGTCTATCAATAGAGTATTTAGACATATATGTATTATACACAGTTATCACATTTATTAAACTTATCTTTTGACTTCACTCCACATTCTCATGTATGCAGATACAAGCCATGTTGTTGATATGAATACTTGGACATAGCTTCTAATACCAAGCATAATGGCCAATATATAGTAGACTCTCTGTTAAAGCAATCTAAAAAATATAACTAAGGCCTTTAACTCCCATATATTTTATCTTAATTCTTTTTGAAAGAAAATCTAAGCTATGCCTCCTTGTTCTTTATTATTTGAATTGAGTGATTGATTGAAGTCTAAAGACCACTGATAAAAAGTTGATACCCTTCTTTAAGGATTTTAATCTACTAAAACAAATTCTTAGTATACTAAGAATAGTACTGAATGCCAATGGTATGCAAAGCTCTATACTGAGGTCCTGAAAGGAAGTATACAGTAGGTAGACAATGTGTCTTCTGACCCAGAATTGTTTGTAAACTCAAATTTATTTCCAGTGCTGGTGAACTGTAGCCATCTAGGATGCTGAATTATGTACATTATTCCACTTGTCTACAGGAATTTCTTGGGAGCCTTAAATGAAATGACGTTTGAAAACAGTACAGCATGTCATAGGTGTTGGTTCTTCTCAGTAAATGACAGCTATTGGCTTCTTTATTTCCTTCTCGCTATGGACCTTGTGGGTCTGTAGCATAGCTATCATGCAGCTATGAGAAATATCAGCCCTCTCTGCTGCCAACAAATTATTTTTGTGCCAAGAGGAAATCTAGAATTTTCTTGCTTAATTTATGTGCATAATAAAGTAGCTATTATAGTAACAGAAAATAGAGGCCCAAATGACTTTCTTATGTCTTAAAAATGTACTTCACAGGAGGCAGTGGGAAGAAATTTGACTATGCCAGTACTTTTAGGATTTTTCTGTCTTTTTTTTCTTTTTCTTTGGTTTATTATATACTCAGTTTCTGCTCTGTCCCAGTAAACTCAAGATCTCAGTGTCTTGAAGTATATTAACCCCTAAGATCTCTTCCAGCAGAAAAGTTACTCTACATTATGTATGAAAAGAGAATTTCACTGACTTCTTAATAAACATTTTTAAAAGGGTGATTGAAGGCAAATTTACAATTTACTAAAAACCTTTGTAGACACTTGATGTATAATGCAGACTGTAAGGTATTTGGATAATTTTGTCCAAACAAAAATCCAATAATGTAAAATCTTTAACATGAAAGGCTTCCTTGTGTTGCTGCTTAAGAACGTGGGGTCTAACGTCTGTGTTTTAATCTTGGCTTTGTACTTGGCAGTGTGAGCAAATCACTACCTTTTCTGATACCCAGTTTTCACACACAAAATATGAGACTAGAAACAGGACCCACTGTCATAGATCAATTGTGATTAATAAGGGAAAAATTCATATAAGATGACTAAAGAGTGCCTAGCACATTGTAGTATTCATTAAATATTCACCATAATAAATTAATGTCTAATATCTATCCTCAGATATTAGATATCTAATATCTAATATTTAGCCTTATATACTGCGTGAAATACTATTTAAATTTTAAGAACTATGTTCATCTTTCATCTAGAAATATGCTGAACAATTATATTTGGTTGGTGAATTATCTCATGGAACTATTCCTTACTTTCTTTCTAGTCCTAGATTCTAGGAATTAACATTTGAATCTAGAAAAGGAATTAGTATTCCTAATTGTAAATACCTCCTTTATAGTTTGATTTTACCATATACATTATGTATTTGATATCCTTTTTAACAATTCCTATCATTTGATAAGTCAAGACAAATCCCCATTGTGTTTGTTGGCATGGTTACATTAAATATATGGTAAAAGTCTCTTCTCCCTAAACTTGGTACAAATCGTGTTTTACATTCTTAGATGGTTACAGAAAGTAGGTAAGGGTTTCCTCCATTTTCTCTACTCAATTCCAAGGTTTGTACAGTGAAAAGTATCATTGAAATTCTGAGATTTATTTCACTTTTACACTCACTGTTAACTTGCCTTAGTTCATCTAAGCTTGTGTGCGTGTAGGTCAATTTTGACAAGTAATTTAGAAAGTTGTCATATTTGACAGGAAAACTTCTGTGATCATGGATTTTCCACTCTATTAACATTGTGAACTGGACTGTTCTGACTTCTGAAATAAATGTGAGTTATATTTACCATTATTCAAAAGAAGGATCACTCACCTACTCTGAATGAAAAATATTTCACTGGCTTGTGAGAATTTTTCAAGACATAAATGTTATCAGAAAATTTAGTGAGCTAATCAGTAAAAGTTCTGATTTAATGTAACTGGAGCTTCCTTTGGATATAATTAAATTTAACTGTGTCACACTTTCTTCAAGTAAATGAAAAGTATAAATATTTAGCAGCATAACAATGAGACATCCAAGTGTTATTTAATAAATTTAATTTGTTTTGTGATTGTGATGTATAGGACCTTCTAAGGGGCAGGACCCAGAGGAAGGTTCCCTCTTATCATGTATAAGGAAATGGTACTATTAGGGAGGCTAAAGAACTCTCCCAAGGCCCAACATTTTTAATGGCATAAAAGGCCTTAAAGCTAGAAACTCTAACACTAGAACTCATGCATTTTTGTCTCTCCAACCTCAATGAGAGCATAGGATATATCCTAAGAAAGCACAGAATATCTGTAAGTGGAAATAAATAACATGATCAAGGTTGGTGAGACTAAATAATGTATGGATGTTAATTTTCTAAAAATTAATCTATAAATTGGATGCAATTGTAATCCAAATCCCAAAACTGATGTTCAAAGCTGGTAACGGAACCATAAATCCATGTGGAATAATGAAGGGCGATGCATCACCAAGACAAATTTACAGCTATAGAATTAGGTGCAGCAACTTTATCCTGTCAGATATTAAGACATGATAGTAATAACAACTGTGTAATATTGGGAACAGATAGACAATAAAATATAAGAATTACATCCAACTTCTCCTCGGAAACAACGCAAGCAGAAAGATAGCAGAGTGAAACATTTAAAGTTCTGAGAGAGAAAAAGAATCACCAGCCTAAAATTCTATATCCTGTGATTGTATTTTGTCTACAAAAAAACCACTTTAAATGTAAAGACTTCTGTGAGTTAAAAATAAACACATGGAGAAATATTTACCATGGTAATAATAACCAAAAAATAGCAGGAGTAGCAATATTAATTTCAAGCAAACCAGACTAAAAAGTAAGAAAAGTTAATAAAGACAAAGAAGGGCATTACATAATGGTAAGGGGCCAATTCTCCAAAAAGACTTAAATCTTAATGAATATGCACCTAATGAAAGAGCATCAGACATGAGGCAAAACTGATAAAACTGTCAGGAGAAATAGAGAAATCTAGTATCATAGTTGAGTAGTTCAACTCCTCTCTATCAGAAATGGAGTAGACAGAAAGTCAGTAAGGACAGAATTAAACTCAACAACACCCTCTATCAATTAGATATCAGTTAACATCTGCAGGCTACATCTTCCAGCAACAGCAGAATAGACATTTTTTCAAGCAAAAATAGAACATTTCTCAAGATATACCACATATTTTAGGACACAAAACAAATCTTTATAAGTTTAAAAGAATTTAAATATATAATGTATACTCGCAGAACCAAAGTGGAATTAGACTAAAGATCAGTAACAGAAAGACAACTAGAAAAGTCCCCAAATACATAGAGATTAATCAAACATTCCTAAATAACACATGGGTCAAAGAAATCACAAGAGAAACTTAAAAATATTGGGACACAAATGAAATTAAAATACAACTTGTCAATTCAAGAGAGGCAGAACAAGCAGTGCTTACAGAGAACTTAAAGAATGTGTACATAAAAAACTAGCTCTAGGAACAGTAATCTAAGTTTCTACCTTAGGAAAGGAGAAAAAGAGGAGTGAATTAAACCCAAAGGAAGCAAAGGAAAAGAAGTAAGAATAAGAGCAGAAATCAATGATATTGAAAAAAGGAAATCAGTAGAGAAAGTCAATAAAATAAAAATTAGTTCTCTGAAAAGGTCAATGAAATCAATAGTCCTCTAACCATGTTAACTAGAAAAAAAGAAAGAATAGAAATTACTAATATTAGAAATGAAAGAGGGGCAATCACTGCAAATCCAATGGAAATTAAAAGGATAATAAAAGAATATTATGATCAACAATATGCCCAGAAATTTGGTAACTTAGATAATGTGGGTAAATTCCTTGAAAGACACACAAGAAATAGACTATCTAAATTGGCCTGTAAGTATTAGAGAAATTGAATTAATAATAACCATCCAAAACAGAAAGAAACAGGCCCAGATGGGTTCGTAGGTGAATTCTACCAAAAAATAAGAAAGAAATTACACCACTTTTATACAACTCTTTCAGAGGAAGGAAGTACAGGAGATACTTCTTAACTCATCTGTAAGCCCAGCATTACCCAAATACTAAAACCACACTGATTTTAAGAGACTATAGAACAATATTTTGCATGAATCTAGATGTAAAAATCCTCAATAAAATATTATCAAATCAAATCCAACAATATATAAAAAGACTTATACATGATGACAAAGTAAGACTTATCCCAGGCATAAAAGGCTGATTCAACATTTTTGGAATAGAAAGGGACTTTCTCAACTTGAGAGATCATCTACAAAAAACCCCTACAGTTAACATTGTATTTAATGATGAAACTCAAAGTCCCCACTAATATCAGGTACAATGCAAAGACATTCCTTCTCACTACTCCTTTTCAGCACCATACTGGAAGTAATTATTAAAGCAATAAAGCAAGAAAAGGAAACAAAAGGTAGGTATACGGATTGGGAAGGAAGATATAAAACTGTCTTTGCAGAAGACATGATTGTAGAAAATCTGAAAGAACTGACAAAATAAATGATTATAGCAAACTTGCAGGATACAAGGTTAATACACAAAAGTCAACTTTTTCCTATGTACTGATGAGGAATGAGTGGAATTTGAAATAAAAACACAGTATCATTTATATAAACAATCAAAAAAACAACTAGTCATATATGAACCTAAGAAAATATGCACAAGATCTAAATGAGCAAAACTACAAAGCTCTGAAAGAAATCCTACAGCTACGAAATGGTGACATATTACATGTTCATGGATAGGAAGGCTTAATATTGTCAAGATGTTGGTTCTTCCCAATTTGATCTGTGAATCCAGTGCAATCCCAGTCAAAATCCCAGCAAGTTATTTTATGGATATTGACAATCTGATTAAATCTAAAGCTTATATGAACAGGCAAAAGACCTGGAATAGCCAACAGAGTATTGAAAGAGAGGAACAAAGATGGAGGACTGATGCTACCTGACTTTAGTACTTATATAAAGCCACAGAAATCAAAACAGCATGGAATTAGTTAAAGAATAAATAAATAAATAAATAAATAAATGGAACAGAATAAAGAACCCAGAATAGACTCTCATTCATACAGTTAACCGACTGTTGACAAAGGAGCAAATACAATACAATGAAGCAAAGATAGTCTCTTCAACAAACGTTACTGAAACAAGTGGACATCCACAAGCAAAAAGAAAAATTAATCACACCCTTCACAAAAATAACTGAAAATGTATCATAGACTTAATTGTAAAATACAAAACTATGCAAATCCTTGACAGTAACATGGGCGAAAACCTAGATGACCTTGGGTGTGACAATGCCTTATTAGATACACTGCCAAAGGCAGGACCCGTGAAAGAACTGATGATCTGGACTTCATTACAATGAAAAACGTTTGCTGTGAAAGACAATATCTAAAGAACTAGAAGAGAAGCCACAGACTGGAGAAAATGTTAAAAATAAAATACATCTGATAAAGGAGTGCTATCTAAAATATACAAAGATTCTTAAAACAAAAATAAGAAAATAAACACCACAATTAAAAAATAGGCCAAAGTCCTTAACAGACATCTCAGCAAAGATATAGATAACACACATATATGAAAAGATCTAAGTTATCTGTCATCAAGGAAATGCAAATTAAAACAAAATACCACAACACATCCATTAGAATAATGACAACAAATGCTGATGAGGATGCAGAGCAACAAGAACTCTCATACGTTGCCTGTGGAAACGCAAAATGATACAACCGTTTTGGAAGACAGTTTGACAGTTTCTTATCAATCTGAATATACTTTCACCATATGATCCAGCAATCACACTCCTTAGTATTTACTCAAAGAAAAACTTATCTTTACACAAAAACCTGCACACGCATGTATGACAGCTTTATCCATAATTGTCAAATCTTGGAAGCAATCAAGATATCCTTCAGTGGTAAATGGAAAAAGAAGCAGTGGTATAGCCAAAAAATGAGATACTACTCAGCACATGAGATACTATTCACACTGAAAAGAAATGATTTAAGACAGGAAAGACCTGGAGTAAGCCCAAATATATATTACTAAGTGAAATAAGCCAATCTGTAAAGGCTATATACTTTATGATCCCAATTATATGATATTCTGAAAAAGGCAGAACTATGGATATAATGAGAAGATCAGTGGTGCCTCCCTCTCAATTGTGTTATAAACCTAAAACTTCTCTTAATAAAGTCTCATTTTAAAACAGGCTCTCAAAAATGTGTGATTATATATGCATATATATACATATATGCTTATAATACATTTTATTGATAGAAGCGTTGTATAGCACATGACTTAAAAATAATAAATTGTTCAATACTATTTATTTTAAATTATGTATAGCCAATTGTTTTCACAGAATGTCTGCATTGTCTTTTGCTTCAATCCTATTGGATATATTGACAATAAGTAAAATCCCGACATGAATGTTGGTTGATATTTTTCATTTGAATCAATGAGTAAGACAAAGTGAATAACAAAGAAAGACACATCATAAGTTCATTTGTTCAGCAGTGATGTGAGGAACTACTTTGTTGCATCAGATAATAGATTTAGAACAGTAGAATAATATTTTTTCAATTTTTTCATTCTACTCACAATGTATTGGCTACAGAAGCACACTTTTATTTTAATGTAAAATATACATTCTCTTTTTCTGAAGTATAGACAATCAAAAAAAACCAAATACCTGATTTTTAGTATTTACCTTTTTTTGTGTGTGTATGATGGTAATACTCCCAACATGGCTGATTCCATCTCCATTTGGAGGTGATGCATTGCAGCACACCGTATATAGAAGGTGCTCTGTTACAGATAAATAAAAAAAAACATCAGTTCAAAAAATATTAAAATACATCACAATAATTGGTGATTCATTTTAAATATTCATTTTCTTGTTTTTAATATAATTTGCTTAATTAGATATTTCTCTTTTGTAGAGCATGCTCAATATTTTAATATTTTTCCATTTTGTTCTACCTTTATCATTTTGATATATAATTTTGTTTTTACTTACTCCACTTACATTTTTGTTGTATAGGCATATATATATGATAACATTATATGTTAAACAATTAATGTATAATTATTAAAGATATATTTATTATTTAAATATTAAATAATTTTCCATTCTTAATAGTATATTTTGAACAAATTAATTTTAATATAATCCAGTGTATAATTTTTCTTCTTTATGCTTATTCTCTATTATCATTTTGTTACAAAATCTTGGTTGTTAACCGAGATAAGGATAGTCTCTCATGTTTTCTTTTAAAAGCATTTTTATTTTACCTACCACATTTAGATCTATATTCTAATTACAGTTCGTTTTTGTTTATGGTGTGAGTTAGAAGTTAAGATTCATATTTCAAATATAACTGTCCAAGTGATTTAGCACCATTTATAGAGTAAGCATTGTTTCCTGGTGTACTACACTGTTGCTCTACTAAAATGTGAACTTAGACATATCTGTCTGCTTTGAGATTCTATTAACCCTTTCTGAATTATAATAGTTAATATAAGCATAGATCATTTATTTTCAATTTTTGTTCTTTTGTGATATATGGTTAAGGCTCTCAATATTCCTTCAAGTGCTGTGTCAGCTGCATCTCACAAAATTTGAAATGTTATGACTTAATTAGCTTTCCATTGAGAATATTTTTAAATTTCTACAGTGATTTCTTTTACCTGTGCATTATTTAGAAGTGTTTTCCTTAATTTCCAAAAAGCTGGAGGTTTTCTAGTCAGTATTTTGTCACCTGTTTCTGGCTTAATTTTGTTGTGGTCAGAGAATATACTTTAAGGGATTTTAGTCTTTTAAAACATGCTGTGCCTTGCTATATAACAAGAAAATCATCAATTTTGGTAATTGTTCTATTTGCACTTGAAAAGAATAAAGTCTGTCTTTGTAGGGCTCAGCTTTCTATTTATGGCAATGTTATTTATAATGCATCAATATTTTGAATGTATTTCTCCTTTGATTAGTGTCAATTATTGAGTTAAAAATTTTAAAGCTATGTTACAGGGTGCTTATAGTTTTATAATTATATCTTCTGGTGTACTGAACACATCATTATGATATGATTCTCTTTGCATTTAATAATGCTTTTAATCCTACAGGGTCCCATTTCAATACTGTACTAGACTAGCCTTTTGTGGTCGTGCATGTGTTTTTTTAAAGATCATTTTACCTTCAGTCTTTCTGTGTCCTCAGGTTTAAGTCATGTCTCTTGTTAGTGGCATATATATTACAGTTTTAAAATAATATTATTTAATTAGAGTTCTGATTCCCTTTATATTAAATGCATGAAGTGATATAGTTAGATGTATGCTTATCACCTTATTATATGTTTTCTACTTATACTTTTGTGTTCCTTTTCAATTTCTTGCTTGCTTTCTTTTGAATTAATTTCATTTTCAAATTTTGTTTTCCCTGTGTTACATTTTCAGGGCCACATTCTTTATACATTAGTTTTGGGAAAATTTTGGCCATTAAGCTCTTCAAGTGTTGCTTCAGCTTCATTCTTTGTTTGCTATCCTTTTATTAATTCCATTAAAAAGATGTCCCATGAGAAAGTAGCCAGTTCAGCTTGCAACTCAAAAAGAATCACATAACTGGTTTTTCCTGAGTTAATATATTCTAGAAGATGACAGTATTGCTTTATGAATAGCAGCATTATAATGAAGAAATGCATTTTTAAGGGTCGCAAATTAATGAAATCAGATTTACTGCATCATCATAAGCAATAATGACATTTTTAAAAATGTGATTTTGTTTTAATTGTGAGTGAAAGCTGTGAAGAAAATGACAATATAAGGAATATTAGTACAGCTTGGTGCCACTGCTTTAATTTGCGCTAAGGCACAAACTCAACCATCATTTATTTTTCATCATTGGTGCAAATGCCGACAAAACAAAAGATAAATAGTACCTTAGAAGTATTATGAAGAGATTTTTCCCTATATAGACTATACTTTAAGAAATATTGCTTTTTGTAGCTGTCTTCTCGGGCAAGGGTAGTAAAACCACAAATAAATAAATGAGACTATATCAAGTTAAAAATACTTTTTTTACAGGGAAGGAAACCATCAACAAAACAAAAAGGCAAACTGAATGGAAGAAGATATTTCCAAGTGATATAACTGATAAGGAGTTAGTATCCCAAATACATAAAGAACTCACAAAACACTCTCTATCTCTCCATATATATATATATGGAGAGATAGTGTTTTGTGAGTATGTATATATATATATATATACCCAAACAGTCCAATTAAAAGAGTATCTGAATAGATAGTTCTCCAAGAGGACATACAGATGTCCAACAGGCAAGCAAAACGATATTCAACATCACTAATCATCAGGGAAATGCAAATCACAAGCACAATGAGATATCATCTCATACCTGCCAAAATTGCTATTAAAAAGGCAAAAAAAAAACCCAAGGTGGGTGAGGATATGGAGACTAGGGAACCCTTGTACACTGTTGGTAGGAATGCACTAATAGTGGGAATGTATAGCCACTATGGAAAACAGCACGGGTTTCCTCAAAATATTAAAATAGAACCACTATGCAGCCCAGCAATTCCACATCTGGGTAGTTAGTCAAAGAAAATGAAAACAGTAATTTGAAAAGGTATATGCACCTCTAAAATATTGTAGGTACCTAAGTGCCTGTCTAAAGATGAATGGATAAAGATTTGGTATGTTTCAATGGACACTTGGGTTGCTTCCATATCTTGGTTATTGTAAAGAATGCTACAATGAATATATATATCAGAATATTGCTCAGCCATAAAAGGGAATGAAATCTTGCTATGTGCAACAGTATTGATAGACCTAGAAGGTATTAGGATAAGTGAAATAAGTCAGAGAGAGACATAACGTATGATTTCTCTTCTATGTGGAATCTAAAAAAACAAAACAAAACAGAAACGGACTCATAGATAAAGAGAATAAACTGGTAGTTGCTAGAGAGGAAAGGTGATGGGCAAAATAGGGGAAGTCAATTAAAAGGGACAAACTTCCGGTTATAAAATAAATGAGACATGGGTATGCAATATACAGCATAAGGAACATAGTTAATAATAATGTAAGAACTTTATATAGTGATAGATGGTAGATAGATTTATTATGGTGATCACTTCATAATGTATATAAATGTTGAATCACTATGTTGTATTAAGTGAAATTAATTTATGTCAGCTACACTTCAATAAAAAAATAAAAGTAATTTTCCTGCAATTGGAAAGCCATGAATGAGTATGGGGGGAAAAAAATGCCTTGGAGTAATCAGGGATTGAGCTGGTTTGAGGCAAAGTTCAGCATTTTTGAAAGGGTTCCTTTATCTTTGTTCAGCTATTTTCTTTAGGTGTAGCTGGTTAGGAATTTCATTTTCTGGAATGTTCCCCAGAACTTTCTCCTTGGTGGGCACTAAAGCTAAATCTGACTCTTCAATGCTATATAATCACCTATAATTCATTCTAGACGATTATATCATTTAGACTTCCAGGTCTCTAATTTTTCCCTCCAAAACACTAAGTTTATTATTTCACTTTCTAGTGAGTTCTTTTTTCAATACAAAATCCACTTTTTGTTTATATTTGGAAATCATAATTGTTATTTTTTAAATGATTGTTTTCATAGTGTTGTTCTTTAAATAAGGTGTTTATTCCAAATTTTAGAGTATGGTTATTACAGTTTAAGGGTTTCTGGTTGGCATGCAGGCCTTGAAGGAAGGACAAAGTATCTTTATGCCTTCTTTTGTGTTTCTGAAGATGATCCATTTTAAATGTGAAAGAGGGACAGGATTAAATGAAATTCTTAGATCTAATTAAATGAAACTGCTCATATAGTGGCAAGAGTCTTTTTTTTTTAAGAGTAAATCTTCATGTCATTTTCTTTCTTTTTTTTATAGATATTTTAGTGGGTTTTTGGGAGAGATGATCAAAAACTAATTCCTTGTTATAAATTTAATTGTGTGCTGAATATTTCACACAATAACCAATGCCCCCAAGACCCATCGCCATGTTAGGTAGCAGCAATATGTGCCTGTGGATTGGTATAAACTGTCAAACGACAAAACTAAAATGCTTTAATAACGAGTTTGTTGTTTTCTATTCTTTGTTCAAGGGTAAACAATTCAGGAATGGGTTGGAGGAATACAGCACCTGACAAGCAGTAGCACATTGTACTAGGAAGAATATGGAACACGGGTGAGCTTCACAGAGCACTGGAAGAGACAATGTGGAAAAAGGGCATTACTGGCTAGGAGGGTAAGCATTTCAAGATAAGACTAACAGGTCTTATTTTCTCGGGTATGGTACACTAGCAAAAGCCAACCTGGAGGATTGTGATGGGTGTATGTTACATTTCCTTGATAGGAGTTTCCTGTAAACAGAGGCTGACTTAAGTTGACAGCTGGGCCACTGGAATGGTGTCCTTTTTTTTTTTTTTTTTGAGTTTTAAAAATTTTAATACAGTTCATATTGGCATGCCTGGTTCATTTCAGCTCCTTCACTTGCAAACCTGGCGGCAGGGACTGCTTCGGCTTCTCTGCCTTCTGTTTGTCTGTGATGACCAAGGTATAAAGGTATCTGCTGCATCGAACTTTAAACTTCACATTATCCTTATTTTTCTTGATCTTGACAGATTTGGCATCCTTACGCCCGGCTGTGAGCAGGAAGTCCTTAATTTCCTCAATTTTACGAGGCATGGCTACGAGGCCGGCACAGCAAGCTCCAAGCAGCGAGGAAGACGGAAGAGGAAGCGATGATGGCGTCTATTGTGATGGCCCCTGATAGACGAATTAACTTTATCGAAGCATGTATTTTATCACAACTCTGGCAAAGTATGTCGTCAGAGCCAGGGATTGTTTTAATTTAGATTCTGAATGAGATAAATTAGTACATAAATTCTGACCTAAGAGTGTTTGCAAGTTGCATTATCTCTTTTGAGATCCTAAGATATCATTACACATTTGCGTATCAAACAGTTCAAATTATCCTGACACTTTTATGCCTCTCAACTTGGAAAAACCTACAGCTTATTCCTTTCGAAATACTTGATTATTCTGCCTCTGTCTCTCTCTCACTCTCATTTATTAAGTGCCTTATGAGCGACTTGGGCACGGTCCATCACCTCTAGATATTTTTGGGAGGACGTCCATCAGTTACATTATGCCGATTAGATGTGTGTTTGGAGATTGGGGAATAAGAATGTTCTTTAGTATTTCTAATGCTTTCTCCCTTTATGCTTAAGTACAGAGTGAGGTTCAGACTATGGCTGTAGATCACTTTTATTTTCTCTTTAAAACAGGTAGAAAAACAACATTGTTAGGTAAAGTAAATGTTATATCTCTTTGTATATGGAATGTGGTCTTTTAAACTGAATATGTCCAAATAAATTTAAGGGCTGGATGTTCTAGTTTGTATTATTTATTGATTAAGCCCATTCAACTCTTCCTTTGATTGTAACAGTGACTCATAGCTTCGCCTTTCTGCATTCATTGGCAGCATAACTGATTTTTAAAGAACTATTTCTAGCTTCATTGACATTTGTAGTGACCACAGTTCCTTTCAGTCAGTTTCTCCCTTTGATGATATTTTCTTTATTGGTTCGATGAAGAACAGTATCTTCAGTGTTCTATTCGAGTATTCAAATATTCTTAACATAGATATTGGAGCCAAGGCCCACTTAACATGCTTAATTATAATAATTCATATGGTAAATGATGCCATTAAGTTTTAAATTGAGTTTTCTATTCATGAATTCAGTAGGCTCTTCTCCCAATTTAAAAGTAGAAATGCCGCCCCTTGCAACTAGTCTTTAAAGAAATGAAAGATCAGAAGAAGAAAACAGCAGCTCACTTGGCCTTAAATTGATTTATGTTTTGAGCCAGACTCAAACAGAAGTGGTAATTATAGTTCATAGATTATTCAAACAAAGTAAACATTATTTATTATTGCTTTCCAATTATGCATTTTTAAAATTTATTTTCTTGCTTGCTGATTATTTTACAGTCCTGCCACATTAGTGTACTTCAACCAATTCTCATATTAAAACCAATTTCAAAGTATGGATTAAATTTTAATTTCCATTCTATTTCAACTCCAGTTATGTTCTGAAAAATCTTCATATTTCCCTTTAAAATACAACATTAATCTCAGCTACCAAATACTAATTAGTATATAATGCTTTCAGCATTTTAGAAATTTTCTAATCATATTTGTATATATTTTTACATTATATTGTTAGGAAAACCATTCAAATAATATTTAAGGGCATTGCAATTTATGGAGATTTAAATTAGTCTTTTGCTATCTTTTCCATAAAACTTAATCCCAGAATGACACTTTAGTTCTAAAACACAAATCTCTATACATAAATGTTCATATGTCAGAAGTGAAGGTATTTTTGTTTTTCAAAGACGTCTAGCATTAAACTCATAAAACATATTTCTTCATGAATAAAAAATTTTAAGGTATCTTTACATGTAGAGACAGATGACATTATATTTGCCATATTTCCTGGTTTCAAAAAACATTCCTTGAATAAAATAGTACTTTTGAGGAAAGGGTCTGCTGGATCATGGAACTTTAGGGAGTACTGTAGAAGTAGGCTTGGACAAGGGTCTATGTCAGCAGCACAACCCCGAGAAACTGTCTGGTTAAACATCACTAGTGCTTGTTTTTTTAATGGACTCTTATTGTTGAGGCCGCTGCACCTGGTCACTTGAGTCTGCCATAATTGACCCAATCTGTAATTTGACTTTATAGATTTGTATAAATTTCTCAGTTTACAAGTTTGAAAGCCTCTACCAGGAGAATCTGAGTGGTCATTCATGGGCCAACCCCCCATTCTTCACTTGTTAAGGATAGTGGAGAAGGAAAATCTGCCCTCCTTAGATCTCTGTCTTTGGCCAACTCTCCATCAGAGGAAGTGGCCAACCAAATGTATTCTTGAAATTCTGCCCCCAAGGAGGATTTTCCTTCTCCTTTAGAGTCACCTGAATGTGGTGGTTCCACTGTGGCAGTTATATTTGGATAATACCAACTTGCACTATCTATAAGCTGGGTTTGTATTTGGGGACTCATGGGGTCATAGTTACGACTTAAAGGAAAGATGGAAATGTGGCAAGAACAGGTGGAACTGAGTGTGAGCCAGCTCCTCATGCTGCTTAGCTACGCCTGCAAACCCACTTGGGTTCTGTTCTCTGTGTACCACTTCCACTTGGTGTTAGAATATTGCCGCTCATGCCTATCTGTGTGGCAGGTGACTCTGACACCTAATTGATGTTGAACAGCTTAGCTCACACAGCCCTTGGCTGAGTCTCTACTGAACAAGGAAGCCGTGAACTGATAATTATAATTATTTGTCATAGGGATATAGCTTTGCTCATCCAAATTACATTTATCTTGATTCTTTCTTGCATATATAATATGGTAGTTCGGTACAGATATTCACTGTGGGCTTGTCACTAGGTAACAAGGATATATCAGTTTCACTCTGTCACAGCCTGGACAATTAGGGAAGTTTTTCCTGCTCTAAGACCTTCACAACACCTTCCAGATAATATAACCCTTATTATGACAGTTAAGATTTTTTTAAAAAATGATACTATTGAAAGGCTTGAACACAACTCTGATGATAGAAAATCTGAAAACAAATTTTATTTTAGCTAGTCATTAGTCATTGATTTCCTACTTGACACTGGCCAATTAATTTGTGCCTGTATTTTTACCATTAAAGTAAGTTTTCTCATCATATTTCTTGTTAATGATGTCCTATTTAATCATTGAAAAATATCAGGCAAGTTCTGTGTTTTTTACTGTCTTTTTTTTTTCTGTTGACTTAGGTAATTACAAAAAATTGTAGCTCTCATATTGATAAAGACATTTCTGAACAGGACAACTCTGAGTAAGAAAATAGACTGGGCCGACTAGCTTGAGTAGCTACTTTATATCTACACTAAATAAAATGGAGGCTTTCGGAACTGCTGGAGGATTTTAATATGTGTGTATTCTCTTTAGTAAATTTTATAAAGTGTATTCTCCTCAGAAATATAACTTTCTCTTAATTCACTTCCCTTTTGCATTTCTCTTAGGATCTGTTGGAACTACTCTAGGCTTATATTAATACCATGAGCCTATAGAAAGTAGTCACTTTGTGTCGTAAGAGAACTCTAAAGACACAAGTTTAAAGGAGATGTACATGGCATTTGGTGGATGGATCACTACTGAGCAGTAGCAGAGGTTTTCATAACCATGTATTAAAATGACTGCCCTTTTATATTAGATGAATTAAGTCTGTAATTGAGGCTTGAGAGAAGAGACATGTCCTGCTGAGCTGGAAAGGGTAAATGCAGAGGAAATTAAGAGTTTGACTCTTTGCAAGTGAAATTAGTGGTTTACGATGTGCAGTTGGTCAAACATAAAGATAAAAATACTTGTTGTTTGGGTAACACAAATAGATACTAGTTATTAGTATCAATCCCATGTTAATTTTCTCTTAAGGACAAAGAACAGCCATTCTAAATGTGAAGTCAAAATTTAGAGCTAATTGGAGAATAGCACTGGGAAACTTCAAAAATATAAATAAAAGAAAAAAGGATTCCCTGAATGCTCAGTATAAGTGAGAGTTCTAGAGTTCTTGTCAGAAACTAAAATTTAATCAGATAAATGAACAAAATGGGGCATGCAATGAAATATAACTGAGACATGTACATGACATATTTCTGGGATAAGATCATTTGAGTTTTATATTAAAAATCCAAATCAATTATTTTTATTAGATAAGCAATAACATCAATTCTATCATCATGCCAAACTATAGATAGTAAACCAACTTTAAGTATTTAGACTTTATAAAAACATTATAATGAATACATCCATCTGAATATTTCTGGGCAAAAAGGGAAAAGGGTAATGTACTTTGAAACAATAATTTAGGAAAAATAAGTTATAGCATTCTTTAATCAATGTCAAAATTACCTTTCTGTCCAACAATATTGCTGTTATTTAAAATAACAATTTATTAAAATATGTATCCCTTGAAATATATATCTATATTGAACATAAGCTATCTGCTTTTGTTTTTTATTTCTTTTTTATATGCTTTATATTTTTATTTCTTTTTTATATGATCTTTTAATTTTTCTATTCCCTGAATATCACAAGTCCTCAGCAGTGTAAAACCTCATATATAATATTTCATGCAGACCAGACTAACATCAATAGCAACAACACAGTGACAGCCACTACAATTTTGACCATTTTACTAAGTTCTGGTCACTTAGTTTCACTATCTGTTTACAGGAATTCTTCTCTTCACTTCTCACAACAATCCCGCAGAGTGATTTCGATTGACACTAAAATTCAGAGAAATGGAGTGAACTGTGAATCGACCAAGGGCATACATACAACTAGTCAGTTCATTTTAAATTGCAATTGATCTCATATCCTGTCTTTCAGTTTCTACTTCTGCATAGCAAACCACCCTAAACTTAATGGTTCTAAAGAACAACATGATTTATTATTTCTCTAGGTTTTGTGATTGACTGGTGTTTGTGCTCCCCCAAGAGTGTGATGGTATTAGATGTTGAGGCTTCTGGGAGGTGTTTAGGTCATGAAGATGGAGCTCTTATGAATGAGATGAGTACCCCTATAAAAGAGACCTAGAGAGCTCCTTTTCCCCTTCTACCATATGAGACTATAGTGGGAACATGCCCTTCTATGAACCAGGCAGCAGGCCTTCACCAGACCCTGAATCTGCCAGTGTATTGATTTTTGACCTTCTGACCTCCCAAACTCTGATAAAGAAGTTTGTTTGTAAGTCACTCAGTCTGTGGTATTCTGCTAGAGCAGCCTAAGGCAGGGACTAAATTTGGCAGATATTCTTTACCTGGTGCCAGCTGAAACTGTAGTTTTCTGGAGGCTCAGTTGGACTGGAACATCTAAGATGGCTTACTCAACATGGCTGGTCGTGAGTTCTGCCAGTTTCCTGGACACAGCTGCAGATGTCGATGGGAGCACCTTGACTGTCTTCCCCATGGCATCCCTGCTTTGGAATTCTCTCTGAATGGTGGGTTATCTCCAAGAGGAAACTTCCTGAACATATGAAGGTAAGAACTTCAGCTCTTTTAAGGTCCAACCTCATAAGTTACACAGTTATTTCTGTTGTATTCCAGTAGTCAAGGAAAATTATGGGTCCAGCCCAGAATCAAGGGGAATAGAAATAGACACCATGTCTTGGGAAATCTAGTCAAACGTATGGGGCCATTTTAATCAACCATATAATTAATTTACCATAATGTAGACCATATTGATCTCAATAAAAATTTAATGTAGTATTTATATTTTAATATAATGAAGTTAAAATTCCCTTACATTTAAAATTACTAACTTCTGCTTTTTCTTACACTATTTGAGTCACAAACACTAAAGGCATGTAACTGGAACATCTTTTTGTTTGAAAAAATGGAGATATTTAAAAACATGTTTTATTGTCATATTCCTAACTTTTAATATTGTTTTTCTAAGCTAATATATTATTTATATTAAACCATTTCTTCATAGTGCTTTCCTTACTAATGATTTTTATATTTTTTAAGTCATTTGGCAGTTGAAGTTTCTCACAGTTTTTTTTTCCATGGCCAAGGAAATACAGTCCTATTACTTTTCTATGAAAAAGAAAAAAATGAACACATTTTGTTTCACACATTTGCCTGATTATATCAATCAAAACACCATGAATAATGATTAAAATGTACATGACTGTTTATTTAGTAATTATAAAATTAATGATAGGATTTTAAATTTCCTTATGACTTTAAATTTTATTATTATATATTAAATATATATTATTATTATATATTATTATTTATGGTGTTATTAATTTATGATACTGCTTTTAAATCATTGAAAGCATGCAAATAAAACTGGGAGCTATTGAAATTATCAGATGGTGAGTAATGTAATATAAAAATTGTAATAGTTATATATATCGAACTATAACCAGTATGAAAAAATCACTCCCTTGATTTAAGTATTACTAAAAAAAATACATGGAGAATGAATGTAAGTGAAGTTTAAAATAATCAAACGAGTTTGCACCAGCTGCTGTAATGTGGGCTGGTCATGTCCTAAACTGGGCTTACTGCATTCAAATTCTAACGTATTATCTTTGAAAGTCTGTCATATTGAGGCATAACCTTTTTGTGTTTAAATCTTCTGAAATTAATGCAAGAATTGATTGCCTGCAACTTCCCTTTAAAATGTATTAATGTATGAAATAATATTTAAAATACATTATCCATGTAGTTTTACAGGTTCTCTATTGGGAGTTTTGTATTGATCACTGAATGTAATATACTTAAAAAAACCTCAAGAGAGAGCTATTATTAATTATAAAGTACTATAGAGATGAAGAAATTTAGGCCTAGAAAGTTGAATAAACTATCTAAGTCACACATTTAGCGCAAGCTAACTTTGACCCCCTAACTTCAGTCTTTAAGCCTATGCTTTTTAGACTATAATATTGTGTCCTATATAGGTTATTAAAAGAATTAACTGTAATAATGCTTTCTACAGCACACACAATAGTAATTTGATGATTCATTTATTTTCCTTGTGTCAGGCACTGTTCAAGACAATGAGAAAACAGCAGTGAGCAAAATAGATATGGTTGTGGCCTCTGAGATTTTTAGATTGGTGGAATATACATTCACTAAGCAAATATATCAGTTTATAATCCAAATATATTAAAAGGGCCAAGAGGAAAAGAAACAGGCTGCTTCCAGATCAGATAACAGGAAAGTCTTTCCTAATGAAAATTCATTTGAGCGGGGATCTGAGGGAGAAAGTTTAAAAAGATGAAAGGCAGGGGGGGCTTGGAATGGTTACCAACCTGTGAGAAAAGCACATTAAAGTCTTATTTGAAGGAAAGCAATGTTCGAGTAATTTAAATAAGATTGGTACACCTGGAATTAAAAGACTTAGAAGCAGGAAGTATAAGATGCTCTGCAAGGAGGTAAGGACAAGATTATGCTTGAGATCATGCTCAATCTTTAAATTTTAACCCAAGATTGTTGATATGAATGATTTTAGGAGTGGGTAGCAAACAAGATTTGCATTTTAAAAAAGCCATGCTGCCATATTGTAGAGAATGAAAGGGATAAAAAAAGATGATTAAACTGTTTGAGGTGGTTTTAATGCAGTGCTGCACATTCATACCTGTATCGAGGAAGTCGAAATAACAGCCTTAATCTGCTTGGTAGACAAAAAATCAGGAGAAAAAGTAAGACTCGACCTCGTTTCGTGAAACAAGATCAAGTGTGCATTTCTCGCTTATGGACAGCAGGAACCATCTGCCTCGACACCTTTAAAGATTTCCCTCAGATGGGCCGTTTTACCTTAAGAGATGAGGATAAGACCACTGCAATTGGAAAAGTTCTGAAACTGGTTCCAGAGAAAGACAGCATTTTCTTGATGACCCTGCACAATACGGTGAGGACATGACTGCAAAAGCTACTTCACATCGCCTTCTCTTATTTTCTGCCCACTGACAAACCTCTCCTCATATTTTGCAAATTCACAGCAAAAGTCCACATTATGTCAGCTTTCTCTTATTGAGAGCTCTGCTATGCCACTGATGAATTTTCCCAAGATTTTTTCTTCCCTTCTAAAACTCTGCTTCCAGACAGATTTGACAATAGCTTTGTAAGTGATGTGGACATAATTGCCTACAATAATGAACATTTGCAGGAATTTTTTTATTTTTCATTTTCCCCTTAGGCATACTTAGTCTTTTTCTCCCCCAGGCAGATCATTCTGAGCGCACAAGTGTTTGTGCACATGTTACAAAGACAACTACCATGTTAATAAAATACTCAATTTGAAAAAAAAAATAGTATGCCCAAGTAGACTATTTGAGTGTACAGTACTAGAATTCAGAGGAGAGCTCTAGACTATGAAAAAGTATTTTGAAATAACTTGGGGTATAGAGATGTGAATTAAATTATAAAGGGGGATTGAAGATTAAGAACAGAGAAACTCAGGGTGGAGGCGTTTGATTCATAGGAACGCTGACATTTAAAGAACACGTTGAGATGACCGAGCCAATACTGGATAATGAGACTGGCCAGAACACGGATGAAAACTTGATGAAAATTATTTTTTAGTAGTAAAACAGAGTGTTTGAATAAAGAAGGAAGACGTTAACGATGTTGAAGGCTGTTGAGGAGCCAAGAGAGGAAGGAAAAGACAAAGTAATTCGGGTTGAATAACATAGAGGTCATTAGTTTCTTTAGTGGGAACAGGTTTGACAGAAGCTTGGGGTGGAAGCCAGATTGGCATGGATTGAGGGGTGAACCCGAGGTGAAGAAAGAAATACAGGAAGAGAAGACCAACTCTTCCATGATATAAATTTTATGAAGAGAATAAGAAAATTAGATTTATAGTTAATGGAAAAATTAGATTTATAGCTAAAAGAAGATGCCCTGACAATGTATTAAAGCTCTATAGAGGTATAATTGACTCACAATAACCTGCCTATACTTATTTGACAAGTTCTGAAATATGATGCCATTGTGAAATCATCACTCTCAACATAGTAAGAACAGCCATCAACTGTTACATTTCCTTATGCCCCTTCCTCTACGTTCTTATGCCTCACCCTAATCCTTCACCCTGTCTCCAGGCTACTACTTAACCGCTTCTTGTCAATAATAATTAGTTTTTCATATTCTAAAATTTTATATAAATAAAAACATACAGAATGTCTTTATTGTTTGCCTGGCCTCTTATTTATCTGGCCTGTTTCATTACACATAATTATTTTGAAAGCTGTTTTTGTGTATATGAAGGCTTCATTCCTTTTATTCCCGAGTACTATTCTATTATGTGCATATGCTATATTTCCGTTTCCCATTGGTGTACATTTGGGCCATTTTCAGTTTGGATCTATCAAACCTGCTGTGAATATCCATGTACAAATCTTTGTATAGACCCATGCTTTCATTTGTCTTAGGAAATATGGAGTATGATGGCTGGGTCCCAGGATAGGTGTTTTAAGTTAAGAAACTGCAAACTTCCCTAAGTCTGTAGCATTTTCCATTCCCGTAATAATGTATGGGTGTTCTCGTTGCCCCACATCCTTACCAATTCTTGCAGCGGACAGCCTTTCTAATAGGTGTGTACAGTCATCGCATTGTGGTTTTCATTTTCCTAATCATATTGAATATCTTTTCGTATGTTTTTTTGGCATCCCTCTATCTTTTTTGGTAAGGGGTCTGTTCACATATTTTGCCCATTGATTTTTTTTTGTTTAATTTGTTCCTTTATTAGTTTGAGCTCTTTATATATTTTGGGCACAAATCCTTTTTTAGATATGTAATCGTGAATAGCTTTTCCCATAGTACAACTTTTCATTCTCTTGGCCGTGTCTTATGAAAAGCCGAAGTTTTCAATTTTGATAAATTTTGATAAATTTTTTAATTTTGACAAACATCATTTTTTCTTCAGTACGTTATGTTTTTAATGTCATATTAATGAAATATTGGTCTAAACTAAATTCTATTTTCCCCAATGTTTTCTACCAAAAAATTGAGAGCTTTAGTTTTTCTATGTAATTTTTCTATATTTAGGTATAAGATCCCTTTTAATTTCATTTTGCACATGAAGCTAGGTATGAATTGAAGCTCTTCCAGTAAAATGTGGTGAAAAGATTAACCTTCTCCCTTTGACTTGTCTTTGCAATTTTTCAAAAATCAGTTGACCATATGCATGGGTCTCTTCATGGACTCCCTGTCCTGTCCCATTGATCTATTGTCATAAGTGTATGAAATACCACACTATGTAGGATGGGTATTATTTTTTCTTAACTATTTGGTAGAATTTGCCAGTGATGCTGTTCAGGCCTGGCTTTTTTTGTGTGAAGATTTTCAACTATATATTCAATAGGTTTAATAAGTAAGATGATTAGATCTGTGTTTATTTCTTCTTGAGTGAGATTTGGTAGTGCATATCTTTCAAGGACTTTTTTCACTTAACCTAAATTGTTGAATTGAATGACACAGATGGTTCATAATATTTTCTTAACCTTTAATCTATGTAGAATTCATAAATAGTAATGTTACATTTTTCATTTCTGATATTAATAATTTGGGTCTTCTCTCATTTTTCTCAGTAAGTTTGGTTACAGGCTAATATGATTTTAGTCATTTTCTCAAAGAACCAGATCAGGTTGTATTTACTTTGTCTAGTGTTTTTGTTTTATTCTCTATTACTTTCTTGGTCTTTATTATCTCTCGTCTGCTTACTGTGACCTTGCCATGATGAGCTTAATATATTCTTCGATTTGTAGTTTCTTAAGATGGAAACTGAGGACATTGATTTGAACCCTTCATTTTCTCTCATAGGCATTTAAATTGTTCCCTAGGCAGGGCTCTAGTGCCTGCCTTCCATGAATTCCGATATGTTGTTTTATTCCCATTCAGTTAAATATACTTCCTAATTCCACCCTTGATTTATTTTTTAGAATTCTCTTATATTTCAGCTACTTAGACATTTTACAGCGATTTTTCTGGTGTTGATTTGTAATCTAATTCCATTAAAGTGAGAAAGTGTGCTTTATATGACTTAAATATTTTAAAATTTATTGAGACTTATTTTGTGGCCCAGATAATTTTTGATTTTGGCAAATAATTCTATGCGAACTTGTATATTCTGCTGTTTTTGAGTGAATTTTCCCTTCCAAATTTTTGCATCATTGTTATCATATTAATTTTATCTACATGTTATTTTTGCTTGAAAAAGTCAATTACGTATTAAAGAAAATTTAGAAAAATATTTATTCACAGAGATGCTTTTGCTAGTGCTCTTTATGATTTCCACTTGGTATAATTTTTTTTCTGCATGAAGTATTTCCTTTCCCATTTCTTATTGTGCATGTCTGCTGGTGAAAAATTCTTTCAGCTTTTGTAGATCTGAAAAGTCTTTATTTTATCATGATTTCTGTAGGATCTTTTTGATGGAGATATAATTCCTAGTTTACCATTTTATATTTTCCTTTCTGTACTTTATATATGTAACTTTACTGTCTTATGGGTTGTGCTGATTCTAATGAGATGTTTGCTGTCATTTTAAATCTTTGCTTCTCTCTATCAAAATGCATTTTCTCTGGTTGCTTAAGATATTCAAATTATCATTAGCCATTAACAATTTCATATTCATGCGACTTAGTATCAATTTCTTCATGTTTATTGGGTGTGAAGTTCATTGGACATCTTCAAACTCAGAGCTTATAGCTTTCATCAAATTTAGAAACTTTTTGGACATTATTTCTTCAAATATTTTTCTGGGTCCCTTTTTCAAGGACTCCAATAAAATGTACACTATGATGCTGAAAATTGTTCTTTAGTTCACTGATGCTTTATTCATTTTTCCTTCCAGTCAGTTATCTCTCTGATTTTCATTTTGGATAGCTTCTTTTGCTACATCTTCAAGTTCACTAATCTTTTATTCCTTGTTGTGTGAATCTGTCATTGATCCTAAACTTTTTTTTTTATGGCATGTTACACTTTTCATGTCATGTTCAAGTCGGGTATATTTGCCAGGTGTTTACTTACCATACTTCATCTTTTCTCTATTTTTTAAAAAATGTACGGAAGTTTGTTGTACTCTTATAATGTCCTTGGCTATTAATTCTATCATCTGTGTCATTTGTTTCTGTTGAATACTAATTCATATTTGCTTACTTCTTTGAGGGTCTGGTAAATTGATATTGGATATCATATGTTGAAAATCTCACCTTTATTGGGTGCTGTATACTTTTGAATTGTTATATTATGGTCTTCTGTTTTATTCTGCAGTGCTGCTAAATCATTTAGTAATATTTTGAGATGTCTGAATTTTGCTTTTAAGCTTAGTTAGCTGGAAATAGAGTGTCCATTTGTCTAGGGATAATTTTGCCCCTATATTAAGCCAATACCTTCTGAGTAATTGATGCTCCATAAATTATGAGATTTTATTGACTCTTACTGATGGAATATGAGTATTATTGATGCTCTGCAAGCTCTCAGAATTGTTCTTTCTGCTGGGTAGAGCCCTCACATGAGTCCACTGATCAGGACTCAGTTACAGGCCCAAGGGGCGTCCTTGACAGTTCTGCAGAGCTGTCACTCTGTGCACTTTCTCAAAATGGGTGGAATCTCCTGAAAATGGACAGCATCTATGGATTCCAGTTCTAACTCCTCCATTCTTGGAGGCTGCTGGGCTCTGCCTGCATTCTTCCTATCTGAGCTATAGCCTGGAAACTCTTTCCAGTTAGGAAACAGGGACAATCATAAGGCTGCTTTGATTGTTTCCTTTCTCTCAGGGATCTCTGTCATTTTTGCCTAATGTTCAATCTCTAAAAATTGCTATTTCTTCAAAATCCCGGATTCAAAAAGATACATGCATTCCTATGTTTACTGCCACACTATTTACAATAGCCAGATATGGAAGTAACCTAATAGATGAATGGATAAAGAAGAAGTGGTACATGTATGCAATGGAATATTATTCAGCCATAAAAAGAAAAGAAATTCCCCATTTGCAACAACATGGATGAATCTAGAAAGTATTATGCTTAGTGAAATAAGCCAGGTAGACAAAGACAAATATCATATGATTTCACTTATTTGTGGAATATAAAAACAAAGCAAAACAGAAGGAATAAAATAACAGTAGACTCATAGACACTGAAAAGTAACTAGTGGTTACCAAGGGGAAGGAGTTAGGGTGGGTTCGGTGGAAGGGTGAAGAGAATAAAGGGGCACAATAATTCACAATCACAATATATGTTGCTCACAGGGACAGTAGTACAGCATGGAGAATATAGTCAAAGGTTCTGTAACATCTTCCTATGTTGATAAATAGTAACTGCACTGGAGGGGTGAAGATTTAGTAACATGGGTAACTGCTGAACTACTGTGTTGTATATTTTAAACCAATATATGATATGTGTATCAATGATACTTTGAAAATAAATTGCTTTTTCTTTCCTTTTTTTAAGTTTATATAGTTGCCTTAAGGAAGAGGATATATTCAATGTCTATTACTCCATTTTGACTGTAATTAGCATATTTTTGTTTATTCTAGATAGAAGAGATTTAAGTTTTTAATATAGTGATGTTTAGCATTTGTAGAGTGCTGTATCACTGTACAGAAGAAAGGATATTTGATTAATTCTTTCCATATCTTGTATTATTCTAAATCATATAAGCCACTGCCTTTACTAAGTGGATGTGCAAAATATTTTGATTTAGAAATTAATGTTAATTTTTACATACAAATGAGGATAAAACTGAAATCAACTGAATAAATTCTATTAAAAAAAACCCAACTATTCCTTTTCATTAAAATTTAGCCATTTACCAGTATAGGCGAATGACTTGCTGCCTCTCTCTAGCGAGTCAAGAACAACAAAAATTAAATTAAGAAGGAAATTCCTACCTCATCCCATCTCGATGAGGAACACCAACTTTGGTTTAAGTATTTATTTCACCTGTTTCTAATTAGTACTCAGTGCTTATTTAATATGCCTCCTTCCTTTCATTCTGCAAAACACCTATCCTCCCCACTGTAAACTGTGATAAAAAAATACTCGAAACCACTTGAAACTTAATGGCCTAATTGCAGCATCATATCTTCTTTTCATCTAGTTATTTTTCTAGGTACTTTGACATTTTTTCATTGAAGTTTTTGTAACTTCATCTTCTAATATTTACCATGAATTCCTTTCTTACCCAAAGTCATCATCCATATATATATAATATATGTATATACACACATATATATGTGTATATATGTTTTTTCATTCATAAAACAGAATATTTGGCCCTTCTGCTATATTTGGCACCCTATGCTAAGAATTCACAATCAGTTCTTAATGCATTTGGGATGCTTACCGTTACTTTATCTAAAAAACACAGCATATCCACCACAGACTTATCAGCAAAATTAATTCTAATCTTCATACCCTTTATAAAAGCACACTTATACATGACTGGGAAATACATATATATCCTTTGTGGATAAAACAGTGGTGCATAAGAATGAATGGCCTATGTACTAGACCAAATATAAAAATCTATTGACTAACTGGAAAATATATTTATTTTGTGGGCAAAAGTGTGTCTCATTAAGAATGAATGGACTGTAAATGAAATCAAATATAACCTATTTGTCTATACAAAATATGGGGATAGGCAAGTGTTTTAACCAATGCCACCATATTAAATGGTATTTAGAGAGGTTTTGTTTAAAAAACAGAAAGAAAAGACAATATACAAGCAAACAAATATCACACAAAAAAGCATTATCCTCTTATTTAAGGCACTGAAAAATATTGCCAGGTTGTTAGAAAACAATTTATGCATCATTTCTTCACAACACATTATCTCCAGTAGCTTTAGCAATGTCTTAATGAGAGTAAACTTTCAATCCCATTATTTAGGTCATTGACAAAAAATCCATTCTGTATAACTGCTGTCAGATCAATGTTCCTAAAATTCTACTTTTATCAAGCCCAGCTTGAAAACCAGTAATGACTGTTTACTCTTGATAGCACGAAAAGCAAATTCTTTAGTATTCAAGGCCGTTTACACATTGGTCCCAACGTATCTTTCCAAACTTCCAAACCTCACTGTCTTTACTGCAGTGAATACTTTTTAATTCTCTTTTTTCTAAACAATTTATAGACCTTAGAAACTTTACATTCTTTTTCATGTATTTCAATTTATTCATGCTTGTCTTCAAAAAGACATTAACAGTTGTTACCTTGGGGAAGTCAAATAACTTGGCTTACCCTAGTTTTCTTTTCTTTAAATGGTGGAAACAGGACAGACATTTTAGGCTTGTTTTAGAATTAAATAATGTAAATATGCAAGACATCTGATAGAGTGCCATCTACATAGTTATTCTTCAAATAATAGTTTCATTTTACTCCATCTATGCTCAAAGTAAAACTTCGGTAAATCGTTTTAATATAATTCATATGTAATGTAATATGAGATCATCTGGGGATAAGGGTCAAGCAGCCGCTGAAACTGTCACATTCTTATTCTGTATTCACGTTGTTAACCATATACATATGCTTAAAGTTTTGGACAAAGTGGGTCATTAATTACAAATGATTGACTACTTTTATGAGTGAAGAAAGAAATACAATGGTATTCCTACTTTATTTTTCCTAGTTATATGTTTATATGTTTCTCTTTTGGAAATTCTTTCATTCTACATAAAAAAACAATATTTGAAAATTAGATAGACCACCAAAGTCAGACAATAACAAACTGAAGGGATAATTTTCCCCTGTGCATATGGACCCCTGTAGGTTCTCAGTGTTCTGTTGCTTCCTGTTGATTTAAGTTAAATGTATGTTTGGACTTGGGTTCATTCTTTTCACTGATTCTAAAACAGTGAATGATTCATTAGTATATGAATCATTCTTGATTTGGTTTATGAAATGAATAAAATAGCTTTGTCTTCTAGGAACTTTATCTCCTCTACAGAAGAACAAAATAATTACTATTATAAACATAAATTATTATATGTTCAAACAGAAAAACATCCATGAAGAAGTGTAAATGTATTGTTTTATAGTGGACTTGGGAGGGGAGGCAGTTTGGGTAAAAGGCACGGGGAGAATAGATTGATTAACTGGAAAGGCTGAAAATGGTAGTTAAGGCAGAGGAAGTACATTTTCAGGAAGGAAATGATATGCAAATGTAGACAATGTTAAATGTTTTCTTCAAAAATTACAAAGATGCAATGTTTGCTGACATGAATATGTGTAGCTGTGTGTATGTTGGCAATTGTAACAATTAAATTTTGGTTGTTAGAATTGGTTAAAGTGAAATCTAGAATCATTTCATCTCAAAATCAAAATACTAATGATAGAGAAAAGGATTGCATAGTGTGTAATATTATATGTAAAAAAGGAATTAAAATAGTTTTATTTTAATGTTTTAGTGGTATAATATTTTAAGTGCAGATAAAAATTATGATGACAGAATTTATTTAATGAAGAGGTATATATTTTGATTTAAAAATGATCAGTACTTTTCCATCTTGTATCAATTGAAAATTAAATGTTCAAAATATGTATGTTTCATAAATATTTTAAAGAAATTATTCATATTTCTATAGTAGTAAATTATGGACTATTTTTTTCATATACCATTTCAAATTTTTGTTTGTTCATCTCTTAACCTCATTTTCCCATTTTCAAGCTTATAATAATCAGTATATTACAATCAAAATAATCTTTGTTACCTCAGTCAGATTTTCCAACTTTCACAAAATACTGTATTGTTCCATTATTATCTAAACCAACTATGCTTGATATCCCAGTGTCAGTGCTTTCAAAGAAACCCATACTTTAGGGATCAGAATGAAATATGAGTGGTTATACATTATTTTGCAATCACCAAAAAAGAAACTGGACTTCTGAAAATATTATCCAAATACTTATTTTAGTAGAACTTCAATTATTTTTCTGGTTTCTTCCTGTTTTCCCATTTGTTCACTTATCTGTAACATCAAAATGTTAGCTGATTTTAATTCTAACACGTCAGATTATTTTATATTATCAAAAACATTTTCTCTATCTTTTACAATCTAGTGTCAAAATTTTTCTGTTCCTGGCTCTAAACCTATCCTTGATTAATATAAATGAGTAACAAATCTAATACCTATAATAATAATAAAAATAAACCTACCACATACCACCAGTATTTTCAAAATAAAGTGTAAAAAATCAAATTCAGTGAGAATGTACACATAATGATATTTATCCACAGAATTATGGCAATGAAAAGTGGAGATTTGATATTCTGAGTCATGTATTTCCCTTCCTATATTTGACATAGATATTAAAATATGAAAATTCAAACTGTGTAAACAAAAACAAGATTAATAGATACAGTTTTCAACTTCTGGTTCTCTGACACAGTTAAATGTCAAACTCCCCATATACTTTTGTATCCTAACTCACGGTAGGGAAGATCCTGTATTTAAGTAATATTGTTAAAATTTCAAGACTGATCCATATAAGAATCCATGAAAATTTTATTCCCTTTTTTACAGGTTATTATCGTTACTATTCCCATTACTGCCATTCGATTCAGTTATTTGTCCTTAGAAAGTTAATCTCAATTTATAAACATTTATTTAATGTTATCCTATCTTTTCATAATGACATATGTTAGTTATCTCACTAATTAAACCTGAGATACATGTATACTTCTCATTTCAGAACATCTTTTGCTTCTTTTAATGATTTTGAGGAAATTATGATCAATCAATGTATTTATCTCCCTCCCTGTTATGACATCAAATAAATATCGTTTTGATTTATCTGCCATAGCTTATTCTTTTCCATAGAAACAAGCAGAAACTAATTTTACTTATTTCAATTATAATATAACCTACTAACTATATGTCAAAAATTTAAATTATGCAATGCTATCATCTCTAAAATGAAAAGTTGAATTAATATTTTTCAGTATTATTTTCAAAATACTTACCCTAAATTTAAAAGTTCAATTATCTTGTGCAAAGGTAGCTTTTTACCTGACTAGGATCTGTTGGATATGTTGTAGGCTTTCTGGAAATTCTGGTACTTTTATAAAGTTATGTAATTACAGTTATATTTTATATGACTAGTAAGTTGGTATGTTTATCCCATATTTAGATTTTAAATTTCATTTTCTTTAGCCCTGCGATGTACAAATCAAATAATAATGATATATTTTTCTTTTGTTTATGATAAGGTTAGTATTGTGGAAACTGAAATATCTTAAGTGAGCTATGTGTTAACATTTGGGAAGCAAATAAGTGATATTTTTTAAGCCTATAAACACACAATTTTATTTAAAGAGAAAAGTCTCTTTATAGATATTTTTTCCCCTAAAAATCCATTTTTTCAGTCTAATTCTTTGATGAACGTTTTTTCATTTACTTATTTAATCTCAGGACTAAATATACTCAAAATACCTCTCAACTACTATTGTTAAGAAACAATAATAGATTTATTAGGATTATTTAGGAAATTACATTCAGATCTTAAGATGTTTGGAAGCAAATAATGTATAAATCTGAAAATTGCTATGGATGTGTAGAATAAATGATAACCACTTTTGCTTGGTCTTTTTATGGCATTTTGGTATTTAGTTTTTGCTAATAATTTCCATTGTTAATTCATCTCCTCTTATTAAATGAACCTTAAAATATTTTGATTATTTTTGATAATGTTGGTTAAATATAGCGTACCTATAGAGAAGTGAAACAAACTATATGGGATCCTAGTAGGACATATGTTTAAAATATTCCAGAGTATACTTGCCATAATTTAAATTAAAATGGAATTGTTCCAAGCATAAATGAGTGTATGATTTTTTAAAATAATCTTTATTATGGAACAGATTAGATTTACAGCAAAATTATAAAGATAGTAGGGTTCCTATATTCTTCACATCCAGTTGTTCCTATTGCTAACATTCTTACATTAGCGTGAAACACTTGTTATAATGTTGATAAATTGTTATTAACTAAAGTCTGTAATGAATTCAGATTTTCTTGATTTTTACCTAATAACACGTTTCTGTTGCAGGATCCAGCCAAGGTTATACCGCATTACATTTAATTATCATTTCTCCTTAGGCTTCTGTCAGCTGTGACATTTTCTTACACTCTGTTTTTGATCATTTTGACAGTTGTGAGAACTGGTCAGGTATTTTCTAGAATGTCTAGCTACTGGGATTTGTCGGAAGTTTTTCTCATGGTTAGATTGGGATTATGGGTTTTGGGAAGGAAGACTGGGGAGGTAAAGCACCATTTTCATCATATCATATCAGGGATCTGTATGATCGATAGGATTTATGACCATTCACACTAACTGTGATTCTTTGAAAGAGGCAGTGTTTGTTAGGTTTCTCCATTGTAAAGTTCTTTTTCTTTTTCATTGTTTCCACAGTGTTCTCTTTTGAAGAAAGTCACTATGTGTAGTTATCCATAAGGAGTATAGAATTTATGCTCCCACTACTTAAGCATAGAGTAACTGCATAAATTATTTGCAGTTCTGACAGATTTGTGTCTTCTCTCCCATTTATTTATATATTAAGATTGGATGATTTGATCTTAACAACATTGGGTCTTCCAGTCCAATAACACTATTTAAGTATTTATTAATTTTTATATTAAGGCACATAAAATAAAATGTACAATTTTGGGGTTATACCTCATGTACCCATTACCCAGATCAAGATATCAAACACCATCACTAAATTTTCCCCCCCTTTATCTATTTCACCTATCCTCCCACCCACTTCCCTATGGCAACCACCAGTCTGTTCTCTGTGTCTATGCATCTGAATCTATTTCTGTTTGGATCTATTTCTGTTTTGTTTTCCCTTTTTTTATTTTAGATTCCACATATAAGTGAAATCACATGATTTTTATCTTTCTCTGTCTGAGTTATCTCATTAGCACAATACACTCTGGGTTCATCCATGTTGTGCAAATGGCAAGATTTCCTTCTTTTTTTATGGCTAAGTTATATTCTATTGAATATATATACCACAACTTTTTTATCCATACATCCATCAATGGACATTTAGGTGACTTCCATATTTTGGCTATTGTAAACAATTCTGCAGTAAACATAGGGGTGCATGTAATTATGCACTTTGAATTAATGCTTTTATTTTCTTTGGCTAAATTCCAAGAAATGAAATTTCTGGGCCATATGATATGTCTAGTTTTAGTTCTTTGAGGAACCTCCATACTGCTTTCCATAGTGGCTGCACCAATTTACAATCCCACCAGTAGAACACTCATTTAGATCTTTGATATTTTTTCATCAGAATTTTTTAGTATTTTTCATGTCAGTGTTGTATGTATTCTCTTAGATTTATTCCTAAGTATTCATTTGTTGGTACTTTTGTCAACACATTGTTTTTCCTTTTTCCCACTTCTTTGTTTTGATATATAAGATCACTAGGTCTTACAATACAGTGTTGTATAGAAATGATGAGAGAGGATATCCTTGCCTCTTCTAGATCTTAGGGGTAAAACTTCAGTTTCTTATCATTGATTATGATGATGGCTAATGTTTTTGTAGGTGTTCAAGTGAAGGGAGTCTCCCTCTATCTCTCACTTGCAGAAAGATTTTATGATGAATGGTTGTCGAACTTTAATAAATGCTTTTTCTGTATTAATTGATATGAGTACATGATTGTTTTTCCTTAGCCTGTTGATGAGGTAGATTACACAGATTTTTGAACGTTGAAATAGCCTTGTAGAAAAAATTCCCACTTGTTTGTGGTATTTAATTCTTTTTAAAAAAATTATTGAAATTGATTTCTTAATATTTTGTTAAGGGTTTTGTATCTGTGTTCATTGGAAATATTGGTCTGCAATTTTCTTTTCTTATGTTTGATTTTCATAGTAGAGTAATGCTGGTTTCACAAAAAGTGGAAGTTTCTCCTATTTTCTGGAAAAGATTGTGTAAAATTGGCAATATTCATCTTTAAATAGTAGCAGTCATGTCAAAAATATCTGGGTCTGGTGAAAATTTATGTTAATGTGGCTAGAATTGGGTTGTGTTTAACTTTCCCTGTAGCTGTAAGGTTCTAGGGGCTTCAAATTCCTGTAGGGTCCTGTTTCTATTTCCCCTGTTATCCTTAGGCTTCCTTAAAATTCCTCCCGAGAATTTATGTCTTGCAGTTCGTTTAGCTCTAATCCACTGCTACACCAGAGTCCTGTTGGTGTGGTGGGAAGAGGAGAGGGAGGAAAGTGTTCTCTAACCCAGGGATTTTGCCGTTTCTCCCCACCTCCAGCACCCCTGCACCTTAGGTGAGGTTGGAAGCCTAGAGAAGCCTGCAGTTGGGTTCCCCCATTTGGGATGTATTCTCTAACCTAGGGATTTTGCCATTTCTCCCCACCTCCAGCACCCCTGCACCTTAGGTGAGGTGGGAAGCCTAGAGAAGCCTGCAGTTGGGTTCCCCCATTTGGGATACAGCTCTAGTAAAGTCTTTTGCTCTGAAGCATAGACCTTTGTTATGGAGAACACTCTTAGACTATTTCAAAATAGTTACATTTCCACTACCCTTGCCAGAACCTTGAGGGCATATTTCTTGGCTCTCTACTGTGAGAACCTGGAGGAGCAGGAGTTGCACAGGGAAAAACCCACAAAATATGTGGTCTTCCTTAAGGCTTCATCCACCAGGATTTTCTTATTTTCTTGCTAATCCACAGTCAGCTTCCAGCTTGCTGTTAAAATTATCATTAACTATCCATCAGTTTCTGGTTCTAGTCATTTCTGTTCCTGGTGAGAGATATCAGGTGTGACTCTCTGGATCTGTCTCTCTCTCTAGATTTATCAGTATCTTTTTATCCTGCTACATCACTTGTCAGCTATGTCCAAGGAAAGACATTGTTTATCATTATTAGTTTCTTCATATTGTTGTTGTGAAGGCTGAATGACAACTCCCAAACTGTTTATGTGTCCGCATTGAAGCCAGAAGTCCTATGCTATGATATTTTTGGTCTTTTAGGTTACATTGATACACTTCAATCTACAAGTGCATTCTTTCCTATATTGTATTGATATTTATAGTTGAAGAAAAAAAAAATAATCTTGGTCTCATAAAATGAGTTAAGAAAAGAAATTTGTAAACTTAAATATTTTGAACCTACACAATATCCTCTAACCACAGAAGACTTAACACAAGGTTAATACTGCATTTTCTAATGAAAGCATTTGAGTGAAGTTTGTTTCTATCCTTTCAAAATAAGCTGCAATTATCAAAAAGTAAAAAATAATTCTTTTGTTGGATACTGCCATGCATGGTCAATTCTGCATTTTGATATTTGTAATTTCAAAGTGGTTGGTCAAGTACATATCAAATGAAGATCCCATCACAGTGAATGAACATGGACTTGAACAGCACACTCCATTTAAACATCCCACCAAGGGACTTCCACTCTGTTATAAACACTTTTTTGTATTAAATTTTTAAAAAGAGAGATTAATACACTAAATAGACACCTAGATTTAACTCTCTCAAAGTGCTCTATCAAATCTAAGAGATGTGTTGTTCTTCCTTAGTTTCAGCTAGAAATTCTGTAATAATTATTTTTGGCATTTTGGATGGACTGAAACCTCCAGCTTTATGGTTAATAAAACCCCCTTTCTGTCCCCAAAAGCTGTATGACACATAATTAAGTGTTTAAAATTCAAATTACTGTTATTTTGGAATTCTGTGACACTCCTTGTGATAATTAGAGATCTGTCTAGAGCAAAGTGAGTACACAGCTGTCAGGCTTGGGGATCAGCACAGGCAAGCAGACACGCAAAATGACAGCAACGTGTACCTCTGCATCCCCAAATCTCCAGAATATACTCTCTGAATCTGGAAGTAGTGTTTAAAAATGTCAAAGGGAAGTTTGTCTTTCCTGTTTCTTTATGAACTTGAATTTACTGAAACAATAGCAAAAGACAGAAATGGGATTTAGAAGCCCAAACTGTTTTTGGACTTGCTCGGCAATATTCATAACCTGAAACTCTTAAGTTCGGATTCTATTGCTCAGCTATGTGACTTTGGGCAAGTTACTCTATCAGACTGTGTTATTTTTAAATTAAGATAATATATTACTAATGGTTTTTATAAGGGTTGGATTAATATGTAAAATAATTTGAACATTGTGGGTATTGTCCATTCATGTATTTGCTAATATTGTTAAGGTTTTGGTGTAATAATTCACAAAACATATTATCAAATTCACATTATTACAAAGAGTTCCATCGAAGAGAATTGCCTTAGATTGTTAAAAAAGTATAACTGCAATGAAGCAATCTTAATTTAGGATATGTCAAAACCAATATTGAAAATCACTGCATGAACAACAAAATTAATCAACTTTCCAATTCAGCCCTTTCCCTGTCTGCACACAGTAACCTTACTTGTTATCCACATCTTATTTTTGGAAATATGACAAAATCTTGATATTTTCTATTTGAAGTAGAAATTAAATTATTAAGCAATCAAAATATAAGTCATATTTCCTCTGATGCTTTTGCTTACTAGAGGGAACCAAACTTCAAAATGGTTCATTTTTAACTCTTTCTAGGATAGATTGAAAACGCAGTAGGAAAGGCAAATTGTATCAGATGGTATTACATATGTTAGCATATCAGGACAGCTTACATTGGAAGAGGCTTTTTGATTAATTTCTGTGGTATTTTATCAGAAGTCTTATTCTTAGTAGTGTTCTCTATGTCATTGGATTTAAGATATTACATTCTCTTTGTAGGGTTTATAAGTTTCTACCTTCTATATGTTTCTTCTCCATAATTAGATATCCCTCTTATCTACTCTTTTTGCTTTATAGATGTCACGTTTGTCCTGGTTTTGTGAAGGTCTGCTCAGCAGGTGACTTTCTAAAATGACAGCAGAGGTTGGGACATTGATTCAGACTCTTGTAGGAGCACTTCTGTCTTTTGTCAGTACTTATTGACAACCAATACATTGGTGGAAAGATGAGCTCTAATTCTCTTTATCATGGCTAGGTGGTAACAAATTTGGTTTCTGTCTTTTGCTGTCATCCTCTGAGGTGGATTGCTTTTGTGATCACTCACGTAATAAAATAATTAGGATTTCCTCAATTATGCTGAAATGTATGGGAAAATAGCACACTGCTATCTTTTCATATTTTGAAAGATGAGCCTTCAAGATGTACATTCATGATTTGATGTTTTTATACATTAGAAATAATCCCCACAATTAGTCTGGTTATCATGTGTCACCATACAAATATTGAAACTAATAGGATATTATATTCTTTAATAAATATTCTTTAATAAATATTTAGTAAATATTATTTAATAAATAAAATATACTAAAAGAAAGAAGGGATACATGTTAGCTTTAAATAATAAATCTCTGCATGTTGGAATCTTATTTTTCATAGAATTCTTGGTTTCACCATGCAATTGGTATGCACTTCCAACTGACTATCAGACACTTTTGATTAGGAATAAATCTGAGTGGTTTATAATAAAGAAAACATTCATAAAAATTATTGGTAATATTTTGCTTATCTGACCAAGAATCTCTATTAGATTGTTCTAAGAGAGAAGAGGGTATTGTAGACTATTGGTTGTCAATCTGGATGTACATAGAATTGTCTGGGGGCATCTTTGAAAAATATTGAAGCCAGAGATCTACATCCAAGAATTATCATTTAACTGAGTGTTGATGGGATCTAGGAACTTGGATTTTAAGGTGTTCTTATATACAGCCAATACTGCAATTCAGTAGGTTGGAGAAGCCAATCAGTATATATGTCCTTTTGAGTCCTATGGCCCTGAGTTGAAAGCTAAAGGTTTATTGCCCCTATAGTGTGCTTTAGTTTTGATGAACAACAGTAATGATGAAAAACATTGAAATTACTTATGAATATAATATTACTGTTGAACTTTGTTTTTTTTCCAGTTGATGAGTTTTTGAAGCAGTAAAAGACTTGCAATTAACCCTATTATTTACAGCCACTGTGATTTGCCAGCAAAGTCTAACACTTGCTGAGTCAAATGGTGTCTGAAGAAGTATTTGTCATTGATTTTCTCTGCTTGATCTCTTTATGTTGAATAAATGTATCCAATAAAAATAAAATATTATGTGCTATGACTGATGAATCATGCTACTATGTGTTCCGTGTAGCTGATCCTTTTGATTAAGTTGCAAAATATCTCTTCTCCATTTTAGAGCTTTAGAAGTTAAAGCTCAAAAGATTTTTATTTGAACATTAATGTCTGAAAGCAGTTAACATATATACCTATACTCCTGAAAGTATGTATATATTTTTAAGTGATACCATGCTGTTTACTTCAATTACTTTCTAACTTAAGCCTAATTTCCAGAGCTATGTAAGTACTATACCAAGTATATACCAGAGAAACTTCAATTCCCTGATCAGGGAAAATAATCATGGAAACCAATTATGAAGCATCTAATTGGGTGACCATTTCCTTTAAGATGAATTGATGTCAGTTATACCTATTAGTTTTTCATCAGTCTATATATAGTTTAAGAAACTGGTAGAAGTAAGGCTATTTCCAGTGATTTTATTTTTATTTCAAAACAACCAAAAAACATCAGACAGGTTTATAAAAATTGTGATTTATTTAAAATACTTATTTGAAAATATGAAATTTTAAATTAAAAATGCTATGCAACTTAATTGTATTATCTATAGTATGGTCATGAAATTTATAAGGAACTTTGCTTTGTAGTATAATAAAAACCCCAATTTATTTATTGATTTATTTTTATTGAACTGTAATTGGTGCACAGTGTTATAGTGGCTTCAAGTGTACACAATAATGATTTGATAATTATATACATTACTAAATGCTCGCCATGATAAGCGTAGTTACAATCGGCCAACACAAAAAGATATTAAACTAATATTGACTATATTCCCTATGGTGAACTTTCATCCCCAAGACTAATTTATTTTGTAGTTAGAAGTTTGTACCTCTTCATCCATTTCACCTGTTTCACCCATCCCTCCCGCCCTCCTCTCCTGTACAACCACCAGTCTGTTTTCTGTGTTTGTGAGTACAGACCGAAATCTAAGCTGGCATACGCAACATCTTCTTTTAATACTTTCACTGAAAAACTGCATAAACTTGTTTGGAGAGAACATTAAAACTTGTTTAGAGGTCCTAAAAGAATATGAAATGCAAAACCTGTAACTCTTTTACACCGCAACTTCAAAGCCAGAATATGCTTTGCATATAAACATCATCAACATTGTTAATTTCAGTAGATCAGATATGATCGGATCGGTTGCCCGTGTTACAGTAAATGAAGTGATTGTATGATGGGCTTCTCTGCGCTGTATACTAGCAATAGTATTTTTCAGTTCCACTGGAAGCATCATGTAAGATAATGCCTCTGTCTTTTGCAATTGTAAACAAACAAAATACTAAAAATACTAAAGATTTGCAAACTTGATTGGTGCCTAGAGATGCTTAATATTAAAGGTAGGAAGAGGAACCATGATTTTTGATGTAAGTGCAAGGATTTTCACTTTGCCAACCTATCCCTTTCTCAGATATTTTCTTACTTGAACTGTGCACATAGTTCACTATTTTGTAATGCCTGATCCATTTATCTAATATATTTTAATATATATGTCCTTTGTATTCTGATCTAAACTTTATTACTACTGAAAGATCTTGTCTTCTGCTATGCTTTTCAGAGTCTAGTAATATAAAACCAATTAGTAATATGTTTTGAATTCTTGAAATTAACATCATCCATTGACCTTTTCTTCTTATTTAATATATATATTACTCCAGTCAAATCTCTTTCTATTCCACAGCAGTAAAGAATTCACTGACTCACCCCTTGTTACAGTCTTTCAGTGTTGTTCAAAACACATTGCTTGGGCAGGCAACATATTTTTGTTTTTCCACTTACCTATAACCCATGGCATGAGTCTGTGAATGGATTTTCTTCAGGTTTTCTTTTAGATTTTCTACATGATTTCTTTAGATTTAACTATATGAGAGCCATGAGAAATTAGGCAACTGACTTTGGTGTTCACATAACCACAGTGAATTAAATCTGAGCCAACATTACTTTTTACTTAAGGGAGAGTGGAGAAAAGTAGTGTTATCTCTGAATTACTATCTTGAATTTTTTTTTCCGTAAGGCCACTAAGGATCATTCTCCATCTAATATACAGTCAAAGAAGTACTATTTTTCAAGATTTCCACATATATAATGCTATTTTAAAAAGATTAAATGTGAGAAAAATATTCTAGTAGTTCCAATTCTTAGATTAGGATTTAGTAAACATAAAATCATCTCAGTGTTAAATTAAGTATTCTGCCAAAGGTCACAAAATTAAAAAAATGTCTGAGATATCTGAACTATCCCAATACTCTCCTCCCCTATCATTTTCTTCTCTAAAACCAGGAAGCTCAGCTCTTTAAAGGAAAAAAAATAATCTAAAACAAAACAAAACAAAGCCATATTCTCATCAAATGGGGCAAAACCTTGCCTAGAAATGGCATATCAGGAACACATTTACTTATATATTTAGTGAAAATCAGTACTTCTGGTTAGTTAATGTAACTTCTTTTCCTGTGACTACCATGACAGAAGATCTGGTTCTGATTAGTTTTTTGAATCTTTGGCATATGATTTTTGTAAAATTGTCCAGAAAGTGAGGTTGATAAAAGAATTAATTCTCCTTATTTTATTGGGGTAAAGCTGACATTAAAATTTAAATATTACACAGGGATTGCTTTTATTATTGTTGAAATTAAATACAAACATCTTACATGACTAACAACAGTATTTTCATTTACCCTGTATCTTTCACAGTGTCTTGCACATAGAAAAATCTCATGAAATGGTTTTGAATTAGAATTGCTTTTTGTTTTCAGTAATTGTGACCATGAGTGGCTATTGTTTCTAGAACTTCTTTGTAATGTTAATTATAATATTTATAGAAATACTGAAACTAAAAATATGTTGGACATATATGCTAAGTGCATTTATTTCTCTACAACAATATACAAATTGAAGACTTAAAACTAGATGCTTTTATCATTAAACTTTTAACATTAAATGATTTTTTTCTGTCAGAATGTTTGTCCTATTAGAAAAATATCAAACCCCTAAGATTTTTAATTAAAGGAATACATTATTTAAAAGTTAGATTTTATCGTTTGACATTTTATATGTCAAATTCAAAAATTGTTAAATTGTTAGTAGAAACTTGAAAAACTATTTGAAATTAGAATGTTACCATGATAATTTATCTGTATCTTATTCTTATACTCAATGGTAAAATAAAAACTGAAAGCTTTTAAACATGTCATGTTGTTTAACTGAAAACAGAGTATAATGTTTATTCCATATCTATCACTTACTTTAATAAATGTTGCTAAATTAATATACCTTCATTCTATAATAATAAATACTATATTTATAATGTTAACAATATTATACCTAGGCAGATCTGAATCCTGAGTGGCAAGGAAAAAAAATTAAAAAATGATGCACTCACCTATATAGCAATCACCCAGCAATAAACTGAGGTTAAGGCAAGATGAGTTACTTGCACTAGGAGTTGGGATTATTATTTGCAATTGACAGATTTTGTGAAGACTTGAAGACCTTGGTAGCTTTGCACCCTTCTGGCCAGAACGTGGCTTTGTGGTTCATAGAGATAAGTTTTATGCTTTACGTGTGTCTCTTAGCATCATTCTGTCAATTATTTCACCGTCACTTGGAATAACCGTACATTTTATAATTTATAGAACATTGCCATAGAAATTGACTTTCTCACACATTATGTCATACAGTGGTGGAATTTTGGCCTGGAATTTGATTTTTACTGGAACAACACAACAAAATTTATACAGATTTTATTCATTAAAAAGTGTTCCATAGGGGACTTCCGGGAAGATGGTGGCATGAGCAGGGCGGTGGAAATCTCCTCCCAAAACCATATATATTTATGAAAATACAACAAATACAACTATTCCAAAAAGAGAGACCAGAAGATATAGGATGGCACCCAACCTGCAGCTACACCTGAGAGGACTTGGCACCCCACAAAGTGGGTAAGATATGGAGCTGCGACCCGGCGGGACCCAAGCACTCCCCCACCCCGGTGCACTGGCAGGAGAGGATTCAGAGTGGAGAGGGAGTGGAAGTACAGGCCCACGAAATAACCAGCCCTGGTGATCTGTGCCGGGAGCGCTGACACACATCGCGTGGTGTATTGGAGATTGGAGAGACAGAGGGTGCAGGATCTGAGCCAGGGAAGCACCTGGGTCCTCGCAACCAGGTCCCCAGGACAAAAGAAAAGCCCATGCTTTTTTTAGTGGTCTTAAAGAGGCAGGGGCCCAACGGAGGAGCAGGATCTCCCAGCACACTCAGCCCAGCAGGTTGGGAGTCCTGGGGAATTTTGGACCCCTTGGCTGGTGACTGGGAAAAAGTAGCCACACTGAGACTTCCCACAGAGATCAGCAGCCTCCCATTCATTCCCGCCCTGACCAGAGCTACAAAGGGCCCTGTGGAGCAGTGTGGCTGTGGCTGCAGAACAGTGAAGCAGCAGCGCCACTTACAGCATCCTCACAGAATCTACTCCTGGCGGGCGTTTTTTTTCTTTTCTTTCTTTTCTTTTCTTTTCTTTTCTTTTCTTTTCTTTTCTTTTCTTTTCTTTTCTTTTCTTTTCTTTTCTTTCCTTTTTTTTCTTTTCTCTTTTCTTCTTTTCCTTTTTTTCTCCTTTTTTTCTTTTTAAAAGTCTTAAAGAGGCCAGCTGACATACGTGGCACCTATCAGTGACCAGTTCTATCGCCATGAAAAGACAAACAAAGCTTACTCAGACCCAGACAATCCCAGAGAGGGAGACTGAAGGGATGGAAATGCACAATCTTCCTGAAAAAGAATTCAGAATAAAAGTCATAACCATACTGATGGATCTACAGAGAAATATGCAAGAGCTGAGGGAGGAAGTGAGGGAAGTGAGGAAAGACAATGCAGAAATGAGACCAGCCATCTACGGGCCTAGCAGCAGACTGGATGAGATGCAAGAGACTGTTAATGTAATAGAAATCAGAGAACAGGAATACAGAGAAGCTGAGGCAGAGAGAGATAAAAGGATCTCAAGGAATGAAAGAATATTAAGAGAACTGTGTGACCAATCCAAACGGAACAATATTCACATTATAGGAGTACCAGAGGAAGAAGAGAGAGAAAAAGGGATAGAAAGTGTCTTTGAAGAAATAATTGCTGAAAACTTCCCCAAGCTGGGGAAGGAAATAGTCTCGCAGTCCACGGAAGCCCACATATCTCCAACACAAGGGACCCAAGGAAAACAACACCAAGATACATAATTAAAATGGCAAAGATCAAAGATAAGGACAGAATATTAAAGGCAGCTAGAGAGAGAAAAGAGATCACCTACAAAGGAAAACCCATCAGACTTCTCAACAGAAACCTTACAGGCCAGAAGAGAATGGCATGATATGTGAGAGCAAGAGAAACTCCATTTTAAAAAGGCCATCTTAAGAAAGAAGCCTCAACCCCAACCTAGGTCTAAGAAAACTTTGTTCCAGTTACTGGACAAACCATCCATTGCTCAAGTAGCCCTCATCCCAGATAGTTCCCTAGCAATGACCTAAAGGTCCAGACACTCAAGGTCCAGGCTCTCCTGTCCCTTACAGATAACATACCTTACATGATACATCAGCTGGCAGCTGCGAGCCAGCCAGACTTAACCCATGGAAAATGTGCAAGTTAGAGCTTCCCTCTCCCTGCACCTTGTAATGCTTAAAAACCTTGCCTACCCTGAGCTCAGAGCTCACATCCCTGACCCGCTGCATCGGTGAAGGTTGTGGGTCCGAGCTAGAGCTTGAAATAAATGGCCCTTTTGTGTTTGCATCAGAATCGGCTCCTGGTGATCTCTTAGGGACTCGTAACGTAGGCACAACAGATATATTTAATGTAAAGAAACAGAAGGGCCTCGAACCAAGAATATTGTATCCAGCACGATTATCATTTAAATATGATGGAGGGATTAAACAATTTCCAGACAAGCAAAAGCTGAGAGAGATTGCCTCCCATAAACCACCTCTACAGGATATCTTAAAGGGACTGCTCTAGAAGGAAGCATTCCTAAGGCTAAAAAGATGTCACCAGAGAAAATAAAATCATAGCAAAGAAAGCAGACCATCCAAAAACTAACTAAAGGCAAAGAATGAAACACCTGATATAAAAGAATGGAGGAGGAAGAATAAGAAGGGAGAGAAATAAAGAAACATCAGACTGTGTTTACAATAACTTAACAAGAAAGTTAAGTTAGATTGTTAGATAGTAAAGAACCAACCCTTGTACCTTTGGTAACCATGAATCTAAAGCCATCAATGGCAATAAGTACATATCTATCAACAATCACCCTAAATGTAAATGGACTGAATGAATCAATCAAAAGGTACAGAGTAATAGAATGGATAAAAAAGCAAGACCCATCTATATGCTGCTTAAAAGAGACTCACCTCAAACCCAAAGATATACACAGACTAAAAGTGAAGGGATGGAAAAAGATATTTCATGCAAACTACAAAGAGAAAAAAGCAGGTGTTGCAGTACTTGTATAAGACAAAATAGACTTCAAAAGGAAGAAAGGAGCAAGAGATAAAGAAGGACATCACATAATGATAAAGGTTTCAGTCCAACAAGAGGATATAACCATTATATATATATACACACCTAGCACAGGAGCGCCGGCATATGTGAAACACATACTAACGAGTTAAAGAAGGAAATAGAAAGCAATGCATTCATTTCAGAAGACTTCAACACACCACTCACTCCAAAGGACAGGTCAACCAGACAGAAAATAAGTAAAGACACAGAGGCACTGAACAACACACTAGAACAGATGGACCTAACAGACATCTACAGAACTCTACACCCAAAAGCAACAGGATACACATTCTTCTCAAGTGCACATGGAACATTTTCCAGAATAGACCACATACTAGGCCACAAAAAGAACCTCAGTAAATTCAAAAATATTGAAATTCTACCAACCAACTTCTCAGATCACAAAGGTATAAAACTAGAAATAAATTTTAGAAAGAAAACAAAAAGGCTCATAAATGCATGGAGTCTTAACAACATTCTCCTAGATAATCAATAGGTCAATGACCAAATTAAACCAGAGATCAAAGAATATTTGGAGACCAATGACAAAAATAAAACAAAGCCACAAATTCTGTGAGAAACAGCAAAGGCAATTCTAAGAGGAAAGATATTGCAATCCAGGCCTATATAAAGAAGGAAGAACATTCCCAAATGAATAGTCTAAAGACACAATTACTGAAATTGGAAAAAGAAGAACAAATGAGGCTCAAAGTCAGCAGAAGAAGGAACATAATAAAGATCAGAGAAGAAATAAATAAGATTGAGAAGAAGAAAACAATGGAAGAAATCAATGAAACCAAGAGCTGGTTCTTTGAAAAAATAAACAAAATAGATAAGCCCCTAGCCAGACTCATTAAGAGAAAAAGAGAATCTACACACATACACAGAATCAGAAAGGAGAAAGGAAAAATAACCATGGACCCACAGAAATACAAAGAATTGTAAGAGAATATTATGAGAATCTAGATGCTAGCAAGCTGGAAAACCTAGAAGAAATGGACAACTTCTTAGAAAAATACAACCTTCCAAGACTGACCAAGCAAGAAAAAGAAAACCTATACAGACCAATCACCAGCAACGAAATTGAATCGGTAATCAAAATATTACCCAAGAACAAAACCCCTGGGCCAGATGAATTCACCTCTGAATTCTACAAGACATATAGAGAAGAAATAACACCCATTCTTCTTAAAGATTTCCAAAAAATAGAAGAGGAGGGAATACTTCCAAACTCATTCTATGAAGCCAGCATCACTCTAATACCAAAACCGGGCAAAGACCTCACCAAAAAATAAAATTACAGACCAATATCCCTGATGTACATAGATGCAAAAATACTCAACAAAATATTGCAAACGAAATTCAAAAATACATCAAGAGGATCATATACCATGATCAAGTGGGATTCATCCCAGGGATGCAAGAATGGTACAACATTTGAAAATCCATCAACATCATCCACCACATCAACAAAAAGGACAAAAACCACATGATCATCTCCATAGATGCTAAAAAAGCATTTGACAAAATTCAACATCTATTCATGATAAAAACTCTCAACAAAATGGGTATAGAGGGCAAGTACCTCAACATCACAAAAGCCATATATGACAAACCTACAGCCAACATCATACTTAACAGTGAGAAGCTGAAAGATTTTCATCTAAGATCAGGAACCAGACAGGGATGCCCCCTCTCTCCACTGTTATTCAACATAGTACTGGAGGTCCTAGCCACGGCAATCAGACGAAACAAAGACATACAAAGCATCCAGATTGGTAAAGAAGAAGTCAAATTGTCACTATTTGCAGATGACATGATATTGTACATAAAAACCCTAAAGACTCCACTCCAAAACTACTAGAATTAATATCTGAATTCAGCAGTTGCAGGATATAAAATTAACACACAGAAATCTGTTGCTTTCCAATACACTAATGATGAACTAACAGAAAGAGAAATCAGAAAAACAATTCCATTCACAATTGCATCAAAAAGAATAAAATACCTAGGAATAAACCTAACCAAGGAAGTGAAAGACCTATACCCTGAAAACTACAAAACACTCCTAAGAGAAATTAAAGAGGACACTAACAAATGGAAATGCATCCCATGCTCTTGGCTAGGAAGAATAAATATTGTCAGAATGGCTATACTACCTAAAGCAATCTACAGATACAATGCAATCCCTATAAAATACCAACAGCTTTCTTCAATGAACTGGAACAAATAATTCTAAAATTCATATGGAACCACAAAAGTCCCCGAATAGCCAAAGCAATCCTGAGAAGGAGGAATAAAACAGGGGGAATTACGCTCCCTGACTTCAAGCTCTACTACAAAGCCACAGTAATAAAGACAATTTGGCATTGGCACAAAACAGACGCACAGACCAGTGGAACAGAATAGAGTGCCCTGATATAAACCCAACCATATATGGTCAATTAATAGATGATAAAGGGACCTTGGATATACAATGGGGAGATGACAGCCTCTTCAGCAGCTGGTGTTGGCAAAACTGGACAGCTACATGGAAAGAATGAAACTGGACTACTGTCTAGCCCCATACACAAATGTCAACTCAAAATTGATCAAAGATCTGAATGTAAGTCATGAAACCATAAAACTCTTAGAAAAAAACTTAGGCAAAAATCTCTTGGACATAAACATGAGCGCCTTCTTCATAAAAATATCTCCCTAGACAAGGGAAACAAAAGAAAAATGAACAAGTGGGACTATATCAAGCTGAAAAGCTTCTGTACAGCAAAGGACACCATCAGTAGAACAAATAGACATCCTACAGTATGGGAGAATATATTCATATATGACATATCCGATAAGGGGTTGACATCCAAAATATATGAAGAACTCACACACCGCAACAAACAAAAAGCAAATAATCCAATTAAAAAATGGGCAGAGGACATGAATAGACACTTCTCCGAAGAAGAAATTCAGATAGCCAACAGGCACATGAAAAGATGCTCCACCTCACTAATCATCAGAGAAATGCAGATTAAAACCACAATGAGATATCACCTCACACCAGTGAGGATGGCCAACATCCAAAACACAAACAACAACAAATGTTGGCGAGGATGTGGAGAAAGGGAACCTTCCTACAGTGCTGGTGGGAATGCAAATTAGTTCCACCATTGTGGAAAGCAGTATGGAGGTTCCTCAAAAAACTCAAAATAGAAATACCATTTGACCCAGGAATCCCACTCCTAGGAATTTACCCTAATAATGCCACAGCCCAGTTTCAAAAAGACAGATGCACCCCTATGTTTATCGCTTCACTGTTTACAATAGCCAAGAAATGGAAGCAACCTAAGTGTCCATCAGTAGATGAATGGATAAAGAAGATGTGGTACATGTACACAATGGAATATTATTCAGCCATGAGAGGAGAACGAATCATACCCTTTGCAACAACATGGATGGAGACATAGGGTATTATGCTCAGTGAAATAAGCCAAGCCGAAAAAGACAGGTATGAAATGATCTCACTCATATGTGGAGTATAAGAACAAAGAAAAAAAACTGAAGGAACAAAACAGCAGCAGACTCACAGAACGCAAGAACGAACTGACAGTTACCAAAGGAAAGGGACTGGGGAAGATGGGTGGGAAGGGAGGGACAAGGGGGGAAAAGGGGCATTACGATTAGTAGATGTAATGTTGGTGGGGTATGGGGAGGGCTGTACAACTCAGAGAAGACAAGTACTGCACTACTTGTCTTCTCCGAGTTGTACAGTGACTGTAATGGGGTCGGTGGGGGGGACCTGATGAAGGGTGTAGTTTAATAACCATCATATTGCACATGTAATTGTAGATTAAGGATACCAAAAAAAAAAAAATGAAGGGAATTCTGAAAAAAAAAAGTGTTCCATAATATATTGAAGAACCTTCTCAAATTAGAAAAAAGAAAAGGAAAAGGAATAGGAGGAGACAGGAAATAAAAATAAGTCATGTGAAGTTAAACTTTACCACCTTATGATTTTTGCCTTAAGTGGTCTTCACTATTAACAATCATTTCATGTGACTTCTTTTTTTTTTAAGTTTACCCATGGAGGAAACATAGGGCAATGTACCAAATAAAACAGCTTCCATCCTCATGTAGCTTGGGGTCTGTTTCAGTGGCACATGGAATTATTCTGGTTCCCCAAATATGGAAGTTCTCTCTGACAGAAAAGCAGATGTCAGTGAGAAAGAGAGAGAGAGAGAGAGAGAGAGAGGAGAGAGGAAAGAGAGGGAGAGAGAAAAGAGGAGAGAGAGAGAAGGAGAAGGAGAGCCTCATATGACTTCTGTGGAACAGAGTTTGTTCTGGGTGCATTTTCTATATATAAAGTCATCAACAGCTGAAGATGGATGCATGGAATCACCTCATAACCTGCATTCCTCAGAAATCACAAGTTGTTACAATAATCATGCATATTTTTCTTTGTTTCTCAGCAGGTGAAATCAGAGGATTTTTTGAGTGTGTGTATGTGTGTGGGTGTGTTTAATCACAGTAATAATATAGTGGTAGTAAGTAGATATTAACAACTGTTTTCATATTATTGTATACAGTATAAGAAGGAAAAACACACTTACCAGTAGAAGTCTTTTAAAATATTAAATTTTGATCATCAATTTTCCATATGGCAAGGTTAAGAGAGAAATTTAAAAAGAAGATAATAAAATCGTGACTCTCATAGAGATATAGAATAAATATAGCAAAGATTTTATTTAACTCATTAAATAAAGAGGGAACCATACCCCTACCACCCAAAAACTGTTCAAACCCTGAGTATAGGTTATAATTTAGCAGTTTATATAGCACCTGCAGGGCATTCTATATATTTGGTCAGTTTTCACTGGGATAGGCACTAAGGAAAACTAAAAAAAATGGAAATGAGGTCTGGAGTGTTATATTTCTCCTGATAAAATTTAATGTCCACCAGTCATTGTGGTAAAAATGTTAAGAAAAAAGTCATGCAAAGTTGAATAGCATCTTTATTTGCCCCTAGAACTCACTTTTCAGGATTAATGAAAGCTCTCACCTGTTCAGTATCTTCAACTAACATTTCTCATACTTCTCATTTAACAAAATCTGAACACTCTCCTGAGGAGACAACTATTTCTCCTTTCCAGGTGGAGGTCTTTCTTTCACACCGTGTACTTAACTGTCTGGAAGGTTTGGTAAATGCTCTCTTCCATTCCTCAGCAGATTTCATGCTGTTATTCCTTCATCTACTTTTGTAAAACTTTTGCCCATTTAAGGCCAATGCCATTAATACAAAGTGCATTTTACCCCTATGCTCTAGTGGTATCTACTATTTTATTGCAAATGTCGCTTTATAGGATACATTATTAATACTGACCTTGTC
>JAQQAC010006877.1:20432713-20601954 GCA_029783875.1 Phataginus tricuspis
CAGGACTTTCAGTGCTAAAGGAGGACAGTTCCAGCAAAACCAGGGAGGTCGGTCATGTTACTCAATTACTATAGTTCCTTTATTAATTGTCCTTGCTCTGGTTCTATCAGCCTGGTTAAACCATCACCTAAACCACTGGAGAAAAGCTCTCAGATGGTTAGACTAGCACGACTATAAAGTTGTCCCTAGCACTACCTGAGTATGCAATATTATTTATGCTGGTAGTGCTTTTTTTGGTTTGCTATAGTTGACTTTCTTCATCATGATCCCTTTGTGTCTCTTAACTGCACAATGCCCTCCCCCTACTTCTCAGAAAATACCTAACAAACTCATGAAACTTACTGCCAACAAGCCTTAATTTCCATCTATAGCATTTCCATTACGTTTTACTTAGAATGAAAGAAGAATCACTTCTTATCCAAAGTGTGTCCTTCATTTGTTGTCTAGTTTGGTTTCATGCTGCACCTCTCAACCATACCTCCAGCTGGCTACTAAATTTGGCTTATTCTCTCTCTAGAATAGCTCCGAAGCCATTCCATTTTTATGTATCTCCAGTGCCAACACCTACATCCTAACTTGGCAATTATGGCAGCCTCACAACTAGTCATCCATCTCTGTATATGTGTTTTCATTTGATTTATGACATTAAAACTCAAGTGATCTTTGAAAAATGCAAACTGATTATATCCTTAAATCAAAATGATTCAAAGACTTTTCATTATGCTTAACATAAAACTTCAAAACATTAACATGATCTACAAAGCCCTACATCATCTGGCCTGAGACTTCCTGTCCAATTTGATTTCTTCTTCTTTTCATATGTGCTTCACACATACTAAATTTTTCTTGTATATCCTGGAACAGGCATGCTGATATTTTAGAGATTTTCCATATTTTGTTTCTATAAGCAGTCCCTCTTCAGTACTTAATTGTTACTTGTTCTTCAGATTATAACATTCTACATTACCTTTTAGGACTCATTTCATGGAGTCATAGATTGGGTAGGAACTCCTGTTATTTGATGTTACATACCATGTACTTCCCTTTCAAAGCCCCTGTTACAGGCTTAATGTCTGTCTTCGCTACTTGACTATGAATTGCACCAAAAATCTTATTTTTCCTTTTTTACAGCTGTATCTGATGCAAAAACTCTCTTCTAATATGTTTATTATCAGAGATATATTATCAGATAGTTTATAAATACTGAAAGTGGTTTGTACCATGGGGAAGGCCAAGTCAAGTACTTGCATTTTTCTGAAAAGACAAACCCACTAACAAAGGCAAACACATGGTCTTATAAGAAAACATCTATATAGTATGTGAAAAGTTAAAGAGAATTGTTTTTAGAATCATTGGCGTGCTACTACATTTTTGTTTGAGAAATATTAAAGTAAAAAGAATACAAGCACCATGTGGAAGGAGGTTATTGTATAAGAGAGATATTCAACAATCCATTTGATATGTCTCAGATGCTATGGTTATATACCCTGCTCTTAAATGTCTGTTGCAGGAGTAAGTTATTTCAGAACACGAGACTATTCTTTAACTTTTTATAGTCAAAGCACTTCTGACAGGTCATATAAATGTATTATAGAGGTGTGTATGTGGGGAGGAGTGTTGATTTCAGTTTTACAAACAATCAGGTTAAAATGTTGAGTTATAATTCAGAGGAGTTGGATTTTACCTCTTCCATTACTTCTATGTTTTACTTTCTATTGCACCTAAAGTAATCTGTAATTATAGACCAGAATGGTTACTATTTAAATCTATCATTAACCAATATTTTGACTAGGCCTTCTTAACTGGTTTTATATTTCATTGTTAATTCCATTTTGGACATACCTTTTGTTTGGTAGGAGTGACATCATTGGTTAGATTGTGCATCTAAGAGGACATCTTTTTTCCCCTCCTTTAACATGTACAAATTGGAATGGCCCCAAGATACTGTGGATTCTTTTAGAAGAGATTTAGGATTTTTATGTTAAAAGTAAATGTGAACAAAAGAGAAGACATAGAATACTTGAAAATATTATAAAGAAATGCAGCAAGTCTTATACAAACACATATGTACATATCTGTTGCTATATACTATCTATAGGAAATGAAAACCTTGTAAGAAATATAATGTGTCCTCTATTTTTACTGTTTAATTTGTTCAACTATCTTGATTAAAACATTTTTTCTTATGAGTGTTGTCTATAAAATGTACAAATATTTGGCTTTAGGAGCAGGAATTCACCACAGGAATCTGGAATAAAGTTAATTCTCCTACACACCTCATACCACACACACCATGATATTTTAATTCCATAAAACCTGAAGTGACTGTAGGAATACAATCTCTTGAGTTATGAATTTTGCAATGAAAATCTTCAGCTGTTATTGGGGCAACACCATGAAACTGGGAGGCAGTTTAATAGCTTAGAAAGATTATTTCCTTGGATAGTTTTAACTCTGCCGTTTGCTAGCTTTATGACATCGAGCAAAGTATTTTATCCTATCTTGCTTTACATTTCATGTCTATAAAATGAGGGATAACCAGTTGTTCGATGAACTTTAGTTACTAGTTTGGTACAAAGATCAAATTAATAGGAAATGGTATGTGCTAAAATAATGAATGACAAGCTGCTTAGGTCTGTTGGTTACAGCAGCAGAACCTCCTCCTCCCTCCTACATATCTGCTGAAGGTAAAACAAGGCTTGGTAGGCTTCCAGCAATGAGTCTTGGAACAATTTAATTTGGTTTATTGTTATATTGAGGGGTGAATATATCTCTACTTCACAACCCATATGGAACATATCCTACATTTGGTGTCTGGGCTTGTATTGCCTAAGTAGAATAACCTGAAGTTCAAGTTTCTGGGGCTAGGAAATGCTCTCATTGCAAAAGTAACTTCAAGAGTGATTTAATTCTTTGGACTTTGCTTTCACTTGAATTTGGGCCAGAAAACTTTATTTTATTATCTTGTCCATTTATTTTTAGTGGTTTTCGGTGGAAGCGGCAGCCCTAATACCTTTTCTGATCTGTTGTATTGCCCATAATAAACAAAGTAAACTTCCAGCCACATTCCTGGAAATGTAAGGCTCTGTGTGTATTTAAATTTTTATTTTATATTCCAAAAGGTTCCAAAAGTGTTTTGAGGGTTCTACATGACCTCCTGTTTTATAGTAAAGAATATCCACGCCAGATTAGCTTAAATGTCAGATAATAATTGCTATTTTAGGTAATATGGGAGCTCTATCTGGAATGAAGACCAAAATTATATAGGTAAAAGAATAGGAAATGGCAGAGGGAATAGTGACATTAAAATAAAAGGCATATTTCTATAAAATACTGTGCAGAAATTAGAAATCATTATATCAGTGATAGTCATAAATGGGTTTCTTCTTAAAATTAAGCAGTTGAATGATATTAAAGCATTTTCATATATTCAATAAATATTTGAGTTGCTCTAGATGCTGTTTTAACAATTCAAATGTGTGTGAATAAAAATTCTACTCTCATAAACTTTACCTTCTATTGGGAGGAGACAATAAACAAGTAAATAAATATGTAACCATTACTTTTAGATAGTAAAAAAAATGCTTTGGAGAAAATTAATCAGAGAATATTACTAGAAAATGAAGAGTCAAGTTTAGATTGGGTGAATGTGTATTTGTAAGCTAAATGGCTTACTTAAGTGTTCACAGCTTGTAAACTTCAAAGTCATGATTAAAATATTAGTCTGATTACAAATACATGTTTTTCTACCAACACTGGTTGCTTCTCTTTATCCAATTGACAAAGGGATGTTTTAGATGTCCAATTGGTGGCTCAAACCCAATCCCAAATATGATTCCATCATCTCCATTCCTCTAGCTTCCCAAGTAAATGCAAATCTCTCCATGCATTCTCTATCACAGTGAATGGTACCGCATTTTATCCAATCATTCAAGCCAAAAATCAGTGAATCTTATGGTCTCCTCCATATATAACCTGCATACAATTCCTACAGATTCTATTTGTTTGATATTTTTTCAAACCTAGTTTTCTCCTATTGAGAAGATGACTATTCATACTGCTTCATTTTAAGCACTTATCATTTCTGACCAGATGCAGAGTCAAAATACTAGTCTCTTTACTTCCAAACTTTTCCCCCTACAATCCATTTTCCATACAAGAGAGAATTGTTTTAAATCATAACTCATATGTGGGTTCTTGTCTGCTTGAATCAATCTATTGTAATTGGAATAAAAACTAAATTTATTGAGATAGTCTACAGAGGACAAGATAAAGTGGTTTTTGAACACCTCTCAACTTGTCCTCTCTCCTCCTGCTCTCTGCATTCCAGCTTTCTGGTTCTGTGTCTAATCCTCTGGTACAACAATCAGCTTCAGGGCCTTGTATTCAGTTTAAGATATCCACGTCACTGGCTCTTTTTTGGTAATTTAAATTCCTTGATCCTCAACATTCTTTTCCATTCAAAGAGATTATTAATACCAAATATTGAGTTGGTTTGAGAATCGTGGATTATTTAGTGGATTAACTTAGTTGGCATTTGGAAGTTGTTTTATAAACATTATCCTATGTGGTCTGTATAGTTGGAGAAAAATTGTAGATATCATTTCGTGAGATTTTGGCATATAGTTTTCATTTCAATGCATGGATTTGAATATAATGTAAAAATTAAGGGAAAATTTATGTGATGGAAGGAAAGACAGACATCAAAGGAACAAGTAAATTGTGGTGGTAAAGTTGATGCCGAGTATGAGAGATCTCAGGAAGAAGTTGGGAGGCTGGAGGGAGAGGAGATAGCAGAAGGGAGTTTGAGAAGGAAGTGGCAGTCAGTTGTTGCAGAGAAGGCAAAGAAAGGGTACAGAAGTGTCAGTGGGATAGAATAATAATAGCAGCCATTATTAACCTTGTCGGGAGTTGTTTCACTGGGGACAGAAGTCTTTGGAGGAGGATGAACACCTTTTCCATTCAAAAAGGTATAAAAATATAATATGAACATATTTAGTTTAGCTTATTTATAGAGACAGAGTTGAAATAAATGCATTTTTAGGTAGTACACAAAATCATACCCTTAGAATGAGGATGAAAGGGTTTATTTAGGTGGGGCACTTGATGAAAGAGATGACAGGTGGGACAACTAACCCAGGTAACAACTTCTCCCAAATAAAATGCTAACAAAAGCAGTAAAGATCCTCAAAAGAGTATTGGAAAATATTGCTTATATTAAAAAACAATCTGGTACTATATTCTTAAGTCATTAGCAGTATGTATGTGAAACTAAGGTACATTAAAAAATAATACCAATATTATGTGTAATTCAATATCTTCTGTATACTCTAAACTGTGGCTCACACATTTTTACCAAAAATGATCTACACACAAAGAAAGACTATTTTTATACATTTCTGATCTAGAAGACATGCTGCTTTATTAATTAATGTACAAGGAATTGTTAGGTTAGATGATTATGTTCAATTAAGTATAATGAATATAATTAATGTAGTTGCTGTTTTAGGTTCTTGAGTTAATAGTGCCATTAAATGCTGCTGTTTTTGTTGTGGTACTGATTATTGGTGTAACAGAATCTCAAACTTTCAAATGATAGGAAAGCTAAAAGTTTGACTACTTTTATAGCAAGTGTGTGTGTGTTTGTGCTGTATTTATTTTGGTTGTCATTTAATAGGTGATCATAACTTAAACACATTATGCAATGATAGCTTTTAAAGTAATTATATTAATCATTAAAAACATTTGTTTTTCATCCATTCAGAAGGAGTAGGTCTCAAATTGAAATATAGCTATCAAATTACACTTCGAAGATGAGTATGCATACATTTTAATTATCAGAAATAGGAAAACGTATGCATTTACTTCCTGTACAAATATGTTAAACTTCTTAAACATGCCAAATATTTTAAATGAAGTGATTTTTCCTTGTTAAATGCCTTCATTATTTACTTTTATATAAAATAATTTCTACAATATTAGCCATTAATAACAATGCACAATAAAATTTTAATAATTGTAGTTTTCCCATCTACTTGTTCTACTCGAGATAGAAATGAATATTTAAATACTGATAAATGAAAATCCTTCTTACAGCCTTAAGCAGTGCTGTTAAAAGCAATTGATCTACATTTCTTGGATTATTTATAGTATAAAGGGCATAATCAAATAAAATGTTTTTAGCATAAGTGAAAAACATGTCACTGATTCTAAGCTAGAGCTGTATTAATTTACATTGGAGAAATATGAAGAAATTCTTAATAAATATTACTTTGTATGTATGTTCCTATTTTAGATAATGACACACATAATTGTATGTGTTTTATTTTTTGATTTCAGTCACATAAGCCCTCAGGCCCTTTGGTTTCTGTTATATGAATTAACTGAAAGCTCCTACTTAAAAATGTTTTGAAAGAATAAGGTATTCATAAGTAGTTATTTACTTAGTTTTAAATATCATTTTACACCATTTTCTAGTAGTAAACACCTGTAGTTTTCTTCCCCAAAAGAACATTTTTCTTTTGAAAGTTTGAATTTTTTAAGTGGTATCTTATTTAGCATCCAATTACAAAACTTATTTTCTGAAAAATGGAGATAACTCTGTGTTGGGTGTTGAGAATGGGTCTGGAGTTATATATCAATCTCGTGTACCTTTCAATTTGGAAGAAGATGCTCTTTCTGTTAGTTTTCTTTCTGAAAAAAAAAGAATCAGATTAAATAGGGTCGAGATATCTTAATGTGAAAGATTTCTGGCGCGGTATTTTGAAAAGGCACCGTATCAGAATCAGTTGACTTCACTGATAATTTAAGACCCAGTGTGCCCTAACTCCTTACCCTTGAATAACACGCACTTCTTTTTTTTTTCAATATCCTTTCCTAAATTGAAAGGATTAGACCAAATTTGTATTTTTCAGACTATGTTATTTTAATGCCTTCGGGCAGAGCCGCTGCTCACGGTTGCGTACTGAGCAAATGCAGAGGGGCTCATGGCGATCTAATCCATTCACAGGACCTTAGTTTTGAGTGTAACTCAGAGGGGAGCAGGCAACAGGCTCAAATACTGAATTTCAGAACCTCAGTCTGCAGATTCAATCCTAAGACACCTACTCTGAAATGTTATATTAGATTGAAATTACCTCTTACCTGAATTTCCTTACTTTGAAACCCTTCCAGGACCTGTGTGTGTGTAAATGAAGAGAGTTAACATTGATTCTATTTTTACTGTTTAGTACTATTCAGGTTTTTTGTTTTTTTTGTTGCTTCAGTCAGTTTTTGCAAGTTATATTTTATCAGAAATATTCCTTTTTTTCTGTTTATAATTTCTTCAACAAAGCTTTTTAGTTTTTCTTATTTTTTAATACTTGTAGCATCTGTAGTTGTACTTTTTAATTTATAACGTATATTTCTATGTTCTCTTTAAGTTCTCCATTCATATTGGGGATTTGTCGAGTTTATTAGTTTTTAAATATGATTCAACTTTTGTTGAACTTCCTCAGTGTATCTTTAACTTCTTTAAAATATTATTTATATTTTATTATTTATTGGTTTTAGTCCCTAATGTAGTGTTCTTATATTCATTTTATTCTGATTTCTGATTCATTCATTGTCAACCTTGAACAGCATTGGGGTTGGGGTGCTGACCCCTCATGAAAATCTGTGTATAGCTTTTGGCTTCCCCAAAACTAACTACTAATGGCCTATTGTTGACCAAAAACCTTATTTATAAACATTTTTTGACACATATTTTGTATGTTATATGTATCATACACTGTTCTTACAATAAGGGAGCTAGAGGAAAGAAAATGGGTTTGCAAAGCTCCAAAAAATTTTCAATATATTTATTGAAAAGAATCTGCATGGAAGTGGACCCAGGCAGTTCAAACTCATGTTGTTCAAGGGTCAACTTCATGTTTTATCTGATTTATTTTTGAACTTCCTAATTTTCTAAAGTTAATGTTTTATATATGTTTAATATAGGCAGAGTATGTAAATTTCCTTCTATGTCTTAATGTTGCTCATTCTCCAAGTTTTCATAAATAATTTATTTCATAACTATTATTGGCACTTTTGATTTCTGACTTGCCACTAGGTGGGGATTTTTAGTGTTTACCTAATTATTTTTCAACATAATTGCATAGTTGTACAATATTCAGAAAATGTGTATGATGTAGAATATTTGAAATTTGTTTTAAGACACACTTCATTGATTTTTTTCAAATATACTATAGTATAGGTATATGAAATCTTTTTCAAATCTTCTATATCATCACTATTTTTTTCTGTCCTTGGTTCTATCAATTGAATAAGTATTGCTAGAATCTTCAAATAGGATTGTGAATTTGACTTCTCCATTTAATTTTATTTCTTAAAATATACTGATGCTGCGTTGTTAGGTACATATGCATTTAAGATTGTTAGATCTTCCTGTTGAATTGATTATTTTACTATGATGAAATGTCCTTTTCTCTGATAATGTTCCTTGTATTATGATTTACTTTGATATTATTATATCTGTACCAGCCTTCTTATTATTAGTGATGCCCAAATTCCTATGTCACCTATGCGGGTTGCAGTAGCACCCATCCCTCAGCTCAGCCCTATGGCCATACCAAGGTATACTATATGGTGAAAGAAGGGAATCATAGAAGGAGAAGAAAAATAATGGAGGTTTCTATTTGAATGCACTGGTTCAATATGTTGGTAAAGCCAAAAATTGGCAGCAGCTTCTTTATAGCTAGTCAGGGTAGTTTTGAAAGAGGTTAGCAAGAGAAAATCTTTTCAATGGATCAAGTTGTGAAAGATGCACCTGGTCTTCCACTTAGTGTGAAATGCATACTGGTTAAAGATAAGAATGTATGTGGACTTATGGACGGTGGCAAATGACCTGTCTATTCAAGTATATAAAAAGGAAAAAGCCTAGAAAATAGAAGCAGATACATGTGGATGAATTTATTAGAATAGGCATAAATTTGAAGATGTTTGTATCTCATATTAATGACCATTAAAAATATCTACTATATAAAAGGTATTGAACAACCAAGTTATGGGCAGCTCAACTATTTAGCATTACTGACTACGTGGTAGCACACTGACTACATTTGGAACCTTCCATTGTGGAAAGGTAAGTGATTTGTTCTTATAGGAATGGACACCTATTCCAGATATGAATTTTCCCTTCCTTCACATAGAGCTTCAGTCAGCATCGCTGTCTGGAGTTTAGACCATGCTAAATCCACAGGCATGGAATCCCACACAGTACATAATCTGACAGAGGGACCCAATTCATGGCAAAGAAGGTACAGCAGTGGGTCAATAAACATGAGACTCACTGAGTGTACTTCTTTCTGCACCACAAAAACACACACACCAAAGAAAGGCAATGTGAAGACATCAAGAGAAAGCAGACATTTACAAGCCAGGACAAGAGATTTCACCAAAAACTGAATTTGTCAGCACTTTGATAATGGACTTCTAGCCTCCAGTACTATAAGAAAATTAATTTATGCTTTTCAAGCCACCCATTGTGTAGTACTCTGTTATGCACCAGTAAGACACATATCAGGGGGCAATGCTTTTGAGATACAAAAGAAGAAATAAGCAGATTGGGCAGGAGACTTAAATTATGACACAGATCCAAAAATTCTTGGTCAGCTCAATGGGTGCTCTGGAGCAAAATTGATCATTAGAGGCAGAAATGTCTAGACTCTAGTGCAACGCTTGTGCTCAATCATTTGTTGGAGGCTGCCTAGGAAGAGCCTGATCTCATCTCCAAACCTGAGGCAGATTCTGAAGACACTAACAGCTGTGGTTGTCAGTTAATTGCACTACTTGCAGCCAAATGGCAAGTTCTTTTTTGAAGGAAGGTTTGGCTGAAACACCTCCATGTAGGCCACCGCCCATGCTTTGTGCCACCCACGTCCATCTGCTCATACATGTTCAGGACTAGCTCCTCCCACACATCAAGATCCTCTTGCTCATGAGAAATGCAGCAGATGTAGGTTAATGAGATTAACCACTGTCACTTGCTGCAGTTGATCTAGGGCTACAACCGGAATTCATAATCTCTCTAACTGGATTTTGGTCGTTTATGTGTTATTATCGCTCAATACCCATATTGGTTGTTCTGAGCCTTTGGTAATTATACTATTCTCAAGATACGGTTGCTACACTTATCCATTCACAGTCACAGCTGGGAACAAAACTCCCAGGAGGCACCTATGTAGATACTTTTGTTCCCCACGTATTCCTCTCTTTGACATTGTGTAAGAGTAGCTCTACCTCTTCCTGCTAATTGGAGCAAAGTACGATTGTGGTGATGATTCTTTCCTTCTGGTTCCTGGATATAAGGTTTCCAAAGTACCTTGGTAGCAATGATAGCTTGAAGTTTAATGAGATCGTGGCTGTGTTTCTTGCCTTTAGAGAAAGAACTCTGAATCTTCAGATACCAGAGTTATAGAGATAAGAACTCAGATCCTGCCCATGTATCATTTGGATCGTGGTAACTGGGTCTATGCTTCCTATATTAATCAGAATCCTCCAGAGAAGCAAAACCAATAGTATGTATATGTAGAAAGAAAGAGATTTATTTTAAGGAATTGACTCATACAGTTGTGTAGCCTTTCAAGTTCAAATTCTGATGAGGGAAGCTGATAGGCTAAAGAATCAAGAAAGGGTTGTAGTTTGAGTCCAAATCTTTTCAATGGATCAAGTTGTGAAAGACACACCTGGTCTCCCACTTAGTGTGAAATGCATACTGGTTAAAGATAAGAATGTATGTGGACTTATGGACGGTGGCAAATGACCTGTCTATTCAAGTGCATAAAAAGGAAAAAGCCTAGAAAATAGAAGCAGATACATGTGGATGAATTTATTAGAATAGGCATAAATTTGAAGATGTTTGTATCTCATATTAATGACCATTAAAAATATCTACTATATAAAAGGTATTGAACAACCAAGTTATGGGCAGCTCAACTATTTAGCATTACTGACTACGTGGTAGCACACTGACTACATTTGGAACCTTCCAAGTGGAAAGGTAAGTGGAGCATGGAGAGTCATGGGAGGGTGTTGGGGAGAATCTAGTTCTTTGCCATGTCTTCTTAAAAATACACTAATCCTGTAAGATCAATGCCCTATCCTTATGACCTCATTTAACGTTACTTCCTTAGAGACCTCCATCTCCAAACACAGTCACGCTGAGGTCTGGGGATTCAACATACTGATCTCAGGATGACACAAACATTGTGTCCATAACATTTGCATTTTTAACTCAGTTTAATATTGCTTCCTGGAAGGCCCAAATAAGACACCTGAAGGTTCTTGAAACTTATATCAAGCTTGATCTGATCCCTATGCACAGAGTGAAGAAATGCACACTTCTATGAGGAAGCAGCCACTGGTATCTGCAAACTGATGAATGTTCTTCCTTCTCTGAGTTTGGTTTGTTTGGATAACTTTGTCACAGCTCACACTGATACCTTCACTCATAAATATATGAATATATAAAGGAGCTAATAAATTTAAATGGTTTATATATAATATATATATTATATAATATGTAATAAATAAATCTTTTAAAAGCTATATATATAAATAGTTTTAAAATGTATTAGTTCCTTTTTCCTTAGTTATTACTGCAGGTATGATCATTAGCTGAAATCTTTTATATCCTACTGATATGGAATTGTTTTTGAAGATATTTTTCTAAGCTGCATGCATTTGATTCAGACTATCTAGTCCATTTCCATTATTGTAGCAATTAATATGTTTAATTACTTTTTACTATTTTGTTCTGTGCTTTTTTGGGCCCCATTTTACTTTATTTTGCTTTATATTATCTTCTCTAGCTTTCTTTAGATCAGATGGAAGTTTACTTCCCCTTCAATTAATTTTCCTCTTCTTTTTTTAAAATATATATTTTCTGCTTCTCTTTTTCCTGGTTAAGTTAGTCACTAATATTTTTAGCATGTATATTTAATTTAATATCTAAAGTCAATTTTTCAATGCCACGCAAAAAACAAAAACAAAAAATATTGAGAAACTTTGAATTACTAGTTTCCCAACTTGTATTACTGTCTAGTAATTTAGCTCTGTTGTCTCTAGTTTAAGGAGTTTAAAATTATTGTGCGTGTACTAATTATGTTTAGGTATGCTCTGCTTGCTTATATAAAAAAATTTTAATTGCCCTCATTTTTGAAAGATAGCTCTGTGCAGTTATGTTTCCATGGTTTATATTGGCTTCCTCTTGATACATTTTTATTCTATTTCCTTTTGTCTTCTGTTTTTGCTCTTGAGAAGTGAGTTCTCATTTAATTATCTTTCCAGTTGGCAGAAAAACTTTTTTTCTCTATATGGCAGCTGTATGACTTTTCTCTTTACCTTCTCTGTTTAACTCTGGTTTAACAATTGAGTGACTAGGCCTGGATTTATTTATTTTTTTTAAATATATTCTGCTTTAAGTTTCTTTAAACTTTCAGAACTGAAAATGGTGACTTTCATTAATTAAATCTGTTTTCTTTTTTAAATCTGTTTTTAGAAATTGTGGCATAGACCTTGATTCTTCCTATATTTTTCAATATATCTCATTCTCTATTATCTTTTTTCCATATATTTGTTTTTCTGTGCTTCATTCTGCATACTTTCTTTGTTTCCAATTTTAATTTTATTAATCCTCTTTTCAACTCTGTTAAATCCGATGTTTTACACCACCATTAATTAAAAATGTGTGTGTGTACGTATGTGTATTTGTTTCTTGTTCTAAAATTTCCGTTTGAGTAAATGTCAAGGCTGTCTATCCATTCATAATAGTTTCAGGTTCCCAATTTATACTTTGTTTTCTTTCTTTTGTTTCTTTAAACATAGAAACATGATTGTTTTTTCATTGTTTTAAAGTATATGTGTTTGGAATTACATGTAGGGTTGGTTCTGTTGTTGGTTGTCAAGCATAACTCTTATAAATGCTTTTTTCCTTATGTGTTTTGTACTTTTTATTATGATTTCATTATTGTCATAATTCTGCCTGTGGTGACCGTTGAGGATGAATTGCATGGTTGCTCTTCCAGAAGAAATTGTGCTTGATCTTATCAGGCTCCTGGTAGCAATACAAGACCAGTTCCTCTTAAATTAAATTAAAAGTCTTGAGTTAATACTATAAATTTGGACTCTAATTTGTTACTAAACTGTTGTTAAAGTGGCCATTATATCTCAAAGGTGAGTTATTTATTCACCTAACATTACTAAATAACAAAGTTTAGAGTTTTTGTTGTTGTCTCCCTTCCTTTGTTGACATTTTATTTCATTTTTACCATTTCCAAGGTATTTATCTCATCCAAAGATTAGCTTTGTGTGATCTTGTCCAACACATTTCCCTACCTTTTACAGGCTCTTAATCTTTATGTGAAAGAGATCTAGTACTTGGGTTTTGTCTAGTACCTGAAGGCATCTGGCAACTTCATTGTATAATAACATTTCTGGAAACACAGTCCATTATGTTCCCTGGACTCTAATGTTCTTCAGACCTATGTATCTGATGGCATATTAAGTTATTGTATCCAGAATTTTATATTGTATATAATCAGTTTTTCATATCAGATAGTATCTAAAGAAATACTGTTGATGCTATAAAATTTTTAATACCACTGGAATATATAATTTTAATGGGTTCTAATTCCCTACAAGTTATGATGCTTTCACTTTTTGTAACTAGTCATTAATATATAATTAATAGCTTACAGTATCAAATACTTTAAGAATTCAGGCATACATAAATACCAAAACAAAGACCAATTCTTTACAGTCAGCCTAAATTATTAATGTGTGGATTCACTCACTAAAAATGTTTCTTCCCTCATCTTTACCCACCATACCAATAAACACAATTATGGGTATTTCTTACTCTGGAAGAAATGCCTCATTACTTGGGCTCCATGATGCAAAATAATTCTTAAATAGAGCAATAACTCCTTAATTTGGTATCTGAATTATAAACATGATAAGTATTATAGTCTATTATATCTTGATAATAACATTCATTGTTTACTGAGTTAATGTGCAACATTAAAGAACATAATATATGTAAAATTTTAGGGCATTGGGTGAACTTTAATGAAAAGCCTATAAAAAGTTAAAGTATTAATTTAAATGATCTTAATTCTTGATCTTTATATCAAAACCAATTAAACTGTACATGATATTGATTACATCTTATGATGGTTTTGTAATATTACATCTTATGTATTCTCCAAACAATACTGGTATTCATATATGAAGAATTTACCTGTACAGCAAATCAGAATAGTGTATATGATGCTAAAGTCTTCACCAGTGTTTTCTACATCTCATTTTCTCTTCTTTCTCTTTATGCTTACTCCCCCTCCTTATTCCATGTCTCTATTTTTTTCTTCTTCTCTGTTGCTTTGATCTTAGTATCTTCACTTGTTACCTAATGCCTTGCCAACTTCAAACTCGTTTTTTTCTGAACTGCCAAAATTCATTTTACACCACTACAATCGCTGCAAAATTGAGGCCAGCAGCACTTCAAGGTGGCATCAAATTTTCATCTTTCAATATTATAGCTATACCCAGATCGCCTGAGGAATTACATACTTCTAATCCTAACTTTGAAAACTCCTGTTTTCAGTTTAAAAAAGTATCTTCCAAACAATTTTATTCTTTGTTTCCTCTAAGATCTATTCCCAATCTAAATATTTGTGTCCTGTCAGAATTCGTATGTTGAAACCCATTGTCCAAAGTGATGATATTAGGAAGTGGGGACTTTTGGAAGTGATTAGGTCATGAAGGTAGAACTTCCATGACTGATATGAGTGTCCTTACAAAAGAGATCCCCATGCAGATTCAGTGCCTTCCATCATGTGAGGACGCAGCAAAAAAAAAAGCCATCTGTGAACATGAAAGTGGGCCTCACCAGACACTAACTCTGTCAGCATTTTGACCTTGAACCTCCCAACCTCCAGAACTGTGAGGAATCAATTTTTGTTGCGTATAAACCACCCAATCTGTGGTACTTTGTTACTGTAGCCCAAATGGAATAAAACAATCAGATATAATTATTGAATACTTTCCCTAAATTATATTCTTTATTTCCACCATTGCAGGTATAAGTATTTGCCTATGTTAATACAAAAACATGAAATCAATTATTTACTTTAGACTAATATGTGTATAGCATGTTATAATTTATAAAACAAATACATGTATATTATTTTAACTTTGTATGGAAGTTAGTAGAATTATCTAAAGTTTATGGATAGAGAAAATGATACTCAAAAATGTTAAATGATTTACCTAATAAAACAGGAAATTCCTGGCTTACTTTAGGTTATTAATAAATGCTTACTGCATGAATAAAATAATGACAGAGGTTGGTTTATATCAAAACTCTTTTGGTTGCTGGCTTTGTGATTTTGCACACATTTTCTTGAGCATTCTGAGCCTCAGTAATTGCCTGAAAATCGGAAATGATAATGTCTTAAAAGAATGCTATGGTCACCGAATAGAATAGCATTTATGATATAACTAACAGATGTCAGTTAATTTAACATTCTTCCTCTTCTATCTAAAACTTTAGTTTTTGGTGTTCTAGAACATATAACAACCTGCAGAATTCTAGATTCTATCCTTCATTTTTTATGATTTTTTTTCTATTTCTTCAAACTATATTACTTTCAGAGTGAATACAAAGTATGGGGCCATTGGTAAAATGGGGTTATATTTACATTTATGCAGTGTACATATTTGTTTTAAAATCCATTTCTGTAATTATGACAAACTAAGTAATAAACTTAATTTTAAAATTAAATTTAAAAGCTAAAATTCATTTTTTAAAAACTGGCCTATTTAATAACCACATAAAATATCTATCCACAAGATGTTCATTTTCTTAAACAGAATTGGAGACAGAATCATAGGAGAAAATAAACTGCAGAGATATTTCCCCACTAAGATTCAACTGGGAGACTGCTGAGATCTCTGCAGAAGATTTGTTAGCACTAACAAATCCTGTTATCACTAGTACTCTCTCTTCTATTATTACTAGTATTTACTGAAATACACCTTGTTCTGGAAGGCAGACATACATATAGAAAGACCACTACAATGCAAGAATCCTATTCTCTGTTTGATCCTGCCCATTATTCTTAATTTTGAAACGTTCAAACATAATTATATTTTGTCTGTATACTTAAACACAACTGAATATCAAAAATAAGACACACCCTGAATAGTTGAAATCTCCTTGGGATTTATTTTCCTGTTTGCATTTCTGAAAGCTGACCTCCAGTGTATGTTATATAAGAAGCATCCTCCCTCATCTCTCTAGGATAACATGGCTTTCTGCCCAGCACTGTTCAGCTGTATATCTTGCATATATACATACTCTTGTATATATATCCCTGGTTGGGGGTCTGTTGCCAGACTCAGAAATTGCCGATGTATCAAAATTGTGTGCTAAGTAACTTACTTTTATCAATGAACTCATCGATAGTACTAAGTCTAATCGTTGCCATGTATCCTCAAGCACTTCTTCTGCACTGTTTATGTATTCTTGCACACATTACTGAACAGCTTTTGATAAGAAAGGCATTCTTCAATCTTTTCTTTAATGCTTATTATTATGTGCCATGTACTGGCTAGCCACAAGATACAGAAACAAAGAAGACATTGTTCTTTCCCAAAACTCTTAGTGAATAACAAACTCTCAAGTCTTTATTTTCATGTTTTGATTACTTAAGTGAAAATCACAAACATTAAGACATACTTGTGACTTTTACAACAAAGACAGGCCATTTATTCTCCAGAAATTGCCTGTTAATTTGGATGTTTACAATATAAGGAAATGATTTGCATAAATAACCTAGGAATCCATATGCACTATATTTTTGGCAAGGTTATCACTCCATAAATGGTTCATTGTCTTTATAGCTGGATTAATCCTAGAGGTTCAGAGGATTCAGAAAGATAAAATTAATCCACATTACTGATAAAATAACAGCTTAACTTGTTTAATAATGAGACACTGGAACACTTAATGTTGTGAGCTCATAAACAGGAAAATTTGAGAGGGCTGCTATCATCTACCTAGTGCTTGAGACCGTAATAGACTGAAATCAAATCAAAGTGTGTCTTAGAAATCAAACATCTTAACGCCTTATGTCATTAGTAAAACTGACTCAACTACTTTACTGATGGCACGATTAGATTATTCTTCAAAGTTAAAATAAGAAAATCCCAATTTGCTAATATTTCTGAAGAGACTGTAGATATAATGACATAAAGTGGGATTTCCGGAAGTCATTATTATACAATGTTAATTCACTAAACACAGACCTAATCATATAAAACATCTCAATTACATGCATCCTTGCTCTTGCTGTCCTTGGAGTCAAAAACATTTTTACTTTAGGAACCTGAATTCAGGGCTGTCCTATGCCACCATCTTTGGACAGAGGTGCTGCAGATGTCTTCTTATCTAATACAAAGAAAAAAATGTGCTCATTCAATAATCCTCTCTACCATTGCCAAGACAGTTTGAGAGGTATATTTTTCTCTTTTTATCTTCATCCTCTGCCCCTTCTTTTATCATTTCTGTACTTTCTGTAGCTAAATAACTTCCTCTTAGACAATTTCTCTTTAGATTTCTCGAATAACTCAAACCCAACATGTTAAACTGAACCAACCAACATTTGCTCATTAGTTAGTTTTTGTGGTAATAACAAACAACCCCATGTTCACACTGGCTTATAGTAGCTAACATTTCTCATTGATATTCTTCTTAAACCCTTGTATGTTTCTCACAAAACACAACTAACTGACCGCCAAGAATCTCATGATACTGTCTCTTCTGCTGTGTTCTGTCTCTTCATCTGATTGTTGCTACCTAAACTCTAGTCATCATATCACTTAATCATTGAAGTGATTACCACTCTTTACTTCCTAAATTGACTGAAGTGTCTGCTAAATCCCTTTTACCACAGAATAAAAAATGTTATTTCAAAAAGTCTATTATGTGATATCATTCCTCAGTTTAATATTTTTGTGGTTCCTATGACTTTATGGCTAAATTATTTAAAGACATATGACCAGAACATAATGACACTCTAGGTCCTTTATGACACAGACCCTGCCTAGTCGTCCAGCCACAGTCTCCAGCTTTGCCACTCTCCCAAGCTACATTTCAGAACTGAAGCGTGGCTATAGCTTCCTTTTACAGAATTCTCAGAGCAATGAATCAAGTTATGCAAATTTTAAATAAGGTAGTTCAATTAAAGAATGATATATTTTATAATTCAGTCTAAATTAGGCTATATCTAAACAGCTGGACCCTAAAATCCAAAAATTGAAAGATAAATTAAGAACATGATACACTGAAGAATGAAAAAGTTAAAACTACTGGCTTAAAGTTGATCTCCTATGATTACCAACTATCACGATAATCAGTGTGTTTCTCCTAATTTGCTGCAGATACATTACAGAATTGAAACACATTAGATTAATTTGATTCTGATATTGTTTGGTCTTGTGGGGAGAGCAGTCTGCCGTCATTTCTGAGTCTCCTTGCACATCCTTGCTGATAATCAAACTGCATGATCCAGCTCTATCCTGATAGTGAGCAGCTTTGGCAGCTAGTCACACAGACCCTCAAGTGGGCCAAGGAAACCACACATTGACTGCTGGACAGCTCCTTGCCCCTCAGGGGAATGTGCCGGCTTGTTTGCTGCTTGCTACAGAAAGTGCTGAGCCTTCCTTTGTGCCTGGGTTCCTTTGCTGTGGCACAGTGCCCCTGGGCTCACCTCAGCTCCCCTTGGGACTCCGACTCAGGAAAGCCTGTGGCACGACACTGATGCTCCACAACTGTGATGTGGGTGATAAACTATTTTGCTGGATCCCTTGAGTTTCAGCCAGTTATTCTTTGCTCTCTTCTTAGGTTGGGGTTCTTTCTTGTTAGATTTCCTCTCTTCCCAACTATTTTTCATATTCAAAGATAATCGTAGCCTCAATGTGTGTTATTTTCTCTTATAATGTTACAAATGAAACTGTATAAGTGTAAAAAAATAAAGATTAGCATACACAAAACTTTGCAGCTGTCAATTTGAAGAGCACTTTAAATTGGATTTATGACCCATGGGGTGGTGTGCTCAGAGGTTTTTTTAAAAAAAAAACCAATCTCCATTTCTTCGTAATTTGAGGTGTGTGTGTCTTTTCCCTGAAACTCATCCTCCTGGTATTATGAGAGTATTAGTTTTAAATTAAGCCAGATAACAAGGTCCATATCTGAAAAATGGGATTCACAGTTTTTGGGAAAAAATTACGTAGAAGGTTTTAATGAGAAAATATTACTGGTCCTAAACAGAACTATGTTAGTGAAATGCTTAAACCATGTAATTTATAATACTTTGATAATATTAAAATGTGATAAATGAAGGAAACTTAATTATCTTTGGGATATTTAGAGGTTTTCTAATTAGGTAAAACAAGCAATTTAATTCACTTTATAAGGGCATCCTAGGAAGGACAGAGAAATTCTTTTATTTTTGTAGATCTCACTGCACCATCCAAACTTGATTTTGCCAATTTTACTTTCCAATTATGTTCACAAATGGCAAGAATGTGTTACTACTCATAAGTGTCATATATTTTTCATTTTTTTATTTGGCAATAAATTATTAAGCATATACTATTTCTGCTGGTCTATGTTCAAAGCACTGGGTATATAAAAGGAAATAAAACACAGCCCATTCTGTCAAGTCTTTCAAGTAAGAAAAAAAATCAGTTAGCTTCTGTGCTAATTGCATGCTTTCTTTTCTGGAAAACTTGAAGTTTTGTGCCTCTGGCAATTATTTGTGTATGTTAAAAGTGGGACTTTAGAATTTTCAGATTTCTTCACTGATGTTTGTGGTGGTGTTTGGAGGAGTGTTTCATGTATTATTAGCTAAAAGAATAATGTAAACAGAGAGATTCAGTCAAGCCTAAAGCAGAATCATTGCAATCTAGTGGAACAACTTATTCCCAGTGATGAATTAGAATATATTGAAAATAATGAACTTCTGTTATTTCCTTAAGCCATCTAGGATAGAGCCTCATGAACAACTTCAGATAATTTAGGGAAAAGCTTGACAATACATACTACTTAAAAATAGTAGCACTTTGTGAGATAACTAACAGTGTGTTTCATTTGCTCTAAGTTTTCAGACAGCAGATATTTTCTTCTCTACAAACAATTGGAAGTTTGGCTCCTAACAGCATTTTACTGTGTAAGGCCAGCAGCACACTAATGCATTGATTGTTCACCTGTGGTCCTTTTTTATGATATCTCATTTAGAGCTACTCTAAGAGTTCCTCTTACCGTGTGTTGCAGGGCCAATAGGGTCAAGCAAAGGAAAAGAAAAGTTTGTAAAATGAGAGAAAAAAGTTCTTGATGACACTACAGCACTAAAGGGTCAGTTCTATTTATAAAAAAGGATTAGTATTAGCTCACTGAGCATTTACAATGCAGATGACAAGAAGATACTTTTAAGAGCTGGTTTACTATTCTCAGGCCAGTGCTCATGCCAAGTGAGCTAAAGTAACTTTACCAGCTGAGCTAGTAAACGTACTTAATATACTCATCTAAGATCTCCACAAGAGTGGCTTTTTGGCTGCAGCTAGAGGGCCTGCAGCTGTCAGTTTTCTCCACTGCCACAAGCAGGTATCACTGCAGTCCGTTAGAATCACTACAGGGGATTTCAGACAGACACATGCATCTTTTGCTCTTGAACAGGCAGCTGCCCAAAGGTCGCTAATCCATGACCGGAGGGAGGAAGACTTGGCAGGGATGAGACTCATGCACTGACTGAACAGCTATAATCATCTGTCCAAATGTCTTAGTGAGAACATCTGACTGATCTCTCAACACAGTGAAATGAATTGCCTTTTAAAACCCATGTCATATATCTTGGTATATTTAAACAGGTTAATCCTAGTCACAATGACAACTTTCCTTCATTTGAAAATGGACTGTAAGGAAAAATGGGGAAAGGAAAGGAACCTGTTAAGGGTTTACCCTTAACTATTTCTTAAAATAATAATAACAACAATCTCCTTGGTAAGTTTCTTCTTTTCAAAGTGTTCTTCAATAATGAAGAACATTTGGAAATGACTGTTTAGTATAAATATTAATAATTGTATAATCACATTATTTAAATTAAAAAATTTTGATAGGCATGTGATCTATTATATTTGGGTCACTGAATTATCTAAATCATATCTTAAAATGTTTCGATATTTTTTAGATTTGTTTTAGATTTTGAACTTTCAGACGGGTTAGGTGGTGGTGGCAGAGAATGTTTTCTATGGTTGAAGTTATCTAGTTAGTTATTAGAATGTCATCAGAAATACATAGGAAGCAAGGGAGGGTTTCAGGAAGTGATATGAAATTAACATTAAGCGATATGAACTTCAGGAAGTATGATTTTTATGCAAGCAACATTTATATTTATCTGATATTAAGGGAAATGGAATCAGCACTAATGTTAGAATTTAGTTCATGCAATTCTCTTACTTGGATCTGTGGAAATAATGATTTACAGAGTTCACACACAACATTCTTGGGAATAAAGACAAAATGTATCATTTGCCTTAATTCATATTTTATTTGAAACTCATTAGCTTATTTGGTCATATTTTGTATATGCTTTATACATATATTTCAGATTTTGAATGGCTTCACCTCCCAGATGGTCACAAGATGGTGCAGCAACTCCGACCGTTATGTTTCTATTTACTGAATGAAACTCACAGTAAGGAAGACCTTCTCACATTTCTCTTTTCTTTTATCAGAAAGAAATCATTCCTCTTTCTATTCCATGTCTCTCTGCGTGGAACCCCAGCTGAAAAGGTGCTGAAGAGTGATCTCCTGGTTACGAAGATGGAGAAGAAACATCCTTGCAGGTTAGGGACAGTGTCTGCCATACATCAAATTTATAAAAAAGAATATGTGTTTGAGTCTTTATATGAATAATGGGGAAATGAGAGCTGCTCCATTTGCATTATACTGGTGATACTGGAAACTAAAGATACAGAAATGTCAATTTTAAACTTCTGTAGTCAATGAAGAATTGAAAAATCAGGGAGAAGATAAATCTCCTCGATAGAGATTATTACATTTGATTACCTTGATGACAAAACTACATCAGTTTGATACCTATTTAGAAAATGTTGTCATAATCTTGAGTAATTGATACTTTTGGGGTAAAAATTGTATCAGTAATAGAGAAGATATACTTGTTTTTCAATTGTATAATCGTAGCTTTTCACAATTTTCAGAATAACAGTAATGAACCTATGAAATATGAATACTAATGGAACCTGTGTAAGAAAATAACGAGGTGCATTTTTAAAAGTGTCTGATTAAATCTGACTTATGACTCTTTAGATAAAAGTATTATACCCTAAGGAGGGGAGAAAGTATTGCTTACCTAGTCATTTTTTTTCCATTTTAGGTTAGGGAAAACAGAATTGGAGCTGGTATTTAGTGCCGTAACAAATCCATGCTATTTCCTTTCTTTTCTGAGTTTTGCTATTTGACACTGAAAAAGAAAGGTGAGAGCAATGAAGGGGCTTGTTAAGGAAAAACTGGAAGTAAATCCTAGAGCTTTAAAAAGGAATATGTTCCTTGAAAGATGTGCATTGAATTATTTGCCAAATGCAGAGCTCTGTATAAATAAGAGTTCAATGAATGAAATATTTTGAAACAGTTACTTTACTGCTCTAATTTGTTTCTAGTAAATGCAGAAGCATTTTAGAAGAGTAAGCACTCTCCTGTATCACTTTCAAAATATAGTACATGCTTTTATATTCAACTTAATCTTGAATATCTATATTGACTTCCCATAATGTCCTGAATTTTTAAGGCAAGCCTTAAAAGTTTTTCTTGAATAACCATATATTTCAATATTGCTTTAAAGTTTGATTATTTTCGGGAAGACTGTTGTCATCTAGCTGCTGATTTATTCGCTGAATATGGTGTTTGAGGAAGTGGCCAAAGAAACAGTTAGGCCCATAACGCAGGGCATTTTTTAGTGGTGGTGATGATGGTGGATTATGACCAATCTACTCTATTGTCCCTTTTTCCCTTGGAAAATACTGTCTATTCTAAATCATTGAAAATGTGTAATTTATTATTATAAAGTGAAATAATATCACATAATTCACTAAAGTTAATGCAGTCTGTTTGATGGGTTTTAAAGCTTACAACTAAGATTAAGATGGATAATAAATCTCACTTACTAATAAAGAATTTAAAAAAGTGCTTGATTATCTCAGTGCAATGTAGATACATACTGCTTAATCTATGAAGATAGAAAAGAAACAAAAATAAATAGTGTCCCAGGGGGTCCTGTAAATCTTGTAAGGGTATTAGGAATCTATTAATTTGACTTTTATTATTTTTTATTTTCCATTTCATTAAAAATTTTTTTCCAACACAAAGGAACAAATGAAATAATTGCCTGGCTATTCTTAAAAACTTTGTCCTTTCAGTAGGTTTAAAAATTATTTATTGAGGAATAACTATATTTTGGAGTTATTTTTAGGAACTAGAATTGCTTTAAGCTTTTATCTAGAGCAATTCACACTTATATCCTATGATGCCTTATCCAAAGAAACAGCGTCCTTTTTAATATATTTACTCATCTCCTATAATTCTCGAGACATTATTTTGCCTTATTATGTGTTCCTTGTATATTTTATGATACAGAAATTAGACTGGGATCCCAAAGAAAGTATAGTTTCTAGAAGAGACTTTTTCAATCAAAATATATTGCGCATGACTTGCTAATTATCTTCTCTTTTGTGAAACTCCATCAAATAGCTGCTCTATCAACAAAGATAGTTGTATTTAACGGCACATGAAATGCAAGCGCATTCCCACACAGAGATTAGATTTTAGGGAAACACTTCTCAAGTTTCCTCCTTACCATTAAACTTGCATTAAACAGTCTTTGCCCCTTACGGAAGGGGGTTCGAAGAATTAAGTCCTACATAGACATTATAATCATTGGTTGTGGTATATGCAAGGCCTGTTGTCACCTTGGAACAACATTTACTCTTCCTATGCTTTGATCTCCCTGTTGGGGTTTTAATGCTCACATTGCTACATCATGTATCACTGAAAATTATGTGTGTGTACATGTGACAGCCCCTCATAACATAAAATTTATGTTTGTACTTTAAATTTCTCTAATATAGGTACCAAATCCAAGTAGGTATCTTTTGTTTTTTAGGAAGCTGTGTTATTACTTTAAGCTTGATCACTATACTTAATATACTATACCATAAATTTTAATCTAAACTAATAATTTAACATTAAAATGTCATCATCTCATAGAGTATAAAATGAGAGCAGCCATTTCATGCCAGAAACTTTTAATTTCATCATTTAGATTAATGTGTAATTAATTATTAATCTGATTGAAATTGATTATGTTTACTCTTAACCCTATTGCCCTTTTTGATCTCCCAGTTATTTTTTAAAAAATTATAGTGAAATATTGCTAACAGCAGGGATATTTTGTTTGACGTGAAGAATATATAATTTGCTACATAAACCAAAGACATGATTATCACTGTTTTCATTAACTTCTCCTCTCTAGCTATGAAAGTCTTAGATGGCATCTTCTTCCAACAGAAGGCTGTTCATTTACCTTTTAGGTCTGCTGATTAGTGTAGCCACTTTGATTATCTTAGCAACATCCGGTTAACTTGCTGCAGCTTCTACATCAGCATGTATGGCTTCTTTCCTTGAACAATTCCTGCTAGCTTCAAGCTTTTCTTCTGTGACTTCCTCACCTCTCAGCCCTCACAGAATTGAAGGGAGTTAGGGCCTTGCTCTGAATTAGGCTTTGTCATAAGGCAATATTTTGGCTTGTTTGATCTCCTAGCCAGACCAATAAAACTTTCTCATATCAGCAATAAGACTTTTGCTTTTTGAATCTGCGTACCCACTGGAGTAGCATTTTTCACTTCCTTCAAGAACTTCTCCTTTGCAGTCACACCTTGGCCAGGTTTTTGGCACAAGAGGCCTAATTTTCAGCCTGTCTCAGCTTTCAACAAGCCTTCCTTGCTAAGCTGAGTCATTTCTAGCTTTTGATTTGAAGTGAGAGACATGAGATTCTTCCTTTCACTTGAACACTTCGAGGCCATTGTAGGGTTATTAATTGGTCTATTAATAATATTAATTGATTTCAATATTGTTGTGTCTCAGGGAACAGGGAGGCCCAAGAAGAGGGAGACAAATGGGAGAATGGCCCAGTCAGTGGAGCGGTCAGAACACATACAACATTTATTGATCTTTTTTGTCTTACAGAGGCATGGTTCATTGTGCCCCCAAACAATTCCAATAAAATAACAAAGATCGCTGATCATAGATCATCATAATAAGTAATAATAATGAAAAGGTTTGACATATTGTGAGAATTACCAAAATATGACACAGAGACACAAAGTGAGCAAATGCTGTTGGAAAAATGGTGCCTACACAGGTTGCCACAAACCTTCAGTTTGTAAAAAGAGCAGTATCTGTGAAGTGCAATACAGCAAGACACAGTAAAATAAGGCATGATGGTAGTACTTAGCAGAGTTCCTAGGATGCATTAATTATCAAGTAATAAGTAGTTTTAACAGCTATGATTGTCCATTTATGATAATTATGGTCAGGAGGTATGGTAACAAAATACAATAATCTTATAAAATTTATATAGAAAGTTCTTAATCACTGATAGAGAACATATAATTATACCATAAAGCAATCTTAGATAACAAACAAAATAAGTTAAGCTCACCAGCTATATTTGGAAGTCAGTAATTTCTTGAAATGGTGAAAGTCTTAGAATAGCAGAAGCCCTGAACTCATTAATACATTCACACTTTTAAAACATTATGTTTTGATTAACAAACACAATTAAATACACAAACCATTTGCTCTCAATTAAAATCATAATGTTATTTCATAGACTTCTTGACTCATAACAAGCATGGTAGTTTTATTTGTCCATGATATTGTCTGAAATAAGATATTTTAAAAGAAGCATAGTATGTATTTCTTCAAAACACTAGTAGATGCACAAAAGCATGGAATTATATAATTTGATGAATGTGTATTTAGTAGCTAATCTGTGTTATGATTTATGGATACAATGGTGAAACAAAATTCCTTCCACCATTAATTTAACTTTCTGATTTGGGGAGGATTAACATATATACATAATTATAATTGAATATAGTAAGTTAAATGAAAGAAGGTATATAGAAATCAGACTATGGTCTGAGTCTGGTTAAGGAAGGCCTTTTGAATTAGAGACCTAAAGCTAAGATTTCAAGATCTAGGATCCAGACAATCTAAACCAGGAGGATTTACATGTAGTAGGAGGGAAAAACATAAGCAAAAACATTACCAAGAGACACGAGGAAATGTTTAGGGGAGATGCATGTGTTCACTTTATTGATTATAATGGTGATTCAGTCGGGTTCATACATCTATCAAAGCTTGGAAATCTTAGAGCTCACCTAGTGTAATGTTTCAGCATCTTTCAGCATTTTTCAAAAACCTGATCCCTAGTAAATCAAAAGAAAAAAAAAAAGAAAATCGCCTTACCAAACAGTGCATGTTAATTATGTGTAGTTAATTATATATCAATTACATTTCAATAAAGCTGCAAAACTTTTAAAAAGTTTAACAATGGATTGAAAGTGGGAATATAGGTTAAGTAATGTCAATTTGCACTATTTTTTATTCTACGAAAAGTTTAAGTTTTCATTAAAATGTATTATTTGCAGGATAACTCACTAAAACTTTTGAAGAACAGATCGTTCCCATAGTAGTTTCACCTTTCTGAAACATACAAAAATTCAAAGTTTTTAAATTCATTCTTTCAACTTTAATATTTAAATAATTTTAGATTTACAACAGTACCAAATAATATAAAGAATTCCTGTATATTTTTCATTGTTTTTCCTAAAATTAGTATTTTATAGAACCATGGCACATTTGTCAAAACTAAGAGATCAGCACTGGTGTATTATTATTTATTGTTAATGAAACTGTAGACTTTATCTGGGCTTTGCTAGTTTTTCCACAACTATATATGTATATTTTCCGGTTCCATGAGTCAGTCAGGGCCCCACATTACATTCAGTTTTCATGATCCCTTAGACACTTTCAATTTCACATGGTTTCTCAGTCTTTCCTTCTCTTTCATGATTTGGAAACTAAAAGAATTCAGGAATGTGGTAGAATGTCCAACCCCTTTGGTTATTTGGTTATTAAACTTTCTCATCATTCAACTGGGGTTGTGAATTTTGGGGAAGACTAGAGAGGTGAATTATCATTTTCATCATATCATATAAAAGGGAACATGATACCGTCATGGCTTTCTGCTGGTCATGTTGACGTTGACCTCTTGGATAAGATCATTTGATCTGCCGGTTTTCCATGCTGTAAATTCCTTCAAGTACATAGGTCAGGTCCTTTACTCACTTCCATCACCGTCATTGTGGTTCGATCATTTATATGCAATATAATTAAATTGATTCTTATACACTCTGCATTCTATTCTGGAATCTTTGACATCATTGTGTTTTGTTTTTATTTTTACGCTAGCGTACAGGAAAACTCACTCTGGGGGTTTGACAAATGCATAGTCCTGTATTCCCCAGACTACTCTGCTGAACAAGTCTATCACCCCCAAATACTTCTACCTGCTGCTCCTTTATAGACATCCCTCCATCTCCTCCCCTTTTGACCTATTTTCTATCCCTGTTGTTTTGTTTACTCCAGGAGGGCATATAATTAAGTCGCACAATATGTAACCTTTGGGAACCATCTTCTTTCAGAAATTAAATGTATTCAGTTAACAGAATACATTTAAGATTTATTTAGATTCGTGCATGAATTAATAGTTTATTCTTTTTTATTGCTGAAGAGCATTCAATTAAAGGGACGCTATCCAGTTTGTTTTTCCATTCATCCATTGAAGGATAATTGGGTTATATCCAGGTTTGAGTGATTATAAATAAAATGAGTATAAAGTGTGTACACAGATTTTGTGTCAACATAAGTTTCCAATTCACATGGGAACCTTCCTAAACATGGTAGTGCTGAGTCATATGGTAAGTGTTCAATTTTTTTCTGCCAGTTCTTTTTTTTCTCCAAATTCTTTTTAATTGAAATAAAAGATTTACATAAGCTAACATGTATTGTATAGAGTTCAATACATTTTGAAAATCTGTTTCTTCATGGAACTAATATCCAAATCAAGATTGAGAACATTCTGATCATTCTAGAAAGTTCCTTCATGTTCCTCTCCAGTCAAATCCCTTCCATCACACATACATAAGGATAACTGCTCACTGAATTTTTATTTCCATAGATGAAGCTAATTGATTTAGAACTGCTGGGTCACACGTAGGTGTATTTTTACTTTGTAACTGAAAAATAGTATTTTAAACTGTAAAAATCATTAACACACCCACAGGGAGTATATGAGAGTTCCAGTTGCTATACATCCTAATAGCAATGTGCCTTTATTTTAGCTCTCCTAGAGAGTGTGACCGTGTCTCACTGTGGTTTTAGTTTGTATTTTCTGGATGAATAAATGCTTTGAACATCTTTTCACTTCTTTATTGAACTGTCATACATCTTTTATAAAGTGTCTGCTCAAGTGTTTGCTCATTTAAAAATATAAAGTTTGTCCTTTAATATTTATTAGTAAGAATTCTTTATGTGTTTTCTATAAAAGTTCTTTGTTAGAGGTATGTATTAGGAATATTTCCTTTGCAGTTCCTGGTTTTCTCTTTCATTTTGTTAATGGGTTATCTTTATAGGTAGGGTATTTTTAATGCAGATGATGTCCAATTAATGTTTATTTTTTCTTTTTAGGTAAGTTCAGTTTGTGTCCTAAGAAATTTTATTGGCCCAGGCTTTTGAACACATTCTACTAGCTTTTACTGTAGAGTTTTCATTTTAACTTTCACGTTTCTGGTCCTTCTTATTTATCTTATATTCTATTACCAACTATATTCCCTTACTATTATTTTTTGTTATTATAATTGTTCATTCCTTACACTATAAACTATTATGTCATTTGCAAATAAACAGAGTTGCATTTCTTCCTTTTCAACCATTATGAATCATCTTTCTTTTTATTGTATCTTTGCACAGGCAAGGTCCTCAAGAAGCATACTGAAGTGACAGTAGTGTCTTTTTAAGGGGAAACAATTCAGTATTTCACAAGTGATGAGAAAGTCCTTTCTACCTTTGATTTGCTGAGAGGTTTTATCTAGAATAGATATTTAATTTTGGCAAGTGGCAAGTACTTTTTCTTCATTTATGTAAAGGATACATTTTTTTTCTCTATTAGCTTTTTTAGTATGATGATTTAGATTGTTTGATTTTCAAATGCTAAACTAAAACTGCATTCCTAGTTTTAAGCCCTGGAGTCATGTTGTACTCATTTCTGTATGTATTACTAGGTGATTCAATTTGCTAATATTTCTTGGGAAGTTTTGTATCTAAATCCATGAAGGATATTGATCTATGATTTTTTTTTTTTTTTAGTAATGTCTTTGGAAGGTTTTAATGACATAATTAAGTGAGTTAGGAAGTATTCTGTTCAAGTTAATCAATTAGTTTATTTAATTATTTAAATTTACTAGTAAGGCTATCTAAACTCTCATAGGAATATTTTTAAGTATGAATTCATTTAAAAAATATGTAGGCATATTCAAAAGTTCTACTTCCTTTTCTGGTTGTTTTGGCAAGTCTTGTTTTTCAAGGAATTGTCATTTATTTTAATTCTCCATTGCCATAACCTTATTAATAATATTTATTATTATATATTTAATATTCATGGAATATATAGTAATGATCCCTCTTTTATTTGAGGTGTTTACATATTTTTTTCTTTGTTGGTCTTGCTAAATATCTATCAATTCCATTAATCATTTTAAAGAACTAACTTCTGTCATTGATTTTTTCTCTTTCATTGATTTTCAATTATTTCATTTTCTTTCTTCTGTATAGCTTATATTTCGTTTGTACTTACACCTTCCTTAATATACTCTCCTAGCTTTTTAAATCTGTTTTTATCTTCTTAAATTGAGACATTAGCTCACAGATTATTTTAAATTAATATACAATATTACATTGGCTTCAGGTATAAATTAGCAATTAATTCAACAATTACCTACACTACTAAATGCTCACCACAATAAGGTAGTTGCTGTCGGTCACATACAGAGATGTTACAATATTATTGGCTATATTTCTTGTATCTCCAGGAGTAATTACTTTATAATTGGAATCTTCCTTTCTTTATAATATAAGCATTTAAAGATATACATTTCCCCTTTTGCACAGATCTAGTTTCATCCCCTAATGTTTTTGATATATTTTAAAATACTCTCATTTAGTTGAAAATATTTTCTATTTTCTCTGGTGATTTATTATTTAATAATTAGGCATTTTTTAATTGCTGATTTAGTTTTTTGGGATATTGATGGATAATCTGTGATTGCAATACTTTAAGATTTGTTTAGTATGGCTTGGGATTTATTATAGCTATGTGGCATTCCGGAGGTACTAGATTACCCAATTATGTTGTTCAGATCTTCTACATCATTGCTTTTGTATCCTTGCCTTATCAATTGCTGAAAAATAGATGTTAAATACTGCGCTATGATTGTAGATTATTTGTCCTTTTTTTAATCTCAGTGCTGTCAATTTTGCTTTCATGCATTTTCAAACTCTGTTATTTAGTGCATATTTAGGAATACTCAATTGATGGTTTTACCTTTCTGAAGGGGGACCCTCTGGCTTTGGTAGCAATCCTTGTCTTGAAGTCTCTCGTCTATCTGATGCTCACAAAGCCATGTCAACACTTTGAGTTTAGATTTTCCATGCTAGGTCTTTTTACATCATTTTAGTTTGAGCTTTTCTGTTTCTTCATGTTTCAAATGTACCACTTGGAATCATATAGTTGTGTCCTACTTAAAAACGTTCTGACAATTTCTGTCTTTCCTTTTAATTGGAGTGTATAGTCCATTTATGTACGATTTAATTTCTGTGTTTAAATCCATTTATTTTTCCTACATGTTTTCTAATTATTCCCTCTGTTCTGTGTTCCTTCTTTCTTCCTTTCCTGATGGTTCCTGGGTTAACTGAGTATTTTTAGTTTTTAAGTTTGTCAACCTACTTTAGTGGCTTCTGCTTCTTTTCTGTTTTCCTTTTCCTCTATGTATTTCTTTACAGTTTGCTCTAGGAAAAATGAGAAGTTTAGCGGTAGAAATAGAAGAACCGAGAAGTATGCAATTATAAATATAAAATTGCTGTGTTATTATGAATAATGGCTAACAAAGATAACCCAGGTCCAAATCATTAGAACCCGAGAATGTTATCTTACATGGCGAAACTGACTTTGCAAAAGTGATTGTTGAAGACCTAGTGATGGGGGGATTGCCGTGGATTACCCCAGTGGGTCCTAAATGTGGTCACAAGGGGGCTTTGACAGCAGAGATGGAGCAGAAAAGGGTAATGTGACCACTGAAGTGTGATACTACCCTGCTGGCCCCAGAAACTAGAAAACATAAGAAAACAGGTGCTCCCCTAGAGTCTATAGAGAGAGTGCAGTCCTGCTGATCTTTGGATTCTAGCCCAGTAAAACTTATTTTAAACTTCTGACTTCCAGAAGTGTGAGAGAATAAATGTGTGTCACTAAATTTGTGACAGACGTAAGGAACAATTTTAGAGACCTTATATTTGGAATGTGAACAAATATAATAGAGGGTTGAGTTTTTCAGGTTTTGGCAGCACCAAGGTACAAAATTAAAAGGGAATGTTTATGAATCATTGATCTTGAAAGGTCATCTTAGTTGTTTGCTCCAATGGAAATGTATGAAATTGTCAGAACTCATCAAATACATGAGAAGTACAAAGGGTTTGATATGGCTAGAAAGAATGTCTCCATTATATTCTATAATTGTATTTTACCAAAAAATTTTAATTTAGACAACAAAGATGATTTATTATGTCAAAACAAATAGTCTATTCTGTTAAACTCACTATACCAACTCTGTCTATAATGGGGAGGGTTACTCTTTGTCATCTGTTCTCTGGCAAAATTAATCTTAATATACTGGACTTGTAGAGTGATAGAACTGAAAAGGTTCTTGGCCAATGTCCTCATCTGGATGTGAGGAAAAGGAGATCTAGAGATGGTAAATTAATCACTCTGATTCTATGGTGATAAAAGCCACAAATCAGGTAGAATACATTTCTGTCTAATCCTAGAAGAGTGAATTTAAATAGTTTTACATCATTTAAATACGTGTCTTGGTATTCCCCATTTAAGTGAAAAGTCATGTTTTGGTCAAGAAAACAATAGCCACTCTAAGATTTCTGAGAAAGAAGGGCTTACCATCTTAAGCTTTCCCAACCATTGTTGAAAAGAGTAGGTGAAGAAAGTCAGGGAAGAAATTCTAAAAATAATTAATTCATAGGCACTTCCCTGGAAGCCACAGTAAATTTCATCAATCTCATCAAGATATTGATGGCTGTTGGAGCAGTCCATAGTCCTGACCCATCTCTGAAGTGGTGGCGAGCCTCAGTATTCTGGGCAAGACCTCTCACTCCATTCTCAGCTGCCAGCAGCACCAGAGCATGTGAGTCTCAAGGCCCATCTTTTGCACGAGATCTGCTTCCACCTGCCCCAGAGATGATCCCCTTCCACCTTCCACCATGGCACACGTATCTCACAGGGGCTGAGCCAACCTCAGAACTATGTTTGGGGAAACATAGTTCCTGATTTCTCTCTGCAGCGCATAAAGGACTCTAAAGGGAGTCTAACCTTTTAGTAAAAAATAGGGGATTTGCCTTTGCAATATATGGACGACACTGCACTGCTGTTTTTCTTGTACGGTTTTGTGCCTATTACATTAATCTCCTGTCTGCAATCTGAATTTACTTAGGCCCTATCATCTAGGAATATAGTAGCATATAACCATAATAATAAAGTAAATCTAAATGAGCTTCCAAACAAGTCATACTGGATTTCTAATGTGCACTTCAATCTGTCAGAGACCACACTCCTTTTCAACATGTTAACCTCCATAATTTCATCTTTGATTGCTGGTGACCTCATCAGACACCTTTTAAATCATGCAGTGATATGTTTGGTACTCCTGCTGCTGAGTTTATCATAACTGCATTTCTGTTCTGTACCTGGCTGAATCGGTAGGCGGAGAAAAAGTGTGTCATTTTTTCCCTATAGACTCCTAAGGTATTAGAGCCCTAGTTAATCTGTCCCCAGAATATTCTACCCAAAGAACTTCTGCAGAAGCCCCTAGGATGAATGAGAAATTATCTAGCCAGCATTGGACTTCATCATACTTTCCTTTCAGAATCTACCATTTTCTTAAACATAACCTGTAAAAGTTTTAAAACAGTTTTGGTTTACAGAACTATTTTCAGGCTAGAACTGAGAGTTCCCATAGATTCCTGTAGCTCCAGGAGGAGGGGGTTTCCTGCACAGGTCAAGTTTGCTATGAATCCGTTCAGACCAAATTAAGGCAAAGAAAGGAAGTTGGGAGTAAAAGGCAGTACCACGTTTATTTCCACAGCCATTACAGACAGCTTGGTACACGCAGCTGGCTGGAATGTGCTCTCCAAGCCAGCTGCAGGTTCAGCTCTCCAGCACAGCTTAATCCTGTAGGAGCACCAGGGTCCACCGCACTCTCCCAGCTTTCACTGCTCTCTCCCTGCTCTCCCTACCATGTGCCAAGCTCCCTGCTCCCATGCCAGGGAGGGACTCTGTGGCCAGGTCTCTGGTGACTGGTGAAGCCTGACCAATTACTTACCAGGAACACAGGGAGAGGAGAGAATGGGTGTTTTCTCTCTACCCATCCCCTGGGCAAGAACTCTCATGACTGACCAGTGGCTCTGTGACCAGTAAATATCCCATAAATGTGCAAACAAGTTCTTATTATACACACAGTGGGCACTATTAAGGCCAGGCAGGTATTCTGATTAGAAACTTCCATTTTCCCCACCACTACACACCTAGATTCCCATATTATTAATGTTTTTCATTGGTATGGTACATTTGTCACAATTAAAGAACCTTTGATACATTATTATTAACTGTAGTCTATTAAGATTTTTCTCATTTTTTTCCTTACTGTTCTTTTTTTTTCTGTTCTGAGATAAAATCTAGGATAATACATTTAATAGTCTTGTCTCCTTACACTTCTATTGGTTGCAGCAGTCTCTCATAATTTCCTTGTTTGGACAACCTTGAAAATTTTGAGAATTACTAGGTAGATACTTTGTAAGAATGTCCCTCAGGATTTACCTGAAGTTTTTTTTATCATGATTAAACTAGGCTAATTGCAGTACCACTGAGTTACTTACCTTTCTTTTTCATCACATTATGTCAAGGGTACTATTAACCTTAAAAAAAATAAAAGTCAGTTGCTTTACTAGCAAAAATGGATTTTTGGGGGGGAATAGCAGAGAATTGCAGTCCAGGACTGCAAGCTACAGTAAAACCATAAGCCTGTCTGCAGGACAAAAGAGAGGAATGGTTGTTTTATAGAGGAAGGAGCCCAGTTGGGAGGGCTGTTCTTAGCGCAGTTTCTATTGGAGGACACTGGAAGTCCCATGTACTATGGCTTCTCAATAGCTGAGTTGTGACAGTCTCTCATTGGCTGGGCAATTTTGAGGAGGCTGAAGATGGAAGGCTTCTTCTTCCTGCTAGGAAGTAAAGTAGCTAAAACAGGATGGCATCCCCCCACCTTCTGGTGAAGGTCTGAAATTTACAGGAAGTGCTGGGTAGGAGAACTTCCCCTGCTGGCCTCCTGACATCACGTCAACATGGTGAGGTTTCCCTTGAGTTTTCACAATACGTACTGCCAATGTGACGTATCACTGCTGTTTACCTTCAGCACCTGGAGTGATGTGAGGTTTGTCAATTTTCTACACTGTAAATTTACCCTCCCCCACTTTGCATACTGTACTCACTGGAAGAAAGCCACTATGCACACAGTCAGTACGTCTGGAATGGGGGAAGTGATAATCCACTTTCTTGGCCTGAGTTTTCTGTACATACAATATTTGTAATTCTTCACAGGACATTTGTCTTTCTTCCTCACTTACTAAATCTTGCTAGATATGGTATTTAATTTGTTATATACAGTGCTGGATTAGATTTGCTAACATTTTGTTAAGAACTTTTGCATTTGCATTAATGAGAGATATATTATTTTTCTGTTTTGGCATTAAAGTAATGCTGGTATTTCAGAATTTGTTTAGAAAGAGTTCCAGCATTGGGAAGATAGTTGAAAGAATTGGTATCATTCTTCCTTGAATGTTTTTCTTAATTCACCAATGCAACCTTCTGGATCTGTCGACTTCATACTGGAAAATCAATCCATTGTTTTAATTTCTTAGTTAAATACAGTGGTGAAAGTTCTTATCATACGAAAAAAGAATTGCAATTCTATATGTTCATAGATGGTACTAGACGTATTGTGATAATCATTTCACAATACATACAAATATTGAACCATTACGTTGGACACCTAAAACTAATAGAATGGTATTTGTCAATAATATTTCAACTTAAAAAAAAAGATACAGGACTATTTAGATATTTTTTTCTCTTTGTGTGTTTTTCAATTTGCATCTTTCAAGAAATTGGTCCATTTTACTAAATTATCAAGTGGTGGACATGTTCATAATATTATTTAATATCCTTTTATTATCAGATAATAGTGATGACTCCATCCAATTTCTGACATTAGTAATTTGTATGTTCATTTTTTTCCCTTTGTTAATATGGCCAGAGTTTTCTTTTTATTCTATGATTCATGCTCTAATTCTTGTTATTTTTTTTTTCTTGTGCTTGCTTAAAGCTTATATTTCTCTTCTTTCTCTAATTTCCTAAAATGGAAGCTTAAATTATTGATTTTAGATTTTTCTGCTTAAGATATGTTTTCACTGCTACAAATTTTCCTCTTAGCATTGCTTTCATTGTAATCCACAAATCTTTATGAATTCAATTTAATTCTCATTTAGTTCAAATATTTTAAACTTCTCTTGACACTTTTTCTTTATATCATATGTTACTTAGTGTTTTATTTCAATAAATTTTTGTGATCTTCTACATATTGTTCTGTTTTGATTTCTTGTTTAATTCCACTTTGTTTGAGAACAGACTTTATATGCTTTCTATTCCTTTAAAATTGTTTTTTTTTACAATTTATTTTATTTTAGTATCATTAACCTACAATTACATGAGCAATATTGTGATGATTAAACTACCCCCTTCATCAGGTCCCCCCATCAACCCCATTACAGTCACTGTCCATCAGCGTAGTGAGATGAGAATCACTACTTGTCTTCTCTGAGTTGTACAGCCCTCCCCGTGCCCCTCCACCTTATGTCTGCTAATCGTAATGCCCCTTTTACCCTCTTATCCCTCCCTTCCCGACCTTCTTCCCCATGGCTCTATGTGCTCTATGTGGGTGAGGGTTCCATGAAAGCCTTGGAATGTGTAGTCACCTGTTTTTGGATAAACTACACTATAAATATCAATTATATCAATCTGATTAATAGTGCTGTTCAGGACCAGAATAGCCTTAGTGATTCCTGCCTGCTGGGTATATCAGTTACTGATAGAAAGTGTTGACTTCTCCAACTTTAAAAGTAGATATGTGCTTTCTTCTTTTCGTTCTTTTAGTTTTTGATGTATTTTTATGCTCTGTTGGTAGGTGCATTTGGGATTAATATGTCCTCTTGGAGAACTGACTCCTTTATCATTATGTAATATATATCTTTATTTCTGATAATTTTCTGTATTTTGAAGTCATATTTGTCTGAGTAGTTATTCCAACTTTCTTTTGATTAACAGTATATTTAGATCAATAACAACCAGGTTTATAATTATTTTCTTTTAATTTGACAGGGGCTCTTTTTCTGCATTGTGGCAAGCGTGCATTTTATATATCAATTGTACCTTTTCTTTTTAAATTGCAGTTTCTCTGGAGTTTACAATACACACTTTTTAAATCTATGTCTACCTTAAAATGACACTACTCTGCTTCATGTGTAATAGGTATCTTATAAGAGAATAGTTCAAATTTGTGCTTTCTATCCCTTGTGACATTGCTTTCATTCATTTTACTTAAGCAAATGCTTTGATCACCTGATACATTGTTATAATTAATATTTTAAGTTGTTATCGTCTAAATCAATAAAAATAAGAAAATGAAATATTTAACCTTCATTTTCTCCTCCTTCAATGCTTTTCTTGTATGTAGACCCACATTTTTATGACCTATATCATTTCCTTCTGCCTGAAAAATTTATTTGAAGCTATCTTGCAGATCCTGTTTGCTACTGATTACTTTTCATAGAGTTTTTTGTTTTGGTTTGTATTTAGTCTAAGACTATTTCCATTAACTTTTAAAGGACAGTTTCACTGCTATAGAATTCTAGGTTTTCTTTTGACCCTTCAAATGACTCTCTTGCCCACAGAATTTCTTTTGAGAAATTCTCTGTAAGTTTTTTGTTTATTTAAATATCTTTGATTTTTTAATCTTTGTCTTTTTCTGGTTTATTTTTTTTTTGAGTTTTAATACAATATACCTTTGAAATTTTGCATTTTGAACATAATATGCCTAGGTGTGGAGTTTCTTGCTGTTGTTTATACTGCTTGGGATTCTTTAAGATTACTGGATCTGTGGTTTGGTGTCTTTCATGTATCTTGGTAATTTCACAGCCATTGTTGCTTCAAATATTTCTTGTGCTACATTCTTCTCTTTTTTATTTCAGTTAAGTGTATGGACGTTACAGCTTTTTAGATTTTTTTTCCCTTGGTTCTTGGATGTTCTGTTGTGAAATCTATTACTTTTTCATTTAAATCCGAAAAGATTTTATGGAGATATCTTCAAGTTGATTCTCAAGACCAGTATTCTAATGAGGTCATCCCAGAAAGTCATGTTTGCTACAGCATTTTTTTTTATTTGTAGTATTTCCTTTTGATTCTTTCTCCAAATTTCCCCCTCTTTACTTACATTCCCCATTTATTCCTTCTTGTTATCTGCTTTATGCATTACAGCCTTTAGCATTATAATCATAGTTATTTTGTAGTTGTCATCTGATGATAACAGCATCTATGTAATTTCTGAGTTTGTTTCTCAGGTTCACTCTGCCTCTTCAGACGGGCTTCCTGCACCCCCACCCCCCACCAAGCTTTTGGCACGTCTTGGGATTTTTGTTAGAAACCAAACATACTGCATCAGATAATAACATGAGATAAATCGTTCCGCAGTGTGAGGACTTATGTTAATGGGGTAGGAGCTGGGCTTTGTTTATTGAATGCTGCCATTTATATGACAGAAGCTTTGTTTCACCGTTGTGCTTATTTCTGTCACTTCTCTTAACTTTGGGCTACTTCAGTGTCCCTCAGAGAGAGTCTGTGTGTTGTAGCTTTTTCAGATGCAACCCACTATTGTTATTTTGAGTCCTGTTGGCATGGCATTAAGTGTTGAGTAGGACGCTCCTATAACCTTCCAGTTTATTCCAGTTTTTAGGAGGCCTGTGTCTCTGGCCTGTGACCTTCATAGTATTTTTTTTCTGTATAGATTTTTCCCCTCTTTTTATGAGAAGGGTAGCCTGGAAGAGACTAGAGAGGGAGGAATGCTCTTCTATCAGGTCTCGGGGACAAGAGTCTGGTAGTCTTCCCCAGCATAGTAGGCCTTTGTTAGGAAGAATGGTTATGGTGTAGTGGTGTAGGTGACAAGGGTTACTCTTCTCCCTCTCCTGCGGCCATGAAGGGATCTTCCTTGTATCTTCACCATAAGAACCTGGTGGGGTTCTTGAACATAAAATCCATGGCAGTGTGGGGATCCCCTGAAGACTGCAGCCCTGAGTTTCTCACTTTCCCATGAGTCCACATTCAGCCCCCAACAGTTCATTAAAACTACCATTTAATTGTCCTGATCTGCTTATGGTTTTAGTGGCTTCTGATCCAGGTAAGGAGACCTTAACTATGACTCCAGGTTCACTTGTTTCTCTAAATCTCAGAGTGACAGGTTGTTTTGGGACTTCAGTCCTCTGATGGGTCCAAGAAATGTTACTGATTTTTAGTCTGTTCAACTTTTATTATTATGATTATAGGGAGTGGAGTGATGTCTTAAAAGCTCTTTATATATCAGAGCTGAAAGTAGAATTCCTGCCGTTGGTTTTTGGAGCTATATTAGTATAACTCAAATGTACCTGAAGGGTGAATTCCTTTCTTACTGGTATCTTGTCTAGTTTTGAGGAGCTAGTTATAGATTTTTCCAAGGTGACTTAGAAAGTCTTAATCCTGGGAAATAACTTTCACTCTCAACTTCCCAGTTATTCAGTAGTCTAGGCGTCTCCTTGGTCTCACCACGGCAAAGCCATCCCCTCCTCACAGGTTTGGATTTCCTGGTGTGGTATTTTATTCAGTAGCACGCTGCTTAAAAAACAAAATAGAGATAGTTCTAAGCAATAATTTTTATTTTTATATATGGTTGAAATTTGAAATAGCTTTGAAAATGAAAACAAGTATTCAGCTAGATGATATTTTGAGAGATGGGAGCTATTCTGCTGAACTACAACTGAAATATTTTAGGGAGAATACTTCTTTTTTTTGCAACATGAATGGAGTAACATAAACTCATCTCCCATCCAACAATTCAGGAAGAGATTTTCTGCACACAGGCAAAATCACATGCCAAAATATACACTCTAAGGTAATTAAGATTGTCTCTCATTTGACAATCTTACATCAATATCATATCATTCTTGTTTGCTTGTAATGGGACCTTGCAGAAACAAAGAGAGCACCCTCATGCGTATTGTTCTTTATCAAAAGTACATTTTAAGCTATACTGTTTCCTTTCCTCGTTTGTTCAACGTGCATGGAAAATTTTAAATTTGGCATTTAAGTTTGAGTGTATTCTAGGCCATTTACTTTGCCTTGTACATAGAACGATTATTTAAAGAATCTTGGTGCACTGTTCTAATTATTGATGGTGCTTGTAGCTTTATATGGCCCCTCTGAAAGCTCTACCTGTGAGTCACAGGAGACTGGAATTGACATTAGGTCACCTACCACATATAAGTTGACTTTTATTCTCCATTGAGTATATTTTATATTAGGAATAGAAGAAATGTTTGCCTGATAGATATGCGAAAACAAACCTTCCTCGAAAGTGTTCATTTTTCACAGAATCGCTATGTTTTCCACTGCCCACAGAATGATATTCTGGGAATCCTCTTTTTTTTTGTTTTTAAACATTCCATACAAACTTTGCAACAATAGGCAGCTTATTTTTCCACACCCACACACCCACACATGCACCAACATTAGTTTTCTGAAGTGTGAAACAGGACCTAGTGGTGGCACCTTCACATTTTACATAACTGTTGATGAAGCCACTGCTGACACTGGGAATGTTACTGTAAATTCCTGAGACTTTTTGGAGGAAAGAAAACTGTTATCCAATTATTTGCTCAAAATATAGCACCAGCAAGTACCTGAGAAGGCAATATTAGCCTAACTGTCCGGTCTTCAAAATCCATGGCCTACCAGTGTGAGGCGACTTCCTTGTTAAAAGACTTTATTAAACAATGTAAAAACTGTGAATTATAGAGGTTTGCTCATTTAGGAGACAAGAAAGAAAAATTTACTCAGCAAAAAATGAGGAGATATGATTTAAATTGGTTCACTTCACAGTCTGAAGTCAGTAGTGGCTGCAGGGCTCAGTTTATGTGGGATAGTTCTCAAATCATGCACGAGAGAATTATTTTGCAAGCATACCTGTAAGGACTCCAGAGAGCAGTAGTTCTCTGAATAGTTCAGGACAAAAACTTGCTACAGGCAGAAGTTCTCTGATCTTTGAGAGTAGCTGATATTTCTTTGGGTTTATTTACTCTTCATTTACATCCCTACAGTCGATTGCAAATCTTCTATTTCTATTGACATTTCAATACAGTTGATTATAAATCCTCTCCTTGGCAGTTAAAATGGCTTATGTCAGATCTTGATTGTAAAAGCATAATTTTATTCTTAAGTTAACCAAACAGAGAGGAAGAGAATCCTGCACATGAAATTATGATTTTGAACAGAGGCAAATTTGAGATTATCTGTGTTTATACAAAAATTAGATCTTTGTGATGAAATGCAGATGGATTGTGGGTATTGTTATGTTTCTTTTTTCCTGTCAGTGTAGAGTAATGTAAACTACTAAGTGATCTGAAATTCTAGACATGATCTTCACCCTGAAGAGCCCTGTTTGTTCTGAAGGTCTTTAATCCTTTTACTTTTCATAATTTATGGCATTCATTCTTAATCTTACTTTTTGTAAAACAATCAAATAGTTAATATGCTTGGTTTATATTGTAGGTATTTTCACCATGCAGCCACAAATTCCTGCATATATTTGGACCACAGCCACTTACAGCATTTGTAAAACTGTTTCCTAAATCTTGGTGTAACTCTGGGGGGAAAATCCTGTGTCAAAATACTTTGAAACTGAAATCAAAGGGAGAAATTAAGGGGGGAAACCCATTTATTTCTTACCAGTAGTCATGTACTTCTGCTAGCTCCTGTCTCTTGTGACCCAGCTGGAGAAAAAGGGACCCCACCGAACATCTCCCATCCAGATAGGCCCACTCTCCCCCTTGTAATTACCTGTTGATATGGAGATGGACTAATTCTCTCCACCCCTTGGAAACACCTATTTAGAGATGCATTAAGACCCGGCAAGAGATTCTGGAAATATTGCAACTTTGCCCACAGGCCACCCCTTCAGAAATTCCCCCTCACAACCCACTCACTCCCCACCTTCCACAGTGGTCCCTGTGCGAGAAAACCGGAGCAGTGTAACCAGACTAAAAACATACAATAGCAACAGCAACGGCAATAAATCACGATAATCCTCAAGCTGGAGGATTCAGCTAAATTTGAAGTCTTATGCAGATTTAGTCCATAGCTCACCCATTCCACAGGCCATCAGTAGCTGAACAGGCAGGGAGTCCAGAGCAATCATCATGCGGCAGCTGCAGCCAGGGGGCGCACCCGGGGCACAAGGACTGTAGACGAAAAGAAACTTAAGGCTGATAACATACATGTTTCAATGACACCAGCACAGGCAAATCTTGTCCTTCAGGTAGGATACATGCAAGAGAGTGGTCCTGTGGGACAGTGGCAGGAATGGGATCTCGTCCTGGTCTAGTATACCAGACTTTCACCCCCCTGCCTGTGGGAATGACAGATGGGTCAATATATAGGGCTATGGGAGGTACATGCACTGGCCATACAGGTAAGACAAAACCTTCCCGTAAGATGCTCTTACCTCCTGGACGTTTTGGGTACAAACTACTGAGATCTTTGGGGGGCCACTCTGCTGTTACTCTAGGAACAACCAGGAGAACAGTTTCCAGGCATTTTCCCCAAGGTTCCAGAAGGGCCAGCCATCGCTGGTCCATGTGTTAAAATGTCCAGGGCCACGTCCACTCAGCAGAGTCTCCAGGGTTTAACACACTAGGGTTAGCAGCAGGATGGTGCTCTGCTGGCCATATCCTGGCTTTAATAACTCCTCTTTGGTTTACATATGCAGTTCTATAGGAGAGGCAGCAATGTGTGTAAACATATCCACAGGTCTCAAAGCTCCTTTTCAGGGCTTCTCATTCAAATGTCATAGCACTGTCTATAAGCAAACTGACCCAGCCCCATAGACCATTGGTGTCTGACTTCAGGTCAGATTTCAACAAACCACTGTACCTCTCTACCATGCCTGCCCAGTAGGGTTATATGGTACATGAAGCTTCCACTTTAGCTGAACTGCTCCTATTCTTGTAATGCATGTCCAGTAAAGCATGTACCTTGATTGCTTTCAACCACCTGCAGCTAGCCATAGGGGCAAAGAGACACTCTAGGCCCCTTTTGGTGGTTCACTGATCTGCATGACATATGGGAAAATCAACCAAAGGTCCAGTAGCTGAGTCCACACAAGTCATGGCATAACCATATCCTTCTGATATGGGCAGAGGCCCAATATAGTCTATCTGCCACCTGACAAGGGGTGTGGCCCCTTTACTATTGTCCCTGTTGCTGTGGGACTTGGTGTAAGTCCCTCTTCGAGCACACAAGGCACTCCTTCTGGGCCCTGCTGACTTCTTCAAAGGTCAATGGCAAGCCCCACCAACTGGCTACAGTCCACATTGTCTTTTGTCTCATGTGCAACAAATGCTGATGTAACCATTGGGCTACATCAGAGGCAAGCTTTCCTTCTAGCCAATGCCCCTGGGCCAGTGTGTCTGCTTCATCATTCCCTGGGGATGCCAAAGGCAAATGGCCAGAAAGCATTAGCAAGGTCTACAATGTAATGATGCATCCCTAGTTCATGACTGAGTGTGTTCAGAATGGCTGCTATGGAGGGCACAGCAGCATGCAAAGCGGGTGTGACTTTATTAAATTCCCTGTAATACACAGTCATATGCCAGGAAGTGTATGGGTTTTTCACTGGACACACCATTGAATTAAAAGAACTGAGTGGGCTTTATGATACCCACCTTTTCAAACTCCTGTAGAGTTTCTCCTTGTGTCCTCTGGGCAATTTATACTGCTTAGTATTTTTCACCTGCCAAGGTAAGGCAGACCTACAGGTGGGTGCTGAGCATGTCCCCTCAGAACTGTCTTTACTGCACGTACCCTCAGTCTGAATTCACCTGCAATGGTCTGTAACCACAGGCCCTGCAGGATATCTACCCCCAAAGTATATTCAGGGATGGGACACAGTATACTCCTTTTGGGGTAAACACCCAATTCCCAATGGGATTTGGGCTTTTTTCACTATAATTGTCTTTTCCCCATAGCTGTCTGTCATAGCAGGGGCTGCAGGAAAATGCTCACGGTTGCCATAAATCAGAGAACATTCAGCTTCTGTGTCCACCAGCACCAGGACACATTGTACATTCACAGGAGACCAATACATTGCTAATTCTACATGTGGCCTCTGGTCCCCACCACATCCCCCAAGGTAGTTACCTTGACCCCCCCCCCTCAGTAAAGCCGCAATGCCAAATTTTCCTCCTGTGGGAGTGAGAATCTAGGTGGAGCCTGAGTACTATCCTCCAGAAAGTCTTATAAAGATGGACATTGGACTTTGCCTCCAGCTGCCAGGTCTTGACCTCAGTGGCTGGAACTGCTGCTCTGGCTTTAGCTGGTGCCACAGTTCTAACAAGATCATACTGGGCTGCCCCTCAGGTTTTTCTTTCACTACTCCAGCCTGTATCAAATCAACCCACCTCTGGGTCCTCGAGACCCTCACAGAGCCCTTTGTACCTCTCCTTTCAGTTGTAGCTCTTATTTCCTTCCATGCTCTTATTGTTTCAACCTCCCCTAGATCTGCTAAAGTACGAGTAGCCTCACATATGGGTTGCCCTATGTGGGTGGGGGGCAAGAATAGTCACTAGGGACCCAAAGACAGATGGGGAAACTGTGTATAGCACCAGATATATCATTTCTATGGTGAAAAACTCATCAGGGCCCTGGGGTCCATATTGTAGATGATATTTTTCATGCCCAGCTCCTGTAACACCTGCTGGAGCTCTGCATATGTTTTCCATCTAGTGGGTAAGTATGGCAAATCACCCTGAGTAGGCCAAACTGCCCTGATGACTGCTATCAGCCAATCCAGAAGTGTCTGATTCCCTGAGATGTGATGGGTACTTTGCAACTGCTGCTGGAGGGAAAGGTGAGTCATCAGGGAAACCAGTCTACCCATTTCAGAACCTGACATAACAATGTTTTCCACCCCCATATCCCAGAGATGCAAAAGTCATGTAGGCAGAGGTTCTGGTGGCTTCTGCCTATACCAGACATTCATGTCCACCAGCTCATCCTGAGTATATGGACGGAGCTTGGAGTGCTCCACAACCCGGGGAGGGGGTGGCTCCTCCCCCTGAGGAGCCCATGGTTGCTGAGTCTTAATTTTTTAATTATAATTGGGCAGGCCTTTAGTACAGGAGAGGCTGGTGCCTCAGGTGGTGGCCTCAGCAGCAGATCTGACCTTGGCCCCACTCCCTCACTCTGCCCCAAAATCTCCTCTACCATCTCCAGGGCTGAAGTCACTGCTCTTTCCTCCCCCTCTCCTACAGCCTCCTGCTCTGCGGCCTCTCCTGCTGCCTGCTCCCTCACTGCTAACATATATTCCAGGAGCATGACCTATGTTCTCCATAACTGTCTCTCTTTCTTTGGGGCATCCCATAGGTCATCACCTCCCTCTTCCAAGGGACCCTGAAGTATGTATCTCTCCTTGGTAACCCTTTCTACTATCTCGAGAAAAAGGCATCCCACAATCCTGGCTGCTACATGGCCACTCAGGGCCTCTAAGCAGTCTTCTATCTCATGAAGTACTAATTCCACAGCATCTGGTGTCTCCACCCTTCCCCAATTCTGGAAGGCCCCACCCCTCCAAGAGGTGCTTTACCCTAGACCAATTCCCCACTGGGGACTCCCCAGTTGGAAGCCCCACAGGTGGGGACTCCTGGTTAAGGCTGTACCCTCCACCGCTGCTGCCACTGGGGCCTCCCCACGATCCTCAAGGGGCATTCTGGGCATCTCCTTACCATCTCTTGGGGGAGCCCACCCAAGAGGTACACCCATGAAGACAGATTTCCGGTTCAGAGGCCCTGCTGACTACTGCCAGATGTACCTTCTTAGGGAAATTATTTTCCCAGCCCAGAGCAAAATACCTTTGAAACTGAAATCAAAGGGAGAAATAAAGTGGGAGAAATCCATTTATTTCTTACAGTCATCCATTTCTGCTCTCCCGTGTCTCTCAGGACTCAGCTGTAAAGGGGGCCCCACCCAACCTCTCTGGTCCATATATCCACTTGCTTCCCCTTGTAATTACCTATTGATATGGAGATGGACTACTTCTCTCCATCCCATGGAAATACCTATTGTTGATTTGGAGATGCACTGAGGCCAGGCAAGAGATTCTGGAAATATTGCAGTTATACCCACACTTAGTCTTCAAGACTGATTCTACATGACATATACAGCATAAGCGAATGAGGTAATGCTATTGGTAGTGACCTGATTTAAGCAAGCACACGTGTCCATGTCCTCTCTTACCTAGGAATGTTCCTAAAGTGGCTACAAATTTTCACCCTAATTATTCGTCATGCAGTCTATTAGTACTCTTTATCTAAGATATGTTGATAAGATTTCTTGCTTTAGTTCTCATAATGTCTTGTGTACCTCAGAATATATATAATATAAAATATTAGATATATATACCACTTAGATATATAGATAACTAATATTTGTTGAATTCTTACTACCCACCACTTATGATTTTAAGACCCTTACATATATTAACTCATTTAATGCTCTTAACAACCTTCTTAAGATAGGTAATATCTCTGTTTTATATATTAGAAGACTGAGGCAAAAAGAGGTTAAATAAGACGCCCAGAGATACATAGGCAGAGAGTGTTAGAGTCAGATTCCAAAGACAGGCAACCTTTCTGGAAGCCAGAGTTCTTCATTGCTGTGTTATAGTGACCCTTCATTTTACAGTTCCATTACTTTGAAGTAATGAGTTTTAGTAATATTGTGTAAATTGTTAAATTGTTCTATTCTTTGTTTTTTGTGTATATGGTAAAATAATGATGTAATATTTTAAAATTTGTCTAGCTAATTAATGATTTATCATCCCAATCTTTGATTTATTTCACCATTCTTTTATAATTATAATTTTAACATGTATGGTTTGACTGTATATTTCTGATATTTTGTAACAGACTTACTGCTTTCTTCACAATCGTTGTTCTAACATTCCTACCTGGTAATAAACGATGAATGAGTGGACACTTGGCTACCTTGAAAACATGTACTTATTCTCTCTCATACTCAGGCACAGCCAATTGGTTATAATCAGAAAATGTCCTGTGGTTGCTTCCATAAACCTTCTTTAGGTTTACGAATAGTCTCCTGTGTATTCATATTTGTAACTTCTTCTTTCCCAGTATCTGGAATGCAGAGAATATGGCTGGAGCTGATGAGCCATCATGGACTATAAGGTTACCCTAAGAATGGAGTCAGCACAGGGCTAAGCAGCATAGTAGAAGTAGCCTGCATCCCTGATGACCTCACAGAGAAAAGCTTCCATCATACAAATATGACCACTGTATGCCAATGAGCATGCACATTCAGGGTAGGAGTGGTGAGGATGAACTAGAAAGATTGTATTTTTTTATCTGAATAGAATTATTTAATCGTGATAGAACTGTTATCTCTCTCCGTCCCTCCACTGCCCCATTGCCTCTATCCTGCCTCTGGTCCATTATAACTAGGCCTGGTTTTTCCTGGTCCACTTTTTCTCCAATGCGTGTCTTAATCATGAGTAATATTTACCTATCATTGCTACTTATCAAATAATTTATCTGATGTAGACAGGCAGAGTTTGACTAAGAATAAATATACGAAGACTTCTGTAGTTTATAACAAAAAGTACTCTGATCTGCTATAATATTTAAATTAAAAAATTGTAACCTACTCCTTTCTTAGTGGAGATATTCACAGTATTATACAGGAAACTACATAGGAATAGCAACACAGGATGGGTGACTTTTCTCATTCTCAATGTTTAGATAATCAGTAACAAAACTTAACCTGTACAGTTGGGGCCTCCCCACCATCCACAAGGGGCATTCTGGGCATCTCCTTATCATCTCTTGCCAATTCATTTTTCCCTTGCATAAAACACATTTTATATGAACATATGACCTACACAATGACTAAATAGATCATAGCATATAATTTATTGATTAATACTTGGTTTATTATCATGACATGTTTTCCTGAAAGAGTCGTTTTTCTTAATAAAATAAGTATATCTTTGATCTGTCTTAGTTTGGGTTTCCACATTCAAAGTGAAGCAAAACATTTTGGTACATTTTCAGGTATGTCATGGCATTTCACATTTTGGATAAAGATCTTTTTAGTCTAGCCTAATAATTTAAAGTAGTTGACTAAGTAACTCTTAATATTATGGGCACAGAAAAGGCACATTTTACGATAGCAGATAAAAAAAGGAAAATTTTACCTTTTAAATTTCTAATAAATAAATGTAAACCAATCATACCTATTCATCAAACTAATTAAGCATGTCATGTACAATCAGATATGATAGTTGTTAGGTTGATAGCAAATTAAAACTTTTATATTTGAAATAATTGAAAACTATTCTCTTAATATTCACAACTGATAAAAATTGAAGATATCAAATTAAATAATTATAATCACAGTTAAGCTTTCAGGTGACATTTAAATCCTTAGATATCTGAAACACAAAAGTTCTATGTAGAATTATAGTGTAATAATTTTAAAACCGTGTCTAGATACAAAAATCATTTTAATATCTTAAAATTATTCTATTGGGACACTTAGGAAATACAATATAAATATATCTTGTATATTTTTCTTGACAGGGACTTCATATTACTCATGAGTATTGCTTACTTAATTGGATGCTATTTCAGATATGCCAAGTATTTTTACTTATATGTCCTCAAAGGATATTGTGTTTAAAAGACTTTTTAAAATCTTATCCAAACTACTTTTGTAAAATAAACACATAACTTGTTTTATTTAAATTCCTTTAAATATATAAACACCCAAACACATAGTCTGACCTGGCTGTAGATCCAGGTATTTGGCATTACCATCTTTATGGTGAGTATACTGAAATTCATGTCAGGTTTGATAGATTTTATGGTTCCACCGAAATGATGCAGGGCAACAAATCTAAAATACATAAACATGACTTATTGCACTGTGGGGAGAAAAATAAAGTTATAGTTGAAGATAGCTGCTTGACTATTATCCAGGGACATACTAAATGAGTGAATGACTAACCATGGATCTAGAGAAATTCTGTACGTTTTGCTATTCCATTGTCTAATCGCCCACTCACTCATGTAAATAATGCACTCCATTGGAGTGAAATACAAATGAGTCAAATTGTTTGTTTGTTGGAAGGGTTGAGTAAATTAATTAGTATTTTTTTATGACTAAGAATTTCCTAATTTTAAGCAAACGTTTCATGATTATTGAGAATATTTCAGGGATTCCTGGAAACATTTTCACTTACAGAAAAAAAAAACAGATTCTGAGTATATATAACAACTAAATACCTAACATTTCCTGCCTTACATATACTTTTGGGGCTTGTTGTTCTTATTACCTCTTTTTCATGAAAAAAGAGAGAAATGTCAGAGCTACTTGAAGATTCAGCAAACTTAAATTGGAAGCACATTACTTTTTATAGTACATTTATGAAGCTAAAGTTAAATGAAGATTTTATCCGTGATATTTGGATTTCAAATTATGAAAATGTATTATTTATCAATATATATTTTAAAAGCTTCCATGCAATCTTCTTATTGCTACTCTTATTGCACCTGTTCAACCTGCATGGTTCTTACTCTTATACAATATTTTCCTTTTCTTTAGGATCAACATATCCCTAAAAATTTGCTTAAGTGAACCTTTTACTTCCTCCCTGCCAAACACATCAATTTTCCAGTATTCCCAATATTGAGGAATGGTACCACAATTTGAGTGACCACAAAAGGCAGTGGCCAGAAAAATAGACCATAGTTCTCATTCCCAAATCCTATGTGTGACCATCACTTTCTAATCTACCCTCACTATAGGCTTGAGTATTTAGACTGTTACCTTCCCACAAATAATTGCATTAACTTTAGGGATTAGACGGTTATAATCATTTCCCAACTGGTCTCCTAGAATAGGGTATTTATCTCAGCCAATCCATTGCTTAAAATTTTTATGTATTTAGAAATTATAAAAATTCCAGTTCTTGCTTCATTTACTTGCTTTTTCCTATAGAAGGAAAAAAAATACAGTCACCTCAGTATTGCCTAAGAAGACCTCAAGTACGGCTTCTACTGGCTTTCTAGCATCATCTCTTACAGAAGCTCTCCTCAGATCTCACCATCAAGTATTAAAATTCTTGCAGTACGTAGAGTTTCTTGTTGCTACAAATACTCTCTGTTTGAAATATTCCCCCACCAGTATAATCACCCCCTCTTCAAGCCATCGCCAGTCTTCATACCCCCTTATCTCTAGGGAACACCTACTCGCCTTTCAAGAGTAAATTCATATAACCTTCTCTGGGAAGTTTTCCATGTATCACAGAGATGTAATTTACCACTCCTTTTTTTGTACAAATGAACCCTTTGTCTACTTCTGTAATGACTCCAGAATCTTTTCATATAGAATTTAAATATCAGTTTCTACCTAATAGATTGAAAAATGACTGGAGTTTGGGTCATACCTGATTTAGGATTGTATTAATAATTAATTGTCCAACCTAAGGCCTTCAGAAAATCATCATTGAATGAATGAATGGATCATAAAACTAATACAAAATGAAATGTGTATAGTACTTGACTATAAACAACTTTCATATCATGTTCTAAGAAATAAATCTGAGAAGTGAAACACAAAATATAGTAAAAATCAAGATCCTAATTTTATATACAAAAAATTATAAAATATTATTTACCTATGTTACATCATGAGTTGGGAGTGGAAATTTGTATGCAGGTCTCCTGATGAAATGGCTTCATTTCAGCTTTTCAAATAGAAGTTATTACTTGAGTGTCCTGACAGTTTGAGAAATACACAAAGATCAGGATTATATAAGAACTTGGGTTGTGTTTGGGCTCTCTCATTAGAAGTTATAAGATACTACGAAGGTGTCTACCTTCTGTGGAACTCAGTTATCTGTGAGTGGGACCCAGTGGTTCCTAAGTTCATATTTAGCTCATATTTAGTTCATATTTCATAAAAATACTATTAAATTTTTTTCTGGTTACAGACTTATAAAGTCCTAATAACAATCAAAATGACTTTATGCTTCTTTTTTGATATGTAATTGACAACTAGTACTTAACAGTGAAATGCAAGCTTTGTTCAGAAATTTCCTGAAAATCTTCCTGCATGCTCACCTTTCTTTCTTTCTTTTTTTTTTTTGTAATTACAAGAACCTAGTGGTTCAATTTATTGAGTATTTAAGGTACTTCAAAGTCCATTTTTCCATAGAAGTAGTTATTTTTTATTTAAAAAATGGTTTATTTATACTTGGGAGAAAACAAAGTCCATTTTTCCATAGAAGTGGTTATTTTTAATTAAAAAAATGGTTTATTTATACTTGGGAGAAAATATCAACATATTTGAAATATAAAACAGATTTATTCTTTGCCCAGTCCCCATGATAATTAGATACATATTTTATTACACAGATGGGGTAAAAAGCACAGAGATACTAGCCAACACATATGGAAATTAATGCACACCTACTTTGCACCCTAAGAAAAAGTCTGAGTAAACTGTCCAGCTGGTCCAGCTGTGGTTTTGAAAATAAATGGAGTCTTGACTATTTCCAGAAAATTACTGACTTAATAGCAAAGAAAACCAATACATTATCCTTGCTTCAGTGGTGCCTGAAGGGATGAGCCTGGTAGCTAGAATTCAAGGACACATTCACTGGAAGGATTTTCAGGACTCCTTTCATTTTACAGATTTTGTCTAGTAAGAGTCATCCATGCCCTCTGTTGCAACTGCTGTTCCTCAGAAGGAAATTCTCTATTCTGACTTGTCTGAGCTCTTTTTATTCTGTGCACCAGAGATCTCTTATATCTCTGAGGATGTTAATTGCTTTTTAATTTCTGCTCTCTCTATATTTTTTTCTTTTATCCAAAACCCATGATTTCCCTTTTTCCTTTTGAGTCTATCCTTTATGTTGGATTTTCTTCAGATGTCCAGCAATCTTTTGATGCTTAGCCATGCTTAAGAGGCAGAAACTGAAACGCTAATGGGAAGGTGCTGTCTGTTGCCTTGGCTTGCTGAGTGTTCAACAGGAAGGTGTGCAGCTGTTTGGAGGCAGGGAGCCCCATGTGAGCATATGAGGCCTTTTTTCTTGTGCCTGTGCTTTTAAGGACACTCCTATAAAAAAAAAGGGTACATTGTTTTACACTGCAATATATAGCGACGTTCAAGAATTGATAGTTCTATCGAACAAAGTGTCTTTGGGGGAGATGCAAAAGCATTCCTTACCCAAGGAACCCCAGAGGTGTCCTTGAGCAGAGAGCATTCTGCTTCTATCATGTGATCCCAGTGACCAAGACCAAGCTTATTGGAAATTCCAAAGTTAATCAGCTATAAGCTGGCTTTCTATTACATTTAAGGAAATAGAGATTGAAGTCTATATTTTTGAGTGAAAACTAACCAGCTAGATCCAGTTTTTAAGGATTTGAAGGTGTGACAAAAGGAACCAGATAGTAGAGGATAAGAAGCAGAAATATATAATGACTTTGTAGAAGCCATGAAATTCCATAAACATGACATTAATAATAGTCTAGTATGACTTCATGGTTACTAAATGCATGGATGGGCAATCTTTTAACTTACATACTTTAATTTCTTCAATTGATCTTCACTCTACTCTCTCTCCATCTGGCAAATGACTGTATATACTTAATTACTGAGCTCCGTCGTCCTCTGGTGTGCACTTGAATACAGTCATAACAGAAAGAGAAGGGAAACCTTAGGATTTATTCTGCCTGATCTTTCCTATAGGGTCTTCTAAAGATGCCTACTTTCTTCAACCAAAAGCCACAGCTCTTTTTTAATTCATCCTCCACATAACCCTCTCCCTCCTTCAGGAATCTGGTAACCATTACCTTCCCTCGCCTTTCAGGCCCAGGATGGGTACAGCTTCCACTATTCCTGGAAGGTTCCCTGTACCCCAATCATTTTTTAATACTAATCTCATTAGATTTTCCTTTAATTATTCTAACTTACATATATCATCTATATTCCACTGGGAACACCCAGTCTACTGACAGCACTATCTCTGAGAAAAACATGAATATGTGAAATATTCCTTCCTACTGAAAAAATATATATAAATAATAGCTAACTTTTACTGAGCACTTACTAGATTCCAGGAAATAGTCTGAACAGTTCAGGCATTGTCACTAATTTCTCACAAATTAATGCAGAATACATTATTGTTATCTTTATTTTATAGATGAGGAATCTGTGGAACTAGCCCAAGTTCAGATGCCTAGTACATGGTATAGTGAGAGCTGAACCCAAGGATAATTAGCTTCAGGCTGCACTCTTGAGAGGAACTCAAGGGCATTTGTCAATAGGAAATGGCTAATAGACGGTGCTTCCACTGGAGGTGGCTCTACCTATCATATTATCTATAATTAGGGTCCAGTGTTACCAGAACTGATATTTTTTAAAAATCTGGGTATAGAAGTTTTTTGTATAACCTCTCATTTTTAAGTTTAGACTTAAGCTCTTACCAAAACAAAACAAAACAAAAACCTAAAAATCCAACCAAACAGAAATACTTACCTTCTATGGGACAAACAAAACTTTCTACTTGTCAAAAAATGGTCCATTGGCCATTTTTTACAACCCTTCAAAATATTAGGTTGAAATCAAATTAGTATGTGAGTAACAATAACTATTTGTATTTTTTCATTTATAGATTTATCTTAAAGGAACTTTCAACAAAGCCATTTTCAGAAGAGCTTTTGTAGAAGTGTTTCATAAATTGAAAGTGTTCCAATTCTTTAATTTTCTGTGTAAGACACAGCTCATTAACACTGTGGCAGCACAATTAGTCTTATGTTTTCTATGCAGTGGTCTTGGAGTAATCCTGAAAGATTATATTCCACACATGAAAAGATTTTTCCTTGATCCCTTGCTTGTTTTCAATTTCTACAAATGAATTTTTGCATAGTTTAAAATACCTTTGGTGTTGGATAGATTGGTTCTAGATATCAGATTACAATTTATTAACTATTGACCCAGAATCTCAGTTTCCTCATTTTTAAAAATTGGAATGACAATATCAAATTTGTAGGTTTGGTGAGCATTAAATTAGATTATGTGTAATCACATGATGAAAGCTCTGGAGTAGGAATGTCTGATTAAAATCTTAAAATAAATATTAATTATAAACTTAATTTGTATAAGTCACTTAACTTCTCTATCTGCCACCTCCGCCCCCATCTTCAGTGGTCCTCAAACTTGAGTGTACATTAGAATAGCTAGGGAGGTTATTAAAATACAGATTCGTGTGCCTCATTTACAGAGTTGGTGATTTGGTAGGTCTGGGTGGGTCCCACTCATTTGCATTTGTAACATGCTCCCAAGTGAAGTTGATGCTGTTGGTATGGGGACAATGCTTTAGGAAACATTGCTTTATTCAATGCTGTTAATCATGATTTTTGTAGGATTGTCATGAACCTTAATTAGATGTAATACCTATAAACATTTATCACCAACTGCTTAAGAAGGCAAAGTTCAAGAAATGCTGACTAGTTGATATCACTATCCTTATTACTCTAAAATATGTTTCCCTATTTTCTTTCAAAAATATACCTGATAATTTATAGAACTAATTTTGGTGTCTTAATTCCTTCTTCTTTGAAATGAGAGTAGTATTTTTCCATTCCTAAGAATAAAACTTCTTCATAAAGGAGGTGTGATACTTCTTCATAAAAGAAGGATGATTTGAATATCCAGGCACCATTATCATCTACAAATGTATGTATACAAACATCGTAGTTAACTCTTCCTGCAATAATGCTGCATAACCTAGAGGCTTAAAGCAGAGGCTTCTTTCTTTTCTGTGAGTCATCAGGAGCAGCTCTGTCACAGGCTGGGGTGTGAGTCACTTAGGTCAGGTCCAAGCTTCTGGTCAGAGTCTGGGCCACGCTATGAGTTCATTCTGAGGTCCAGACGGAAGGGCAGTAGCATCGGGGGCTCGCTCCTCTCTTGGTGCTTACAGAAACACTACAGGCAAGCCAAAGCCCCTAGCCCATGTGAGCATCTAGCTCATGTTGCATCTACTAACATTCCATTGGCCAAACCACCATTGATGGTGTCAAGGATACTCTGAGTTACTCTAATAAGCAGTGCAACAATGTCATGGCAGGAAAGGTTTGGATGCAGGTACAAAGCGAGGAATTGAAACCAATGATCCAGTCTGTCAAAAGGAAGGGTGCTTAGAATATTCCAGACATGAATACTCTGGAAAGATGTATGTTTTCACATATCAGTGTCACTTTCTATCAAAAATAAAACACTCAGATTTTTTCCTAGTAATTGGTCGTGAGAAAAGTGTGGGGAGTATGGTGTTGGTAAAACAAAAGGAGACTGGCTTTAATTGAAAAATAATAATACTTTACCCATTTTTTATAATTCTTTCGTAAGACTGAAGGCATTCTTAAACTGATGATCATGGAGATGATGCTGATTACCTAGAATAGGAATTCACATAAATCAAATAGAAAATTTATGTCATATTTTGATATGCTACCAAAATTACACTTAAGTATTTTACATATATTTGTAGAAGTTTCTGTGGAAGTAGCCTTTGCATAAGATATATTAGTCTTTATCAAAGTTAATAACTTCCCTTCCTTAAAAGACACTTAAAAAATCAAAAAGCAGGCCTCAAACTGGTAGAAAAATTTGCAAATAACACATCTGACAAAAGACTAGAAACTAGCATATACAAAGAACTCTTAAAATTCAACAATTAGAAAATAAATAACAATTAGACAAAATCTAAAACAGGCACTTTAGTAAAGAATTACAAATGGCAATTACATTTTTAGTCATGAGAGTAATGAAAATTAAATCCATAGTGAAAGGTCATGGCACACCTATTAGAATGTCTAAAATTGAAACATCTGATCATATCAAGTACTGGTTCAAATCATATCAAGGATTTGGAGCCATTGGAACTCTCATACGCTGCTCTTGGGAATGAATATGGGATAATCACTTTGGAAAACAATTTGGCTATTTCTTAAAATGTTAATTACCCAACTATTATATCATCAAATCATTCCTCTCCCAAGACATATGAAGGTAAATTTTCATGCAAAAACTTGCATATGAATGTTCATAGCCATTTTATATGTAATGACCGAAAGCTGGAAATGATGCAAGTGGCCATAACAAATAAATTGATTAATTATGTTATTTTCCCACAATGGAATACTACTCAACAGTAAAAATGAATTAACCATGGGGATGAATTTCAAAATAACTATTCAGAATGAAAGATGTTAGACCAAAAAATGTACATATTATATGATTATATTTATAGAAAATTCAAACTAATATATGCTGACAGAAAGCAAACCAGAGGTTGCCAGGGGCTAGAGGAGTACTGGGAAATAAGGAAGGAAGGGATTATTAAGGGTCATAAGTAAGCTTTTGCATTGTGTTGCTTATTTCAGAGGTATATACAATATATATGTCAAAACTTACCAAATTACAGATTTAAATATATGATGTTTATTTTTACAAATATACTACAAAAAAGCTGTTTAAATTATTTAATAAAGTAAAAGGAATATAAAATTAATGGGCATGTCTGATGCTAATTCTAACCTTACTGATTTCAAAAGTCATTCAGTGGTGTTATAGCATGATCACCATTTAACTGACTTTTTATTCTTTGTGGTTTATACTTTTCAAATTAGAATATACTGTGGGCGTTTTTTTCTTTAAGCATAGTAATGGTTTTTAGGATATTTAGTAAAGGGAAAGGGATTGGGGAAGAAGGGCGTGAAGGGAGGGATAAGAGGGTAAAAGGAGCATTACGATTAGCAGACATAAGGTGGGGGGGCACGGGGGGGACTGTACAGCTCAGAGACGACAAGTAGTGATTCTCATCTCACTACACTGATGGACAGTGACTGTAACAGGGTTGGTGGGGGGGGACCTGATGAAGGGGGTAGTTTAATCATCACAATATTGCTCATGTAATTGTAGGTTAATGATACTAAAATAAAATAAATTGTAAAAAAAAAAAGACAAATGACCTTTTTATTTATTAAAATAAATATATTTATTTATTATTTATTTGTTAAAATATCATCTTCTTTTTCTACCTATACCAGTTGAACCTGTGGTTAATATAATAGTTTTTGATAGGTCCAATAAAGAAAAGTTATTTTTTGTTCAGTGAACATACACATTATAATGTATTTTTCTATCACTGTTGTTACATTTTAAAAATTATTGAAACTCTCTGAACTAGTCAGTATTTACTAATAATCAATAGAAAACACAAAAATGATATGCTCACTCTTTAATCAGCTTACTTTAAAAATAGTTTTCATAGCACAAATATGAAATTCTTGCTTGTTTACTTCTTTTACATTCCAGAAGATTGCTAGCAGATAAATAAATTCAAAGAAGAAATAAAAATACGATGCTAAGAGCATGTAGCTGTAGAGAAAAGTAGTAATTATATTTGAAAATGTGTCTTGCTGAGGCAGATTCCTATCATTATATTAGAACATGATAGAGTACGCACTTATTAACCCCGAAAAAGCAACAACTAAAAATAAGAATTATTTTTTATCCCATAACATTTTGTAGCTTAGTTTAATTTTATTTCATAAATGTAGTTATATAATCAAATCCCAAGATGTGTCCAAGAGTCAATATCAATTGTTTTATTAGCTTCACCTTGTACTCCTAAATGTTATGCAACTATAATTATTTATTATTAATTTGCTTCAGTGACACCCTTCAAGTGATGTTTGAACACAGGTATGTTCTGGAGTCAGATTTATACAGCTGGGAAGAGCCTTAAAGGTTACAATTCTGATGTCAAGTGCATGCTATTTCATTCTAGTTCTTTGAACACTGTTAATCCATGTATGATATATTTGACAGATGTCAATTTACAAGAATGCTCAATTAACCAAAAGACCCAATTTTCTGATTATGTCTGGATAAATGGGTACTTACTAAAATTTCTATAATAATTTCTAAAATAATTGCCGTAAATGCAACTTTCATTATTTATATACCAATGCCTAATGAAAATTAAAATCTTTGACCCAGAATTGTATCTTTATATAAATAAGGGAATTTCCTCCAATATGTATAACTTGAGTCAAAATACAGAGTTCTAGCAAACACAGGATTTACTATAATGATTTTTATAACATTTTATTAATTGGTAATGCTATATGATTTTAATATATATTAAGCTTCACACTTGCATATTGTAAAGATTATTAAACTATCATCTTTCAGGAAGGGGAAACTACCTTTGATTTGCACAGAAGCCATTAATTCCAACCTGTTTCTTTCGTCCCTTCCAGAACTAGCCTAATCATGCCAGGGTTTTGGGGCCAGCTGGCTTTCCCCAACTCCTTGTTCCGAACACCAACTCTATGGGGTCTCTTCCAGGGTCTGATAATCCCAGCATTTTCCCTTAGTTCTCACAGTCCTTCAGGCAGCTATTTACTCCAGTTTTCTCTCTGATAATCCAGTTTGTATTTTTGTGCTTTAAGCTCCCCAACATATATGTAACTAATTACCTTTGTAAATTTCTCTCTGTTGAATTACCTTGTGATTTTCTCTGTGCTGACAAGGTGCACTTTGCAGAACTGATGGATATATTTTTATATGACTTAAAAATTGTCTTAAAAAATAATTTGTTTTATATTCTATATCAGAATTAGTATAAACACCATTATACAATACATGGAACTCTAGAAAAAGCAATTGTGGGTTTAAAACAAGTTTAATAATGTATATTATTTACAAAAAGTCTTCGTATCAACTTAACTCATGCCTGTCCCAGTGGAGCCTTGCCACTGCCATCACGCGCTTTCATGAATCTTTAGTCATTTTAGGGAATTAGGATTTCCAGGTCATTGGTTTTCCATTTTTTGACCTCATCTCCCATCTTCATTTTTGACTTGTCATCTGTGTTTACCGTATTTGATCATTTCTCTCTGTCACCCTTTCTTCAATTGGCTTCTAAGGTAGCATGCATATAACTTTTTCTCTCATCTTGCTGGCTGCATCCTTCTGTCCCTCTTTTCTTGTTTCTCCTCATCTATCTAACTCCTAGAATTTTTTTCTCTCTCATTTTTATGTTCACTCCTTTGGAAAACTCATGTAGTCCCAAATAAATTATGCATTAATCTTTCGCTGTCGTCAAAGTGCATTAGTTTGTTCAGTGACCTTCTTGGACTTGTTCTTCATAGTATTCTCCTCTTCATGTGTGATCATTCAGTTCACTGCTCAGGCTTGAACCGATCTTCTTTCATTTTGCCTTACTGCTACACTCTGCATATGTGTGGCTCTGGCCTGCCATCCTCTGGCAGTTTACAGCTCTGTCTTAGCCTTCAGTTCTTGCCATGATCTCAACGTCAGCCAGAACCGAGACATTCAGGCCTCCTCAGGTCTTTTCTGGGCATGTTCACAGCTCTGCACATGTGTGGGGCTTCCTAGTACCCCAGGAATATGTTGGAATTTTTGAGACCCCTTTAGGGACACTTGACTCACCAGATCCTCATTTATAACTTTTGCTAATCTCTTTTTTTTTTAATTAGTTTTGCCACCTCGGGTAGATGGAATCTGAACAATTTCTACTCATTGTTTTTGACAAAGGCCCTGGGGATAAAGCTTTTCCAACTGAAGGAGATTTTAGGCAGATCAAATAATGACAAAGCTGGCAATGGGGTGTTTCCATGGAGGTGACTGTCAAGTAGTGAAAGTTCACCGATAATGGAGATTTTCAGAGAGATTTAAGTCCATTATGTCCTCTTCATTGGCTGCTCCACTTTTTTTTTCCACAAGGTAGCTGGTATCCTCAAAGAAGATAACATAGAATTTAGAAGATGAGGATGGTAATGGTGCAAATTGAAGTGCCACAAAGTTCATTATTCTTACAAAGATTCAGCCATTAAAAAAAAATGCTCTTAAATGGATGAACATTTCTGGCTAAGTTCCAGAGACCTGAAAAACAATTTTGACCAATTTTTGGCATAAAACAACTACAATTTATTATCTCACAGTTCTGGAGGCTTAAAGACCAAAATTAAAGTGTCAGCAGAAGCATGCTCCCTCTGACAGCTCTACAGGAGAATTCTTCCTTGCCTCTTCCTAGTTTCTGGTAGTTGCTGGCAATCCTTGGTGTTACTTGGCTTATCGCTGCATCCCTCCCATCTCTGTCCCCACTGTCACAGGAACTTCTTCCCTGTGTGTCTCCTCTGTAACTTCAAATCTCTCCTTATGAAGCCACCAGTCATCTTGGATTAGAGCTCAACCTAATCCAGTGTGACCTCTTCTTAATTTAAAGACCCTATTTCCAAATAAGGTCACATTCAGTTTCTGGGGATTGAGACTTCAACATTATTTAGAAGGGGACCCAAGTAAATCTTCCAGCTTTTTTTCCCCAAATTTTGCAGTATCTACAGTTGCCGCAAGTTTGTTTTCCTTAAGCCAAGTGTTAGTTACATTTTACAAGTTTTGATGTATATATTTCTATAATTATGTAGCTCAAGATACTATCTGATTTCAGCTGTGGTTTCTTCTTCAGCTCATTGGTTTCTCAGAATGTATTGCTTGGTTTGTAAACACTTTGGGATTTGTGCTTTATGTCTCTGTGGTCAGAGATCATACTCTATTATTCCATCATTTGAAATCAGTTGAGACTTACCTTACGGACCAGCATTTGGTCAGTTTGGTGAATGCATTATGTGCTCTCAGAAACAATACAAGTTCGGCAGTTGTTGGGTAGTCGTTCTACATTTGTATTGATTAGATCAATCTTGTTACCTATATAGTTTAAATCTTCTATATCTCTGCTTATTTTTGTGTCCACTTCTATCAGTTACTAAGAGAGGTATCTTAAAATCTTGAACTATTTTTATGGAATTGCCCATTTCTTTAAGTGCTTCCAGTTTTTGCTATATTTGGGGCTATGTCATTAGGGTGCATGAATGTAGAAGTAATTTTGACAGTTTTTGTCAGTACTCTGTTACTTGTATGGAGGATTGGATTTTCAGAGGCCCTTAGCTGGTTTACTGTAAAGTAATACAGCTCTCAAAATTCGCCCAATTTGTATCGCCAAATTAAAAAACTAGGGTTTTAGGATTAAATGCAGTTGATTTTACAATATAATCCTTCCTCTGGAAGAGCTTCTAGTCCTATTTCCTTAGGGATGACAAGACCAAGATTCATCATCTCTCATCTACTTTACTGCAATATCCTGTCACTGGTCATCCTGCTTTTGCTGAATCCAGGACGTTGGTCTATGAGATGGAGGAACAGGAATGGGTGGAACATCTTTGGGAATAAATTTACCAATAGTTTTCTGACCATTACCAAGAGTTTGTGATTGTGTAACAGATACAGCTCTTTTGCATGCTGAACTGAAACTTTGTTGCCAACCTTAGAGTCATTTTTTTCACAAACCACATTTTTAAAAATGTATATAAAGGATATATTGTTCTTTTTATTAAAACCCCTTTTATGGCCTTTCCTCATATTCAGTTTATATTCCACACTACTTTCCATGATCTATAAAACCCTTCATTACCCAACCTCTGACCACTGTCCTACCACTTTCTACCTTGTTTACCTTGCCACATGAGCAAAAGTAGCTTTCTTATGGTCTATGAGCATATGAGGCTAAAATGTGCCTTTCCTTCACTGCTTCCTCTGATGGAACATCGATCCCTCTTCCATAGCTTTATGTGGCTTATCACCTCACCTCATTTAGGTTCCTGCTTAAATGTCACTTTTTCTAGAGGGAATTTTTTTTTAAATAGCAAGTAGTAATCTATGTAAGAAGAAAATGAATAAAACTGGGTGCTAAGATAAAGATTTACCTGGTCTGTGAGGAGATGCTGCTTGGTTGTGAAGTAAAGTGATATTTAAGCTGAGAATTGAATTACAAGCAAGAGTCTGCTCTGTGAAGATGCTTTATAGATACTGTTCAAGGAAAGGGGAGATTGCAAAATAGACTGTTGCCTTAGAATTTGACATCACTGAGCTTTTTTCATGATATTAATCTACCTAAAATATTCCACTTTATTGCTTGTTCATGTCTTACCCATCTTTCAAAATCTAACTTAAATGCCATCTCTTATCTGAAGCCTTCCACAGATGTTTTCTAGAAGATCTATGCTTTCCTTTGTTTCCACGTTCTACATTTTGTTGGGAGTACAACGTTTTGATAGGGTATATGTCTAATAAAGTTATGTGGACAATAGCATGACTTCATGTTTACTAATTAAAGATGAATTTATTTTCATGTTCAATATGAAACAGGATGGTTTTCTTGCACTAAAAAAATTATGGAACATCCTCTTCATATATAATTAAAAATAAAATTAGTCATTAAGGAAGTCTAGGAAGGGTCGATGGTATTCTGATTTGTTCCAAGATAAACACTTCCATATGTGTATGTTTGTGTGTTTTGTGTGAATGTCTGTGTGCATGTGTGTGTATAAAGAGATTCCAAAAAGTCTGGAAATATAGATCACTATATATATCATCTGTTTTTATTGTCTGAACTGTAAAAAAGTTAAAATGTTAAATATATTTTCAGATTCTATGACCATCTTATATATATAATTTACCTTAAAAAATGTACACCTGTATGAATGTGTGTGTGTGTGTGTATGTGTGTGTGTGTGTGTGTGTGTGTGTGTGTGTGTTTGAGTATGCAGACATGCTGTCTGGCTTTGCTTGTTTCCTGAACTCAGTCTGACTATTGGGTAATCTAACATGGCAGATGTTGATAACTATACAAAGATGTAGGGCAAAGCAATCAGAAGGAAATTGTTATGGGATAATAAGTAAAACAATCAAACAGTACTTTTAGTGTTTGATGATAGCAACCTTACAGAGGAATAATGATTAACATTGAAATTTCAGCATTTCAGATACACACAAAGATGAAAAAGCCTTTGCAAAACTTAAAGGGACATGAGAAAGGGATGTAGTTAAGTTTCATTCCTAGGTTGTGAATGAAGGACAGCATAAGGAGCAAAATCTGCACAGCACTTGAAATGTAGAATGATAGGGAAATTCAGAGCACACCAGTATAGAGACGTTTTCCCTCAGAATACTGATTTCAGAGTCTTACCAGTTTCTTAAACAGAAGGAACTTGAATTCTATGTCAAAAAATTCTTGCTTATCCCATTTTATATCGTTATATATATTCATTGTTAAATTTGCATTCAATAGTATATACATATCATACATATGCATATATATATATAGTATATATGGGAGACATTTATTTATGTTATAAACACTATTTGGGTTCATCTATTTCAAAAAACTGTAGTTGAGAGAAAGAAGATCCTTACTATTGATACAAACCATTCCTTTTACTGTCCATAAGTTTTCTGATCATTTCAACTCCAGGTCAAGACTTATATAGAAATATTGTTTATTCACATGGGCTTTTCACCTGAAGAGTCTAAGATATTTCCTTGGTCTCTTAATTTGGACTACCTGGAATCCAATTCACTTTTTAGCCTTGTGACACTGTGCATATAATTTATATTCTCTAATTTTCACTATCCTAATAACTAAAGGATAAGTATCCAAAGTATCTAGAGTCTTATGGTCTATTTGTGATAATCAAATAAGAAAATGGATATAAAGTGTTTGCTGCAGTGACTGGCACATAGTAAAATTTTTTAAAGTGCCCTTATCCTTGTAACTGTTGTCATATGACCTCATGCTACTTACTCATAAGTAAAATGAGTTTATATTTTAATCTAAGTAAGAGAATATAAGTGAATATGTTACCTGAAGTATTAAACACCAATCTAAGATATTTCCTGAAGGAAATTTTCCTAAGCTTTTTTGTATCTATGTTTTCAGTGGTTCACACAATTTATTTCACTAAAATATTTTTTCAATTGGACATAATTGAATAAAGCTACATTTGTATTGGATTTGCAAATAACAGCATATCTAAACATGTTTTTTTCTCAGAAAGCTAAGTTTTCCTTTCCAAAAAATACTTTTCACATACTTGTTAAGATTTTTACTTGCTTTGAATCTAAAGTCAATTGATCTTACAGAAACTTACAAATTCTATAAAGAATAATTTTATATTTAAAGTAGATGCTATTTGATTTTTTTATGCAAGGATGAGTTTTCTTCCATATTTTGAATGACATACAGCTGTTTTCATGTTTATGTGAAGAATATAAAATAAAAATCTTGTGCTAATAGTCAGTGATCAGTAGATTTGTAGAGATTGTTTCAGTATTTTTCAAGGCTTGTAATTACTTTAAACATAATTCCAGCTTTCTTATATTTTTATAATATTGTACATCTCCTTGCCTTTTTATGTTATATTTTGGAAAATTTCTTCAGAAATATATTTCAATTCACTCATTTTCTCAACTAAGTATATTAAGTTACTAATATTTTTATTGGTTTTAAAATTTGCAAAATTAATTTTTATTTCTGCGTTTTCTTTCTTTATTATAAAATGTAATTGTTCTTTTTTATAATCTTTAGTTGCCTTTTTATACTTCCACACTTCCCTTTTATTTCTTGAAACGTAATTTGCCAAGCTTTAAAAAAGATTACTTTTTCTAAGTGTTCTTTTGTCTCTGAAGTAACTCAAACAGGGAATCAAGCATAGTATTCTGGTGGCATGTGGGGCTCAGGGACATGGTGCTCAGGCCCCAGCAGTGTGTTGAAGAAGATACACTTTACCCTCTGAAATCTTGTCTTCATATATTTTTCTGCTGTTTATTTCTTTAATCACTGTGTCTTGTGTTTTTTGTGTGTGTCCTTGGCTTCCAGTTGTGTGTCGATCATAATCCTTGGCATTTTTATCTGAGGAAGTTTTTTTAAAGCTGGGGCTACATTTTTTTCTGCAGGATAATTAATTTATTTCTGTAGAGTAATTAATGATACTACCAATCTGGGATCACATTGACTTTTCTACTTGAAGTATTTCAACTGCCTTGTTGAGAATTCAAAGGTTCAACCCTGTCAGTTTCTGTTAGGAATTCTCACCACAGTTGAAAGAGGAACTTTGAATTCCCTTTTGTTCAAGGATTTTTCTAAAAAAATATTTTAAGCTGTTCAATTCCACAAGGAGATACAGACTTTTGGCTTCCAGTGTAACAGGATGTCTTATTATATTCAGCACAGTGTGTGGGATCTAGGCATTATATTCTGTGCCCTTCTAGAATGCGCAAGGTAGAAATTCAGTGTTTCAGGAATTTGGCCGAAACTGTCTCACTGAAAGGTAACTTGGTACACCCTTACCTTCCAGGATACCTGCTAAGTATTTAGTTGGAATCACAGATTATCCTTACTGTTAAGTCAGAAACTTTTTGAAAAGGGGTTTTGAAAACGCTTTATTATTTATGATAATTTTTTAATTATGAGAGACATCAAGTCAGTATATAAACTCACTCTACATGATAAATGACTGAGTGGTCATTTGAAACCACCTGAAATATGATAATTTAAATTAATTTATTATGAATTTTATCAAGAAAGTCATACGTGTGAGCTTTTCTACAAAATCTGTTTTATGCATAAATAATATCCAATGTTTAAACTATAACCTAAAATCGTATATTTATCTTAAAAATAAAACATTGAAAAGTATTTGAGTTAAAGACATAGCAGTAAATTTATAAAAATATTAGGTGAGATCATATTTAAATAGTTTAATTCTAAAATTAAAAAAAGAACTAATATTTATTGATCGACAAATATGTAGAGTAATTCTAGCTAACAATTGCTTTCGATGCAGTAGATTAAGCATTCTATATTAACACCCTCATTTAATTATCACAATATACTTATGAGGAAAAGACTCTTATTATCCCCATAACATAGGTAAAGAAACTAAGGCTAAGAGAAGTTAAATATTATGTGATAGTTTATACAATTATTGTATGGAAAGCTTAATAAAATTCATCTGTTTCACTCCATGATCAATTTAAACACCATATTATACTGCAACCCTGTACAAAAGACACTGTGAAACGTTAAGGTGATATATAGAGTTATAAAAAAGGATATCATTTATTTGTGAAAATTATAGATATGTTTAATATTATATGTACTATAGTAAGTAGTTTGCTAGGGCTGTCATTACAAATACCGCAGAGTGAGTAGCTTAAACAGAAGTTTATTTTCTCACAGCTGTGGCAGGGAGAAGCCCAAGGCTGAGGTGTCAGCAGTGTCGGCTTCCTCTGAGAATTCTCACCTTGGTTTGTACATGGACGTCTCCTTGGTTCTTCACATGGTCTTCCTTCTCTGTGTGCGTCTGTGTCCCAATCTCCTTTTTGTAAGGATACCAGCCAAATTGGATTAGGTCCACTCCAGTGGCTTTATTTTAATTTAATTACCTCATCTTAAAGGCCTTATTTCCAAATATAGTCGCATTCTGAGGTACTGAGAGTTAGAACTTCAACATATGAATTTTCAGGGGGGCGTAATTCAGCCTATAACTGGAAAGGTGGATAGACACATACATATATATATATAAAACTATCTTTCTATCTATCTACCTCCATAAAACACAATAAATAATACCTGAAAGGATTAAAATAAATGATTAATACTTTGTACATGCAATCTTTTCTAAGAAGGAATGACTGATAATTTTAAGATGTGCTTTTAAGGAAGTTTTCCCAGAGGAGGCAGATTTGTACTGGACACAAGAGACGAAGAGTGGCTGTAGTGGGGAGGAGATATCTGTGCTGGGAGAATCACTTAAATGAGACATTGGAATGAGAAAACAGGAGTGGTATTCAGAGGATAATGACAATGAATATGATTTAGCTTTATAAAGGGCTGGTTTATGAAATGATAAGAGGGAAAGGCAGTTTAGTACCAATTAATAGAGAGCTTGGACTCCAGAATAAGGAATGTTTATGTTTTTCTGAAGGAAAATAATAGCTTTTGTAGTTGTGTGTGTTTGTTCTGAGCTGGTCTTGCTGTATTCCCTTCTGCATCAATGGAAGAACAAGCTGGTCTCCTTTCTAAGGCAAATACTCTGCTTACTTGCATATTATCAATCACATCACTGCCTATCACCTCCGAAAACTTTTGACATTCTTTATATATCTCTATCTCTGTATGCTTCATTTTATTTCTTGTCACTGCTTCTTTTTCTTCTTCCTAAAATGCATTGCTCAGTCTATTCAGGATAAATAATCTCCTTTGTCTTGATCTCAATCACTACACTTTTCCTCGCTATGAACTTTCTTATGAATAAACCACATGTTCACTTTCCATTTTCCCACCTCACATTTCTTTCACTTCTCCGCCCTCTGCACTTGAATTCATCTCCCGCTACGCTATGGATATGAGCCTCACCAAAGCGTCTAGTTGTCAGATTCCATTGTGTCTTTCCAGATACCATGGAGCTCACCTGCCTTCATCACTCAACACTGTCAATGGGTATGAAGGACCGTGTGAAAGTTTGAAAATACGTGTAGTATTTTAATATTTACAGAAAGTAAATGATCTTTTTCTTTTTTATTATAGTTGATACACAATATTGTATTGATTTCAAGTATACAACATAGTAATTTGAGAGTTATCTGTATTACTAAATGCTCGTCCCAACTAGTATAGTTACTATTTATCAACATAAAAGATATGACAATATTATTGAGTATATTCCCTATGCTGTACTTTCATCCCCATGACTAATTTATATGATGACTGAGATTTTGTATAGCTGAATGATCTTGATCATATTTTATGACCTCTGAAATCCTGAATCTAGTAGTGACATCTAAATAGGACTATTGTGAAAATAAAGTTAGGGGATGTACATGGTTTAGCATAGTGAGTGACTGAGAATACACACTAAATAAGAGTGGGGAGGATCTTAACGGGATTGTCACTCCCCACTATCCCTAATTTGGGTCTTCAATTTATCTTCAATATACTTTAATCTAGCCTCAAATTCCAAATATAAGACCCCTCCTTACCCTGTGTTAATGGTTCTGAGTAACTTGGGTGTAGAGGGAAGGTTTCCTCCTAAAGTGATCAAGTGATAGGGCGTGCTAGCCCATGAAATCCCATCATGTTAATCATATCCCAAATGAGCTGGAAATTTGGTTACAAGGTTTTGAGGCAAAGTTATGTTATTATTATTTATTATTATTATGCATTTTGCCTAATCCCATAGAGAAACTCCCATAAGAAATTGTACAAGGGCTTATGTGCTGTGTTTTGTGTGGCCAGTCACTTGAAATGGTTGTTCTCAAGGAGTCTTCCTTCCAGGCTACTGGCTGTGGCACTCTGCAGGCAAAAACCCCTGAATATGGAATCCAGTATTTAAATCTCAAAGACCCATTCCACTTACTCCTTCTCCTTCTCTGTACAACCACCTACCTGTATCTTCAGTCAAGAGATTCTCACTTAAGTCTCTCCATCTGTACCTTAGAGCTTGATTATTCATTTGAAAGAGATGATGAGAAAGACTAAACTACCATAGGTTTGGATGAAATTTCTTCCCCCCTCTAACCTCTTGTTAGCGTAATCTCATTCGACCTACATTTTAGCAACTTCAGGTTCAGCACTGTTCTGTTGGTCCTTGTGTTTATGTTCCTTACTTTTCCCAAGGACATTTGTATATACTGATGCTTATATTTGAATGATGTGACCTCTCTCATCTTTTACACCTTAGCTCAATCTCTGTTTCTTTATCAATACTTTAACTTTCTCATAAAAGAAAAAATTCTACTTCTATTTGTTATTTGCTTATTTTTATGAAACGTACCACTTTAATTTTATTCCTACTTTCACTAGTATTCTCTAAGTTTCATAAAAACAGAAATTTTATCCATTTTAGCTCTTTTTAGATCCCAAATGTAAGACATAGTCTGCCACAATAAAGTGTTTCTGAATGACAGAATAAGCCCCAGTCCTTAACCACAAGGCCTCTTTATCCTACTGAAAAGAGAGTTTTTGTTGAAATATAACAAATGGTCTACCCTCTTAGAGAGCAGTTGAAATGATTTCATTCCCTTATTGAGTTATCTGGAACAACTAAATGCCCATTTTCGTGGACAGAAACATTAAATAAAATTGAACTCTCTCCCTCTCTCCCCCATCACCCTACCACCCCTCTCTCTTGCTGCTTTCCGTGATTTGGCAAACAATTAAATAAAATGATCTCCCCTTCCATGAAAATTTATTTTTCTTTGTTCTTCAGCACCCACTCCTAGTCCTCTTCTCACCTTGCTAACTTTCCATATCAAACTTTTTCACAAAGTTATTTGGACTGCTTTCTTAAGTGTTTAATACAATCAGATTATTTTCTCTTCAATATTCTTATGGTTTCCATTATCTTGTGGCTTTCCATTCCTGTTTACACTAATGAATATTAACTTTCTAACAAAATATAAATATGTAGTTAGAGAAAACTATATGTGAGCATGCACACACACATGATTCAGTTATCACATAGGCTATAATGGCAGACTTTAATTTTTGGAGCAAAAGAAAGGATATTTAGTTGTCTTGATGTTTAGGAAGCTACAATTAACCAATAATTGTTCTAGTGTGATTCGTCTTTTCTGTAGGAGCTTTGGTCTTGTTGGTGTCACTGGAAGAATGTAAAATGCACAGAGACTATCTGGCTTGACCGAATGGAGATTTCCATATTGGGGGAAGAAGACAGGCAGTGCAGTGCCACAAGCCCAGTTCGCTGAACATATTTTGGTAAAACCCGAAAAAAGGTTTGTGCTTGCAGTTTCTCAATAGCATAATCCATCCCTCATGACAAGCATAACAGGTAAATATTTTGGGCAGTAAAATCTGAAGATGCAACCTTAACTCTCAACTCTGAAGTAACTATACACGTAGGCTTCTGGTAACTGTATCGTTTGCATAGGTTTGGGCCCTTCTCACACACCGGCAGAGGGATAATAGATACATACGTGCTCTCCCCATGCCTAACACAAAAGATTATGCAAAGATACACATCATGCCAATGCTACATTTCATTCTTGGAATATTTAGAAAGAAATGATTCTACGAAAACAGGAGTACAGATAATGAATGGACAAAACCATGGAAGAGGGTAGGAATATGACAGATCTCCTCTTTCCTTCTTCCATATTTTTCTATACTACAGCCAAAATGACGTTTTCAAAATTCAGATTTACCATGTCTAACCCTCACTACTAAAACAAACAAAACTTTCAATAGCTTCCCATTTCTGTTTGGATAAAGTATGCAATCTTTCCGTGGTTGACACACCATTGCATTGCGCGGTACCCGTCTTTCCTCATAGCTGCATCTTCCACTGCTCTCCATTTTGTAGTCGGTAAACCATCCCGGGCGGCCTCTCCAAACACAGCTTCTTTGCACGTGCTGTGCTTGCTGTCAGTTTTGACCCTCATCCCATTTATCTAGTTCACATATATACAGTTTTTCTATTTATAGAAGTGATTTCTCAGAGTAAGCTTAGGTCATGCTCCTCTGTTTATACTTTCATAGCCACTTATTTAAACCTAGTATGAATTCTGTTTGTGAACATACAATTTTAGTGATTATTTATTTAATATGAGTTTTTGCCACTGTAAGTAATAATTGCTGGAAAAAAAAGTCTGTATGCTCACTGTTGTATCCCTGGGACCAAGCACTGTTAATTGGTCACCAAATGTTTGCTCAATGAGTGAATGGGCTTTAACAGGGTTTAGTTTGAAAATTCAGGAGAAAGAAATACTGGCCCAGAAAGGTTTCATCTAAAGCCCCTGTCCTTCATAAAGGAAGACCATAGGTCATTGTTTGTTTTGATTTTTTTTTTTACTTAACCCAAATAATATATTTTTTTACATGTTTTGAGTGAAAATTTGATTCTGAATCCTTTGGTATGACCCATGGGTTTTTAGTGGACAATATAGTAATATTAAGAAAAATAGTATCACGGTCAGTCCTCAATTAAAAAATTCCTGAGAAACTGAGTTTTTATACCTATAGTTTTTATATTTCTGCAATTGCAAGATCAACTTTTTAACTATATGACAAAATGCTAAGAACTATAGACTTCGGTTTTATACATAATGGATAAAACCAGAGCGACTCTTTTTTAAAAAATGCAATTATGTCATAACATGTTGAGAAATCCATGAATGTAATGGAATTTCTTTTCCTCTCTCATCCTACTGCAGAATATTCCTCAGCTAAATGAACTCAGTTCTTGTTTTATATTAGTCCCGTTAGTACTGTCATAAAAGGTGCCACTTTGAGTCAAAATGCCAGTACCTGGGCAGCATTTGATTGTTCTCTGATGTAGCTGGGCAGCGTCACCTCATAGGAACTAATTCTTGAAATGCCATGAAAATCAATGTATTCCATAAAATTTAATAAGAATTAAAGATGTAACATTTGATGATGTTGAAATGCATACAGCACGTATAAGGAATGAATATTTTGACATAATTTACCCTTTATAATCAGGCATAATTTAACATTAAATTACCAACATGTTCTCTATTTTTAAAATCAACCATGTTTAATCTCTTCCCATGTATGATTGTATATAATGAACATGAGGAATAATAACTAAAAATTATACTTTTTGAAGCTATGTGCTTCAAAATATCTTCAGGTAAATTAAAAGTAGGATCATATTTAAATTTGTGCTACTTGCTAGACCAATTGTCATGGAGAAGCCATGATAACAACTTGGTTATTATCATTCCTTATAGGTGCTGTATGCGTTTCAACATCATCAAATGTTACATCTTTAATTCTTATTAAATTTTATGGAATACATTCTGAGTGTAATAACAACTCAGAATGATCTAAAAACCAAATTCATAGTTGGAAAATTAAAGCAAATTCATTCATGCATGAATAATAAACAATACATCCTCAAAAAAGGCCAAAATCTTAATGCATTAAAGGAATTCAATCAGGACAGGACCTCTTTGTCCCACAGGAGAAACATTTTATTAGAATATTAAACAACACTTCTTTTTTGTTTGCTTTAAAGACATTAAGAATTTAGAAAGACCTGTTAAAGAAGTCTGGAAATTAAGAATGAAAATGAGTGATTAGGCAATCTGCCCATCCCCGATTGGCATCTAAATGAACATATGTTCATACAAAGTTTTGAAAGTCAATCTAAATCTACATGATATAGTGTGATTCTCAGTCCAGAAAATATCATTAATATTAAAGGTTCTATAGTGATTGGTTTTTATTCTTTACTCAGTTAAGTACTTCTATAGATGCCCCCTTAGCATTGTCCCATTTGGGAAAACAAAGTAGCACTATTAAGTAAATGATGTGGTAGAATTGTGGATTCATTTACACTAGACAAAGAGTCCCATATATACATTCCAGGAGAGATTTCAACAAACATATTAGATGCCCTAGTGTAAAGAGTTTTTGAAAAGACCTAAATACCAAATTCATTACAAGTGAGCAGATTGGGCCTTGTTTCTAGTCAAAGATGATAGAAAGAAATAGAAACATAGGGATAGGTGCCCCGTTTCACAAAACTTAGGACGCTGAAACAATCGTCATTTAGAACTCATCTTCGCAAAACTTCATTAAACTTTGTAAACAAAAATAGCTTTTCCTCTCCATCTTTACACACACTGGACCCCCCGCCTCTCACCATGTTTATACCTAAATGCACTATCAGTAAAAGATGTCTACTCCGTGTGATTTTTCATTCTGTTTTCATGAAATTTTTAAGGACTAGGTTAAGACTTGTAGACAAGAGCTAAAAATATTGCTTTGTGCACAGTAGGCATAACACTTGTTGAATTATCAAAATATTAAGTATTTTAAACAAATAGAATAAATAATGAAATGAAATTGAATGTGTTTACTAAAAGTTGGATACTACATCAAGCACTTCATACATTTTATTTTATGATACCTCTTTTTATATAATAGGTATTTTGTCTCTTTTATAGAAATGAAGGAATTCAGCCTCTGATAGGTCATGTCAGCTTTTCTGACATCATAAAACTCCTGATTGGTAGAACAACAATTTCAATGTGCAAGTGGTTTTTCTCCAACAAATGTCAGAATGGAACAATTATCAATTATATTAAGTTTAAAACAAATATGTACATTTTTATTAAGCCTGTTTTCTTGCTGATTTGCCTACTTACCTATCAACTTATCCAACCAATATTTATTCAGACTGTTTTCTAGACATTTTAGATTATACAAGGGGTAGGCATAAAAACAAGTAAAGAATTACAATACAAAATGGTAAATGCTGAAATGCTGCAATAAAGGTGTGAAAATGTAATAGATTGTTTAAGAAGTATGAATGTGAGGGACACCTGGAAATAATTCTAGATGTTAAGATCAGAGGTCTGGTATCAAAAAGCCTTAGAACTCAATCTAAGGAATTTGAATATTATTCTAAAATGTATAGGGTCCAGGAGAATAGTAGCTTTGAAGAATTTAGACAAGATGTATCCAGAAACTTCTTTTAACTTTGCAGATAAATCCCTAATATTGTATTAAGAATGTCCCGGAAAAGCGAGATTGTATTCTTTTCTGCCATCATGCACATGAAAATGTAAAGTTAAAGTAAGTATAAAAGAGAGAAGAGACTGCCAAGAACAATACTTAGGTGGTAGTATCAGAAGAAATCTCCTTCGGTGGGACATGGAGAGTCAAGTGAGAGTAAGTCTTAGCATTCCATTTCAGCCCAAGCCATGTATTATACATATGGCAGTATATCTACTTAATTAGGCTGTTAATTTGATAAGCATGGCTGAATGCAATTTTTTAGAACAAACTAATAAAGGTTTTGCTTATTAAGGATGGTTTAAATGTATGCAGAGAAAAAGGAGCCCTTGAAAGATATACAAATTTATATCAATCAGAGTTCCTGGTGTCAAAATACTTGTTAATAAAAAAAAAAACTTAACAAGAAAAGTAATTTATTTGATAGTAACTGGCAGTTTATACAATTTGTATGTGTGCTGAACAACTGGACTAAGACAATGGGCAAGGCCGAGAGTGGCTAGTCTCCAGATATTGTCTGGCAAAGTCAGTACTGACAACTCTGCCCTTCCCACATACGTGCCCTGCCATAATTCAAGTGTAAAGTGCAAGTGGAGTTTGAAGACTCAGGACAGGAAAAAAGAATAGTAAAATATTGTATTATTATTTGTACAATGGTTGCATGTTGAACTTATATTTTGTATCTATTGGTTTAAATAATACGGCTTCTAAAATTAATTTTAACTTTGTTTTTGCTGTTTTTAATGTGACTGTTAGGAATGCTAATTGAATATGTGGCTTGCATTTATGCCTTGTATCATATTTCTATTGGATAGGAACATTCTAGAAGGTTCACTAGTGTCTTTCATATGACCGTGTTGGGGATGTGGAAGGGAGGAATGAAACAATAGGTATTGGGCAAAAAGGGCCATAGCACTGAACTATAGCATTGGATTATTGTCTTTTTCCTCAAACTGACATCAGTTTTACCATCCTAAACCCTGATGATGTGGCAAATGAAAAGAGGGATAAAATAGCATGGATAGCCCAGGCAATAGATCACTGCAAGGTATAGGCAAGAAGAAATGCAAACTTCCATTTGGAAATGTCAAGAAGGAATGCTAATCAGTATGTGGCTTGGGAAAATTTTAGTGTTTGCTATTTGAGTAATTCCTATATTTTCTTGACAGATTTCTTCATCAGATTATACCTAAAAACTAAATAAAATGCCTACAAAAGCAACACTAATAATGTGAGAAAAAGATAAAGCCAAGAGTCATATAAGTTCACACGGTAGAGTAAAAGAACATGGACTTAGGTTCACTCTCACGCTGCACTTCACCTGAATGTGTGAAAAGGAATCAAGCACAGTGCATGTAAAAAAGAAAATTCTAACCCTCTTACTTCTCACCAGCCTTGTAAAACACCAACTAACATACTTAGTAAAATCAAATGTTTTAATTGTTGCGTGCAAGAAAATCTGATTTTTTTTCAAGAACAGAGCATGAGCAAAATGCTGACCTGCTGTTTCACACAATAGAATCCAGTTCTTCTTGTTATGCCCATTAAACTAAGAATTGCTGAAGAAAGCAAACATCTTACAAGGGACAAAGCCTATCTGAGCTTATAGTTTTGCCTTAGGCTGAAAAGGGAAGGAAAACCCTTTTCTAAACCTTCTAACCATCTGTGGCAGTCATCTTGCTAAGGGGAAAATCTTCCTGGACCAATTCCCCATAAAGAAATGTCATTATCTCCAGTAGCTCTTTTGATTATTCTGCATACCAATCCAGCAGCCAGTTTTCTAGGAGCAGTTTTGAAGATGACTGTTAATGCCAGTAGCAATTATAAGGAAAGTTGATCCTGTAAGAGCAACAGTTTGATATTCATTCCAACAAACGGCTTCCTGCACAAATACCAAACCTTTCCACACTTAAAAGCTGCAGAAGATGTAACACAAAATAATTGCCTTAGCCAGGTGATTGAACCCTCATAGGCAGAAAATGAAGAACTGATAGTTTAAAGAGACATGATGAAAATTACTTAATAAGACATAGATACTGCTCAGTTTTAAAGATTAATAAGAAAAGTGTCTGCTCTCCAAAACAGCTTCATTTCACATTTCAAAGTAGATGAAAACTAGATTTAATTTCTTGCCTCTACTGTTATGGTTGCCTGATTTGTATTTGTAATCACACATGAATGAAGGAAAGCAAACTTTGGGTCTCTAAGTACTACAATTTAAGTAGAAAGACCATAGATAACATGCAAAATTCCCTATGGTGTAAGTATTTATTAAACTGAAGCACCGTCAGAGACAGCCAGCTAAATGTACAGAGCAAGCCTTATTATTCCCTATCACATGTGGAGCTATGCTAGCCTTTTTCTTTTCCTCTTCCTATTCCTGCTTTTTCTTCTTCTTTTTTAATTGCACTTTTCCATTTTTCCCAGTTTTATTGAGGTATAATTGACATATAACATTTTCTTAGGAATCCCACCACTTATCTTAAGTGTCTGAGAAAACTTGCCCTAGAATAACTAAGGGTTTTAGCAGCTTCAATTGTAAACACAGTTTTTTAAAAATTTCATAACAGTTCCCTTTAATTTGTGGTCATATGACTAGTTCAACCAAGTCAAATGTTATGACTTTAGCTATATTCCTATAGGAATCTAGGCTACTAACATTAAGCCATTTTCTACACGTAGTGTGCGTGTAAGAGCAAGCCCACTAGAGCAAATATGGGGCTTTTCACAGACAGATAATACTGATTAATAGTTACTACATTCCCACAGATGCTGACCACATGCCTTTACTCTGCTTAATTCTTTGATATAACCCATCTTTAAAGGAAGAGTGAGCTGTCATGTTTCTCATGTTTACAGATGATCAAACTGAAGGTCAAATTGAAAGCATTTATCTGACCTTGCACAACAGCAGCTCTTTTCATTTCACAACTGTGGGTATCATTATAGGCACTCAATAAGAAATTAATGAGAAGGAAATTAACAAGTGAAGGAATGCATACAGAAATTAACCAGGGTGGCTATTACTCAATTTTTACATATTTCTGGCAGTTTAAAAAAATACATGTCTAGGACTGCTATTAAAATAATATGTGTCAAATAATATATAATATTAACTTTATATGTTATAACATTCATTTCAGTAGTTTTAACTAAATCAAAACTGTAATAGCATTTTTATCAAATAAGTTCATGCCAATGATTTTAGAAAATAGAATATTAATTAGCTTTCTCAAATAAATTAAGTATAGTAGTTGAAACATTTCCTGTATATACCGAGATAACAAGAATATAAATAGGAGAATAAAAATTGTCTGGATTCATCCCTTATCAAGAATTATGGTCAACAATATTTTTTTCATATTACAGGGTTATCTATTCTAACATAACCATAAAACATTAATATAGCACCCAATACTTTAGGTTCCATTAAAATTTTGCTAATGATCTGTTATATATGAATTTTAAAGTATATTTTATTAAAAATATTTGCATTTGAAGTCATAGCACCAAAGTTAAAGCACGTTCAAATATGTACTTACTGACACATCTAAATACTGTGGTATGGGCAAGAAAAAAAGCACTAGTTTTTTATGTATTCTAACATTTCTTCTCATATTTGAGAATAAATCTAATGCATTCTGATAAACATATTTTGTTTCTGATAAATTTTCTCAACACTATATATATAAATGTATTTGTTAAAAAAAATCAAGAACAGAAAAGCCCTTTCAAACTGAAATACCATAACTGATATTGCGGAATGGGAATTAAAATTGATATAATACTAGTATATCATCGTAAGTTGTTATTTCATTTGACTTTGGAGAATGTAATTGCACTTATGCCATGTCCAAATTTATGTAAAGTGAGCTGTCTTTTTTACTAGCAAAATGCTCAGTGCTTTTCAGAACAAGTAGTACAAAACTGAGTGACTAAATTAGTCAGTGTTAAATCTAACATTATGGGTTATAAATTTCCTTATCTGAAAGAATCTCGACTAACTGCTGATCTTTATTGTGTAGTTAGGCCTTATGAACACTTCCTAGAGTAGCTGTGTGTGTGGATCAGGATATCAGTAAACATAGTTGAAGGCCAACAAGCTGTACTAATAAATTTATCAATTAAAGTATGTTGTTTATGTTTACATTGCCACTTTTGCTAAATGACATTTTATCACCTCTATAATAAACAAATTATGGTATAGTTCCAATTTTAGCAGAGGTATTTTAATTTAATAATTAAAAAAAATTAATTCAGCTACACTTATAATCTATGGTCTTAAGGTTTTCTGCTACACTGTTTATTTACCTAAGATTTCTAGCTTTTGCTAAATCTAATTGGCTCATTGTTGAGGAAAAACTTTTTTATTTTTTCCAGTTCCTATCCCAGAATATGTTTTAATAGCTGAATAAAGAGATTTCTTTCAATGGGTTTAACCCATCTTTGGGCAAGTTTCTTTAACCCTATAACTTCATCTCAGGCAGAGGCTTCCCTTGTTTCCAGAAGTACATCCATGGCAAATTTAAGACATACTTCTGCCTCCTTATTCATCTGCCCCGTTTAGACTCTATGTAGTCAATGATGAACATAATGAAAATATAAGTAATTTTTGAGACTCAATTATGTGATGGTTTTGTTATGAAATATAAACTTGCCTTCAAAAGTGATAAGAAATAATAGGAAAAATAGATACAATTTTTAAAAAGGTGCAGATTTCCCCAGACCTGAGGCAACAGATGTACAATCATGACCAGTCTGTGAGCAGCAGCAACGCTCAAGAGGTGCAGACAGTAGGTTTCTCCATCCCCTGTTGCTCTTGTGAGAACAAATCTCTAAGTACATTCTACAGAGATTTGGCAAGTTAGTAATCCATGTAAAGCCCTTTTGGGGAAAATAGGAGGATGGAATAATAGTGGAGGAAATAATATTACTACAGTAACAATGACAACCTTTGCTTAAAAGGATACATGCGTTCAATTAAAGAATTGCATGTATTTGATCAATGATCTCTGTGTGTGTACATACAGATGGGCATGATGCTGTTTTAGAGAACTGTTGCCAAACTAATGCTTCCTAAGTAATCAATCCCAAATTTGTGTTGCTTATCACTCAGTGGGTGGGTCATGGCCCTGCCACACCCAGTTTCGCAATCAGCTGGGCTTGAATGAAAGCTTTGTGTGACATTCTCATCTGCTCCGTCTGCTCATTCTCTTGCGGCAGCGGCTCTCGGGAGCATGGTCTTCTCAAAGTGAAGGGCGAAATGGCAAAACGGACCTCGCCAGACTATGTAAGCACATTTAACATCTCTTCGCTGGTCATATCTGTGAATATTCTATAGGCTGAAGCAAATCCCACAGCCACATCCAAACCCAGTGGAGAAGCCACGTTTATTCCTCTGATAGTGGGGCAGCCACAGCAGAGGTGAAAACCGGAGGAGGAATTGTGAGCAAGCATAAAACTCTACCTTCCCAGTCACAACTGCTAATTCCCTTCTATTTGAAAACACATTTATTTATTCCCCAAATCACCAGAAAATCATATCCCATCATGGCAATACCCCTTATGGGGCTATTATAATGATGAATGAGAATAAATATAAAGCACCTAGCACACATGTTAGAAGATAGGAGTTGCATTCAGCAGCTATTAATGTTAGTCATAATAATGATAAACATGATGTTTAGTTTTATTGTAAACAGTTAAACACCTTTCTATACTTTTACCTGAAATATTATCATAATGCTATATTGGGGAATATTTTATTTAAATGTTTCAAAATCCCAATAATATACTCATTGTTATTTACAAGCACAGTAACTCTGGTGTGAAAAAGAGTTTTTAATCAAATGAATTAGACAGATGCCTTAAGACTTAACTTCTGAATGGAATTGATTTCCAGAAATGCAAAATCCCTGGAAACCCAATAAGTGAAATATAACTGTAAAATGAATATTATTGATGTAATGTACTCCAAAGAAATAATATACATGCAAAAATATCCCTAGCAAATATAGACTGAAGTGTGTGTAAGCTCAAAGGTAATCTATTTAGCAAATTAGCAAACATGATAGAACTATTGAATAAAAGAATAAGATTTGGAAGAATAATTAACATCAAACAATTGGTAATATTACCCAGTTTTTAAAAAATGAATTAGTTTAAAAACAAAATGAGCATGCAATAACTGAAAATGTTATTTGATCTTTTGGTTGTGCCATAATCAGCTAGCTTTCAAGTGATTAAAATCACTGCCCTTTTTCCCCCTCTTTCTTTTCTTCTCTTCTTCCCAGCTGCCAGATGGGCCTGTGTGCATTGGGCTCCGCCTCATCATCAACATCTCTGCTTAAATTCTAGCGAGCTCTCAGTGCTCCATTACCCATTGCCTTCTACCCCATTTGATCCAGGCGCATTCGCCACTTTGATGCCCTCACAGTACAAACAAGGTGCGCTAATCAAAGCTTCCCTGTTCCATCCTGTGAGAACCTCTCATCAGTGCCGTGGCTTCAAATCTGACGCACAACATTACCACTTCATTTTGTTGCCTTTGATCCTATCAGGCTGACACTTTGATCCATGTGTGGCACTAACTGGACTCATCAAAGCTTTCACACTTTTGTTTTTGACAGGCAGTGACAAAGATTTCAGCAAGATGAGGGACTTTTACTTCTCCCAACTCTTGAATTTTCAGTACCAATTATTTTCTACTTAATTCTGATTCTAGAATATGTTCATTAATTTCATGGGTGTTGTATTTTTAAATGTGTATTTATTTTTAACTAAAGTTTGCCAAAAACAATTAATATATCCATATCAGAGTTACATATCTCATCTGTGTAATGCACCATGGGTGTTTAATCAATGATTCTACAATGTCAGAAGCTTAATGGAAGCAATTAGTGGTATGTGAAGCAACTGTACTGATATGAACTAGACTATTTTAGAGCTCCACCTGAGGAAAATATGCTTTATCTAATGATCTTGATCAGAAAATACTTTTTGTCTTACTGGGATATAATTAGAAAGACTTCTGCCTGTTTTAAATATACTAACTGTCAAAGTTAGGGTAGAAAAATTACTCATGATTAGATTAGAAGATTAGCTTGCTCTGATTCTTGCTTACACTTATATTTCAGGTTTGAAAATTTTGATTTTCAATATAAGCACATTTAATGTATTTAAAATACATACTTTCCTGCATAGCTTTTTTATGAGCTGTATAAAATTGTATGCATCCAATGATCTATTTGACTTACACAACACAGTGAAAATAAAAGCTCTAGGAGTTTCATAAGATCACCAGGGATTCTATTTTTCTTAACTTCTGTAATTCCTAAATAGTAATAATATAAATTTCCCAACTCAGAAGGAATTATGAAGGAACTTTCTGTTCCAGTTGATAGGTTACTAGGGCCTCACAATGGACAAGTGCTAAAAGTTGATCCGTTGGAGGGGTGCCATGTGGCTGTCTGTAAGAAAAGCTAAGGACATAATCAGTTAATCTGCTACAGACAGGACTGTTCTATATCAGTTTTCTTTATGAGGAGGAAAAAATGAACGATTATCTTATTGCTTTTACTGTCTCAGATGCTGAGGATGTAAGAAACAAAATGATTATTAGAAGGTAAACTATTGCAGAGAAGCATACTAAAAGGAAGAAATCACTAAACTAGTAGACACTAAGGTAAGTTTCCATTCTCCTTCCAAACAAGTGAAATTGTCGGCAACAAGGTTTTAATTCTCTAAGTGAAATACATTGAGTGAAATATACCAGCCTAGTTATAACTAACTCTGTGCCTCCTGGTATTTTCAGCATATAACCTCACAGATGGGACCCTGTGGGAACTTCATGCTTCTAAATGGGTAATAGACCAGGCCTACTGGTGATAAATTGTTCATAATTTACTAAAATGATCTCTTCTCACCAAACAGAAATACATCACAAAAGGCAACGATCAGTCCCTGTCTTTAGTAACCTACATCCTTAGATGAGGAAAAGAAGAGAGACATATATGTATTCATTAATAAGATAGATAATGGAAATACCCAGGATAATCATGAGATGGTGAATTTAAAAACTCAAAGTTCATCTGGGTCGTGCTGCCGCACTTATCGGATGGGCAGAGGAAGAGGAGCCTGCAGGAAGGGTGTCTCGTGGTCTCCTGTGCCTGTGGGGGAGAGGGGCAGTCTTTGCGTCCAGACACAGGGAACCGTGAAGGTGGAACCGCGTGTTTGTTTCACCCTTTCAGAGTCTGGCCGTCAAGGGTAAACAAAAGGCTAAGTTTCAGAGGGGGTTATTTTTCTGCCTTTCATAATTTTCCTTAGGTATTTCCTTTCCTCCTGTGCTCCGGCAGGACTAGGAGTTACATGGTTATAAGTCTTTCTATGAGGTTAGTTTTGACTCAAGCCAGCATTCTGAGTACAGTCATCAGTTTGTTGAGTACATTCCCAAGCAGGGCCAGAGTTCTATTTGGGGGAATAAAGTGGATGGCAAGAGGGCCTCTACTTTTCTGTGATCATAAAATCTATATAAAATCTATGCAACCCTGATGCGTGCATGTGTGCATGTGTGTGTGTGTGTGTGTGTGTGTGTATGGCAGAGAGGTGGGGGGTCTATGTGAAGCGCCTCCGGGAGAACCAAGCCGATGTATTATAGCGCAGAGTGAAGAGATGGCAGAGCATGACAGCAAGAGATGGACAAGGAGGGACATAAGTTAAGATGGAGCCTACTGTGCCTCAAACTAGCCTAACCCTGTACTTTAACCCATTCTTTAATTATTTTTACTTTAAGATTGTTGTTTTGAGTTTGATTCACCTGCATTTGAAAGCTTTTATTTACTATGTACTAAATCTACTGGACTGTTTGTCAGAGCTCATTTGTAATATTTTAGTTTTCTATAATGCTTTCAGCATGATATGATGTTCTTTAGAAAAAAGGAGATTGTCAGACTGTTTCTCAAGGATGAATAGGGATAAATAGCAAATATCCAAAGTAGGGGCTTTAGATCTGAGCCATAGTAAAATTGAATTAATATGCCTATTTAATATTGGTTCTAAAAGTAAAGGGCATTTTTTCTTCCATATATCTAGAGAATTAAAGTTAAATATAAAATTAACTTCTGTAAAATAGACTGTAAGATGTTAGTCATGAAGTTCTAAAGATAAGTCACCCTTAGCCTGACCATCTGCTTCTTGGAAAGCTATACTTTAATCATTTAAAGTGTTATTTTCCTATTATTTATAACAATTGGTATAACTTGCTTTGATCTGGAAATCACCCAAAGCATGAAGATAAGATGAGAAACATACCAATCCCACCACCTAGAATCTGTGTGCTCATGACTCAATCGTCTTTCTGTGACCATATTAATACATTTCTGATCTTTGTGAAGATTATAGTTACTTTCTATAGAAAAGATTACTTATCTATAATAGGTAGTAATATAATATGCAAAAAATGCCACATAAAAATAATTAGGCATTATTTAAACACTCAGTTTTCCAAAACAACAATTGGAAAAATATCAACTTGCTATTGCAATTGTATTGCTTTAATTAGCAGTGAATTTAATGACCCTTCGTGTAGTGTTGGTCTTTTCCATTTTTTACAGCTTATTTTTATCAATTTTTCTATTAATGGGTTTCTTCATTACCTAAGTAAATATTTTAAGTGGGTGATAGCTAAGTATCTATACTTATTAAGGTAACTCATATTTAGTCTGATTACTGAAATATATTTAAACTTTTTCTTTTTACACATTTCCTGTGTTGCTCTTTCGTTGTAAGGATTATAATATGCTTTCTACTAATGTTCCTGTATTTTACAAACTATATAATCTGTTTAAAATCTTATTAGTAATTTCAATATTCAGAAATAATTCCTTTATCTGTGCCTTGCAATTTCAAATTAGGATAAACCAAAATATTTATCATTAAATATGTGCTGATATTTTATGAGCATATTAGGATGACTTCATCATTGGTAATATCATTTTTCAACTCCTGTTGACAATATTTCTATTACTATAATTTGGGTTTTTCATTCACATTAATTCAATCAATAATAATTATTTCATTATGTGAAGATTTCTACCCAGATGAATAATATTTTTCTCAGTTTCTAATTTTAATTTTAATTGTTTCAATACAATGATTTCTTCTGCATGCTTGGGTTCTTAATTTTGATTTTTCTTTCAAATGGATTAAAAAAATACTCAGGATATATATATTTTAAAAATGGTCACTTGAATTGTATTTTCCTGAAAACTTTAATATCTAAGAAAAGTTATTCTGAATGACAAGTTATGAATTACAACTTGAGTGGTCATAATAATCTTAAGTCACAAAATTTTTCTATACTTTGTAAACTTTGCTTCACAGACTTCTCATTTATTTGTGAAGAGACTTGTGAGGCCATATTGATACTGATATCAGTTCTTATTGAAATGCAGTTTGTTTCTCCTCTAATTTTATTTTTACTTTTTATATTGAAAATATTCTGTGGCATGTTTCTTAACTATTTTCCCTCTACAATTATTGTGAATTTTCCCACTTTCACCCAGAATCTCCTTTTCAATGTAGATATACTATCCCATTATATCCAATGCCAGAATCTACCGTAATCTAACACATAATGCACAAAATAGCACTTGCAGCAAGCCTGCCTTTGATAGGTACTCAGTATGTATATATTAAATGAATGAATAAATGTATGAATGGACTGGCAGGATATTTACAAAAACCAGAAGTGAGGGTACAACAAAAAGACAAAATCAGTTTTGCAGTGCACTTTTTTTTTACAATTTATTTTATTTTAGTATCATTAACCTACAGTTACATGAGCAATATTGTGATGATTAAACTACCCCCTTCATCAGGTCCCCCCCACCAACCCCATTACAGTCACTGTCCATCAGCGTAGTGAGATGAGAATCACTACTTGTCTTCTCTGAGCTGTACAGTCCCCCCCGTGCCCCCCCACCCTATGTCTGCCAATCGTAATGCCCCTTTTACCCTCTTATCCCTCCCTTCCCTTTTAAGTCAAGTTGGTCATAGTGTCATTAATTCAAGAATCTTTGAAAAGGCAGTCTAGAAAAGAAAAAAATCGCCATGTATTAATTATGAAATGACTGTTAGAATCTAGTACTGAAAGTGAAGTCATGAGGAAAAACCTGCTCTCAAGATGCAGACATGAAAAGGGGTGTTGGCTGTCACGGAGGACAAGGATTGTCAATCTACTCTCTGCCAATTTGAAAACAAATAAATAGATTATCTAACAGCAACACAAAATCTGGATCAAACTTGCTTTCTTTAGGGGCAAATGAATTATAATATTATAGTAGCTAATGTTCACTGCCATGCTTACTCTGAACTAGACATTTTAGTAAGTATTTTCCATATATTAACTCATGTTCTATGGCATCTTTATTTATTATTAACTTTTCCTATATGATCTATCTGCAATCTTATTCGGTTATCTTTTGTATTCTATTATTTTCTTTTCCTTAGTTTTATTGTTTGCTAATATTGTATCTTCTTGCATTTTTTTAAATTAATTAATTTATTTATTTAGGTTTTTTTAGTTTTTTTGTTTTTACAATTTATTTTATTTTAGTATCATTAACCTACAATTACATGAGCAAAAAGACATCCTACAATATGGGAAAATATATTCATAAATGATGTATCTGATAAGGGGTCGACATCCAAAATATACAAAGAACTCACGCACCTTAACAAACAAAAAGCAAATAATCCAATTAAGAAATGGGCACAGGACATGAATAGACACTTCTCCAAAGAAGAAATTCAGATGGCCAACAGGCACATGAAAAGATGCTCCACATCACTAATCTTCTTGCCTTTTGAAGCTTCTAGTTTTAGAAGAACTAATAGTTTTAAAGAACTATTTTAAGAAAATAGTTGATTTAGATATTTCCTGTCTAAATGTTCACAACTCAGCTCAAATTATTGTTTTTCAGTTGTAAGAAATTTTAGATATTACTATGGCATTAACATTTTGGAATGGAGTGGTTAAAATGGACTCATTTAAAATTCCTTATGCATTTGTTTTTTATAAAGACATTAATATCTTCAGCAAAACTATTTTAGTCACCTAAACTGATTCAAAATTTTTACTAAATAATTATAGTTCTCATCTCCATAATTCTTGAGTTAGCCTTTTAATTGCACTAGAGCAATTCTTCGATCTCAACTTTGTAACACACACACACAGAGTTTAGTTGGTAGCAGATCATCAACTAAAAAGCATGGCTTTTAAAGGAGCAAGTTGAAAAACCTCTCTGAGACTTTATTTCTTGCATTTTTGATATTAACGTGCTTTGAATGCTAGTGTTTTCCTTCTCCACAAAGCATAAACCTAGATCCCTCTGCATCTTGTAAATAATAGAGAATGATCTTCTCTGGAGTAATGAGTTCACAAAAAATATTTCAAAAATAGTTTCAAAAATATTATGTGACATTTCTCAGATGGTGAAGAATACCCTCAATAAAACCTCAGTTTTGGATTTCTTTTTTCTTTTCAGAGTTGGTGGGGATATTATGCATTTCAAAGTGATTGGGAAGTCAATGGTTTTGCTGGAAGATACACTTTTGGAGCCTGACAACAAATAATTTTGGAAAAATAGTGAGGAAAAATTTTTCAAGACTTCATAAATTTAAAAATTCATTTGAAATTTTGCAAAGGTTTTTATTATGACATGTACATACTAAAATATATGCATGTACTTTAAAGAAAAACTATAAAATACACACCCTTCCACACATTATTAGACTAAGAGATAAAATAGTACCATTGTTTTAGGGGCTACAAGTATGCTCCTCATTACAAACCTTTTTCTTAATCCCTGAAATGTACATTATTCTCATGTTTTTGCTAAAACTTCTTATCTATTCGTGTCCACAAGTGTATATTACTTCGTTTTTCTTGTTTTGAAAATTTAGATAAATGGACTTCAGTGAAGGAATTCATCTGTGTTCTCAGTCTTTCAATCAATGGCAAGATTAGGGTATACATCCAAGTAGATGTATCTTATAGTATTCCTTTTGATTAGAGTGGAATATTCCACTGTGTGCATATAAAAATGTTATTCATACAAGTGTTAGGAATCATATACGTTGATTCCTATCCTTTGGCATCAAGCAATGCTCTGGGGAATAATAGTCTTATGTGGATTCCTATTGCTGTGAAGTAGAACTGCTTTCTCATTTTGTCAATTTTAACATCAATACCAATTTATTTTCTAAAATTGTTATGCTAATTTATACTACCAGAGTTTAGAGTTCTTAGTACTGCACATCATCTTCTACAGAAAATATTGTTTGACTTTAATTTTTGTAAATCTGATTTGTGTGAAATGACATACTATGGTGTGTTTACTTTACTTTCCCTGGTTAACAGTGAGGTAAACAGTACACATACGTTTATGTGCCATTTGTATGTCATATTTCAAAAGTGCCTACTTACATATTTTTGCCAATTTTACTTCTGTTTTTTTCTTTTTAACCATTGAATTGAATATATTTTCCATATGAACATTTTACTAATTATGTATTGTTTAGCTCTCTGATTTTTGACTTCAAGCAATTTCACTTTATGGTAATTTTTATAAACATATTTTTAAGTTCAGTAGAGTTAAATAAAAATATTTTCTTCTGCAGTTAAACACAATCACACTTTTTTTCTTCCTTTTAATCCTTTACTAATTTTATTACTTTTAATTTCTTTTTTTGCTGGCCTAAGCCTGAAGTAAGATGATGACTAGCTAATTGACATACTTGTTATTTTCTGGTCTCAAATAAAAATACCTTGAAATACTTAAATATTGTCATTGCTTGATATAATGTTACTGTAAGATTTTTTAAATACCTCTGTTAATTTAATAATTCATTAGCAGTTTCCAGTTTTTGTCTACAACAGATGTAGAGCTCTATTAGACACTTCTGAATATGTTCTGATTAATTTTTCTTTTTAAATTGTTTTTATGATAAATAATATTGTTCAGTTCTCTAATGTAAAACCCACACTATTGTGATTACGATGCCGTATTGATTCAACACAATTACTCTTATTCACTATTCTTTTTAGTACTGTTGCATCTATGTGCTTTTATATTTTAGCACATTTGGTATTTCCTGCAATTTTCTTTCTTCTATTTTTCTCTTATGTTTGTATTTTTTAAATCTGTTACTATATAATGAATTACCCCAAAACTTAAAACAAAAAGTATTTATTAAATTACAATTTCTGAGAGGGAACTGGGTGCAGTTTAATCAGAGGCTGTTCAGAACACAAGGGTTCATCTTAGGTTTGACAAGTTGACTCATGTTGTTGGCAAGAATCAAATTTTTAGTGTCACTTGGACTGAGGTCCTCATGTTTACACCCATTGTTGATTAACTCTTTCAGTCTCTTGCCAATGTCGCCTCTCTGGATAGCACATCTCATAACATGGAAGGTGGCTTTTCAACAGAGCCAGCAACTAAGACAGCAAGATGGAAGCTTTTGTGTGACCTAATCTCAAGTATGAAATCTCATCACTTCTTCTATGTTGTATTTGCTAGATCCAGTTCACACTCAAGGAGAAGGAATTACATAAGAACATAGATACTAAGAGGGTAATCAGAAGCTATCTTAGAGCTTCTACCAGTGATTTTAGTTTACATATATGTAATGTATACATATGCACACATGCACACATATATGCATAATTTATTTCATATAAATACAATTCGAAAGAGGTAATTAGAAGCTATCTTGGAGCTGTCTACCACAACGATTTCAGTTTAAGTTTATTATAAATATGTATCTCTTAGCTTATTTACTTGTGGCCTCTTTAAAATCCCTAACGAAATTTGTTGTGTATCTCTTTTCTAAATTTATTATTGCCAGGTGTTTGTCTAATTTATTTCATTTTACAAAGAAGAAAGGGAATTTTGCATTTCTATACTGAATATCTGTATTTATTAATTTTCTTATCTCCTTAGAATACTTTTTTAATTTTTTTGTGTGTTTATAACTTTTCATTTATACTTTTTAAAGTTTAGGTTTCCTCTTAAATAACATGTTAGCTGTATTTCACATGTTCTAATGTGTAACATTTTTCATTGTAAATCAGCTCTCAGAATTTTATAACTTATATCAGGATTTCTCCTTAGACTCATATTTGTAGAAGTATATTTTTAAATTACTGAATAAAGGTTTTTTTTTTAATTATCCATTACTTATTTGTAATTTAGCTGCCTGGAGTCAGAATGTGTGGTCTGAAAAAAATGCAAACTTAATAAATTATGGAATGCAACCTTTTGGACCAGCACGTTGACAATCATTGTTTGTTTGGGGCCAGGTTTGGACGAACAGGAATTCTCCATTTATTGGACTCAATATTTTATATATGTTTACTAAATCTAGCTTAAAATAACATTCAATTCTATAATTCTACTGAATTATGTTGTACTCTGAAACTCTCAGCTGTTGAGATGGGAATTATATACATTTAATGGTCGCCTAGCATGTTTTTCTTAATAGATGTCAGTTATTGTTCTTTGCGGTTGAAGCTTTGATATCAGGGACATCCACTTTTTAAAATGTTTTATCTTCTTCGATTGAAAATTTTATCACTACGTAATAAGCCTTTATTGCAAGTACATAATTTTACTTTAAAATCTTTTTTTTTTCTGATATTCACATAATTGTCCTAGCTTCTTTCCGCTATTATTTATCTGGTATATGTTTTTTCTACCCTTGGCTTTTCAACATTTCAGAGTCCTTATATTTTTAGTTAGATCTTTTATGTATAGAGTGTTTGGCTTCTTTTAAAGCAAATTTACTTTGAAATTGGGCATTTAATCCATTCATATTTACACAGTATACTGTTATATTTGGACTTTAATCAGCAAACTATGAGCTTTCTGTATGTTATACGTTTCCCTCCGTTAGGAGAGACAGGCTTTCAGGAGCAGTGCTGTAAGACAAACACCATTAGTGTTCTCACCTCGCCCCTATCTTCTCTATGTATCAGGGTTTTTGTTTTTGTGTTTGTTTGTTTGTTCTTTTATTAACAGCATGTCCCATTTAATGAACAACACTTTATTTAAAAAAATCATCCCCTACTCTCATCCAGAGATTTCATCTGGAAAGGATTTAAAAAGATGAAAAAGAGGGACAAACACATATTTAGAGAAAAATATTTTTATATAAGGTAATCAGAAAGATATGTTCAAAAATTGGTTTACATAAAATCTGAAATTTTTAAAAGATTTCAGAATGCATTAACATAATCTCTTGTCCCTTGTTTAATAGCCATTTTGTTCTCTCATATATTTGAGTCTTTAGAAAAGAATCAGGGGAGGCAAACCCTTACGGGGTCCTCCGGGAGACTGAGGTGCCAGTCCTTTGAAGGAAGGGGGCAGAGAGCATGACTGGCGATGTGGCTCAAATGAAAAGTAATCTTTTGGAGAATTACTGCATTGAGACACAGCTGGATTACCTAAAGTGTGCAATTCAGGCTGGGCTGTCTTGTCCTCTACCATCAGCCACTGTGTCCTTTAATTTTCCATTAAAATATTCAGTAATCCTGTGGCTTTGGGAAATATGGAGCCTTGGATGTGGTATGTCCAAAGTCTGAGTCCCTGACACGTAGCACAGGCTGCAGATCTGGGCCTGGTATGGAACACCGCATGGTCAGGAAACCCCAACAGAAAACACATCCAGTCTCGTAGTGTACAGGTAAGGGCGGCCTAAGTGGGTGGAGTGCTAGGGGATGGCTCAGCCAGACCGTGCAGGAGTGTCAGCCATAGTCAGGATCCAGTGACGCACTTTCGGTGGGAAGTCTATTTCCTCTCAATTTTATTGTGAACCTAAAACTGCTTTTAAAAAAAAAAAGACTGTATTTAAAAAGAAAATTAGTAAGGTGTAACAGATAGCAGCTGTAGTTATTGGGGTAAACAATCATATAGATAACTAATTTTTTAAAAAAGAAAGAAAAAGAAAAAATGGAAGTACGTTATAAGCAAGCTTTTAATCACTGTTATAAGTGAGATGTGGAAACTGTATGAAGTGCTGACTCCCCCTATTTCATTCTCCAGTGTGTAAAGGTGCCCTGGGTAAAGGTAGCATTGACATGGGTACACCCAAATGCTGCCAGCATACTTTAAAATAATCTTTAATAATAAAAAAAGCAATGTAATGGCAAGCTACTAAAAAGTTGCAAGGTCAAAGGCTAAATGTCAGCAGGGACCCAGTGAGGTAAAGGAAATAGGTGTTCTTACCCTGAGAGCTTTCGTCAAATGTGCAAAACCTATATTTATTTTTTTACAAGATTTTATGGGGCATGAGGCAGAGACAAAAGCCACCATTCAGCCAAGATGGAGAGTCCAAAACTAGAATCTACCCTTAGAAAGGGGATTTACAAAGTTCAGTATACTCAGTCTAAGAGTAAACCAGAAATAACCTCCCCAACACCACCCACACATTATGAAAACTGTCCGTAATGTGCCTTGTCAAGTTAAGCAAAGCAAGGCAGAAAGTTCTTCAGAATATGTATTCTCAAGTAGGAAAGTATATATTTGCAGCCCAACTTCATATTCCATGGGTGATAAAAAAGGCTAACATAATATAATTTAGTTTAAAGTAAATACTAAAGTAATAGTGCATCCAGACATCTAGGCAATTAGAATGTAAATACAAATCCTCTCAAAGAAAGAAAGGGAAGCCAGGACATGTGGATCGACAGAAAACAGACACATTCTTTAGATATTTTAATTATCAGATACATTATATAATATTTAGGCTTTCAATTTCTAAAAGAAAAGAACTGGGCTTGAATATACTGGCAGAAAGAGGTTATATTTAAAAAATAACCTTATAGGCTTGAGGAAAAACAGAAAACATTAAACATTTGTTTTAAAAAGAGATAATATTTAATCGTAATATACAATTCAAGCAATATATATTTTTGAATGGCAGAGGACTTAAACTTTCTAAATCTCATAGATTATCTAAAGGAAGAGTGAAGATACTAATTAACATTAGAATTTGAATGGTGAAATAGATATGGTGAAATGCCCACAGTACTTACTAAAGAAAGAAAAAGATAGATAACTTACAAACTAGTAAACTGAAGAAAAAAAAGTAAGGAAGTGAGCAAAAATAACACATAGTAGGACAAAGAAAAGACAAAAATAATTTTAAAACCCAAAAGAATAATTAATATGAAAAAGTACTGCAGATTTTAAGCAGATGATAAAAAGATGTTATGAGCAAATTTAGCCAACCAATTTGAAAACTTATGTTAACTGGAAAAGTTCCTTGAAGTGAAAAAATTAACTGAATAAGAAATTGAAGACTCCAAAATGTATAACTAAAAAAATAAGTATTTCAAAGTTATTCACAAAGACAAAACTTCAGAACCAGATTGCTTCATGATTCATTGATGAATTCCAGCAAACACTAAAGATACAAATAATTCTAATCTTAAACAAACTTTTCCAGAGTGTATGATAATCGGTAAATTCCCAACTCATTGTCTGAAGATTGTATATCTTACAACAAATTACACAAAAGATAGCAGAAAATGAAATTTAATCCAATCTCACTTACAAGACATAATAAATATAGGAAAAAATATTAACAAGGGGAATCTAGTATATATAAATGAATAAATATATACAGAGTATACATGTATTATATATAATATATACAATATGTTGAATTTGGGTTTATATTATGACTGGAAAGTAGTTAAACAGGAGAAAGTAAATCAGCAAAAAATCATTTGCCAAAATTACACAGAATAATAATTTGATGCAATTCAACAGCTATTCATAAAAAGTATTTTTAAAAAATTGGAATTGATGTGAAATTCTTAAGATGACCGTAGATATGTACAAGAAACCTAAGCAAATACAATAAGGAAAGAGTAAAAGCTTTTTCTGTAAAATTGGGAGCAATAGGCTATTCAGTGCAATAATACCAGAAAAATAAATATCTTTTAATGATCTAAATGGGTGAATAAAAGCATACTTATTTGTAGACGAGATGATCATGTATATAGAAAGTCATTGTTTTGATTTACATAAAACAGCATGAAAGGATTATCATATAATTAATTAACAATACTCTGATGGGTCTGTTATCCCAGACACAGACTATAAACCAAAGTTTAGTCAGGTACAAATAATCCCAAGAAAAAGGAGTATGAAATTGGGGGAAGAAAGAAAGGGAAGAAGCAGCTAAGCATAGTAGTAATTTTTAGTGAAGTCCATTATTCAGTCTAGGAGCTCTTGTTCATCAGACATTATCTGTTTCCCTCTTCCAGGTAAAGAACGTAGCCTCTGGACTCCTACACTAGTCAATGACTATTAGGTAACATTTGGTGGGGGGTGGTAAGCAAAGTACTCCAAGGAATCTGGCTCTTGACACTGGCAAGGATGCTCCATTATTCAGGAACAACCTCAGAACATAACAGCCGTGAGACCTGAACAGCAAAGCACACAGAAGCTGAAGGTGAGGGTTCATGGCTTGCCAGAGGGCACCTGTAGCTCGTGGAGAGGACTTCACGGTGCCTGCGACAGATGCCAACTGAAGGGGAGTGAAAGATGTCCACTGTGGGAGAAGTAATGACATGCTCACGATCCCTACTGAGGATTCATAAAGGCCCAAGTAAGCTTCAAGGTAACAATTTTATAATCAAGGTTTAAGCCAATCTTAAGAAAGTGTATCATTGGTGGAATAATAGTTATTTTAACATTAACACCAAATACAGGGCACAATGATAGCCTCACATACAAATGGACTCTGTGTATTTGACGTAATTGGCCCTGTTAAATACAGCTGAAAATGAAAAAGAATTAATTGGTGGTGTGGATACCGTTGCTCTCCACACCGATTTCTCATATGCATGGAAATCAAAAAACAAAATTTGACTTGTGTATCAAATCAAAAAACAATTCAAGTATGACTAGAAAAATTTAAAAAACCTCCATCCACAAACTTTAGTATAAAGGAGAATATCTTTATGAAATCAGAATACGAAATAATTTTTATAACTAGTCTTAAAAAACACTTTTCATATGGAAGGGGTTGACAATTTTTACTACTACATAATTAAGGCCATTGTTCAGAAAATTTCAAAATTTCAATATGGCTCACGTATATAATGCACAAACTATTAGTAAAAAGCAGGATATCTGTAAGAGAAAGAGAAAACCCAGTGAAAAAACAGACAAAAGATTTGAGTAAGCATTTTACAATACAAATGGAGAAAAATTTTGAAATGATAACTGACCTCACTGACAAGCAGAAGCAAATTTAAAGCACAGTTGTGACCTTCAAACACCAAAACACAAAAGCAAAAAACAAACAAAAAAAAGAGCTCGGCTAAATGTAGGTGAAGAAAAAGACCAATGATAACTTTGATATACTGATGATAAAATGTGTATAAATTGGTGCAAACACATTGGGAAAGATTTTGGCATCATTTAGTTAAAAATGCTGAAAGATTTTAACTATCACTTCCACAATGAGGTACCTCCCCAGAGAAAAGTTGCACATGAGAACTCCATTAGATGCGTAAGTTAATATCTCCAACAGAGTATATGGACTATCATATAGCAATCTATTAAATTGAACCAAAACTAAACACACACACACAAACACAAATACTGAATCTTGAAACAGACATAATCTTGAGAAAAAATAAGCAAGAAATAAAAGATGAAAAACAGCCTAAGCTAAAATACATAATTTTGAGGTGCATACTCAGGTAGGATCACTTAGTTTTGGTAATATCAACACAGCAGATTACCTTTTACTGGGGAGAGAAAGGGATATGATTTAGATGGGGAGCATGGGCATTTACCAAGGTGATTTTGCTTTATGGACGTATATGTTTTGGGTATTCTACTATATTTACCTAAAAACATTGAAATCTTTCCATGTTTCCCATTTCCTAGTCTATGGGATAAGGTACACATTCTTGAGCTTGTCCAACAAGTCCTTCAAAATCCTCCTAAGCTTAGGCTACCTTTCCAATCTTCTCTCTCAACTTTTCTTGTTTCAACACTCTTACCAAGCTAATATTTTACTTTGACTCAACTGCCCCCTGTTAACATGTAACATAAACCCATAACTTTCCTGCTTTTATGTCTTTGGTCTTGCATTAGTCCACCATTCTCTTCTTTAGTTCTTTATTAAATGAAGACAACCTACATGATAAAATTCAAATATATACTCTTGTTATCACTTTCTCCAAAACTTTAAATCAAAAATTAACTTTTTTCTTCTGTTTTCATAGTATTTTGAACATTGTTCTCTGATAGCATTTATTGCATTATATTTAATTATCTGTTTTCATGTCTGTATTCAAGAGCAAAGCATATTATTGAACTTTTATTCATGGTACAGCATTCTCTGTCTTCCTAAGTCACACTGAGGTCGAGTGTTCCTTTTTGATCTATCAGCCCTGGGACTGTTACCTTCCTCTTGAAATGTAAGCTTTGTATGTCCCTGAGTTTTAAGCCTCACTGAGGGCTATCATGAAATTGCCTGAGTTGTATATTCTGTTGCATGTGGTCACTGGCATGTGTGCATGTGTGTTTGTGTGTAGTGTAGGAGTTCGAATGCAATAAATGTGTCAGGGTGTGTATATGTGTGCTGTGTGCTTTCTTTGAATGTGGGTAATGAGAGGACATTGGGGAGATAGAATTCAGTTTATTCAAGATAGAACTTTAATAGATCTAGCCTATGAACTGGACATTATCAGTTTTTTCCCCAAATTTTTGTTTCAGTGATCATTGTAATCACTGTACAGAAATGAAACTGGCAGTTATATTCTATTTTCCACCCTTGAGAAAGGGGATTAAAAGAAAAATGAGAGCTTTTTTTCCTTATTACATAAATTGACATAAAAACTTATGGCTAGCCCTTTGAAAATTTTTCCAGTCTGAGATTATTTGAGAAATAAAAGTTAAAAAATAAGTGACCAAAAGTGAAGTAGATATGCACTGTTTTGTATTATTTTATCTCTCTTTGTTCAGGACAAATAATACCTAATAACAAAATTCAATCTATTGAGTATATTCTTTCATTTAATCACCACATAGAGATTCATAAAACATTAAATTTGAATATTTTAGGAAATATTCTGTACTTATCATGAGGGGGATGTATTTTTAAATATGTATTTTTAAAAAATGTGCTGATCTTATTCTGGTTCTTATTTTCTGTTCTATATTTATATGCAAAATCAACCTTGCTATGAGTTTATACATTTGTATGATGTTGGAAGAATAAACAAAACTTTACATCATTATAGGACATTGTTTTTTGCCTTACATTATATTTCCTAGGGATTCTTTCTGTGGTAACTGTGCATGTTTTCCACCATTGACCAAGAAACAAGTCCCATCCTCCCCAGAACATCTGCTGAAACAGATTTGTCTGGAGAAAGGGTTTCCAGATCTGAATTGCACTGTTCAAACCATTGTCAGTATTCAACTAATAGCTAGTTCCATTTCTGGGGCTATATTTAAGTATTCATTCTTGATTCAAGTTGTCTTGTTCCAAATACAGGAGAAGTGAATTTTTAGATGTCCTAGCTAATTTTCATGTCAAAAGATCATAGTCTACTGCCCAATCCTTCCAGAATTGACCTCTTGCTCTTTAGGATTTTTAAACTTAGCATTTTAAAACTTGTTTGTTCTTGTTCTATCACATGTCCTTCATATGCAAGATGATCAGGAACTCCCTTGACATAGGGGACCATGTGTTATTCCTGGTTATAATATTCCTCCTGCAAGGTTTCAGTCAAAAATAAGTGAATATGTGAATTAATATTATGATGAAATAAGATGATTATAACAAGAAATACCCATGAGAGCTGAAGACTGAAACCTCACACTAATCTTATTAGGACCTTGTCAGCTAATTTTATTAATACGTTCCTTTTCATCTCATGTTGCACAATGACTACAGCAATAAGACAGGGTGGAATATATCCCTGTGAAATGAGGACATGGTTTAATTTTTTAGGGATGGGTCTAAGGTTTTCTGAACAATCACTTGAGTTATTAAATATAACATAACCTTCCCTGAATTATGTGTAGTTTTTAATTGACAAATATATTCTTCATGTAAGTGTCGTAAAACAAACTCATTCATGGATAAAATCTTTGTTATCTTATTTCATTTGCTATTAATTCATAAAAATATTGCAAACGGCTAATATTTTGTTCTACTCTGAAATCAGCAATTTGAGCAGGAATGGGAAATCAGCTTTCTTGTAGATTTCTGGTAGTTTGCTGAGGCTGCCATGACAAAGGATCACAGACTGAGTAGATTAAACAACTATTTAATCACAGTTCTGGAGCCTAGAAGACCATGATCAAGATGCCTGCAGAGCCGGGTTTTCCTGAAACCTCTCTCTTTAGCTTGCAGATGGTCACTCTGTCCCTGTGTCCCTGTGGTCTTTCTCTGTTTGCGTCTCATCCCTGTGTCTCTTTCCACCAGGAGACTGAATTAGGTCCCACCCTAAAAACTTCATTTTAACTTTACATTACCTTCTCTTTTTTTTTTCACATTACCTTCTTAATTTACCACAGTCCAATAAACGGTCACTATTTTGTCCACATCACAGAAATGAATTGTACCAATAAAAGTCATAAAGAGACCAAATAATACATTAGACAACTGATCATTTTCTATAACTATGATTTTTTATATACCTATTATGTATTTTGCATGCTGTCAGTTGATTGCCAAAGGTGCAGCTATTCTAAAACATATATAACACTAAACTAAACTGGTTTATCACTACATTTGGGACAATCTGGTAAAATGTATGTAGTTGTGGGTTGGATCAAGAGAAATTAAATTGTGTGTATTGATTTGTACATTTTTTTAACAACTTTATTTTCCTCACATTACACATGAGGTTTGATACTTTCATTTGTCACTTGAACTCCCACAGGGACATTCTTACGGCATAGCAGAAGCACCAAAAGAATGAAAAAGTGTGAGTGGAAACATGCAAAGATCCCTAGGGTTTTGTGTTGAAACTGCCACATTGTCACTCCCACCCACTTCACTGGCTTGGCCTAAGGCATTCATTTGGCCACACTTGATATCCAGGGTTGAGAGAGTTATACTCTGGCTCCTGTGAGCATGCATACCTCTACTACAGAGAGCATGTGAGGACTTGCTTACCAGGATCCAGTATACCACACAGATTATACAGTCCAACTTTCTTCCTCTTGTGTTTTTCTACTTACTTTTTACTGATGAGTCAGTAGATGTTACATTGCTTATATTGTTTCATGCAACCAGGGCATGACTGAATTTCAGCATCCAAATCATCAAACTTCTAGGAAACCTGTTTTTTTCCAAAGCAAGGTGCAGGTGTATTAAAAAATTCAAAATAATAGAATCCATATATCAGCAGGAAATATAAAAGTAAATGTATAAATTGAATTATGCTCACTGATACAAGTTTATCAGTAACAAAATTTCACAAAAAAAGAATTTTGAACATTTTAATTAGGTGGTCGTATTCATCAATCAAAGACATTTAAGGGGTGTCTGTTGCTAAGCCTACTTTTAAGTTAGACTAGGAGCTTGAGTTATAATTGTTAAAAAAGTAATTGATCTTTGCTTTTATTAGAAACTAGATAGAGAATTTTAATTACAGTAAACATTTATTAGTAGCACTTTTTGAAATTTAGGTAAAGGTGATGACTGAAAGTATGAAATGATAAAACATGGACATGTTAAGGTGTGGAATGAAAAAAAGCTCTGTGTGTGATTTGAAGGATAGAGTTCTAGAATGATCCCGAGTTTTCTATCTTGAGAGTATGAGGACATGATGTATGTACAATTTAATAAATGAGTATTAATAGGGGAGGACATTTTTTGAAGGTGAATTGTAAGCTTTGGTTCATGCAAATGTGTAGGTAAAGAAAGTAATGAGAAATAGCAGTATAGATGCCAAGTAATTAGTTGAATCTATCATTTTGGACTGCAGAAAAGAATTTGGAGGTGTATACATACTAAAACGAATTAATCAGCATAATGATGACATTTAAATTTATGAGAGTAGATAAAATCCATTGAAGAATGGAGAGTGGAAGTATAAGAGAATATTGGGCATAGCCCTGCCCCAGATGTTTACAGGTCAGTTTTTACCTGGGTGGCTGAGAAGGAATAGACAAGCAGACAGATAGATGTGTCATATCATGAAGCCAAAGAAGAATAAATTCCAAAGATTCAGAAATGGTCACCTTTATATGATGCTTTTGGAATGATTAAACTGAACACTAAAATTGATTTAATGCATTTATCAAGAAAGGATACAGTTCAGCAAGGACCTTCTTGGTGAAGTAGCAGGAGTTGATTCTGACATTTTTATTTTTGCAGCCAACCAAAGAAGTTTGAACTCCTAAGGTATTTCTTTATTTGTTTATTTATTTATTTGATCCACTAAACTTTTAAACTGAATTCATATGGAAAGACATTCCTGGGAAATATGCCCTGATGATAGGAGGAGTTGTAAATTGTAACTTTTATTTTCTCATCATGAAAGCCCTTGATATAAATAAAAGCTTCATTGATCAGATATAAAATTACAACATTAAATGTCAGCTTCACTTAAAAAAAAAAAGACTTTGTACAGTCAGAATGGAATGAAATAAAATCACCTTTGCCTGGCATGCAAATCTCTAGAGTAATACACTTACCTCAATATTGTATCCCCTGTTTCATGATTCAAACATATCCATGAAATTATTTCTGGGCTTAAAATGTTTTTGGGTGACAGAAGAGCAGTGAAAAAATTTAGTTGAATCTGAGAATGCATAAAATTGTATTGCTGAGATAGGTTTCTTTTAAAATCTAATTGTCAATTTTCTTTTCTTTCAGGAGAAAGTAATAGGGATATTGATCAGAAGTCCCCAGTGTCTCACCCTCCTTCCTTTGCACTAAACTTCAAAGACCCAAAGCTTCTGCTCGAACAGAACAAATAAATCCTTTATAATAAAGACCAGTAAAACTAGCCATCTACAACTATGCATTTTCTAGCAGTCTTTGAGGAAGAAAATTACAGCTTACTGAGAGCATTTACCTGAGATTTCTGCTCTCCTACCCTGCTCTTCCAATGCCTTCCCCCCAGAATGGTATTATCACAGGTTCAATTTCCATGAACTCAGCTCTCAGAGACTGGCTACAGTAGTTCTTTTCAAATTAGAGTTCTTGGTAACATCTTTAAAGTAATCAGTGGGTTTGATGCAAAGTTTAGATCAAATTTTCAATGAGATGTAAAATATTTGAGTTCCCAGCGATAGGTTTAAGTTCGTTATGATCTCAAAACCAATATCCGATAACACATACATTCGATTAAGAAGCAGAAAGACATATTATGATCAATACTTTGAATAATTCAGGCTCACAATTCATAATCATTATTTTTGGTTTAATGTAAAGTTTGCTCTACCAATTTAATAAAACCATTGGCTGGATCAATAGAGTTTTCTTTCTATATACTTATAGAGTCATATATTTTCTATTAACTTGTTTATAAAAAAGTATAATGCACATAAAGTAAAACTTTTAAATTGGATAGAAAAGTGTAAAATGGAAAATAAAACTCTCCTCAACACACACATCCTCTCCCAAAATACCCTTTAGGTACCGTGTTCCCTTAGATTCTGGATTTGTTGTTTTCCACTATAACAGATGAGAGAATTGATGCTTGAAGGTTAAAGAAACAGTACATAGACTCAAGTAGATAGGCTCAAACTAAGTGTAATTATCTAAAATAATCTGATCAAACCTTAAGTTTCTCGCCTGAGATATTATGTCTTTGGTTGAACGTGTTATTCTTTTACAATCTTCAAGTGAAGGTGTTCTTTTTTTTTTTAATAGCTATCCTTAAATCATGCCTCCACTAATTAGGATTCCTTTATAAACTCCTTTTTCTCTTTTCCTTATCTCTTCTGTAATAAGGTTATATATTAAGTTAGTGCAAAGGAAATGAAAATATATCTATAGCTATATGATAGCTCTGCCAATGTTATATTTTAATATGCATGTATATTTTTATTAATATCTGTACTCAAATGTTTTAGTGTCTACTGAAAACTAATGTGTCTTGATGAGAGGAAACAACCAGCACTTTTAAACAAATTGTTTACTAGTTTAATTTGAGACTTTGTAGTAAATACATATTTGCTGGCATGAAACACCATGCAAATAAATCCTTAAAATCTGTGTACTAAAAAAAGGATATCATGAAGACTGATTTAAAATCTTTGAATCCTAGTTTAGGATGAAAATTCCAATTTTACATAAGAGTAAAATTTTGTAATTTGAGCTATCTTTTCTGAGTCTGTCAGCAGAAGTGGAGTTCATTAAGTTGATAAAGATCCTTCCCTAACCTTAACCAGACTCACGAGTGTAAGCTTAGCAGAGTATTCCTATGGTAAGCATACTGAAACTGCTTACTGCTTAATGTAAACTGCAGCTTGTATTCTCTATTTCAAGTTATGTATTTTGGGTCTCACTTTTTGGAGACAGAACATTAGAACTCAATCTCCTTTCTAACAATTTGAGCAGAATTAACTTTAAACACTTCATAGATAAATAGCCCAGATTTTGAATCATAGCCTTTGTATAGAGGTCAGCATATAAAGCAACTTATAGCATAATGGTGAGACTACCTACACCAACAGCAAAAAGTGAAAAAGAACTAATACAAAAATAAGAGTACCAATCTTATTTTAATACAAGCAAATATTAATTCTTATGATACTAAAACCTTGATGTAGAAATATGATAGTTTTATTTTTGGAGCTATCAGCACTATAATTAATTACTTAATTAAAAATGGAAATGTGGTTTTCAACTCCTTAACCAAACTCATTTGTCTTTCTAAACTTGTACTTGAAAAAAATTTATTTATTTATTTTACTTTAATCATATCTCCAGTAACTTCTACTTATTTTCTCTTGTCTCTCAGTTAAATAAATTAAAAAAATAAATAAAAAGAAGTTCTCCACAGTCTCGTTCCGTTCTACCTGTAAACACTCATCATATATTCTTTGTCCTTAACAATGATTTCCCTTTGATCTGTGTATTAACTCAAAGCTGACTGACAAATTTGGAATCATTATCACCCTCAGTTCTTAAATTACACAGCTTCTTTGCCTAAAGCTCCTTTGCCCTTATTTGTTGATTCTAAGATTGTGAGTCTTGCAAGACTCATAGGTAAGCAACCTGACCACACTACAATATGGTTGCTCTTGCCTCTGAAACTTGACAGTGCTCTGCCTTATTGGATCTTGTCTTGATATACTTTTGTAGGTAATATGATATACTGTTGGATTTTTATTCATGATATCAACTCTTTGTTTTCTGTGTATTCTTACTCATAAAATGTGTATTTTTTATTATTCATATTATTATCGTGTCATCATAAAGAAAGAGTCGCAAGAAAATATAATTCCTTTTATTTGGGGAGCAAATGAAGTCTTCCAGACTTGAAGTAACTTACCCAAGGTCACTCGCAAAAAAAAAGACCTAGGACTTTTTGCCCAGATCTAGTCTAATGGTGAGTCTGTGCTTGCACTCATTATTTTAGCGAATAAAATGAGATTTTTAAGACTCTGGTGAAGTTAAAACAATGCGAACACTACATGTAACCAAAATGAATCAGTTCGACAGTTTAGATTGTCTGAGGTCCACATGGATCTTTATGGAAGTCTTTCCCTACCTTCAACCTTAGAGGTCTAAGTGAAATTTCCAACAGTCGATTCTTCTTCAAACTTCCCTCCTACTTCTATCAAGCAAAATGACTTAATATCCTTAACTAGTTATTCAAGACCCTAATATTTGTCCTTTATTTCCAGCATGATTTATTATTTTAGCTATCTATGTGTGTTTAGGAACCTTAGTAGGATACTTATATCTACAGATGATGGCAGTTGAATACCATATGTGGAAATGTCTGGAGTATGGACTTTTCTTCTCATTTGTTTTGTTATTCAGAATAATCAGTGGAATAACAAAGACTTCTATGAAGGTAGTATGTGTGTGTGTGTATGCGTGTGTGCACGTGCACACTTTAATTTTTATTCCACTGAATGGTTTGTGATTCTCTGTTTTTCTTTTTCTTTTTAGTAATATAAGATAGGTTATTTTGGAATTGAAATCCAAAGCAGGACTTATATGCTCTTATAAGACTTTTTGTCTATTGGGAGAAACAAGCAAATAAATTAGCTATTAATCCCAGTGACTAATTACTGTGGCAACTAAACCTTAGGAAGTACAGGGGGCTCTTAACATTACCTTAAGGACCAATATTGTCGAGGAAGCTTTCTTTGTTAATGTAACATAAAAACTACAGCCTGAAAGAATTATAGGAATGTCCAAAAAAAGGAGATGAGGCACTTTTCAGAGTCTGAATAAGTATATATACATATATATTTCTGAGGAGACACAAAACACAACATAAACTTTACAGTTTTTTAGAAACAGTTCTAGGATGGTTCTGAAGCTTGGTTGTTATGTGGACAGTGTAGAAATATACAAGCTGCCTGACAGCTCTGAGAATCCCCTGGTGCCTGCTGTACACTCTGTGATTTCGGTGGAGCATGAATGGCCACAAGATAAAGCAAAGGAATCTTTATCAAGGAGCAGAGGGAGAAGCAGAAATAAAGGGGTCAACCCAAATTACAACAGGCACACTGCCAATCACTCATCAATCCGTCTATAAAAGCATAGGCTAAGGCCTAAACTATTGGCCAAGACACAGGTAGTCAGTAATAACGAAAGGAGCTGACTTTCATTAAGAGTAAAAAGTACAAAGAAGCAAAATGAGTTATCTGAAAAGCAAAATCATATGAAACAAAGGCAAAAACTCAAGTAATCCACAAATGCAAGGAAAACGGAACTCAGAGAGGCTTGACATTGGTGATTAAACAAAAAGTCATGGTAAATGACCTCAGAAAGAATAGGAAGGATATTAAACACATAAAGGGTAGTTGTAAGTTAACAACTCTTAGAGATATGAGAAATGAAAATCAAATTATTGAGGAAAAAATTTAAAATTTAAATGGTTTAATTATCTCTTCTCCAGTTCTCTTCCTTTCTTCATGTATATCTAGGTTTCTGATACATACCATTTTTCTTCTCTCTGAAGAACTTCTTTTACCATTTCTTGCAAGGCAGGTCTATTGGCAATAGCAAATTTCCTCAGTTTTTCATAGTCTTTATTTCTCCTCTTAAAGGATGAATTTTCAGGCTACAAAATTCTATGTTGGTGTTTTCTTCCCCCTCAACACTAGATATTTCACTCCTCCCTCATGTTTGCATGATTCCTGAGACGTTGGATATAATTCTTTCATTTACTCACCTATAGGTAATGCTTTCTGTTTCCTCTGGCATCCTCCAAGATGTTTTATCTTTGATTTTCTGAAATTTGAATAATATATGTCTAGGTTTAGTTTTATTTTTTTGCATTTATCTTGCTTGGTGTTCTTGATCTTCCTATGATTCAGTGTTTGTAATTAGTTTGGGGAAATTCTTTCATTAATGCTTCATATTTTTATTAGGTTCCTTTCTCTCTTTATTCTCTTTTTGGTATTTCCATTTTACACATGTTATAACTTTAATGATAGGCCTGCAAGTTTTGGATATTCTGTTGTTCTTTTTTTTACAAGAAAATGTAGTTTTTTTTCCACTGTTGGTGTTTAGTTTTTAAAGTTTCTATTAACATACTCTCAAGGTCAGAGATTCTTTTCTCAGCTATGTCCAGTCTCTAATAAGTCTGTCAAAGGCATTCTTCGTCCCTGTTACAGCATATTGGTCCTTTCATTTCTTTTGATTCATTCATAGAATTTCTTTCTCCTTACTTTATCTATCTCTTCTTGCATGTTGTTTGCATACTTATCATAGTTCTTTGAAATTCCTAGTCTGTGAAGTCCAATGTCTCTGTCATATCTGACTCTGGTTCTGACACTTGTTCAGTCTCTTCAAAGTATAATTTTGACTTTTATATTATTTTAGTGTTTTGTGGATAGGCAGCCATGATGGTACCAAGCCAAAGGAACTGTGGTAAATAGGCCTTTGGTATTGTAGTTCTATGATTAGGCCTCAGTTTTTTGATGAGTCTGTGTCCCTGGAATGTGAACTTCACCAGTGCTTCTCAGTCTCTCCTATGAGACAGGATGGCTAGAGGAGGCTGGAGTTGGTTATTTCCCCTCATCCAGATAGGTTAGATTCTGATGAAACCCCAGAAGGTCAGGGTCTGGTAAAATAACTTTTCTTGAGGGCAGGTCTTTTTAAGAAAAGAATGGTCTGGTGTATTTCAACATAGTCTTAAGAGACAATGCAAACATCAGAAACAAACTCAGCTATGACACAGATATTGGAATTATCAATCATTACTATAATTAATGTGTTAATGGCTATAATGAAAGAGGTAAGAACAAATGAGATATGTGAACAGAGAGGTACAAATTTTAAGAAAAAATCAAAAGAAATGTGAGAAATCAAAAACACTAACAAAATACCTTTAACGGGCACTCAGGGAGACTGAAAATGGTTAAGAAATGAATTAGTGAGTTTGAATATATGCCAAAAGAACTCCGCTAAGTGAAATTCCAAAAGATAAAATAATAATAATATTAATAACGGAATATCCAAGACTGAGGGCAATTTCAAAAGTATAATATGCATAATTAGAATGCCAGCAGAGATAGAATAAAACAGAACAGAATTCATAATGTCTTAGAGTTTTCCAAAATTAGTGATGTCACCTTGGATTTTGTAGTAAGTCTTTAAATCCAACAGCAATACCATGATGTATGAAAGGAAAATTGGTAAGTTGGATTTCCTTAATATTAAAAAGATCTACTCTGTGAAAAATATTAAGAGAATAAAAAAACAAGCCAAACTGAGAGAGAACATTTGTAAGACATTTATCTGATAAAGGACTTGTATCCAAAATATATAAAGAACTCTTCAGACTCAAAAGTAAGAAAAGGCAAAGACACAATTAAAAATAGGTAAAACATTTGAACAAGTATCTCACAAAGATGATGTAAGAGGACACATTAGCATATGAAAAAAGTTTGCCATCATATGTTATTAGGTAAATACAAATGAAAACTTTAACAAAATACCACCAGACATATATTAGAATACTAAAATCCAAGTAACTGACAATACTAAATGCTGATGAAGATCTAGAGCAACAGAAACTCTTTATTTCTGGTTGAAATGCAAAATGGTATGGTCGTTTTGGAGATAGTTTTGCAGTTCCTTATTAAGCAAAACAAAATCTTACTCTATAATCTAGCAATCACATTTCAAGATATTTATCCAATTGATTTGAAAAATGTCCTCATTGAAGTCTGCATGTGAATATTTATAGCAGCTTTAATTCATGATTATCAAAAAATGTAAGCAACCAGATGTCCTTCAAACGTAAATAAACAAATGGTAGTATATTTATATAATGGAATCTCATTCTGTGATAAAAAGAAATGAAAACTATCAATCAATAAAGAGACATGGATGAATATTAAGTGCATGTTGTTAAGTAAAAAAAGCCAGTGGAACTACATGCTATATATTCCAATTATATAATATTCTGTATGCAAAATATATAAAGATGACAAAAATGATCCGTGGTTCCCCCAAGGGTGGAGGTACTGGGGGTTGAATAGGTAAAGTACAGAAGAATCTTTAGAGCTATCAGATTATTCTGTATGGTACTACAATGCAGGATAATGACATTAAGCATTTATATAATCTATAGATGTTTACAGCATGAAAAAGAACCTTAATGTATATGTTATATATGTGTGTGTGTATGTGTGTGTGTGTGTATGTATATATATATTTTAAAAAGTTAGGGGAGCCCAGGAAGGAATGAAGACCCTTATGAGATAATCAACATTGTGAGAAAATGTATGAAACAGTCTCACTGAAGGGGATGGAGAGAAAGTGCTGACCTAGGTAACTCTGGAAATGAGTGGGAAGAATGTAAGACTAAAGATGAGCTATTACTACCTATAAATACTGAATTATAGTCAATGTCATTGTTTTCACGATAGAAGTGTCAAACAATTAACAATTGTTAACAATTAAAATTAAAAAAACAAAAAGATAAACAATTCCAATGCTGTGACACATGTATATCAGAATTGAACAACTGAATAAATAGATGATGGATGGTGGAGCTAAACTTCTCATTATTTGAGTGAGACTATTCTAACCTAGTGCCAGAAAGTAAGTAAGTATTAAAACAACAACAACAACAAATGATGCTGTTGAGACAGAAGCCAAGTGATAGAGCTTCCAATAGCCAAAACTGGAACAATTTGAGCAACAAAATAAAGTAGTACTGAGCTATATAACCCAACATATAAAATTATACTCATGTGTCAATACAGATATAAATAAACAACTGAATGAACAAATCAGAAAAAGAATAGGTCACCATGCAGAAGAATTCCAACTAATTTATATAGATGCACCACCCACAAGGAGAGAGAGCAGGATCCCCTACTGCATTAGGAGCGGACTTCATGTGGTGACTTTCTTCCAAAGAATATAAGGTGAAACTGAAGGAAATAAAATAGAATATCATTACAGTGGGAAAACCTGACAAACACTACCTTGACCAGGTGGTCAGCATCGACATCAACATTTTAAGATGTGATGACCTATGCCCCATTCTAATCATGAGAAAAACTTCAGACAAACTACAGGAGAGGGGAATTGTAACTCCAGGGGTAAAATCCTGTGGCAAAGTACCTTTGAAACTAAAATCAGTCAAAGGATGGGAGAAACTCATTCATTTCTTTTTTTTTTTTACCATTTATTTTATTTTAGTATCATTAACCTACAATTACATGGGCAATATTGTGATGATTAAACTACCCGCTTCATCAGGTCCCCCCCACCGACCCTATTACAGTCACTGTCCATCAGTGTAGTGAGATGAGAATCACTACTTGTCTTCTCTGAGCTGTACAGTCTCCCCCGTGCCCCCCCACCCTATGTCTGCCAATCGTAATGCCCCTTTTACCCTCTTATCCCTCCCTTCCCACCCATCTCCCCAGTCCCTTTCCCTTTGGTAGCTGTTAGTCCATTCGTGGGTTCTGTGAGTCTGCTGCTGTTTTGTTCCTTCATTTTTTAAAAGCAGTCCACTTCTGCTCTCCTGCGCCTCTTGAGACGGGGCTGCAGAAGAAGAGGCCCCACCCAACCTGTCCAGTCCAGAGAAGCCTTCACTCGCCCTTGTAATTACCTATTGATATGGAGATGCACTAAGGACAGGCGAGAGATTCTGGAGATGTTTCAATTTTACCTACAGGAATCCTTCACAATGATTGACCAGTATTCCTCAGGACTGTCAAGGTCATCAAGGACAAGGAAAATGTGAGAAATTAGTCTAGCCAAGAGGGTCCTAGAGAACTATGACAGCTAAATGTAATGTGACATATTTGATAGACTCCTGAAGAATTAAGAGATATTAGCTTAGACTAAGGAAACCTGAATAAAATATGGAATTTAGTTAATAATAAGGTATCAGTATTGGTTAATTGTAACAAATCTACCATATTAATGTAACATGTTTATAATAGGGACAACGGAATGTAAGGTTGCTTTCTCAATTTTTTTGAGTCTAAACTGTTCTAAATATTAATGTTTACTTTTTAAAAAGACAAATGGAAACATAAACCTTTTTCTTGAAAATTTCATTTAAGTCACCTAACTTAATGCAAATGAGTATTGGCCAGCTCTTCTCTAAAGATTTTTTACCAAACTTTAGCAGCCCTGCATAAAACATGATTTCTTTCCTTCCTGGGACATGAGTGTTTGTGTACCTGTATTGAAGTTTCAAAAAAGGCGTTAATAAAAATATCATGAATTGGATCCTGAATAGTCTGAACTTAATGCAGATTCAAATGGGGAAAGGACAATGTCCCCAGTTAGAGAGTTTAAACTTGGTTATATCTTCCCTCCTTTCCTCTGGGAGGTATCCATTTCAGGATTGAAGAACGCATTACCTTTTGGTAATGCAAAACTCATTTGTAAATAAATTAAATGTTCAGATTCATCTCCTTCACTCAGGATTGCCCTTCAGTCATGATCTTGTAATGTGTCTGAGAGACATGGTTTATCTATTCATGGTTATTCCTTCCCCTACTACTCTTCTTCTTTTTCTTCTGTATCTTTCAGGATGGGGGTGGAGGAAGTACGGATTAGGATTAAATCAAAGAAAATGTTATTAATTTATTTACTTATATTTTAATGTAACTATTCCTACTACAGTAGTTTGCTCTGGACTATAAAAGGCCTAGTTGTAAGTGCCTCTTTAAGGGAGGAGAAGTGTAGGTATGGGCTCTTGAAAGTCCTCTGAGCACTGGTTAATGCTGAAGATTTACCTTATATAGGCAGTGTGCTCCTAACCAATTTTTAAAAAATCACTCCACCATCTTCAGAACTTGTCTCTAATGGCATAGCACACAACCCCATATTGCTAGGTTCTTTTTTGCACAAGGAAACGCATACATTTTTGCTATGACAAGTTCAGGCAGCCCTTTTCCCTCATCCATGATAGTTCTAGTCCAGTTTTCATGTTCAGAGTGTCAGGGCAGGTGCAGTGCAGACATCAATCTGCATGTTCATATGTGACCCAGACTCCAGAGGACATATGTCAAAGCTCTCCTAAGTGCTCTCTTGCCATGTTCTGTTCTTTTAACCATGAGCAATGACTTCCAAATGTGGTATATTTTGCTACTTCAAATAAATGTTTGTAGTAATGTAAGAGAGAGACAGAAAAGAAACTTGACTACTCTTTTTAAAGCCCTTCGGGGGTTTCTGGAAGTTAATCTGCATTTTCTTTATCAACTGTTGTTCCAAGCATGTTACTTCAACTGAAATTGAGTCAATAGAGAAAGTACTTCACATTCTATGGCATCCACAGAAACTGGATGAATGTCTATTATAAGCCTAACACCTTCTATCACCTTCCTTGGCCAGACTGGTGATTAAATTCACAGAATCATAGAGAATCATATGCTTGAAAGTAGAGTTGAAATGTATCTAAGGGATCTTTTAGCCAGTAAGTGAAGATATTCAGTGATGAGAAACTACACTCTGAGACATCACTAACATTAAAGTGATGTTGGAAAGCTAATTAATATATATTGTGCACATTCAACATCTCAAATATACAAACATTTCATAATTCATCTAAGATAACTATGGAATACAATATTCTGTGTTTATTGAATATTCTACATTTTGAAAATGACCTAAGATACCAAATCGTTTTGTGAAATCTCGTTTTAAATAAGGGGAAGAAGCAATACATGCTTCATATATGAATCAGATTAAATGCTACTTGAGGGTGATTCTGAAATTATTTTAGGTCTAGAAATGTCACAGTTAAAACATTACAGCCATTAGGTTTTTGTTACTCAGGAATAGTTTCACTAACACCAAAATTTTCTGTTTGATTCTTTTGATAAAGGGAATTTGCATATAGTAAGCTAGCCCCTGCTTATTTTTGCAAACTATCTGATTTGGGTATAATTTCAATATTCCACTCCCCCCCAAAATAATGATGTCACTTGTCAAATGTCCATTTATCATGGTCTGTTAGTACATTTTATTAGAAGATAGTAACCATTTTCACACCAGGAAGTAGCTTTTACCTAAAATTCGCCTTGCATTTAGCTTATTCCCCAAGAAAACTGGAGCTCTGCCCAGGATCTTCAGGGATTCTGTCAGAACTTTCAAAACCAGCTCCACCCGAGGGTGTAATTTCCCTTACAATCATTACTACAACAAATGGTACAGTGAAAATTCTTGAGGTACATTTCTCTTAACATTTTTTTTTATTAAGTCCAACATACTTCTATCTTGGTATCTATCGTTTGGGCATCCCGAGGTCAGAAATTAGGGGAATACTCCTCTAAATTCTGTACATCCATTTGGGGCTATAGGACAATTCAGCAGAGGGAAGTGTTACTTCAGAAGATATGCACAGAATTCTCTTGAATGTGTTTCATTGGGCTTGATTTAAATTTGTCTACCATTGACTAAATTAACTATACAAGGATGTTAACTTGGAGATAATTTCAAGATTCAAGATGGTAGCTGAGAGGTGAGACAGAGAACTCCTCCCCAAACCACAAATAGTACAAAAATATAGTTAATTAATACAACTAGCCCTAAAACAGCAACAGGAAAGAAGGCTGCACCAGACTGCATACAGACATCAAGAACAGAGCAGACCTTGCGAACCAGGGTAACATACGAAAGCCTTGATCCGGCGGGACTCAAGTCCTTCCGCCACCCCAGCTCACCAGTGGGAGGAAGAGAAACGGAGTGGGGAGGGGGTGGAAGCCTGGGACTAATGAACACCTAGCCCTGGAGATCTGCTTTGTGAGCAGAAACCTACACTGGGTGGTGCTCTGGGGGTTGGGGAGCTTGGACAGGCAGAGTGCCTGAGAGACTGCCATTCCAGATGTCTGTGCAGGACAGGATCCACTTCCAGCCACTCTGTGACAGGGGAAAGGCAGGCAGTCTGAGAGGCTTCCTAGCAGTGAGAGAGCTGCTGAAGGGGCGGGGTTTGCACAGAGCTTGCTGGGCAGGGGCGGGAGAAGGGATAGGTGGACAAGGTTGTCTGGGCGCGCTCTGTCAAGCAGGTTGGGAACTTTGAGGAGCTTCAGGCACTCCATCCCCCTGGCTGGCTGCTCAGCAACAAGGCACTGTGACACACAGCCTGCCGAACCTTCCTCCTGGCCAGAGGGCACTGGCTTGCAAACCGGCAGTCACTGAGCTGGTGTCAGGCCAGTCAGAGGGAGGCCCCACCCACAACAGCTAAAGATGCCTGAGCACAGAGGCTTACAGTGTGTGCTCGGCCCACTGGCTCTGACACTGGAGACAGGCAGAGCAGACGGGAGTCAGGAAACAGATCATTCCGCCCCCCAGGCACCAGCTCTGCTCCCCAGGGATCCTCAGCCTCACTCTAAGGGCTGAGCAGCTCCAGAGACTGGAGATTGTGGGCACTACAGGGAACAACAAAGAAATATGAAACGTCAAAAGAACTCGGATCAGACGAAAATCTCACAAACCCCAGAACCGAACTCACCAATCTTCCTGAAAGAGAGTTGTTCAAAATAAAAATCATAAACATGCTGATGTAGGTACAGAAAAATATTCAAAAAGACAAACAACAAATGTTGGTGAGGATGTGGAGAAAGGGGAACCCTCCTACATTGCTGGTGGGAATGCAAATTAGTTCAACCACTGTGGAAAGCAGTATGGAGGTTCCTCAATAAACTCAAAAGAGAAATACCATTTGACCCAGGAATCCCACTCCTAGGAATTTACCCTAAGAATGCAGCAACCCAGTTTGAAAAAAGACATATGCACCCCTATGTTTATTGCAGCACTATTTACAATAGCCAAGAAATGGAAACAACCTAAGTGTCCATCAGTAGATGAATGGATAAAGAAGATGTCATATATATACACAATGGAATATTATTCAGCCATAAGAAGAAAACAAATCCTACCATTTGCAACAATATGGATGGAGCTGGAGGGTATTATGCTCAATGAAATAAGCCAGGCTGAGAAAGACAAGTATCAAATGATTTCACTCATCTGAGGACTACAAGAATAAAGAAAAAGCTCAAGGAATAAAACAGCAACTGACTCACAGAACCCAAGAATGGACTAACAGTTACCAAAGGGAAAGGGATTGGGGAGGATGGGTGGGAAGGGAGGGAAAAGGGGGAAAAAGGGTCATTGCGATTAGCATGTATAATGAAGAGGGGGACACGGGGAAGGCAGTAAAACACAGAGAAAACAAGTAGTGATTCTATAGCATCTTACTACACTGATGGACAGTGACTATAATGGGGTATGTGGTGGGGACTTGATAATAGTGGGAGTCTAGTAACCATAATGTTGTTCATGTAATTGTACATTAATGATAGCAAAATAAAAAATTAAAATTGAGATAAATTACAAAATCTAGTATAAAACTGCCTCTATTGTTTTCAAATCTGTATTTCAACTAATTGATTCTTGGGTTGTGAAAAAGTTATTTATATGTCCACATTGATTTTTCAAATTATTTTAATAGCTATAATTTCAAATAAAACATAAGATCAATATCAGGATTCATATTTAGCTTTTTGTTTTTATTAATGCCTTGTTTTATCTATCACAGAAGCTCAAGGAAAACAGAAACAATGAATGAAATACATTGACTTCATTCAATTTCTATGTCTCTTTTGATTTCTTGAGAACATTTTAAATTTATTTAATTTCTCTACAACTCACTCAGTTTTTCAAGGGAAGTTTTTCATCCATCAATCCCAGTGTATGGTACCTTCTCTTTAAGCTTACAAAGAAATTGTATGTGTGACTGCCTATACTTAGCAGAATTCCTGGGTAAGTTAGTTATTGTAATGATTGTAAAGAAGTTTTTCAAAAGGGGAATATTTCTATAATACTTATTGTCCCTCTTTCTAATATATTTAATAACTGAATGAATCACATTTGAAAAGACTTACCCAGGATTTATTGGATGATGAGCAAAAATATTTTATGACCAACAGCTAACACAATTCTTTCTCAAATTCTATTAAGTTTATGCTATATGTGCATTGAATTGAACCAAATTTGATAGTGCATCTTTCTTATATACCATGTGGTTCTAAGGTGTCCACCCCATCCCCTTTCAGAAGTCACTTATTCTAAAATATAAGGTTAAGTCCCGTGGTTGCTTTAGATTCTCTTTTCAGAAGGGTGCAGGGTGTTCTTTTCCCCTACTCTGTGGATATAAGCTGCTCTTCACTGTAGTATTAAATCACCTTCTTCTCTGGTATCAGGGAGTGTGACCCATGATTAGCATTATACACTCAGTATATATATACATATCTTTTCCATAATATGTGGTCGGGGGGTGGGGGGAGCAATTCTAGGGGGACAGAGTGTTTCAAAAGTTGCTCACTTGAACTTAGCCCAAAGTCATAAATGAAGACATGTCAGAAGGAGGTTTTCTAAGGTGTCTAACATCTCCTGCCTTGTGTTAGGGCACACACATCTGCCACCTTTTAATTCTCTACCATCCTCTCATGAGAAATGCCTACACACCCGTTAGAAATGGAATTTATTTCTGGGCTCATCCTTCTTTCCCATACATGTTCTCATGATTTCCAGACTTACTGACCCTGAGTTGTAGCCAAGGGACACGTCTTGATAGTCGGTGATGCCTATTGACAACAAAACAAAATTCACATTGTACAGATTTCCCTGCTGTTAGATATCTATGGGACCAAGTGTGGGCAAAGTTTCTACAGGTTATATTTATTTTGTCCATTGTGAAATGCCCCTCTATCCATCATGTGAAATACCAGTATACCTTTAACTCTTGAAGTTTCCTTAGTCAGCTATGCAAATCTTTGAAGAAGATACAGTAAATGACATATTGGTAAGGTAGCAGAAGTGCATACATGATAATAAGAAAGAAAATCTTTCTTTAATCAGAGAATTTCCAATATACAACATGGAGAGGCATATCCTTTAATTTTCTTCTTGCTCTGTATTGGAGCTAAGTGAAATAAATAAAGTAACTAGTTTAATTTTCAACAAATGTCTTTTTTCACCTCTGGGAATCAATAATTCTTAATTCTAGGTAGACTGATTTCTCTCTGAGTGGATAAATAGCTCTTTTACCCATTTCATTTAAAAAGGAATTTTATAACAATTTTTAAAACACACACAAAGAATATACATCTGATTATTACCTGTGTTTTTCACCCCAAAAATGTATGATTGAACAGGAAGGAGAGAATTTAAAATTATAACAGAACAAATAAATGGTATAGATGAATCTCCTGGCATTAAAACATTTTTCAGTATCAATGTCCTTTGAAATGCATACCATCTATCAGAAACATATCCTTCCCCCTATTAGTCATTTTTTTAGACTTTCCTCTGGGAAAGAAGATATGGATAGAATAGATAGATAGATAGATAGATAGATAGATAGATAGATAGATAGATATTAGATAGATAGATGATTGATAGATACATAGATACATATATAGATGATAGATAGATAGATGATAGACATAATCTATTCCCTTTAAATATATATTCCCTTTAAATAATAAAATAAATTATCAAGTAAATAAATATTCCCTTTAAAACCTCACAATCTTGAAAAGTTGGTTTTACTGTTTCTGAAGAAACTGCAAATTAGAAAGTTTACATAGTGTGTCCAGACTTCTACTATTGGTACCTGGTGGACCAAGAACTAAGGATTTGAAGCCAGTTGTGTTTGACTTTGAAGTTTACAGAGTTTTATTATTGTGCTCAAATATTTTACAGATGCTATTTCTTTTATTTCACCAAATACTGTCCAAGTTAGGCTTAAATAGCTTGGTCAGAAAATAGGGAAGAAAAAGTGGGTTGTGAACAGAGTTTTCCCCAGTTGCATATATGTGGGTGTCAACTGTTCCCTTCTGCTTTTCTCAGAAAAAAACAAAACAGCATACAGGTACATATTTGGATAACTGAACTGAGAAGAGAGAGCTTAGAAGACCAATATCAATAAATTTACATGTTGGCCCAATCATCTTGAGGAAATACAGTTAAAATCTTTATTTATGATCAGTAGATAAGAGTTAAGTTCTATTTTATACTATTAGTTTGGAAATATTTTTCAAATCTACACTGTGGCTTTATGATAATCATTAGGTAAAAAGAAATAAGAGAACAGAATTTTCTTCTCAATGGTCAGTAAGATAACTTCCTTGTATTCTTCTCAGTATACAAGTGTCTGTCAATAGTGCACTAATACCAAAATCAGTTTTCTTTTATGGATCTACATGTTATAGGCCTACTTAAGGTTTTAGGGTAGTTGTATAAATTATGTATATTTAAAAATAAATAACATAAAAATCCAAACTTTTTTTTAAGTAGAGTATCTGGCAATATAAAATTCATATGGTATGAACTGCATACTTTAGGAGTGTTAGAGTTGAGTCACCACATAATTCACCAGCCAAAGGGGTACAATTTTGAGAGGGAAAGGGAATTCCATTAAATTGTGTGCCTTATTCTGAGGCAGAAGCCAAAACCGACTCACTGAAATGGAGATGGATAATGACTTTAGTCATGAGTCTTGTAATCATAAAGGCTCCAGTACTCCCTACTGACTCAGGCTGCAAAGGTGAGTGTCACTAGTTTACTGCACTATTGTATTATTAAGAAGGAAAATATTTCTCACACTTATGTCTCAATGAAATTAGACAAATGGAGTGTATATTGCGAGTATATTTTGTATTATCTTTATGCATTATTATTTTTTTAATAGTTTATTTTGGTATCATTAGTCTACAATTACATGTGCAATATTATGGTGATTACCCTCTTCATCAGGTCCCCCCCACCAACCCCATTACAGTCACTGTCCTTCAGCGTAGTGACATACTATAGAGTCACTACTTGTCTTCTCTGAGTTGTACAACCCTCTCCGTGCCCCCCCAACATTACATCTGCTAATCATAATGCCCCTTCTTCCCCCTTGTCCCTCCCTTCCCACACATCCTCCCCAATCCCTTTCCCTTTGGTAACTATTAGTCTGTTCTTGGGTTCTGTGAGTCTGCTGCTGTTTTGTTCCTTCACTTTTTTTCTTTGTTCTTATACTTCACATATGAGTGAAATCATTTGGTACTTGTCTTTTTTGGCTTGGCTTATTTCACTGAGCATAATACCCTCTACCTCCATCCATGTTGTTGCAAATGGTAGGATTTGTTTTCTTCTTATGGCTGAATAATATTCCATTGTGTATATGTACCGCATCTTCTTTATCCATTCATCTACTGATGGACACTTAGGTTGTTTCCATTTCTTGGCTATTGTAAATAGTGCTGCGACAAACATAGGGGTGCATATGCCTCTTTGAAACTGGGCTGCTGCATTCTTAGGGTAAATTCCTAGGAGTGGAATTCCTGGGTCAAATGGTATTTCTATTTTGAGTTTTTTGAGGAACCTCCATACTGCTTTCCACAATTGTTGTACTAATTTACATTCCCACCAGCAGTGGAGGAGGGTTCCCCTTTCTCCACATCCTCGCCAACATTTGTTGTTGTTTGTCTTTTGGATGGCGGCCATTCTAACTGGTGTGAGGTGATATCTCATTGTGGTTTTAATTTGCATTTCTCTGACGACTAGTGATGTGGAGCATCTTTTCATGTGCCTTGTGGCCACCTGAATTTCTTCTTTGAAGAAGTGTCTGTTCAGCTTCTCTGCCCATTTTTTAATTGGCTTATTTGCTTTTTGTTTGTTGAGGTGCATGAGCTCTTTATATAATTTGGATGTCAACCCTTTATTGGATATGTCATTTATGAATATATTCTCCCATACTGTAGGATGTCTTTTTGTTCTACTGATAGTATCTTTTGCTGTGCAGAAGCTTTTTAGTTTGATATATTCCCATTTGTTCATTTTTGCTTTTGTTTCCCTTGCATGGGGAGCTATGTTCATGAAGAAGTTGCTCATGTTTATGTTAAAGAGATTTTTGCCTATGTTTTTTTGTAAGAGTTTTATGGTTTCATGACTTACAGTCAGGTCTTTGATCCATTTTGAGTTTACTTATGTGGTTAGACAGTAATCCAGTTTCATTCTCTTACATGTATCTGTCCAGTTTTGCCAACACCAGCTGTTGAAGAGGCTGTCATTTCCCCATTGTATATCCATGGCTATTTTGTTGAGTATTTTTGCATCTATGTTCATCAGGGATATTGGTCTGTAATTTTCTTTTTTTGTGGTGTCTTTGCCTGGTTTTGGTATTAGAGTGATGTTGGCGTCATAGAATGAGTTTGAGAGTATTCCCTCCTCTTTCACTTTTTGGGAAACTCTAATGCGCATGGGCACTCATATATGGAGTATAAGAACAAAGAAAAAAAACTGAAGGAAGAAAATAGCAGCAGACTCACAGAACCCAAGAACGGACTAATAGTTACCAAAGGGAAAGGGACTGGGGAAGAAGGGAGGGAAGGGAGGGATAAGAGGGTAAAAGGGGTATTACGATTGGCAGACATAGGGTGGGGGGGCACGGGGAGGACTGTACAACTCAGAGAAGACAAGTAGTGATTCTCATCTCACTACACTGATGGACAGTGACTGTAATAGGGTTGGTGGGGGGGACCTGATGAAGGGGGTAGTTTAATCATCACAATATTGCTCATGTAATTGTAGGTTAATGATACTAAAATAAAATAAATTGTAAAAAAAAAAAAGAGAGAGGTTGCGGGTGAGGGGGGGTGGGTCTTGCTTGCTTTTGCCGTAGCCAGAAAAAGACGGCCCCGGAATGCAGTTTTGTAACCAATAACGGGTTTTAAACTTTTAAAAAAAAAAATTCAGCAGTGAAACCATCTGTCCAGGAGTTTTGTTCTTAGGTAGTTTTTTGATTTCCTATTCAATTTCTTTGCTGGTAATTGGTCTATTCAGATTTTCTGTTTATTCCTGGGTCAGCCTTGGAAGGTTGTAGTTTTCTAGAAAATTGTCCACTTCTTCTAGGTTTTCCAGTTTGCTAGCATATATTCCCTAATAATTCTTTGTATTTCTGTGTTGGCCATAGTGAGTTTCCTTTCTCATTTCTGAATCTTTTTATGTGTATAGACTCTCTTTTGGTAAGTCTTGCTAGGGGTTTATCTATTTTGTTTATTTTCTTGTAGAACCAGCTCCTGCTTTCATTGATTCTTTCTATTGTTTTGTTCTTCTCAATTTTATTTATTTCTGTTTTAACCTTTATTATGTCCCTCCTTCTACTGACTGTGGGCCTCGTTTGTTCTTCCTTTTCTAGTTTCATTAATTGTGAGTTTAGATCATTAATTTGGGATTGTACTTCTTTCTCAGGTAGGCCTGTATTGCAATATATTTCCCTCTAAGCACGACCTTCACTACATCCTACAGATTTTGTGGTGTTGAATTATTGTTGTCATTTGTCTCCATATATTGCTTGATTTCTGTATTTGGTCATTGATCCATTTACTATTTAGGAGCATGTTATTAAGCCTCCATGTTTTTGTAGGTTTTTTCATTTTCTTTGTGTAATTTATTTGTAGTTTCATACCTTTGTGATCTGAGAAGCTGGTTGGTACAATTTCAATCTTTTTGAATTTACTGAGGTTCTTTTTGTAGCCTAGTATATGATCTATTCTTGAAAATGTTCCATGTGCTCTTGAGAAGAATGTGTATCCTGTTGCTTTTGGATGGAGTGTTCTGTAGATGTCCGTTAGGTCCATCTGTTCTAATATGTTGTCCAGTGCCTCTGTCTCTTTGTTTGTTTTATGTTTGGTTGATCTGTCCTTTAGAGTGAGTAGTGTGTTGAAGTCTCCTAAAATGAATGCATTGCATTCTGTTTTGCCCTGTAATTCTGTTAGTATTTGTTTCACATATGTAGGTGATCCTGTGTTGGGTGCATAGATACTTATAATGTTGGACTCTTGTTGGACTGACCCTTTTATCATTATGTAGTGTTCTTCTTGGTCTTTTGTGACTTTCTTTGTTTTGAAGTCTATTTTGTCTGATACAAATACTGAAATTCCTGCTTTTTTCTCACTATTAGTTGCATGAAATATCTTTTTCCATCCCTTTACTTTCAGTCTGTGTATGTATTTGGGTTTGAATTGAGTCTTTTGTAGACAGCATACAGATGGGTGTTGGTTTTTATCCATTCAGTAACTCTATGTCTTTTGATTGGTGCATTCAGACCATTTGCTTTTAGGGTGATTATCGATAGGTATGTACTTAGTGCCATTGCAGGCTTTAGATTTTGGTTACCAAAGGTTCCAGGGCAATTCCATTACTATCTAACAGTCTTATTTAACTTACTTTGTATACTATTACAAACACAACCTAAAGGTTCTTTTTTTTCCTCCTTTTTCTTCCTCCTCCATTCTTTGTATGTTATGAATCATATTCTGTACTCTTTGTCTTCCCTTGGGTGACATCTGTTTAGCCTTAGAAATACATCCATCTATAGTAATCCCTCCAAAATGTACTGTACAGGTGGTTTGTGGGAGGCAAATTCTCTCAACTTTTGCTTCTCTGAAAATTGTTTAATCCCTCCTTCAAATTTAAATGATAACCTCACCGGGTAAAGTATTCTTTGTTCAAGGCCCTTCTGCTTCATTGCATTAAATATATCGTGCCACTCCCTTCTAGCCTGTAAGGTTTCTGTTGAGAAGTCTGACGATAACATGATGGATTTTCCTTTGTATGTGATCTTTTTTCTCTCTCTAGCTGCTTTTAAACATCTGTCTTTATCCTTGATCTTTGCCATTTTAATTATTATATGTCTTGATGTTGTCTTCCTTGGGTCCCTTGTGTTGGGAGATCTGTGCACCTCCATAGCTTGAGAGACTATCTCCTTCCCCAGATTGGGAACATTTTCAGCAATTACATCCTCAATGACATTTTCTATCCTTTCTTCTCTCTCTGCTTCTTTTGGTACCCCTATTAGGTGAATATTGTTGCATTTGGATTGGTCACACAGTTCTCTCAATATTCTTTCATTCTTACAGATCCTTTTTTCTCTTTCTGTGCCTCAGCTTCTTTGTATTCCTCTTCTCTAATTTCTATTCCATTTACAGTCTCTTGTACTACATCTAATCTGTTTTTAAATCCCTCCATTGTTTGTTTCATTTCAGGTATGGAATTTCTTAGTGATTGGATCTCCAACTTAAATTCATTCCTGAAGTCTTGAATATTTTTCTGTACCTCCATAAGCATGTTTATAATTTTTATTTTGAACTCTCTTTCAGGAAGATTGGTGAGTTTGGTTTCATTTGGCCCTCTTTTTGGGGTTTATGAGATTTTTGTCTGAACCATGTTCTTTTGACATTTCATATTTCTGTGTGGTGCCCACTAGTGTGTGGAAACTCAGTTTCTGGAGCTGCTCACCCCCTAGTGTGAGGATGGGTGCCATGGAGGAGTGGAGGTGCTGCCTGGGGGTAGGAAAGATCTGTTACCTGATTCCCATCTGGAGTGCCTTTCTGCAGTGTCAGAGCCAATGGGCCAAGCACACACATGTAAACCTCTGTGCTTTGCGTTTCCAACTATTGTGGGTGGGGCCTCCCTTTGGCTGATGTGACGCCTGTGCAGTGATTGCCGGTTTGCAAGCAGGTGCCTACAGGCCAGTAGGAAGGCTGGGCAGGCTGTGTGTCACAGTGGGCGGCCTCAGAGGTGAGTAGGCAGCCAGGGGGATGGAGCACCTGGAGCTCCTCAAAGTTCCCAACCAGCTGGGCAGAGCGCACCCAGGCTACCTTGTCCAGCTCTCCCTTCTCCCACACAGCAAGCTCAGTGCAAACCCCGCCCCTTCAGTAGCCCTCTCACTGCTTGGAAGCCTCCCAGACTCCCTGCCTTTCCCTTGTCTCAGAGCGGCCGGGTGTGGATCCCCTCCTCCACAAATGGCTGGAATGTCAATCTCTCAAGCACTCCATCCGTCCGAGCTCCCCAATGTCCAGAGCACCACACACTATAGGATTCTGCTCACAAAGCAGATCTCCAGGGCTAGGTGTTCAGCTGTCCGTCTTCCACCCCCTCCCTGCTCCATTTCTCTTCCTCCCGCTGGTGGGCTGAGGTGGGAAAGGGCTTGGATCCTGCCAGATTAAAGGTCTCCTACGTTACCCTGCTTCATGAGGTCTGCTCTGCTCCTGGGGTCTGTTTGCAGTCCGGTTCAGCCTTCTTTCTTCTTGCTGTTTTAATGGTAGCTGTATTAATTAACTATATTTTTGTATTGTTTATGGTTTTGGGAGAAGCTCTCCCTCTCACCTCTCATGCCGCCATCTTGAATCTCTTTTACTTGAATTTTTAAAGTTATTTAATGATTAAAATGCTTTCCATAATAAAGGAATATATTTAACATAGCTCTCTCCATGCTGTTATAATGCATTTTATAAAATTAAAATAACAAATTACTAAGAATTGTAAATTAAAAGAAAATTAAATTCATTAATTTTACTGACATTATCTATTGGTATATAATAATAAACCACTAGATAAAAATCTAATTATACCTGATTTTGTATATATATTTACCTCACTTAAAATATTTGGTGTCCCTAAATAATTACCTTTTAAAATTAAGATGAATCTAATATATTTACAGCTGTAGATGTGTGTACAGTATGGAGTCTAACTTTTAATACAATTTCTTGACTTGAAGTTGGAAAATGAGCTGAATTTCAGTTTTAAGATGATGCAAACTTATATAAAGACCTGATTATTTCAATTCGGTTCCAAATTGATCATTATAATATGCCCTTTTTTTTTAATTTAGGCACTTCTATTTCTTATATCCAATATTTCACTTTTTATCCCATTGATATCCTAAGAAATGAATGCAGGCCAAACATATTTAATTTTGGGGAAAAAACTTTTCAGTTATATTGTTATAAGCATCCACCAAAGGAATATGATGAAAAATATGCTAAAAATATCTATGACTTTATTACCTTTAAACCTATATCCATTACTTACTAAAATATACTAACAAAACAGTAATACATTTTTTAAATATGATTTCCCATATTAAAAATACAATATATGATATTAGACAGTGGGACACATTTTAATGCAAATATGTTTGTGTTTTGTTCAAATAGGATTCCATTAAAAAGCAAAAGGCATATTGCTTCTGGAATAGTCAAAACTGAAAAAAAGCAATCAAAGACTAGTAGATTAATCTATCTCAAGGAATTAATTATTTCTTCAAAATTTTTCTGCCTCCTTAAGCCAGTAAGCCGATGTAGTGTATCCATTGAAACTGATTTTATTTATTGGTAGGCTAAAAAGTATACACTGTATAGAACAGAAAATCTACCTTTGTAAGCCTTACTGTCTTATATGACTTTGACATATTATTCCAGCCCATTATTCTGATATAATTTTAAATAGATTTCAAGGCAGGTTCTTGGAAACAGATAGCAACAGTAAAGTTCTTTTGGTAGGAAAACATTGAATCATCTATATGTCAAGGGCTAGTATTTTTCAATGAAACAGTTTTTATTACATACAATTGCAAAAATATTGAATTCTAATCCCTTTTGTCTTATAGTTATTTATTTCTTAACTCCAGAAACATCACTTGTTTCTCAGAGTATTTGTAATGTTTATTTATGTAAATATCATCTTCAGTTACTAACAATTAAAAAAAATGCCCCGTCTGTTTAAAAATAAAAATATATCAAATTAGTTATTCTAGCAGTTTCATTTGCTAAAAATATTGCTTTCTTAAAATATTACTACTTTTATTTTGAGAACATTAGACCAATTAATGTTATTATCAAAATGAATTTTACATGTTATATTTATCACCCTTGCAGATTTATTAGTGAAAATTGCTCTGTCATCTGTGTTCATAATTGTTTAAGATCTGCAATAATAGGAAATTGAATGAGGTTACAGAGACATCATTCAGAATATAAATTCTTAATTTAGCACCCTAGGAGACTCAATTGTTTTGCCTTTTATTACTCATTTGCTCCAGTCTTCCACATTATATAACTAAAAATGAAGTGCTTTAAAAGCTTTTTTTCTCACAAATCTTGCCCTCTTGTTTCTAGACAGCAATATTTTATACTTAGCTCTATCTAAGGCTTTATATATTTCAAAAATATATAGTAAAAGAGATCACTTTAAAATTTCCAGCTGCTTAAGATTAGATGAAGATGAAAATAGGTGACAACATAAAGCAATAAGATGAGATCATTGAATAACATCTAATTATTTGTTTTAAGAGATATATGATTTATAATTTCTTGCAATTCTATAAGCTTCCAAAAAAACTATAATAGAATGAGGGGATATCTATAAGACAGCAATAAAGATTTGGAGCTCAACATAGACAGGTGTTGCCAGACATGCTTCTATGCACAAACATTTTAGCAAATATCTCATAATATATGGTTGTTTAGTAAAACCACACTCCTGCCAATAACTCATGCTAGGAGAGCTTTGTGGATATGGATGTTCTTAATTTGACTGAAAGAAAAGTCCCGTCAAATGGAATTCATGTATATGGCCTTTTCAATTTGGTAGCCAATCATTTCAGGGAATATGATGCTATTCTTTTGTATTTGAATGAATAAATGCTATATATTGGAATTTTTTTCAACAGACTAAGAAAACCAGTCATGAATGTTCAACAGGTAAGTAGTTGTACAATAAGATTTCAAAAAAAAAACCTGTTTAAACAAATTAACTCTGATTATTGGTTTGTTAAGTTATCACACAAAATCCATTCAGAGTTTTTTACCTGTCATGTTTCAACTAGTTGGGCTTAAGATATACATTGTGTGACATAACTAATATACACTTTGAAGACCATAGATTTGATCCAAGTCTAAAACTATACTATGGAGAAATTTTAAAACATTTTATTATTATTACTAACATTATTATTTGAGACTATGGTTTCAAATATCAAAATATAAAAAAACATACTATTTATAAGCAGAAAATGATAATTTGGTTAAAGAAGCAACTAAATAAAGAGCCACACTAGTATCTTTATTTTAAAATGCAATATTCTAATCACAAAATGCACATTGCCTTGTCGAAACTTAAAAAATAGTGATACTGTTTAGGAATTGTGCTTATGTCATCAGTTTGATTATTATTTTTAATGATGATTTGGTTTTGAGATTTCCTGTCCATCTGTGGCTCCGCGGGGAAGGCTGTTCCTGGCCCAGGGCAAATCCTCTAAGAAACTTATAAAACCAAAATAAGTCAAGGGAAAGGTAGGGTGGACGAAAGCCTTTTTTATTGCTCTCGGTATGCTCACATTCACTGGCCAGGCTTAGCACCATCCAGCTCCTCTGTTAGCTGCTAGCGCTGTGCAGCCTTGGCGTGCTTTCTACTTCGGGGAGGAACTCCATTTGCGGGTCCTTGGTGACTGGCAGACCAATTACCTATCAGGAACAGAGGGAAGGAGAGATTGGCTGTTTTCCTCTCCACCCTTGCCCCAGATCTACAGAACTTTCCGCCGTGGTAAACACCTATTGATATGTAAATAAGCTAAGGCTAGATGGGAGATTCTGGAAATTTTGTCATTTACTCCACACCAACTTACAAGAATGTTAAGATACTGGAAGTAAAAGATCATTCCTGTTGGTTTCACTGCTGAAAAGTTTTTCTTGGCAATCTGTTGCTTTGTAAATCTGCTCTTCCTATTGCTTATATGTAACGTGAGCTGTTGGTAGACTCTAAATCAGATGACTTTTTCTCTTCCTTTTCTTTGTCCTTGTGCCTCCTCATACGCAACAATCACTTCTGTCAAGCTCTGGAGAAGCTCTGTTTTTAACCTTTCCTGCCTTTTAAGAGTTGAAAATCTCAAGGGACATTTTCTCTCAGCAGTTTTTGATCATGATTGCATATTGGAATCTTCTCAGTTCTTAAAATATATGAAAACCAGGACCCCACCTCCAGAGATTCTGATTTAATTATTGGGAGGGGCCTATTCACAGTTTTATTTTATTTTATTTATTGTGGTATCCTTAATATACAATCACATGAGCAACATTGTGGTTACTAGATTCCCCCTATTATCCAGTCCCCACAACATACCCCATTACAGTCACTGTCCATCAGCATAGTAAGAAGCTATAGAGTCACTACTTGTTTTCTCTGTGCTATATTGCCTTCCCCATGCCCACAGCTAAATTATGTGGGCTAATCATAATGCCCTTTATCCCCCTTCTCCCTCCTTTACCATCCACGCACTCAGTCCCTTTCTCTTTGGCAACTGTTAGTCCATTCTTGGGTTCTGTGAGTCTGCTGCTATTTTGTTCTTTCAGTATTTGCTTTGTTCTTATGCTCCCCAGATGAGTGAAATCATTTGGCACTTGTCTTTCTCTGCCTGGCTTATTTCACTGAGCATAATACCCTCTAGCTCCATCCATGTTGTTGCAAATGGTAGGATTTGTTTCCTTCTTATGGCTGAATAATATTCCATATTGCACATGTACCACATCTTCTTTATCTACTCATCTACTGATGGACACCTAGGTTGCTTCCATTTCTTGGCTATTGTAAATAGTGCTATGATAAACATTGGGGTGCATATGTCTCTTTGAAATGGATCCTGCATTCACAGGGTAAATTCCTAGGAGTGGAATTCCTGGATTAAATGGTATTTCTATTTTTAGTTTTTTTGAGGCACCTCCAGACTGCTTTCCACAATGGTTGAGCTAATTTACATTCCCACCGGCAGTGGAGGAGGGTTCCCCTTTCTCTGCATCATTGCCAGCATGTGTTATTCCTAGTCTTTCTATGTTGGCCATCCTAACTGGTGCAAGGTGATATCTCATTGTGGTTTTAATTTGCATTTCCCTGATAATTAGCGATGTGGAGCATCTTTTCATGTGCCTGTTGGTCATCTGAATTTCTTCTTTGGAGAAGTGTCTTTTCAGCTCCTCTGGCCAGTTTTTAATAGGGTTATTTACTTTTTGGGTGTTAACGCATGTGAGTTCTTTATATATTTTGGATGTTAACCCGTTGTTGGATATGTCATTTAGAAATAAGTTCTCCCATACTGTAGGATGTTTTTTGTTCTGCAGATGGTGTTCTTTGCTGTAATGAAGCTTTTTAGAATGAGGTAGTCCCATTTGTTCATTTTTTTTGTTTGTTTCCCTTCCCTGAGGAGATGCATTCCTATACACTAACAATAAACTAGCAGAAAGAGAAATCGGGAAAACAATTCCATTCACAATGGCATCAAAAAGAATAAAAGACTTAGGAATAAATCTTACCAAGGAAGTAAAAGACCTATACTCTGAAAAAGTTGCTCATGTTTATATTCAAGAGATTTTTGCCGATGTTTTATTCTAATAGTTTATGGTTTCATGACTTACATTCAGGTCTGTGATCAATTTTGAGTTTACCTTTATTTATGGGGTTAGACAATAATCCAGTTTCATTCTCTTACATGTAGCAGTCCAGTTTTGCCAACACCAGGTCTTGAAGAGGCTTTCATTTCACCATTTTATATCCATGGCTTCTTTATCATGTATTAATTGACCATGTATGCTTGGGTTTATATCTGGGCTCTCTAGTCTGTTCCATTGGTCTATGGGTCTATTCTTCTGCCACTACAAAACCATCTTGATCACTGTGGTTTTGTAGTAGAGCTTGAAATCCAAACTGTAATCCCCCCAGCTTTATTCTTCTTTCTCAAGATTGTTTCAGCTATTCAGGGACTTTTGTGGTTCCACATGAATTTTAGAAATATTTTCTCTAGTTCGTTGAAGAATGCTGTTGGTATTTTGATAGAGGTTGCATTAAATCTGTAGATTGCTTTTGGCAGGATGGACATTTTGACAATATTAATTATTCCTATCCATGAGCATGGGATATATTTCCGTTTATTGGTATCTTATTTTATTTCTCTCATGACTGTCTTGTAGTTTTCAGAGTACAGGTCTTTCACTTCCTTGGTTAGGTTTATTCCTAGGTATTTTATTCTTTTTGATGCAATTGTGAATGGAATTGTTTTCCTGGTTTCTATTTCTGTGATTTCATCATTAGTGTATAGGAATGAAACAGATTTCTGTGTATTAATTTTGTATACCACAAATTAGCTGAATTCATATATTAGATCTAGTAATTTTGGAATGTATTCTTTCGAGATTTTTATTACAATATCATGCCATCTGCAAACAGTGGCACTTTAACTTCTTCCTTGCCAATATGGATGCCTTTTATTTCTTTGTGTTGTCTGACTGCCGTGGCTAGGACCTCCAGAACTATGTTGAATAAAAGTGGGGAGAGTGGGCATCTTTGTCTTGTTCCTGATCTTAGAGGAAAAACTTTCAGCTTCTCATTGTTAAGTATGATGTTGGCTATGAGTTTGCCATATATAGCCTCTTTTATGTTGTGGTACATGGCCTCTGTACCCATTGTGTTGAGTTTTGATCATGAATTGATGTTGAATTTTGTTGAATACTTTTTCAGCATCTGTGGAGATAATCATGTGGTTTTTGTCCTTCTTTTTGTTGATATAATGGATGATGTTGATGGGTTTCCGAATGTTGTACCATCCTTGCATCCCTGGAATAAGTCCTACTTGATCATGATGGATGATCTTTTCAATGTATTTTTGAATTTGGTTTGCTAATATTTTGTTGAGTATTTTGCATCTATGTTCATCAGGGATATTGGTGTGTAATTTTTTTTGTGGTGTTTTTTTCCTGGTTTTGATATTAGAGTGATGCTGGCCTCTTAAAATGAGTTTGGGAGTATTCTCTCCTCTTCTACTTTTTGGTATATTTTAATGAGGATGGGTATTAGGTTTTTCCTAAATTTTTGATAAAAAATAGTAGTGAAACCATCTGGTGCAGATGTTTTGTTCTTAAGTAGTTTTTTGATTGCTAATTCAATTTCCTTGCTGGTAATTGTTCTATTCAGATTTTCTTATTTCTTCTTGGGTCAGCCTTGGAAGTTTGTATTTTTCCAAAAAGTTGTCCATTTCTTCTAGGTTATCCAGTTTGTGAGTATAATTTTTCATAGTATTCTCTAATAATTTTTTGAATTTCTGTGAGGTCCTTAGTGATTTTTCCTTTCTCATTTCTGATTCTATTTATGTGTGTAGACACCTTTTTTTTCTTGATAACTCTGGCTAGGGCTGATCTATTTTGTTTATTTTCTTGAAGAATCAGCTCTTGCTTTCATTGATTCTTTCTATTGTTTTATTCTTCTCGATTTTATTTATTTATGCTCTAGTTTTTATTATGTCCCTTCTTCTACTGACTGTGGGCCTCATTTGTTCCTCTTTTTCTAGCTTCATAAGTTGTGAGTTTAGACTGTTTATCTGGGATTGTTCTTCTTTCCTGAGGTAGGCCTGTACTGCAATATGCTTCCATCTTAGCATGGCCTTTTCTGTCTCCCACAGATTTTGCGGTGTTGTATTATTGTGATTTGTCTCCATATATTGCTGGATCTCTGTTTTTATCTGGTCATTGATCCATTGATTATTTAGGAGCATGTTATTAAGCTTCCATGTGTTTGTGGGATTTTACACTTTCTTTGTGTAATTTATTTCTAGTTTCATACCTTTTGATCTGAGAAGATGGTTGGTTCAATTTCTATCTTTTTAAATTTATTGAGGCTCTTTTTGTGGTCTAGTATATGATCTATTCTTTAAAATGTTCCATGTGCACTTGAGAGGAATGTCTATCCTGTTGACTTTGGATGGAGTGTTCTGTAGATATCCATTACATCCATCTGTTCTAATATGTTGTTTAGCGCCTCTGTCTCCTTACATATTTTCTGTCTGGTTGATCTGTTCTTTGGAGTGAGTGGTGTGTTGAATTCTAAAATGAATGCATTGCATTCTATTTCCTCCTTTAATTCTGTTAGTATTTTTTTCACGTATGTAGGTGATCCTGTATTGGGTGCATAGATATTTATAACAATTATATCTTCTTGTTGGACAGACCCCCTCATCATTATGTAATATCATTCTTTGTCTCTTTTACTTTCTTTGTTTTGAAGTCTATTTTGTCTGATACAAGTACTGCAATTCCTGCTTTTTTCTCACTATTAGTTGCATGAAATATATTTGTCCAACCCTCAGTCTGTGTATGTCTTTGTGTTTGAAGTGAGTCTCTTGTAGGCAACATATAGATGGGTCTTGTTTTTTTATCCATTCAGTGACTCTATGTCTTTTGATTGGTGCATTCGGACCACTTACATTTAGAGTGATTTTTGATAGGTATGTACTTATTGCTATTGCAAGCTTTAGATTTGTGTTACCAAAGGTTCCAGGGTAATTCCCTTACTATTTAACAATCTAATTTAACTCACTTAGTATGCTATTGCAAACACAACATAAAGCTTCCTTTATTTCATCCTTTTTCTTCCTCCTCCATTCTTTATATATTAGGTATCATATTCTGTACTCTTTGTTAATCTCTTGATTAATTTTAGGGTAGTTGATTTGATTTTGCATCTGCTTAATAATGAATTGTTCTACTCTGCTGTGGTTTTATTTCCCTTGGTGACAGCTATTTAGCTGTAGGAATACCAGTTTGCAAGCCAGTGCCTGCTGGCCGGGAGGAAGGTGCAGCACGCTGCGCATCACAGAGGGGGGCTTTTGGGTGAGTAGCCAGCCAGGGCGATGGAGTACCTGAGGCTCCTGAATGTTCCCCACCTGCTGGGCAGAGTGCACCCAGACAACCTTGTCCACCTATTCCTTCTCCCGCTCAGCAAGCTCTGTGCAAACCCCACCCCTTCATCAGCCCTCTCACTACTAGGAAGCCTCTTAGACCACCCACGTTTATTTTGTCCCAGAGGAGCCAGATGTGGATCCCTGTCCTCCACGAATAGCTTGAATCTTAGTCTCTCCAAGTATCCTGCCTGTCTTAGCTTTCCAACCCCACTAATCTCCAAAGCACCGTGCAATGTCAGTTTGTGCTCCCAAAGCAGATCTCCAGGGCTGGGTGTTCAGCAGTCTTAGGCTTCCACCCCCTCCCCACTCTGTTTCTCTTCGTCCCACTGGTGAGCTGGGTGGGGGAAGGGCTTAGGTCCTGCTGGATCAAGGCTTTATGTTACCCTGTCTTGTGAGGTCCTGTCTGTTCTCCAGGTGTGTGCAGTCTGGTGCAGCCTTCTTTCCTGTTGCTCTTTTAGGATTAGTTCTATTAAGTATATTTTCATATTATATGTGGTTTTGAGAGGAGTTCTCTGTCTCCCCTCTCTTGCCGCCATCGTGAATCGATCCCACAGTTATTTTATGAAAGATCCCCTGGTGATTCTGGGGTTAAAAAATCACTGCTGTCCATCTCCCCTCCCACAAATCACTGCCGTGTCTTTTACTTTGTATGAGCTGCAAGATTGTTTGGTAATAGATCTCAGGCATTTTCAGGAACACAGTGAGAAAATCAGCTAGCATTGCTGTCAGACACTCTATTTAAATAAGTATTAATGGCAGCTACTTGCAACTTCTTAAAGTTAATGCAAAGGTTATTGGGATGGTACTCTGGACAGATTTCAGAAGAGAAATTTTTAGCAAAATACATATGGGATGGAAAGACAAGTGGGCCTTAGGGTTATCATTTCTTCTGACACAAGAAGCATGGAAAAATTCATATTTCCAGGTGGAAAACCATAAAAAAGCCTGAGGCTACCAAGTGAAATCTACACTTACCATAGTTTTCTCAATGTGCACTCAAAGGTGAAAATGACATAATAAACATGACATTTGAATCATATAAAAACAGGCTTAGTTTTTTTCAGGTATAAAGAGAATCGAAAATTATGTGCTAAACTGCATAAATTTTGGAATTGGGGCTGAATATTTTAAGAATCATCTTTGTTTAATCCCATTTTATATACAGAGAAACTGAGGTACAGGAAGGTTTCATGATTTGTTCAGTTTTCATTACAATAATGCATTATTTGGCAAAGGCTATGGAAAATTCACTAAAATGTTTGTGCTTTGATTTTATAACCTGCAAAATAATTATATTGAGGCAGGTGGACTCTATTATATATTTCAATTCTGACCAGATCTATAACTTCTTGAGTTTAATTCTTTTTCAAGCAATTAAAAATCACCCTCTTGCTATTCTGTGTAGAACAAAACCAGAGTATTCCTCACAGTTTGGAGGCGTTTGCCCACTTACAATTTTCTGTAAAGCAGTCCTTTCTCATTATTGCTTAAAGACTCTCAGCGCTGGTTTTGGGGTAACTGCCATTGGCTGCTCTAACCTCCTTGGGCCTACAGATGGGAATTCACGAAGGGCAGCATGAGTTTATAACCTGTAATGTGCTCTTTCTTTGTTTCCTTCCCATTCTGAATATCACAACCCTTCCTAAAGAAGACAGAACAAAACACCATTTTGGGTTATTCAGCAGCTACTTACACCCACTTCTAAAATGATACCATTTTTATAGATAACAGATGTCTCTATTCCATTTTCATTTTGTTTCCAAAAACATTTGGTAGATTTTGCTTCAAAAAGGGTTTGTTATGTTTTCTTTTAAAACATTATTAATCATGTTATTTGATATTATTTCTATATATGTATATAAAACTTGTACATTTGCTATCACTATCAATCTTCTTCCATCATTTGGGCATCTCCTTTTAAAAAAAATTCAAGTTAAATAGCTTCCAGAGATTGTTACACAAAAGAGAAAGGTTTTTGATCTTCTTAGAAGTTAGTGCTAAGAGCTGATAAAAGTGTATGTTTTGACTTTTTTGATATTTGGAAATAATGTCTCACACATTTCCCATTGTTATCTAGCAGACATGCCATTAGTACTATTTATATGACTACTTTCTTGTAAGATCCTCAGAAACTTTTCTGCACTCATTAAGGTTTAAAATTCGAAAGACCAAAGTAGATGGGACACATTGTTCTCACCTTATAATCAGATAAACTGGGACATAGAAAAGTAAGTGATCTTTATGACCCCATAGGTTTCAGGGTTATTTCAACATTTTCAGAACTAGGAAAAAAATATTAGTAATGACTTCTAAATGTATTAAATTGAGGATATGTACACTGTTGTGTTGCTCTGAAACTTATTGCCTGAACTACAAGTATAATATTAAAAAAAGAAGGGAAAATAAAAACAAACAAACCAAGAGACCTTGAGAACCAAGATTAACCTGGTCATTTTCTTAATGTTCTGTAATGTGAACTACAGACTTTATCAAAGAGGGTTACTAAGTTTTCTGTCCTTTAAAAGTCATTTACAATGTCCATACTGTGATTTTTACTTTGTAATTTCCAAAATAATACTTTCTGGAAATATTCTTTAATACCTAGAGTTCTTATAAAAGTCTTTTGAAAAACTGTTATGTTGTGTACAGTTGCATAGTTCCTTTCTAAGTTCTGTAACACACTTGGAAAATATTAGTACAAGTTATTACCCTAATTATGGATAGCTTATTTAAAAGGAAACAATGAAAATAAAGTAAATGTTGTAAGTCTCATTTGTATATTATCTAACATATTAGCTTACATGACTTTCCATCTCCTTTTCCTTGTTAGTATAATTACATTATGTTCATAATGAGGCAAAATATTTTCATATTAAAAGTCAGAACAGTGATTGATGGCAGTTGGGGTCAACATATCTGGGAGAGGAAGATGGAGACTTCTGCAATGCTACTCATTTTCTATTCATAACCTTGATGCTTATGACATTTTTTGAAATTCATCCATTTGAACACTTATGATTTATGAATGCTCTATATGTATTTGTACATTATTTAAAATTTTGCCTTAAAAAAGACTTGAAGATAATAGCTGTAGTTTCCCTTAATGGGGAAGAAGATCAGGGCAGTATTATCTAAGGATACACAGTTAATATGCAGGGATTCAAAACAAGGATGACTCTGCAATACACAATGTTAACCACTCTCCAGTAGCAGAAATGGACAATTCTTCCACTAAAACAAGTCAACCAAACTAATGAATCCATATGTCTTTGGTGTTCTTTCAAGTCATAGTCAAAGGAGACAGGTATAGAAAAGACTGACCTATATTAAGGATTACTTAAGTGACCACTCTACCTTGATTAAGGTAAACTTGGTCTATTGTTGAAATGACAAGGAATGCAAAGTTATAAAAAGTTGTAATGAGTGGTTGCAGGATTCTAATAGAGGCCTGATTCCTCATGCAACTGTGCTCAAAAATTGGTGATATTAATGCCTTCTTTAGAGTGAGAAATCAAGCAAAAGAGAAGAGCCCGAAAACACTGGCCCACAATATTTTACTCTCTGGACTGGGGACTCCATATAATTACACGGATAGTTTTGTCATGTTACAATTAGCTCAGTTTTCTTTCTTACAGATAAGGTGAGCCCACAACAAGCTGGCCATAGTCTATTGTCCAGCTCTCAAACCCCTACCTAAACTTCTGGTTTAAACTACTTTAGTGTCCCAAGATAAAGGACGGCTAAATCTTCTAACGCACTGGAATAAAATGTAGATAACTTTCTGGATTTGGATAATTACATGTTTATATTTATCTCAGAACATGAAAATCGAAATCTGCTGCCTCTAAGAGAAGCTGACAGATGATTTTCTTCTACCTGCACTGGAAGACTCTAAGGATGTCTCAATTGAATCAGTTTTTGCATTACATTTTCAGGAGTTGTTACTGGTTTCAAAAGAAGTGATAATATGACAGTGTAAGGGAAATATTTGATATAATGTACAGGAGTTAAGTATTGAAAAATATTAAGGAGTAAAAGTTGCTGGTATTTGCCAAATGGAAAGTGCTTTGGGGACTCAGAATGCTGATTTTGAGATAAATGTATTAATTATATAGGCCATTGAGTTCTGATTCAATAATTTGGAAGTGAAAGCAGGCAGATGACTCTATAATTTACAGCAAAGGAGTGCTCTTCTAGATTAATTTTGATTATTATCATTCAATATTTTTGTAAATATTCAAAATACACAGTGATATCTGATAATACATTGGCTCCACAAGTGGAGGAAAACTTCAGAGTTAAATTATTTCAATGTTATCAAATGCTTTAAATAGCAAGTCAATTTTAGTGGAGCACATTATTGTAATAAAAGTAATGCTCCTCAATTCAAAATGGCAGTGTGAGAGGTGACATGGAGAACTCTTCCCCAAACCACAAATAGTACAAAAATATAGTTAATTAATACAATTAACCCTAAAACAGCAACAAGAAAGAAGGCTGAACCAGACTGCATACAGACCTCACAAACAGAGCAGACCTCACAAAACAGGGTAACATAGAAAAGCCTTAATGGGCGGGACACATTCCCATCCCCCAACCCAGCTCACTGGTGGGAGGAAGAGAAACAGAGCTGGGAGGGATGGAAGCTTGGGACTGCTGAGCACCTAGCCCTGGAGATCTGCTTTGTGGGCAGAAGCCTATATTGTGTGGTGCTCTGGACTTTGGGGATCTCGGACAGGCAGAGTAGTGGGGACACTGACATTCCAGCTGTTTGTGGAGGGGGGATCCACATCCGGCTGCTCTGTGTCAGAGGAGGGGTGGGCAGTCTAAGAGGTTTCCTAGCAGTGAGAGGGTTGCTGAAGGGGTGGGGTGTCACAGAGCTTGCTGCTCAGGAGAAGGGAGAGCTGGACAAGGTGGTCTGGGCATGCTCTGCCCAGCTGGTTGGGAACTTTGAGGAGCTTCAGGTGCTCCATCCCCCCAGCTGCCTACACAGCTCTGAGGCCTCCCACTGTGACACACAGCCTGCTGCACCTTCCTCCTAGCCTGCCAGCACCACTTGCAAACTGGCAGTCACTGTGCTGGCATCAGGCCAGTGAGAGGGAGGCCCCACCTACAACAGCTAGAGATGCAAAGCACAGAGGCTTACATGTATGTGCTTGGCCCACTGACACTGATGCTGGAGACAGGCACTGCAGACGGGAATCATGAAACAGATCTTTCCTCCATGTAGGCAGAATCTCCACTTCCCTATGACCCCCAACATCACTCTAGGGGCTGAGCAGCTCCAGAGACTGGAGTTTCTGTGCACTAGTGGGCACCACACAGAAATAAGAAATGTCAATAGAACATGGCTCAGACCAAAATCTCATAAACCCCAGAAGAAGGACCAAATTAAACTAAACTCACCAATATTCCTGAAAGAGAGTTCAAAATAAAAATTATAAACATTCTTATGGAGGTACAGAAAAATATTCAAGAACTCAGGAACGAATTCAATCATTAAGAGATTCAATCATTAAGAAAATCGGAGATTCAATCATTAAGAAATTCCATATCTGAAATGAAACATACAGTGGAGGGATTTAAAAGCAGATTAGATGTAGTAGAAGAGATGGTAAATGGAATAGAAATTAGAGAATAGGAATACAAAGAAGCTGAGGCACAGAGTGAAAAAAGGATCTCTAAGAGTGAAAGAGTATTGAGAGAACTGTGTGAGCAATCCAAATGGAACAATATTTGCATTATAGGGGTACCAGAAAAAGAACAGAGAGAAAAAGGAATAGAAAGTGACATTGAGGAGGTAATTGCTGAAAACGTTCCCAATCTGGGGAAGGAGATAAGTCTCTTAAGCCATGGAGGTGCACAGATTTCCCAACACAAGAGACCCAAGGAAGACAACATCAAGACATATAATAACTAAACTGGCAAAGATAAAGGATAAAGACAGACATTTAAACGCAGCTACAGAGAGAAAAAAGATCACATACAAAGGAAAACCCATCAGGCTATCATCAGACATCTCAACAGAAACCTTATAGGCCAGAAGGGAGTGGCACAATATATTTAATGCAATGAAGCAGAAGGGCCTTGAATCAAGAATACTTTACCCAGCAAGGTTATCATTTAAATTTGAAGGAGGGATTAAACAATTTTCAGATAAGCAAAAGCTGAAAGAATTTACCTCCCACAAACCATCTGTACAGTGCATTTTGGAGGGACTCCTAAAGATGGAAGTATACCTCAGCCTAAATAGATGTCACCAAGGGATAGACAAAGAGTAGAGAATATAATTAATAACATGCAAAGGATGGAGGAGGAAAAAAAAGGAAAAATAAAGAACCTTTAGGTTGTGTTTGTAATAGCATACTAAGAGTTAAATTAGACTGTTAAATAGTAAGGGAATTACACTTGAACCTTTGGTAACCATGAATCTAAAGCCTGCAATGGCAATAAGTACATACCTATTGATAATCACCATAAATGTAAATGGTCTGAATGCACCAATCAGAATGCATAGATTACAGAATGGATAAAAAAATAACCCATCTATATGCTGTGTACAAAAGACTCACTTCAAACCCAAAGACGTACACAGACTGAAAGTAAAGGGTTAGAAAAAAAATATTTCATGCAACTAATAGGGAGAAAAAAGCAGGAGTTGGAGTACTTGTATAAGAAAAAATAGACTTCAAAACAAACAAAGTCACAAGAGACAAACAAAGACATTACATAATGATAAAAGGTGAGTCCAACAAGAGGATATAACTATTATAAATATCTATGCACACAACATAGGATCACCTACATATGTGAAACAAATACTAACAGACTTAAAGGGCAAAATAGAATGCAATGCATTCATTTTAGGAGACTTCAACACACCACTTATTCCAAAGGACAGATCAACCAGACAGAAAATAAGTAAAGTGACAGAGGCACTGAACAATGTACTAGAACAGATGGACCTAATGGACATCTACAGAACACTCCATCCAAAAGCAACAGAATACACATTCTTCTCAAGAGCACATGGAACATTTTCAAGAATAGATCATATACTAGGCTACAAAAAGAACCTCAGTAAATTCAAAAAGATTGAAATTGTACCAACCAGCTTCTCAGATCACAAAGGTATGAAACTACAAATAAATTACACAAAGAAAATGAAAAAACCTACAAAAACATGGAGGCTTAATAACATGCTCCTAAATAATCAATGGATCAATGACCAAATAAAAACAGGTATCAAGCAATATATGGACACAAATGACAACAATAATTCAACACCACAAAATCTGTGGGATGCAGTGAAGGCTATGCTAAGAGGGAAATATATTGCATTAAAGGCCCACCTCAGGAAAGAAGAACAATTGCAAATGAACCGTGTAAACTCACAATTACTGAAACTAGAAAAGGAAGAACAAATGAGGCCCATAGTCAGTAGAAGGAGGGACATAATAAAGATTAAAGCATAAATAAATAAAATTAAGAAGAATAAAACAATAGAATGAATCAATGAAAGCAGGAGCTGGTTCTTTGAGAAAATAAACAAAATAGATAAACCCCTAGCCAGACTTATCAAGAAAAAAAGAGAGTCTATACACATAAAAGGAATCAGGAATGAGAAAGGAAAAATCACTGTGGCCAACACAGAAATACAAATAATTATGAGAGAATACAATGAAAAATCATATGCTAACAAACTGGATAACCTAGAAGAAATGGAAAACCTTCTAGAAAAATACAACCTTCCAAGGCTGACCCAGGAAGAAACAAAAAATCTGAATAGACCAATTACCAGCAAAGAAATTGAATTGGTAATGAAAAAAACTACCTAAGAACAAAACTCCTGGACAGATGGTTTCACTGCTGAATTTTATCAAACATTTAGTGACGACCTAATACTCATCTTCCTTAAAGTTTCCCAAAAAGTAGAATAGGATGGAATACTCCCAAACTCATTCTACGAGATCAGCATCACTCTAATACCAAAACCAGGCAAAGACACCACAAAAAAGAAAATTACAGACCAATATCCCTGATGAACATAGATGCAAAAATACGCAACAAAATATTAGCAAACCAAATTCAAAAATACATCAAAAAGATCATCCATCATGATCAAGCAGGATTCATCCCAGGGATTCAAGGATGGCACAACATTTGAAAATCCATCAACATGATCCACTATATCAACGAAAAGAAGGACAAAAACCACATGATCATCTCCATAGATGCTGAAAAAGCATTCGACAAAATTCAACATCCATTCATGATAAAAACTCTCAACAAAATGGGTATCGAGGGCAATTACCTCAACATAATAAAGGCCATATATGACAAACCCACAGCCAACATTATACTTAATAGCGAGAAGATGAAAGCTTTTCCTTTAAGATCGGGAACAAGACAAGGATGCCCACTCTCCCCACTTCAGTTCAACATAGTTCTGGAGGTCCTAGCCACAGCAATCAGACAACACAAAGAATTAAAAGGTATCCAGATTGGTAAGGAAGAAGTCAAACTGTCTCTGTTTGCAGATGACATGATATTGTACATAAAATACCCTGAAGAATCCACTCCCAAACTACTAGATCTAATATCTGAATTCATCAAAGTTGCAGGATACAAAATTAATGCACAGAAATGTGTTGCATTCCTATACACTAATGGTGAACTAGCAGAAAGAGAAATCAGGAAAACAGTTCCATTCACAATCGCATCAAAAAGAATAAAATACCTAGAAATAATCCTATCCAAGGAAGTGAAAGACCTATACCCTGAAAACTACAAGACACTGTTAAGAGAAATTAAACAGGACACTAATAAATGAAATTCATCCTATGCTCTAGGCTAGGAAAAATTAATATTGCCAAAATGGCTAACCTGCCTAAAGCAATCTTTAGATTCAAAGCAATCCCTATCCAAATACCTACAGTATTCTTCAATGAACTAGAGCAAATAGTTCTAAAATTCATAGGGAAGGACAAAAGACCCCAAATAGCCAAAGCTACCCTGAGAAGGAAGAATAAAGCAGGGGGCATTACACTCCCTGACTTCAAGCTCTACTACAAACTTACTGTAATCAAGACTATTTGGTCCTGGCACTGGAACAGACCCATAGATGAGTGGAACAGAATAGAGAACCCAGATATAAACCCAAACATATATGGTCAATTAATATACAATAAAGGAGCTATGGATATACAATGGGGAAATGACAGCCTCTTCAACAGCTGGTGTTGGCAAAACTGGACAGCTACATGTAAGGTAATGAAACTGGATTACTGTCTAACCCCATACACAAAAGTAAACTCAAAATGGATCAAAGACCAGAATATAAGTCATGAAACCATAAAACTCTTAGAAAAAAACATAGACAAAAATCTCTAGGACATAAACATGAGCAACTTCTTCATGAACATATCTCCCCAGGCAAGGGGAAACAAACGCAAAAATGAAAAAGTGGGACTATATCAAACTAAAAAGCTTCTGTGCAGCAAAGGACACCATCAATAGAACAAAAAGATATCCTACAGTATGGGAGAATATATTCATAAATGACATATCTGATGGGGGTTGACATCCAAAATATATAAAGAGCTCATGCACATCAACAAATAAAAAGCAAATAAACCATTTAAGAAATGGACAGTGGAGCTGAACAGACACTTCTCCAAAGAAATTCAGATGGCCAACAGGCACATGAAAAGATACTCCACACCACTAATCATCAGAGAAATGTAAATTCGAAGCGCAATGAGATGTCACCTCACACCAGTTAATATGACCAACACCCAAAAGACAAACAACAACAAATATTGGCGAGGATGTGGAGAAAGGGGAACCTTCCTCCACTGCTGGTGGGAATGTAAATTAGTTCAACCATTGTGGAAAGCAGTATGGAGGTTCCTCAGTAAACTCCAAAAAGAAATACCATTTGACCCAGGAATTCCACTCCTAGGAATTTACCCTAAGAATGCACCAGGCCAGTTTGGAAAAGACATATGTGCCCCTATGTTTATCACAGCACTATTTACAATAGCCAAGAAATGGAAGCAACCTAAGTGTCCATCAGTAGATGAATGGATAAAGATGTGGTACATATACACAATGGAATATTATTGAGCCATAAGAAGAAAACAAATCCTACCATTTGCAACAACATGGATGGAACTAGAGGGTATTATGCTCAGTGAAATAAGCCTGGCAGAGAAAGACAAGTATCAAATGATTAAACTCACCTGTGGAGTATAAGAACAAGAAAAAACTGAAGGAACAAAATAGCAGCAGACTCACAGAATCCAAGAATGGGCTAACAGTTACCAAAGGGAAAGGGACTGGGGAGGATGGGTGGGATGGGAGGGATAAGGGGGAGAAAGGGGCATTACGATTAGCACACATAATGTAGGGGGGGCACGGGAATGGCAGTATTTACAGAGAATCAAGTAATGATTCTATCTCATCTTACTATGCTGATGGACAGTTACTGTAATGGGGTATGTGGTGGGGACTAATTAATCGGGGGTGTAGTAACCATAATTTTGTTCATGTGATTGTACATTAACGATACCAAAATAAAAGAATAAACAAACAAACAAAAAAATAGTAATGCTCCTACCACATTAAGAAATTTTTAATGAATAAATACATTTAGAATTGGTTGTGTCATATACAAAGTTCACTACTGAGTTTAAAAAATGTGGCAATATTATGCTAATTGAATATAAATTGTCTTGACAAATTCAAAACTATTTTTGTCTCCACAATTGTACCAAATATTTTTTAAACACTAATATTTATTTTTTTAAATACTCTATATCAATATGGAATTTCTATCTTTTTAGATTTTAGATTGATTTTAGAACTATATGAACAATTGAAGAATTACTTGGTAAATCAACCTGGAGTTGAATTCCCAGTACTTTCCCAAACACAAGTACCCCTTTCCACAACACAGGTAAGCACCATCCTGAACTTGGTGCTTATTGTGCATATATATGTATGTTTAAACATACATGTAGCTTTGAGGGCTTTCAGCTGAATTTTAATGATAATATCTTATATGGAATTTTCTCAATCTTGCTTATTTCTCTCAAAACTATGTATGTGATGTATATCTACTTTACATATGTAGCATTATTTCACTCAGTGTTATTGCTATACCATATAACAATGCTATGGAGTAACTTCTGTCCCCCCCCCAAATCCTTATGTTGAAGTCCTTAACCCCAATTTGACTGTATTTGAAGGTAGCGTCTTTAAGAGATAATTTAAGGTTAAATGATGTCATAGGGCGAGGCCCTAATCCCATGGGACTGGTGACCTTATAAAAGAAGAAGTAGAAACACCTCTTTCCTCTCCACATGCACAAATCAAGGAAAGTCCATGTTAGGACATTGTAAGAAAGTAACCACCCATCTTCTAGTCAGGAAGAGAATGCTCATGGAAACCAAATTTGCCAGAACCTTGAGTTTGGACTGCTAGTCTCCAGAATCCTGATATAAATTAAATATTTAAAGTTGTTTTAACAAATGAGTGTACTGATTTAGACTTCTACAAACAATCACAGTGTATAAATATTTCTGTTACATGACTCCTTACTAAACCAAGGTATTATCAGATACTAGTTTTGCCATTTTGATGGTTGTGGAATATTTCTGATGTTAATATTTATTTTTCCTTTGACTAATGCTGTTATGAATTGCACATGGATATTATTCGTGCATAGTGATATCTTTCCTTCAAATCTTGTTGGAGTGAGGGTATAAGAAGTGAGTTGGAAAGGCAGGTTATCAAATGCATGAAGATGAGATTATGGACTGGTTGCAACCATTATTGTATCTGCAGTAGATTCTCCCACATATTAGGATATATCTTCAATAAATCCCCAGATTTTCTGTAGTTTCCAAGCCTTTCCAGCTTCACCCACAAAGTGACAAATCACCTACCTCAAATATCATGTCATTACATAATATTTCTACTCAAAATTCTTGTTTATTTTTTTAATACCTTTGTATAATCACTTCCAAATACACAACTGCCACTTTAGAAAATTTGAGAATTTGCTTATTTTCAGATTCATTGCCATAATACTACCAATCTTAAGTTCCTTGCACAGATTTGTATCTATTAATTTGAGACCAATATCAACATATTTCACTTTCAAGAATAATTCCTGCCCTCTGTATTGTCCCTTATTTTCTCAAGGCTCTTATACCAAGACTTTGTTAGATCATCTTCTCCATATAATACTTTGTAAATATTCACCAAATGACATAAGTGGGCATGTTTTTTTTCTTAAACTATATTGTTAGCTAAAGTGGATCTTTGGTCCCTAGAATAACCTAATTCTACTTGAAGCATATAAAAAGACCTTAAATGATTGCATGATAAGTGGCGGCATACCAGAAAAGGTCTACAAGTAAAATTGACAAAGTATTCTACTGATTTCTAATTTAACACATTTTTTTCTCTTGAGTACATTTCATACTTCATTGTGATTTTGATTATGATTAATCATAAGGTACATTATGAGAATGTGTAGAATTCACATGGGATGTGGAGGATTATTCTTTAACATAAGGAATGAGAAGTAAGAAGTGTTTCCTCCCACTATTGTTGCTTATTTATCTATTTAGAATATACAAATCACTTTCATCTTTTATACTTTGTGCTAAATTCCAACAGTGATGACTTAGGGAACCAGTGGATAGTGTTGTCATGTGAGAACAAACTGATTTACTATTGTTCAGCGTGGAGAAGCTTTGACACTTCCATTTATTATTACTATTTGAATGTTTATTTGGCATGACCTAAAATTTTAGTAGCATGCATTTGCACATTTTTACAACTCATTTTGATGTTGACAGGACTCCTATTTGGGTTTTAGAGTATCTCATATTCCTAATTCCCTGTTTTCACTTTTATTCTTATTTACTGCCCTACACTATGTCATCTTATGCATATATGTTTTTCCTTCTCTTCTTTTTGTCTGAATCAACTCAAATTTCCTTCAAGACTTGTGACTTTAAGATATTGTCAGTCACTTCAGACATGGAACTTAGTCAAAGATACTTTTTCTAGAAACATCTTTGGAAACAACTTTTTCATTTTATTGGAAAATGTACAAGTATGTTATTTTAATCTTCAAGGTTATTTTTTCTTTGGGAGAAGTGTATGTAGTTATTTTCAGGATGAAATTGTACAGTTTTCCTTGCAAGTAATTTCACCTGGCTATGTACTGGCTATGTATTTAGGTTGATAATTCTGTACACCAGACAAATAGTATTAACACAGTATACTTAGAAGGTTATGAAAGCTTAAAATTGGGGAGGATTTTTCAGAAGATGCTCTATCATCTTACCATTATATTTCCCTATTATCATGATCACATCATTTCTGCTTACTGGTGGGAATTAGCATGTTACTACTGTGTTCTGTTAACTTGAACTATTGAAAAATGGTTTAGTTTCTCCTTTGTAGCAAATAAAATGTATTCCAATCAAAAGAGTTGCACCTGTTTTGTGCATGTTCTAAATTTTGAGAATCATTTGACATATTGCCTCAAAGGTGACAAGAAAATTAAAATGCTTAAATCCTGTGCCAACAAAATCTGTAAGATGATATATTTAAAAATAAAAGTCCAATGAATTGGAATAAATTAAGAAGCTAGAAGTATCAATATAAATATAGTGTGCATAATGTTGAGGAACATATATAATGTTAAACAAAACTACCTTTCTTCAAAACGTTTGTTTAACATATATTGGAGTAGAATTTCAGCTAATTGAGTCCATGGATTTATTTAATTTAAATATAAGAGCTGTACTTTAAGCAATCTAGATTATTTAAAGTATGTTTCTTTGATTAAACAAAATACTAGCTAATGGAAGAAAAATAACATTTATTGAACAGTTATGCCAGGTTCTTAATAGTCACAGCAATCCTACAACATGAGAAAATTTTCCAGCTAAGATTAAGTCTGGGTTTGACTAACCCAACAACATCATGATTACTCCAGTATGCTAGCTTTCTATAAAGTCTTGATCCAGATAAGTGAATTGAAGTCCCTTGAGAATTCATGTTAAAATGTGCATTCCTCAACCTTACCACAACAGTCTGAAACACAATCTCTGGAGGGGGTGGCATGTTTTAATAAACCCCATGGGTAATTCTGTATATAAAAAGTTTAAAAAGCACTTAAACTATTGCATGTTTCTGCAATATTACCTGATTTTTGTGTCCACTAAGTGAAGGTTCTCAACTCTTGATTAAGTAATACACATGTCCTAATTTTAATCTGAGTATCTTGGTCCTGCCAAAATCAATGGAATAATTGGAAAACTGAACTGAAAAATAAGAGTCTCCCTAGAGAAGCTAAGAGAGTGCAGCATAAATAAAATATCACCCTGTTCAAGATAGACTGTTGTAGTTTACTGCTACACAAGATTCTCTTGTCAGGCATCACATTTAGCTACTAAAGTAGTTTCAACGGAGTCATTCATAAGTCAACGTTGATATCTAATAGAAAGAAAACTTTTTCCACAAGGGCCACCAGTTCATCTGGCCATAGAAGTCAATTTTTAATTACAATGCTCTATGTTAATCTGGCTGAAGTCCAGAGACATAAACATGTTACAAGAGAATACAGACAAGCACAGTAAACAAAATGTTGATTTAGGTTAAGCAAGAGAAATGGACAGATGAGATGGCTCTGCCCGTCCCGAACCTGAGTATTTTAACATTTATGTAGTAAAAATATAAGCAAATTCAAGAAGAATAAGGTTTTGGATTAATAGAATGGCATACCAAATATAATCTCTTTTAGCTTTGTCTATAAACAGACACAGCAAAACATTCAGAAAAAAAATTGTCAAAAATGAAGCATAATGTAACCAAGGTAGTAGGACTTTTTTTACAGATAGAAAATGAACTTTTATTATACATTACCTGCAAGAAATTAAAAAACACTAAAACATTTTACTGAAAGTAGAAGCTTTTGCAAAGGAGGATAGCCATTGCTGGCTATAGTTATTCAGTAGGTCCAGAAACCATTATTAAATGAAAACAAGAGCAACAAAAACAAATGACTATACACTAGAAAATGTAAGATTTTGTGAAATTGGATTTGTTCGATATATTTGTAGAATTTTATTTATTTTTAATTTAATTTTTATTTTTGTATCATTGATATACAATCACATGAGCAACATTGTTGTTACTAGACTCCCCCCATTATCAAATCCCCACCAGATACCCCATTACAGTCACTGTCCATCAGCATAGTAGAATTTTATTTTACCATAGTTTAATATTAGCTGATTGAAAGATATGTCATTTATTTCCAATGCTTAAAATTTTCTATCTCCATTATCTTTTAATTTATTAAAATAAATACTTTGACCTAAGCTTAAATTACACAAGAACTGATGTTATATATATACATCAATAAATTTGAGAAAATAATAATATAAGGTCACATCTTCTTTCTAGTTGTAAACTCAGTCATCATCACTAATATGTAATCCTTAACAAAAAGCTGGATTTTAACCACAGTTTGGATGGTTCGTGAGTGCACTAGAGTCCTACAATGGAGAGGGTAAGAATGATCTTTCTTTGGGTCCCATACCACCACACATCACCTAGATGCATGGTTCTATGGCAGAAAAAGCTTAGTGTGAATGTTAGGAAAAAAAAAATAGTGAGATCGGACAATGAATTAAATACATTTCATCACGATTCCAAAATGAATCAAACAATTTTTTCATCAGCTTGTGAAGTGAATTCTCACAGAACAGAATTAAAAGAATCCATGAATTTCAACTTCCTTCTGAAATGACTACCTTGTACTGGTAAGAAAATACAGAAAATGAAAAAATACTGGGGAAGAGAAAAGTAAAGTGGAAACTGCCTGGGCCTTGGGAAAGTAGTTTAGAAACAAAGTTTGCCCCCTCTCTCCTATCTTTTTAAGAAGAAAGAGAAAACAGAAAAATCTCTCCCCCCCAACCTTGCTTGGATCCATAGACAGGTAAATATTTCCTCAGTTTCTGGCTGCGGTTATTGACTTTTAATCTAAAGTGTAAATAATCATAATTAGCTAGTAGATATAGTGTTCCTAAACTATATTTGTAACTCTCTCTGCCTGAGCAGGCTGCTGTGGCAAAATGTCATCATCTGGGTGACTTAAACACCAGACATTTATTTCTCACAGTTCTGAAGGCTGGCAGGTCCAAGGTCAAGGGCCAGCAGATGCCCCCCCTGGTGAGACACATCTCTGGCTTGTGATTGGCCACTGCCTTCTCTCTGGGCCCTCACATGGCAGGGAGGGAGCGGTCTCTCTCTTCTGATTCTTAGAAAGCCATTAATCCCACAGCGAGGGCTCCACTCTCATGACCTTATCTAATCTTATTCACATCCCAGTGCCCCACCTCCACATAGTCACTTTGGAGGTTAAGGCTTCAACATACGAAGTTTCAAGGGAGCCCAAGTAAGTTGCTAGCAAACACTCTTGTGTCCTAACTATAGAACACAAATCCCATACTTGGTATAAATGGAGCCATGACTACTGTTATAATTTCCTTGTGTCTATAACCCAATCGTAGTATAATTTATGCCGCAAAACCATGATCCAAATTCACTAACAGCGTTTTTGTGGCCAAGCTTCTACTTTTTCAATATTTATGGTAAAACCCGTGTCTGGATTCCCACTCAGGTGCTGCCTTTCAAATTTTAACCAGTGTGTCTCGTCTTTCTCTTCCTCTGTGCCTGCTGGTATAAGGCAAATGTCTGTTCTAGGCAGAAGAGTATAATTTACTGATGATTTTCTTCACTGCACACTACTCATAGACCTGAACTGTCTCTCCCTGTCTCAGAGTCAGACATGCCCCAGCAGGCTGCTCAGCTTCCAGGGAACTGTCATGTCCCTAGATTTCAATCATGTCTGGTCTTGATTTTCTTTGCCGTGAAGTATTGTTCTGAATTTTAACATCTTATGTACCTAGTTATCTTTATATGAAAAGCCCTATATTATTAATAGACTACAACTCACAGTAATTATTGCTATTATAAGCCACAACTCACGGTGGTAAATATTGATTCCCACTTTGTGAGAGCATCATGATTCCAGAGGCACAATTATTCCAAGCAGAAAAAGATTTGGTTGGGCTTCTTGACTCAGAGTAATACAGCTAGGTTAAAGTATTCATATAAAGACAGAAAGTGATTCTTACAATCATTAACTAATCCAATGCAGTAATTACTACAACTTCTTATCCCTAATATCCATCCTTTCACGATGGAGATTTAGATATTTGTCTGCTGTGGAGTACAATATATATAGTCTAATAGTTTATTTCTCTCTATTAGTTACTTTTTTCTCTTCTTAAATTTGGTAAGGTAACACTACTATGTGGTGTCTTTGAAAGCTGCTTAGAAGGAGATCCAGAAAGTTCTCATCACAAAGGAAAAAAGTGATAACTATATGAGAAGATGGATGTTAATTAAACTTATTTGGAAATAATTTTGCAATATGTATGCAAATATGTCAATACATATGTATGTCAAGTCATCGTGTGGTGCATCTCAAATTTACACATGGCTGTATGTCAATTTTATCTCAACAAAATTGAAAAAAATTTAGAAATGGTAATATCTCACAAAAGAGTGTGTAGCCTTTACTAATAAAAATCTTTCTATACTCCACATATGAGTGAGATCATTTGGTACTTGTCTTTTTCGGCCTGGCTTATTTCACTGAGCATAATACCCTCCAGCTCCATCCATGTTGTTGCAAATGGTAGGATTTGTTTTTTTCTTATGGCTGCGTAACATTCCATTGTGTATATGTACCACATCTTCTTAATCCATTCATCTACTGATGGGCACTTAGGTTGCTTCCATTTCTTGGCTATTGTAAATAGTGCTGCAATAAACATAGGAGTGCATCTGTCTTTCTCAAACTGGGCTGCTGCATTCTTGGGGTAAATTCCTAGGAGTGGGATTCCTGGGTCAAATGGTATTTCTATTTTGAGTTTTTTGAGGAACCTCCATACTGCTTTCCACAATGGTTGAACTAATTTGCATTCCCACCAGCAATGTAGGAGGGTTCCCCTCTCTCCACATCCTTGCCAACATTTGTTGTTGCTTGTGTTTTGGATGTTGGCCATCCTCACTGGTGTGAGGTGATATCTCATTGTGGTTTTAATTTGCATTTCTCTGATGATTAGCGATGTGGAGCACTTTTTCATGTGCCTGTTGGCCATCTGAATTTCTTCTTTAGAGAAGTGTCTATTCATGTCCTGTGCCCATTTCTTAATTGGGTTATTTGCTTTTTGTTTGTTAAGGTGCGTGAGTTCTTTGTATATTTTGGATGTCAACCCCTTATCGGATACATCATTTATGAATATATTTTCCCATATTGTAGGATGTCTTTTTGTTCTACTAATGGTGTCCTTTGCTGTACAGAAGATTTTCAACTTGATATAGTCCCATTTGTTCATTTTTGCTTTTGTTTCCCTTGCCCAGGGGGATATGTTCATGAAGAAGTCACTCATGTTTATGTCCAAGAGATTTTTGCCTATGTTTTTTTCTAAGAGTTTTATGGTTTCATGATTTACATTCAGGTGTTTGATCCACCTTGAGTTTACCTTTGTGTATGGGGCTAGACAGTAGTCCAGTTTCATTCTCTTACATGTAGCTGTCCAGTTTTTCCAACACCAGCTGCTGAAGAGGCTGTCATCTCCCCATTGTATAGCCAAGGCTCCTTTATCAAATATTAATTGACTGTAGGTGTTTGGGTTAATGTTTGGATTTTCTATTCTGTTCCACTGGTCTGTGGATCTGTTTTTGTGCCAGTACCAAATTGTCTTGATTACTGTGGCTTTGTAGTAGAGCTTGAAGTCAGGGAGCGTAATTACCCCTGTTTGATTCCTCCTTCTCAGGATTGTTTTGGCTATTCGGGGTCTTTTCTGGTTCCATATGAATTTTAGTATAATTACATTTTAAATTGCCTCTTTTTTATTAGATTTCACAATTGTAATTTTTTTTTGACAATGGAAAGTAGTGCTTTCATTGTTAAACATTAATTTAAAGGAATACATTAAATGGGCAAAGGACATGAGCACCCAGTTCCCAGAAAGGTAACACAACTGACTTTTTTTTTGCTACTATTAATGTACAATTACATAAGCAATATTATGGTTGTTAGACTCCCCCTATTATCAAGTCCCCACTACATACCCCATTACAGTCACTGTCCATCAGCATAGTGAGATGCTCTAGAATCACTACTTGTCTTCTCTGTGTTATACTGCCTTCCCTGTATTCCCACACTTGCTACATTGTATGTGCTAATCATAATACCCCTTTTTCCCCCTTATCCTTCCCTTCCACCCATCTTCCCCAGTCCCTTTCCCTTTGGTAACTGTTAGTCCACAATTGTGATTTTAGAATGTTATATAATTTTCCATAAACTAGTGTATCATATTTTATTTATACCATAGGCAAATACATAATCTGCTGCCCACTATTGTTACGTTAGGTACTATACTTTTCAATAGATTATTTGGCTAATACTTAAATTAATTTCTCCTATGACTCTTAACAGTGGGATTACTGAATTGGAGGACTATGACTCTTTGTTTTACTTTATTTATATTAATATTCAGCTTTTCATTTTTATACAAATTAAACATGTTATTTATTCATGTTTATGTTAAAATAATGTAAAGGAAAAATAAATTCTCTCTTAAAAGTCAACTTTTTTGTTTGGAAAAGTGGTATATAATTTTTGGGGAAATATTCCAAATTCATGTTATGTTTAGCACATAAAATCTTTTTATCCTCAGTTACTTAACATTAAAAAAAGAATTTACCTGATGTCTGTGTTTATAGATAATGACTAGAAATTCTTAGGATGTAAGATTTATATCTTTTTCATATCTTCATATGTGCCTATATGATTGAAAGTTTATAAATTATGTTTTTTAATCTGCAAAAAGAAAGATGAACTGAGTCGAAGCATTGTGGCATTTCCCCCCACTTAATGAGAAGTTTAGTAGATACTCAAATTTGTCATTGGTCCCTGTCTTAACTATCTGGATTTAAAAACCCTGCATTTATTTTTTAAAACAAATTCTATCAGTTCAGAAAACGACGCGTGTCTACTCTGGTTAGGAGTAAAACTGGATGAAGATGTCACTGTCTCTTTGAGTCTTCCTTAATTCTAACTGCAGGCACATCCATGAATTGACAACAAAATTTTAACACTTTTGAATCAAATTTGTATCTTTGCAATGATTTTCATTATCCCAAGTGAGCCCAGCAATATAGTAAGTAGAATGGTTCAAGAAGTGCTGGGTTTCTGCCAAGACTTTTAATTTTCATTAGAATCTTGAAGCATGCTTGATATGTATGTATTCTTGGCAACTAGTAGAATACATCCTAGTGCCTGATCCAAAATAGTTTTAAAATAAAAGTAACTTGTTTTAATTATGGTAAATATGATTGCTATTTTTAACCTTTTGGATGCTACTGACAATCATCAAAAATACTCATATTGATTTGTTTTTATACACTAGGAGCTAGTTAATAAGACACAAAAGAATTCAGAATACATATTCTATTTAGGATTGAGAATGTTCAGCCCCTTTTTAATCTACCTAAAAGGAGAGAAAGCAGGGATTCGGAGACTTACGTTCAGTTTCTGAGAATCTGACTCTTTCACCTGTGTAATAAAATGGAAATAGTGTGCTCAAGCTAGTCACGTTATGAATATAAAGAAAGTGATACAACAGTGTTAGTATAATTTGTGTCTCCTCCAGCAATGCTGTTGATTCATGATTATCTGTGAAGTCATCAACAGGTGTGCTGAACTGGAAACTGCATTATTATTTCTACATGTACAAAGTAAAATGGAGCCTAGAATAAATGTATTTTAAGAAAGACATGCTTGTCTTAAAAATAAGGTACAACAAAACCACACCTTTATAGCATCTTTTAGTGAAATTTTCCAGACTCTTATATTTTTATCTAATATGAAGGATTTGTTGATGTTTCGTTTGAGATTATAACTCACATTGACAAAGCAGGCTTAGAAAGGAAAATAATTTATTAGGTTCAAGTAAAGGGAGCCAGGGGCTCTGCTCAATTTCTGTACTCTAATTAATAAGCTTCATTTGAATTGTTAGAAACTTTCTTTGTAAGTACAGTGCTTGAAGGGATCAGAAGCTAAATTTTCCTCTTACACACTCAACTTTAACTGTCACTAATTTCAATTGAAGTTTCCACATAAATAGCTTGGAGTAAAATTTAGATCTAGCAAAGTTCAGTAAATGTATTTTTTTCTGACTCGGTGTTTTGCTAATTAGTTTATCTAACAATATTTTATTAGAAAATTATATTTCATGATATGAACTGATGATTATTACAAAATAAGGATAACCTTACATCTTTTTTCTTGAACCATTATCAGATATTTAGAAATAATATCTACCAAATTGAATGAAAGAGTGAAAAAAGATGTTAAATAAAAAATACATGTTAAATGTATTTAAAGCCTTTAAATTTGTGGTAATAAGGTCTTTCTTATGATACACTCACCAAAAGCAATTTACACACATTGGGTCTGATGTAGGATATGACAAGTATCTTGCTGTATAAAATGTTTAGCTATATAGGGAGTAAAATTAACTAGTTCAAAGTTTTGGGACAATTCACTGACCTAACTGATACTGACTGACTAGAATTTGTTGGAAACCATATGTGAGAGCATAAAGCCAGAGGACATTGCATCTTAATTCTGTCATATGTGCAATTGACATTTTTCTCTATAAAGTTATTTTCCAGTTGGGATTGTGGCATGAATCATTCTCCGATCATGTCATTCTCTATATTTTTCAAGCTTCCAGTCTTACTTGATGTAAACTGAGGTATATACACAGAAATAAAGAAAAAGTGAAGCACGTAGGGTGAAGATCAGCCTGGTTACTTGCATTTAACACACCACAGCTTGGATAGTACTAATTAATCATCATTTCTAATTACGTTTTTCTTAAGACAAAATAATGGTGTTATTATTACTTTGCTTTAGAATTAGAAAAGTTAAGGCAGAGGTGCTTTGATTCTGTACTAAATATGAGCATTAGTTCCTCTCTTCTTATACTATCTTTTAAGTCAAATTTCCTTAGTAACTGTTAAAAATAATTACATATGTTTTCACACTTTTAGTATTTCTTAGAAATTTGAAAATTATTCAAAGTGACATCTTTAAACATTTATTTTATTACTAAATACAATGCACAATGACAAGGCACAGAGAACAGATATTTACAGCTTAACAAATATTTATGTACTGAGCATCCGTGTAACCAATGCCCAGGAAAAGAAATCGAATTTTGGTAGCAAACAGATGTTTTGCATATCGCAGTCCTATCCTGTTCTCACTGTGGTTACTTTTGTTTTGACTTTCATGATAACTGTTTGTGTTGCTTAGTATTTTACCTATAAACAAATTCATAAACAAAGTTTAATTTTGCTATTTAGAAAATAAAAACAGGGGAATAAGTCTGAATATGTGTTTTTGTCTTTTGTTTCTATAGTTCAGCATAGTGTTTTAGAAATTCATGTTGTAGAAAAGAATGTATCTATAGCTTATTTATTTCATTTTAATACATTGTAAATGCTTTAGTATATACTCTTTATTTACATTCCTATTCATAGTCTCTTGTTGCCAGTCTTGGATAGACCAACATTGCCACTCTGAAAATTAATATACATGTATATTGTGTGCATATGCACATATTTCCTAAATATATATGCACATATATACAAAAAATGTGTGTATGTTTATAGATAGAGAGATAGATAGACAGACAGACAGACATGAAGAGGGAGAAAAAGAGACAGAAAGTGAAATATGCTGGAATATATGCACGGGATATATGTAGGGCATGACATATAAAAGAATATCACAGGAATGCAAATTAGGGACACTCTACAGTGTAACTGTCTTGTCATCTATAAAAAGGTGAATATTGTGAAAAACCTAGACTGAAGAACTGTTCCAAGTTAAAGCAAATAAGAAATGCATGATCCACAATTTTCTTTAGCTCTAAATGTTATTAGGACAACTGGTGAAATTTTGGTTACAAAAGAAAAATGCTCCCCCATTTTGAAGAACAGCATATTGAAATATTAAGTGGTAAGGGACTTTCATATCTATAATTTTCACTCAAATTTGGGGAATAAAGAGAGAGACGGAGGATAAATTGAATCTGGTAATGTGTTGCCCTGTGAGGAATATGGATGAAACATATATAGGGATTATTGGTTTGAGTCTGGCCAAACTGCAGGAAAATAATCCCACATAGAGGTATAAATATTAGAAAAATATGAAGAACAAAGGATAAAATAAATATTCGGCATATATGTGTAGTTATTAACTATAAAATTAGTAATATAAAGTCAAGAATTACAGGCATGAAAGCAGTAAGGCAGAAAGCAAGAATGGTATATATGGGTGGTGGAGTTAATGTGTTCTAAGGTTCTAATACTAACAGGGAAAAGGTAAAAATGGTAATTGTACTAAACTCTTAAGGAAGTGTATTTTAATTTCTTGAATATTTACATAAAAAATAGTCAACGAATGCACCATCTAGCAATTAATGCATAGAAATATGGAATAATGGACAAAATATATAATTATTCAAAAAATAAAATAGAGAGTAAAGGAAATATTAAAAGGTGAAGTGAAGAGAAAGATGATAGATATAAAAAACAAATATATTGCAAATGCAATACATGCCAATGGATTTGGTAGCCCATATAAAAGTCTAAGGCTGTCACTCTGGGAAAAGGAGAAAAGCCCAGCAGGATGACCCTGACACAGACATGCCTTGAGAACAAGAAGGTTCGAAAAGGATGGCAAGACACTGAACACAATAAACTGGTTTAGCCATAATAATATTACATAAAGCAAATTTAAGGAAAAAAAGAATTACTAGGTTTATAAAGAAACATTTCACATTTGTAAGAGACCAGTTAATTAGGGAGGAATACAATTCTAAGTGTGTATTCTTCTAATACCAGTAGGTTATAGAGAATTTGAATAATATTTTAGCCATTAGATCTATGTGACATAAATAAAACTCTATATTCAATTTTTTTACTAATACACTTCTCCAACTGTATAAAGCACAGATCCCAAAACTGATAAAACCGTGAGATAAAAGGCACATTTCAACAAACATTAAAGACATATTGCAATCATTCAGAATGTGTTGCCCAACCACAGTAGAATTAAAATATAAATTAATTAAAATAAATATAATAGCCCCCAAATTTATTTAAATTATGCAATATTCACACAAGTAATCCATGTCAAAGAAAAGGAATCATGATGGAAATAAACGATATATTGAAATTAATGACAAAGGAAATACAGTACATCAAACCTGTATGATACAACCAAAGGCATGCTTAAAATTAGATTTATACTGTATTTTCAAAAATCAGTGCCATGCTTATCTATATCAATAACTGACTACAATAATAAATAATTAAATCCAAAGAAAGCAAAACAAATCAGAAAGTATAAAAATAGAAAAAAGAAAGTTACAATCAAGAAATTGACATCACCAGAAGTTGTTGCTTTTAAAAGCTAATATCGATAACATCCAGAAAAACTTACCAAGGGAAAAAAAAGAATAGTCATGTATTAACAATATAAGAAAGAGAAAAATTGATATGTGAAAGGTTTTTACAGGTGCTAAAAATAGACTATGAGGAAAATTATTAACAACTTTGTGAAAATAAAATAGAAAATTTAATGAAAATAACTTCAGCACAAATTACCCAAATCAACTACAGAGCAAATAGAAAATATGAATAGTGCTTTTGATCCTAAAAAGTAAACCTGTTACTTAACACCACATGATAAAACCTTCAGACCCAGACTATTTCAATGATATGCAATGATAAAGTTTTCAAATACTTAAGGAATAAATAACATCTATCTTACACAAATTCTTCCAAAGCATAAGCTAAGGAACAATTCTCAAACCAGTGGACAAAGATAGGATGAACATGATAATGAAAAAAAGATCAACAAAGGAAGATGAAAGGCCAAACAATATACCCTGGGATAATTCATTCAAAAATCACAAACAAAATGTTAGCTAACAGATTACACCTATATAATTAAAATTAATGCCTACAAGATGGATTTATTCTAGTCATGCAAGCCTGCTTTAACATTCAAAACTCAATCACTGTCATTAACTGCATTAAAGAACATAAGGAGAAAATTCATAATAATCTTTATATAGGAAATAACACATTTAATTACTATCCATACTTAAGAAAAACAAGTTCTTGGAAAACTACTAAAGAAGAAAGGTCCTTAGTTTGATAAAGAACATTGAACATACATTAGAAAGTGCTTGAAATACAGAGTGACTAAAAGACATTTATATTCACAAGAAATAAATGAAAAGTCATTATTTTAATAAAATATGGTTTTCTATGGAAAATACACAAATAATTTAACATCAATTAATATTAGTAAGTGGTTTTAAAATGTTTCTGATACAAGATTACTATAGATATGTAAATTATATTTCTATATATTAACAATAAATTGAAATAGAGATTAAAAACAATTTATATTAGTACTAAGATATACCAGGCAACCTACAGTATGGGAGACTATATCTGTGAACGATTTATCCAATGAGGGGTTAACATCCAAAATATATAAAGAACTCATATGACTCAACACCAAAAAAACAGCCCAATTTAAAAGTGGGCAGAGGATCTGAATGACATTTTTCCAGAGAAGAAATACAGATGGCTAACAGGCCAATGAAAAGATGCTCCACATCACTAATCATCATGGAAATGCAAATCAAAACCACAATGAGATATCACCTCACACCATTTAGATTGACCACTATCCAAAAGGCAAGAAATAAGAAGTGTTGGTGAGAATGTGAAGAAAAGGGACCTCTTCTACATTGTTGGTGGGCATGTGAATTGGTGCAGTCACTGTAGAAAGCAGTATGGAGCTTCCTCAAAAAACTAAATATAGAATTACCATACTACCCAGTAATTCAACTTCCAGGAATTTACCTGAAGAAAACAAAATCTGTGATTCAAAAAGATACATGCACCACTATGTTTACTGATGCATTATTTACAATATCAAAGATACAGTAGCAACAAAAATGCCCATCAATAGATGAATGGATGAAGAAGGTATGGTACATATACACAATGGAATATATTCAGCCATAAAAAAGAAAAAATACAGCCCTCTGTGACAACATGGATGGATCTAAAGTGTATTATGCTAAGTGAAATAAATCAGGGTGAGAAAGACAAGTACCATATGATTCACTTATTTGTAGAATCTAAAAACAAAACAAAATAAAATGAGCAAAGTAGCAGTAGACTCATAGACTAAGAAGTGACTGGTGGTTACCACGGGAGAGGGGATTGGGTAGGTGGGTAGATGAGGGACAAAAAGATTCTCAGTCATAGTATATGTTGGTCACAGGGATGGTAGTGCAGCATGGAGAATATAGCCAATGATTCTGTAACATTTCCATGTTAACAGATGGTAACTGCACTAGTTGGGGCAAGGATTTGTTAACATATATAACTGTTGAACCACTGTATTGTATATTTGAAACTAACATAAGATTGTACATCAACAATACTTCATAAAAAAGAAAATCCTAAGATACACCAAATACTGATAAATATATGTAATAAGAGCTGTACCAGGTATCTGTACTCAATAACAAAAAATTTGATGTTGAGATAATTTACAGAAATAAATGGAGAAATAAAACATGTTCATATATAGGATGATTTGATATTTGTAAAAAACTGTTAATTATCCTCAAATTATTTCTAAATGCATTGAAACCCCAATTGAATATCATATTTTTTTAACATGGAAATTAGCAAGCTGACTCTAAAATTCCATAGAAATGCAAAGGGCCAAGAATTAGCAAAGGAATCTTCAGGAAAAAAGTAAAGCTGTACAACATAATTATTATATATATGTGTGTACATATATATATTGTATTCTATATATAATGTATACACATTATATTATATTCTATATATAATGTATACACATTATACATATATTGCAATATATTGCAAAATAATTATCACAATAAGTTAACACTGTTTACCTCACATAGTTGTTTTTTTTCTTGTAATGCAAACTTTTAAGGTCTACTCTCTTAACAACTTTCAAATATATAATCCAGTATTGTTAACTATAGTCACCATGCCGTACATTAAATTAATAAAATATTACATGTCTGTCAGATGGTGATAAACTGAAAAAAAATAAAATTTGTTCCTAAATAGTTTCATAAAGAAAAAGTAAAACTGGAGCTGTCAGATATAGCAGTAGCTCTTATAAAGCCACAATAAGTAAGATAGTGTAGTATCAACCCAAGCAAAGAGAAGTAGATTAATGGAACAGAAAGGGGAATCCAGAAGCATACACATTCAAATGCAGTCATCTGATTCATGACAAAGTTGTCCATGTTGTGCATAGAGAAATGGGAATCTATTTAATAATGAAACTGGTTAGATGAAATATAGGAACAAAAATGAGTTTCCAATGAACTCCAGACTTACGTATTGAAAGATAAACAGGGTATGTTTATATGTTAGTAGAAAACAGGATAGAATCACCACAAATTGGTAGGCATAGGTTTTATAAAAACAAAAAAATGCAACATATAAAGAGAAATTGCAAATTTGGATTAGAAAACAATCAAAACCTTCTTATATAATAAGACAACATTAAGAGAGTATAAATTTTGAATGTAAAGTGAGATAACTTATTTCTGTTTGTATATCCAATGAAGAAAAATACAGAAAATGTGAAGAACCTGTACAAATTTATAGGTAAATTTTAAGGAAAAATAAAAAAATGAAAATATGAAAGAAGTCTTAAAAAGGCATGATAAAGAGCAGACACAAACAGCCAATAAACATAGAAAAAGGGCTTACTCACTTTCTATAAATTCATCAGGCTGTACTCTTACAATTTGTGTGTATATCCATATGTATGTTATACTTTTATAAAGAGTTTGGTTAAAATTTCATTTTGTGCATTTTTAGTAGAGGTCATAATATCATTTTGTTTTGCTCCTCATATGATATATTGCTATCTTGTGTACAGACATGAAACATATATTTTGACAATATTTTTGGAGTTTCAATTCTAAACATGAGAACACAGGACATAATATTGAACCAAAACAGGATTAGTAAACATTTTACCACACAAAATCATTCATTTGTTATATATATAAATACTATAAATTATCCCATTTACAAACTGTAGACTGCTTGCCATTTCCCTCCTCCTGTAAGTAACAAATAAATAACTAAGTATTAGAATTAAAGGTGATTTTATATATCTATATATCTCTATATCTTCATCTCTATATATCACTATCTTTCTATTAATCTATCATCACCTTTCTACATATCTATCTATAATCTACCTTTCTTTTGAATTCAATTAAATATCTTTAAACACTAAATGTGAAAATGTCATTAAGACATTTTATAAATTTAGGGCTATGTCAATAGAAACTGGATTTCAAAAGTTTATTTATAAACATCTGAATTACATCCCTAGTTGAAGTAGTTTCAATACCTAGTGCAGAGTATACTGGTGTAGAGTGAATGCTCAATAAATATTTGTTTAATGCTGACGGAAGAAAAGATAACAAAAGCTTTATCTTTATATAGCTGTTATGTACTACGTAGTGTTCTAAAAATTCCAAGAAGAAAATCAGAGAAGGAAAAATATAACTACAAACTAAAAAAAAAGCAAATACCTTTTTGTTAAATCTTAAGATATTAATAAGGAAAATATAACTTGAAAATTTAATATGAATATTGTATTTAAATCAAAAGGTAAATGGAAAATAATATATTGGAGCCACAAATGAAACAACATGAGCAGTTTAACATAAAATAATTTTTGAATACACTATGATAGGCCCACTATGTCTCCCTTGGAATTTTAAAATGTTCCTTATTTCTCATAAAATTGAAAACTATCAGAACATTTTGTATAGTATTTCAATCTTTTAAAAATTATTTTGAAACTTTGCTTTTGCCTTTACTCTGGAGCGATATAGGTAGATTACTTTAATCATATCATTTAATGTATTATTGATTGATAGAATGACCTATTCCTTGACAATACCTTTACCATTGGATACTTGCTTTGTTCAAAGAATAGAAAGTTTTATAATTGGATAACCTATGCTACAGCTACTCTGGAAATTGATGATGACCTCAGAGTTCATCTTGAGACAGGGAATTGAAATTGATCATTGGACATATTTTGCTTATTAATCAAGCGTATTGAAACGGCACCTTATCCCAGCAGTACATCATATATATCCTTCTTTGTGTGATTTTCATGTTTTGAAGTACTTAGGATGTTCATATATATGTGCCAATTATTTCTTCTTTTACTTTGATTTTATCACCCTTGTTTCTGGCATATACTAACTAGATTTTTGAAGCTTATTAAAGTGTTAATTTAAGCTATATGAACATTCAGAATAAATAAAAAACTAATAGATTTTGTTATCCTGAATTTTTATATTAGGTAATATATTCAAATCAACTGAAATATTCATTTAAAATGTGCATAACATATTTTATTATATGGTCTATTGGACAGAAAAATGAACTAAATGTGATATACATCTGACATTTCTACACTACTGAACTAGGTGAAATAAATTGAAAATTCCTTAACTATGTTAAAAAAGGATTTTTTCTTTTGTACCTCATAATCTCTTGTAAAATATATTTTGTGAAAAATTTGTTTATATTCTTGCTCTGCTTATGAATTTACAAAATACTCAATATTTCTTTATACTCTGGATTGTATGATTTTTATAGTTATAATATTTATTTTTACTTCAAGCTATAAATATGTATTATTTTGACATTCATACTGTACATTAATGTATAAAATTTATTCTTTTTCACCTACATAATGTATTATATTCCACAATGAATACACTCGTATGACCCTTGTGGAAACTCATTTATGATGTTTCAAGTCCTAATATGAACTAAAGAGAAAAGAAAATAGAAAAGATATTTCTCTACAATGGTATCTTGTTTTTCAGTTCATATTTACAGCTTTATTAATATGACAGACATAATGAAATTGCAAGAAAATCAAGTACAGATTTGAAATATATCAAAGTTACAGAGCACAGTACCATAATGTTCAACTCTTTTGTGTATTTTTATAACTTAATTGTTCTGTCCTCTGACAAGCATTATAATGAGAAGAAAAAATGCACAAAATTAATTTATTCTGAAGACAAAGATAATGAGGTAAGATGAGAGCATACACTTAAAATTTCTAACTTTGTCATTGTGTAGGTTGTGCAGCTTCTATATTTTGTGACTTTATAAAATAAGATATTCCAACTACATCCTTAGTTTTTATTGTGATATGATTCAACAACTGAGGAATTTAGTTAGGATAAAGGATTGGTACTTCAAATAAAATACATCTCAGTAACTATTTTTTCTACTGAATTGAGGAGATTTTTTTTTTTTGCAAAGTAATGTGATAGATGTTCACATATGTACAATGTCCAGGATATGACATTTTATTCTATTTGGGGATAATGATTTTATTTAAACTCTAAAAATGTTTACACACCTGAAATGTTCTGTATCTTGATGGCATAATTTTTTATAGTTTTCTGTTTTCATGCAATCAAAATTCTCCAAAAATATACATACCTGTATAAGACTAAGACTAATAGCTAACAAATGCACCAGACACTGTTCTAATTGCTTATTTAATCCTCAAAGCCAATCCTTAGGATAGGTAGTAATATATCATTTCTATCTTATTTAGTTACAGAGAAGTCCTTCAACCAGGTTACACAGCCCTTTTATGACAGAGCCAGGATTGAAAACCAGAATTGTGAGTTTCAGAACCCATATGCTCAACCAGTCTACTGCACTCCTCCTAGTCAACACTGACTCAAACCCATGGTTTATTCAGATACTTTATTATATGTTAAGATCTATGATTACCATGCTGGAGGATTTCAAATTCTCTATTTTATTTTACTTTTTAGTATTAAGGTGAGGTATAATGACCATGGAATGAAATATGTTACTACCTTTACATAAAAGAAATGATGTCACAGATATTTAGATTATTCTCTAATGCCTTTGCTTGCCTTAGGGATATTCACAAGATAGAATTGATGTATATATATCTACCTTTTAAACCTATTAACAAACTGAAAATCCAAGCCTTTTTAGATTCCCTAACAAAGATATATTAAGATATATTATTAGTAACAATTTCCCACCAGCACGAATTCAACATTTATATGGTGACTCATAATTATTGTCTTTACTTTATTTATTGTCTTCAGCTAATACTTTAGCAAGGTGTAGTTTAAAAAAATGGAAGAAATTGAGAATTATAAGAACTCATTTTTTGAATCATTGTATCTAATTATCTAATTGTTTTGGAATATATATATTCTACAGAGTAGGTTAGGACAAGCCACATGTTAGCTTTGTCCTAGATGATAGTGTCATGGAATTTGATCTTTAAAAAAAATTAAAATATTGAGATTAAGCAATTTCTATAAATGATCTATGCTGCTATATAAGAATAGTTAATCTTAAGTCTGAAGAGAAACAGAGACAGCCACTTGATAATATTTCCTGAAACATTATAAAAATAAAAGAATTTTAAAAGATATTTGCCATTGTGTAAATACCCATGGCCAAACAGATATCACTCTTCTGAGCTCTTTAAAAGTGTGCATTGCTATTAGAAGTTACAGTATAATATCAATTACAGGATCACCTCTATAAATGTACAGAAAATATATACGTATTTTAAAACTTGTCTCTCAGGAGACTGAAAAAATAAGTATGCAGTTTACACTCTCATTTTTTTTGAGTGAATTTAAAAAAGCAAATAGATTTCACACAATTTGGTCTGCTTGTACAGTAGCATTTAGGTACTTATTTGTCAAAAATGTCAAAAAAAAGAATAGGTAAGAGAATTAAAAATCTAGAACAAACTTTGAGAGGAAGTGAAAGCAAGTCTTTGCCTCTCATGTATTTTCATGATTAAGCTTGTGAACACGAGAAAAAATGATACTGGCCTAGGCAGGGTTTAAGGATTTTTTGCATATTGGAGAGATACTTTTAATTAGGATATAGTTATTTACTTTTTTCAGCTAAGAATATGATTTCGGAAACATTCATTAAATCTTAAAAATTGCCTATAGAAAGCCAAGGATATAGATTTAGATTTGATACTGAGGTAAGGCAGGGACATGGTACAAGTATCGCGATGAACTTTTCCTGCCTATGATGAAAAAGGCTGATATAAACACTGTAGTGAGAACAGGAGGGACCCTCAGCTTAAGGCTAAGATTCTATTTGAAAAAAGCAGAGAGTTGAGGAATAAGATTCCTTACATATTCTCTAGTAATCAGACAATAACCCAAGAGCCTACCTTACCACAGGACAAGCAGTCTTTAACTGCTTGAGGGCAACCACTATCTTGGAGAAGAATAGGATAAATAAATCCCTTGTGGTGGATTTGTTTAGCAAAATGAGCTGGAGGACTGATAATACAAGAGAGGAGACACGGTGTCTCTCACCAGATCTGAGACCACCGCTCAAGCCTAAATCCAACACCCTCCCCCTCTGCCCCTTGCCCCAGTCTTGGAAGTCTTACAAGACGGAATCCCTAACCTTTCAGTGCACCTCCTCTCTCAGGACGCCTGCCCTTTCTTTAAGTGTGTACTCTCAAATATTATTTCTCACTGATCAAGTTATTGTGGTTTGTCTCTTTGCTGTTTCGTTTTATTTCCAAGTCTTCAGTCTGTCTCCGCTTTACTCCTATTAAGTAGGAAGGGACTGCTAAGGGCTCAGATTTGGGCGTGTATGTTCCCGTCGCCTGGCTGACCTGGATGTAACTGCAGCTAGCAATCCGCTCTTGGTAGCCTGCCTGAAAATCTTCTTTCTTTGGGAAGTTCTCAAAACATAATCTCACTCCATCCCATGCTCTGCGGCTTCCCCAAATCCTGGGGTGGTAGGGGCTAGCCCCCATGCTGTGCAGATCCAAGTGGACACAGGATGCCCGGTGACCCTGGGTTTAAGAGTTGGCCAGGGAACCTGCCCTAGGCCAAGGACTTTCTCTCTTTCCCTCTGCACTTTCCTGTTCTCTGCTGCCTGCAAGGAAACTGCCATTCCCTGCTGCTCTTGTTTTAATAACTTCCTTTCTTACCTGCCTTCATCTGACCTGTTTGAGAATTCTTTTTGGTTCAGAGTCAAGAACCTTCCCCTGTCTAGGTTTCTCCTAGTGCTTCACCTAGTGTGCAGGGAGAAACCTCGCGACATGCAGCTGCTTGGCAACAATATGGTTAAAGTTAAAAAGTGTATTTAAATGTGACTTTGGTTATGATTTAAATCTACTTTCTCTTAATGCTTCTTCTAACTGGAAAGGAAAGATTTAACTCTAAGCATCAGAATTTTCTTTAAACATTTAAATGGATGTCCTGCTTTCATTGTCTAATGTCAGCAGACTTCCAAATAATTTAAGCTTGAATATAGGGTTGTGATTAAGAGCACAGGATATTAACACCACTACTTGAATTAAAATAATGATAATTTATGTAAAGCTGTAATGCCTCAGTTTCTTTATTTCTAAATTATTGATGATAATACCTAAGTAGTGTGCTTGTTGTAACTATTACATGAATTAGTCATGCAAAGCACTTAGGGCAGAATCCAACACAGGATACTTCAGCCATTGAAATTCAGCCTGAGGTTTGGATTCTCTGTATTATTATAGCTTCATTAGTATTTTCCTGTCACCAACTGAGTTGATCCATGCATTCTTTTGCATATTATTTACCAATTGTCGTCTCTAGACCTGGAAGTAGTCAAACTGAGTAACACAATATATAGGGCAATAGTTTTGAAGTCAGATCTTTGTAATTATACAAGGAAAAACAGAAATTTAATAAAATTAAATACACATTTCCTCTTTATCACATTAAAGAATTGTGGAAATGACATTTTGTTCAATTCTTCTTTATTGTATTTTTATACTTTTTAAATTGCTGAACAATCTTATGTGGCTATTTCTAGCAAGTTCAGAGTCAGACTGTATTTCCAGAATGTAACTGTGATTTCCCTTTATTACCTTTTTTAATTTTAATGTTAGGTGTTTATTGTCCTTTTAGATATATGCTCTCTGGGAAAAGTTTTCAATTAGCAATCATTGCTCCCCAAATAAACCTCATTGGCTATGATACTGCCACTGCACAAAGCCTGGATGGATGAACCCTCTCTAAAGTGTCCATTCAATCAAGTCTTTCACCTATTTTTACACTGAGTCACTATTTTCTTTTGACATGTAGGAGTTTTTTGTTTTTGAGATATAATTAGTCATATTAGTTTCAGTATAATGATTCACTACTTGTATACAATGATCATTAGGTTAGTTACCATCTAGCACCATACAAAGTCGTATTTTTTGTATGTGATGAGAAGACAAAAAAAAATGTGTGGATATAGTCCCCTTTAGGGTGTGCTCTCTTTCAGGATGTGCTCTCCTGGCAACTTTCAAGTTTGCAATACAGTGTTATTGACTATAGTCACTGTGCTGTGCAGGGCATCAACATGACATTTATTTTATAATTGGGAGTTTGTATCTCTTGGTCCCCTCTACCCATTTCACCCACTCCCAATCCCCCTCCCCTCTGCCAATCATTTTGTTCTCTGTATTGATGAGTTTTTTTTCTCTTTTGTTTTCTTTTGTATGTTTATTGCTTTGTTTTTCAGAGTCCACATGTAAGTGAAATCATACAGCATTTGCCTCTCTGCCTGGCTTATTTCAATCTGCACAATTCCCTCAAGATCCTTCCATGTGGTCACAGATGGCAAGATAGCATAGTCTTTTTATGGCTGAGAAGTATTGTACCGTGTATGTATATATATATATATATATACCACATCTTCTTTATATTTATCTATCAGTGGACACAACGATGCTTGCAAATCTTGACTATTATAAATAATGTTGTAATGAACATAAGGGTGCATCTTTTTTCAAATTAGTGATTTTTTTTCATTGGATAAATACCTAATAGTAGAAATGCTAGATCATATGGTAGTTCTATTTTTAGTGTACTTGAGAAATCTAAAAAATTTACTGTAATGTTTTTCATAAAGATTTTACTGATTTACAACACAAAAATAGTGCATGAGGTTTCCCTTTTCTCCACATCCTTGCCAACACTTGTCATCTCTTGTCTTTCTGATGATAATCTTTCTAACAGGTATAAGGCAATATTTCATTGTGGTTTTAATTTTTATTTCCCCAATGATTAGTGATGTCGAGCATTGTTTCATGAGGCTGTTGACCATCTGTATGTTTTCTTTGGAAAAATATATATCCAGGTTCTCGGACCATTTTTTAAACAGACCTTTTTTTTTAAAACTATTGAATCGTATGAGTTTTTTTAATGTATTTTGGATATTAAACCCTTATTAGATATACAATTTGCAGATATATTCTCCAATTCAGTATGTTGCTTTTTCATTTTGTTGATGGTTTCCTTTGCTGTGCAGAAGCTCTTTAGTTTGATGTAGTCCCATTTGTTTATTTTTGCTTTTGTTGCCTTGTTTTTGGGGCTAGGTGCAAAACATCATTGTTAAGACTGACATCAAGGAGCATATTGCCTATATTTTCTTAGAGGAGTTTTATGACTTCAGGTTTTTCTTCATGTCTTTAATCCATTTTGAGTTAATTATTGTGTCTGGTATAGTACAGTGGTGTAGTTTCCTTCTTTTTCACATGGTTGTCCAGTTTAACCAGCATCATTTATTAAAGAGACTGTCCTCTTCCCATTGTTTCTTTTAGAAAATTAACTTGTCCTAAAACCTGAATTTAAGTTTGAAAAATAGAAACTAACAATCCCATATATTCAAGTATGTAAAATTTGAAAGCATTTTATGGAAGGCATATTTGCCTATTGCTTGCTTATTTAAATGTGATTACAAATCTGATTGCATGCCGGAGTGGGTGAGTTGCAGTGGGAGAGCTCTCAAGGTACTGAAGAAAAGACCCGGAGATGGATAGGAGACATGAAGGTTCACCGGGACTTACATGCAGGGAATCCAGGAGCAGACGGCTGCATGAGGTCGTGCTTTACAATGGTGGACAGGGAGGGAACTGCTTATATGGAGGAGGAGACAAAGACTACATATGTGGCAGCGGTGAAGAAACAAAGACTACATGCTCTGCTAGAAGGGATTATTCTTGTGTGACTAGTGTCCTTACAGGGGTCTGTCTCCCAACAAGTTGTTTCCATTGATAAGGCAGGCCTGGATATATATATATATACATACATATATATATATTCTAGCTACATTAGTGAACAATACAATATTCTGACATAGGGGCAACTTCTAGGAAGCCTGATTTAAAAACAGAATCACACATATCCTTGCAGTCTGGAATTCTGTGTTAATGACCCGGACTGAGCCCTCTGAGGAGTAATCAGAGAGGGAAAACCGACTGTACGATCTGAGTCTGGGGAAAAAAAAAGAAGCCCGTTGAGCTGTGATAGCAGCTTTCAAGCTTTCACACATCCAGTGGTAAAGGGCCAACATCTAACTGGTTAAAGATGCTTAAGCACAACACTCTTTGACCAATAAATGGTTTAGCAGTTCCACAGTTAAAATATAAAAACAAGAATAAAACATCCAAAGAAATGTATCAGAGGCTTCACACTGTGGAGGAAATAGATTTCAGAGAATTACTTCAGCCAAGTCTCTAAACAAATGAATGACCAGAAAGACAGCAACGTCCATACCAGACTGTGAGGAGGAGACAGCCTAAGGGATTATAATTCAGAGTGACTAAATATGTTATCTAAAAAGTTCATTTTTTAAGGAAAACCTTTGAGACAAATAAAAAGCCAAGGAAGTGTGATACACAAAGGGAAAACGATGGCTAGAAACGCTCTCAGGAAGCAGGGCCGACGTTAGATTTAGCAGACAGGAACTTCAAAGGGGTAACAAATGGAAAGTTGCCCCATGTTTTTGGATGATCAGAAAATTTAATATTGTTACGATGGCAATAATTCCCAAATTATCTTTCAGATTCAGTGCAAACACGATCGAGGTCACCAGACAGCTCTTTAATTTTTTCTTTTTTTCTTTTTTGTTTAAGAAATGGACAAGCTGATCCTACGACTCATGTAGAAATACAGTGGGCCAGAATAGTCAAAAGACTCCTGAAAAAGAACAAAGTGGAGGACCCACAGTTCCCAATTTCACAACTGCTGCAAAGCTTTGGTAATAAAGTCGGTGTGGTACTGATATAAGGAGAGACATATAGAGCAATGGAATGAATTGGCAGGCCAGAAATAGTGTCGCATTTATAATCAGTTCATTGTTGACAAAGATGCCGACACAGCTCAATATGGGAACATTAAACTTTCAACAAGTGGTGCTGGTGTTGGAACAACTACTGAATGATCAAATGCTAAAGAATAAAGTTTTAACGTCCATAGCATTTATAAAAGTTAATTCAAAATGGATCACAAGACTAAATAAAAGGTCTGACAAACTGGAAAACTCTTAGAGAAAAACATAGGAATACATCTTTGTGACCTTCAATCAGGTAATGTTTTCTAAGGTATAATATCAAAAAGCCCCAATGACAAAATAAAAATAACTGGACTTTTTGATCAATATTATATGATTAATAACTTTTTTCTATAAACAGTACCATCACGAAAGTGAAAATACCACCCCCAGAATGGGAAAAAAAATTACAAATGATATATCTCATAAGGGGCTTGGATCAGCATATATTAACCCTTACAATTCAATAATAAAAGACAACCTATTTTTAAAAACAGGCAAATGATTTAAATAAGCATTTCTTCTAAGAAAATATACAAATAGCCAATAAGTACATGCAAAGATGATCAAACCATTAGTTATTAGAGAAATGCAAATCAAAACCACAATGTTATACTATTTTACACTCACTAGGATGGCTATAGTAATAATAAAAAGAATACAGTAGTAAGTTTGATGTGAATTTTGAGAATATGGAACCCTCATTTCCTCATTTATTTCTAGTTCACAAGTAAAATGGCAAAGCAACTTCAGAAAACAGTCTGGAAGTTCCTCAAAATGTTAAGCATATTACAGTTATCACATGACTTAGTATTTCCACTCATTTTACTTATTGCCAATGAATGAAAATGTATGTTTACATAAAACCTTGCACATAAGTGATCATAGTAGCATATTCACAATAGCCAATAAAAGGAGACAATCCACATACTTTAACTGATGAATGGATCAACACAGGTGGCATATCCACACAATGGAATAGTATCCAGCAGTAAAAAGGAGTTAATTAGGGACACGTGCTACAACATAGATGAACCTTGAAAACATTAAGCTAAGTGAAAGACACCAGTCACAAAATATGATGTATTTAATGATTCTGTTTATATGGAATCTGGGTAATGATAGCTTCAAAGAATTAGTTAATTATTGATATTACCATTTTGTTCATATGTCACTTTTCTATGTCCACATTTTCCTTCAGCTGTTTGAGCATGTTTAAGAGAGCTTTTTGAAAACATCTTTCTATAGGAAGTCTGGTTTCCTTAGGGATAATTTCTTTTGATTTCTTTTGTTTTTTTGAATGGGCCATACTTTACTGTTTTATTATAGGCCTTTGATTTTTGGTCAAAAAACAGGCATTTATATCTTGTAATAGCTCTGGAAATCATCTTCCCTCCTGTACCCAGAGTTTGTTGGTTTCTTTGATAGTTAAAGGGCATTTTTGTATCTTAGATAATCTTAAAATGAAAGCTAAAGGATTTCTCAAGTGTTCTGTAAGACTTCAGACATGTGCTATGGCTTTTGAAATTCCACCATATAGTGATTGCTTTTGAACATCTTAGTCCTATTTTCATCTGTTTATATCAAGGTATAACAAGTAATTAAAGTGGGTAAAGCTTGGATGGAATGAATTTGTATATTACTAAGAAAGGCCTAATGCTTAGAAACAAAGCTACCAAAAGGAAACAGAGTTTGCCAATCCTCAAACAGTTTTTCCCCAATTAAGAAACTATTTTACTTGTCAATATCGATTAAGGGTAGTTCTCCTTAATGTCTCCCTACTAACTTTTTTCATATACATGCAGCCCAGTAGAGATGTGCACGCATTTGTTCTGGTAAGTTCAATTGCAAGTTGGTATGCCCAGAACTCCCATTGGTGTGAATATGGAAGATGTTCATTTGCCCCGGGAAGCACACTCCTATCCCGGGAAGCACACTCCTATAGAGA
>JAQQAC010006877.1:20601964-20649386 GCA_029783875.1 Phataginus tricuspis
ACTGTGTTATGAAAAGGAAAGCGTATGCAAAGACAAATGTTAATGAAATATCATTACAGCTGGTAATTACATATGGCACAAGTCATGAAGTTGGAATATCGTCCCTGAAGCTGGGAACATATACTATTAGAGGAAGTTGCCGTGTGAAAGGAGGAGTGGTAGACCGTTTGAATAACTACATATGCACAGTACAAAAATAGTGATTAAATATTAACTTAAAGGGGACAGATTTCTGATAACTATTATTTTTTATTAACCAGGGAATATTTGAAAAATAAAAATAATAGTTCCTTCCTCTAGGATTTAGAAACTTTGGACAGATGTGAATCTACATCTAGAATTATTTCTCAATATTCTTAAATAATAATAGTTTACTTAAACTCAATGACCCATGCTCCTGAAGAAATAAATTATTAATGTTTATATTAAATATTTAATATGATTGAACTATATACATACCTTTTCTTTATGTAGGAAAAATGAACTATTTTTCAATCAGAATATATCATTTAATTTTGGTGATTTGTAATATGGTTGCCAATTTTGGAAAGTAGAATACTATTCTGAAGTGACCAAAAAAGTATTTTCCAAAATGCAGTTTGAAAACATCTAAAAAATCAAGAAACTAATAATATACAGATGCCATAAACCGAGGCTGTAAACTGGTGGCAGATAGGCTGAATTCAGCTCCTGAAAGGTGTTTGATTCATACAGATCAGAAATCTGTTGCTTTTTAATTTTAATTATTTTAGAATATTTAGAATGCACACATTCCCCAATATTCTAGTTTGAATCACTCCTTATTTCTTAATTCTCATAAACTATACTCATTTGCATTTTCTTCTGGGACCCTATATTCATTTACATTTAATACTTCTGAGCTCTATCTTTTCTGGAAGTAAATAATTACTAGTATATATGCAGAATAAGAGTATCGTAGTGGAAATAGCCACCTTATCTAATTCCCTGGGAGTTATATAGATTTTCAAGTTAGGAAGGCTGGTATGTCCTTTCCCAGGTCACAGAATAATAGCAATAATAACATTTGGTACATGCATATTCTCTACCAATTCTCCGTCATGGGCTTTACTATTAGTATCCGTTCATAATGAGGAAACAGACACAGATTACCTTTTCAGGTCATTAAGTGGTGGAGCTGTGTTTCTAACACGGGAAACTGGGCACTAAGGCTTTTGCTCTTCACTGTCTCTCTACTTGACCACAGTTAATACACTGATAAATCACTCAATGGCTCAAAAGCAATCATAGCAATAATTGCACATATATAGCTGTTACTAGCACCTTGTTATGCAGCATCTTATTAAGCACTCTATAAACATTACTTATCTATTACCCAGACTTATAAAGCATATATATATATATATATTTTATCTCTGTTTTACTGCTGATAAAACAAAGCACAGAGAAGTTATTAGCTAGTTCAATTTCATATAGCAGGTAAAGGGCATAGTCAAAATTTTCATTCATCTAGTTTAGCTCCAGATCCTGTGTTCGGAAGGGATTACCCTCACTTTTTTTTTTTTGTCATTACAAATATAGAGGTCACATATTTTATACAAGACAGACAGGACTTAAAATGTGGTCTTTCAGACTCCAAAGTTCTTTCTTTCTTTATCCTGTTAGAGCAGCAACAGCTACATATTTTCTGTTGTCATCATTTGGAAGGTATGTGTCTTACTGTAAGAATTTAGAAACAGTCTCAGAATAAAGGGTAGAGAGAAATATACAATCCCAATCATTTTTCAACACAGAGATTTTATACCTACCAATAGAATTCATTCTTACCATATTTTCCCAGATATAATAATAAAACTCAGTTATCCAGAATTACTGGGGATTTCTTAAGGCTGAACTGGGAGGCACTGAATTCCACTACTCTGCTGCAAAACTGTCCTATGCATTCTAAGCCAAGCAGACATCATAAAATAGAATCATATGGAAAAATTCAATAGGGAAAGGCTGCTTTTTGTATATTTTTCCCAGAAAATATAAGGAATTTGTATTTATTAATGTACATTTTTGTACTTATAAGGTGATAAGATATGAACAAATATAAATAAATTTAATGTATATGCATTAAGCTATTGTTTCTGGAATCAAAGAGAGAAAATTCGATTAATTCTTTTAGCACTATTATTCAGAAAGGTTAAACTTTTGGAGGAATTTCTATCATAGGCATTCCAGTTGAATACTAACCATGCAGTTTTAAAGTCATACCCAGCCCAAGCTGCTTTTGCCTTAACACCTTGATTGTTGTCAAATAAACCTACAAAAAGTGTCCGAGAGACTGGCACTCCATGAGCTTCTTTTCTTTTCTCTGACTGAAGATAACAGGGTAGAGTTGAAATATATGAGACTTACTTTTAGAAAAAGAAGTGGATTTTGTGCAAGCTACTAAACCCTGTGAACATCAGTTTATTCACAGGCAAATGAGCGTTGATATATTCTTCAAGTGTTCACTGTGAGACTGTAATGAGATAATTTATTAGAGCACTGAGCCTAGGGGTTGGCATGGAGTATTTCTGTCTTCTAATATCATTTTCTACCAACCATTTTATGCCTGCATTTCATTGAAATATACTGGCTATTTTAGGTTTCCAATTCAGATATTAAATATTTTAATGGTTCATAGTTGTAGTTGATATTTTATATTGTGATGTTCAAAATACTGTTCAGTTTATCTGTGAAACAGATTATAAAAAGAGAAAATAAAAATAAGAGGAACTCATGGATGAGAATGTAGAGAGAATATTTTACTAGAATATCTTGATATGCAGGACAAAGAGCTTGGACCCAGAAAAGCCCTGAAAGTACGCATTACTGAAGTCATCAACTGTAACTAATCCTTGTGACAAACTTATTAGACAAAACTGGTCAGTTCCTGTAATGAGGGCTGTCAGCTAAATTGTTACTTTACTTCTATACAATACAAATGGTTAAAGAGGTTGCTAAATCAGAAGCAAAGTATGAATTATAATTTATAGGAATTCTATAATCTTAGAAAGAATGGAGTTGCAGTAGACTTGCATTCACATATTTATGTTTTACCTCACTTGTAAAGTTATCAAGTATTTTTACGTAGGTTATTGACGTGTGGCTGTAGTCCACCTGATACATCGATAACTAAGAAGCCATTTAAGAAGGTTCTTATTCCACTTCCCAAATGAATCATGCTTGCAATATCTTAAATAATGAAAGGTGATCAATTCCTACATAAAATGTACGCATCAGTTTCTATGCTTGTAGCTATACCTATATTCACTGTATAGGTTCTAAGAATCATAACTTGTTTAATAAATTCTAACGATTTCATCTTTCCTTCTTTTGTTGTTATTTCTCATTGTAGTTTTTTGTTTCTATTATATATGGAAAGAATTTTTACAAATCCCTGAGTATGTCATTTATTTTCATATCCCTAATTGCTATTTGCAGTTTATGATAATACAGGCTTAGATTATACATTAATTGTTACATCTATCCCTATCAAAATAAAATATTGATAGAAAAAATTCCTTCAGGAAACCTGAAATATAAAGGATATTTCATGCTATATAGGTTTATTCATTAAAATCTATAGATACTGTTCAATTTACCTGTGAAATAGATCATGAAAAAATAAAAATAAGAGGAACTCATGCATGAGAATACAGAGAGCATATTTTATTAGAATATCTTGGTATGCAGTCATCACGTATAAATGTTCTGTTATTTTCAGTGCACAGAATAAGTGGCATTACAGATGAATGATGGTGCCAAAACATGTGAAACACATATTCTTGTCAAATTAAGTATGTATTTCTACTAACAAATTAATGTGTAAAAACGACATCTTTCTGTATATATCTGTAAATGCACAATAGCTTCAGACTTTTCCATTGGTTTTTGTTTCATCATCTATTTGAGGCTCTGTTATTCAGATATTCAAGCATTCAAGTAGTTCATTAGAGATTTTGGATGAATTGAGTCCTTTATCATTCTGAAGACTCTCACTTTATCCCTAGAAATATATCTTGTTCTGAAGTCTAGTTCATCTGATATTAATATATCTCCTCCAGCATTCTTGGTTGATATTTGCCTGGTGAATTTTTTCCATTTTTAATTTTATTCTATCTGCATCTGTATGTTTTTAAATCACTTTCTTGGAACAGAATACAGTTTGGTCTTTTTAAAAATTATTATTACTATGACAATGTCTCTATTTTAATTCATGTGTGTACTAATGCACTCTTCAGTGTGGTAGCCACTAACTACATGTGGCTGTTGAACTTTGAATTATTGCTGAATTGATAACTGTAAAACATACTATAAGTGTAAAATGCATGTATCTTTCAATGATGTAGAATAAAATGTAAAATATGTCATTAATGATTTTATATTGCTTATGCATTGAAAAAATAATATTTAAAATTGTTTAAATATAAAATTTAAATTCACTTTTTAATTCTTAAGGTGGATAACAGAAATATTTTGATTATTTTAATGGCTTAAATTATATTTATATGGAATAGTTTTGGTTTAGGTCATTCATGTTTAAGAAAATGGTTTTAAATCTCTCATCTTGGTTGTTTTCTATTTTTGTGTACCTCTTTTTCTTTCTTCTTTTTAAGTAAATTTTCTTATGACTCCACTCTCTGTTCACTATTAACTTATTAGCTAGAACTCTTTTAGTGGTTGTGCTTGTGTTTATAGGATGTATCTTTAATTGATCAGAACTTACCTTAAAATAAAATTATACTTGATGTATGACTGAAGATCCTTATAACAACACACTTCTATTTCCCTCTTCTCATCCTTTGTGCTTTCTTTGTCTCCATTTTACTCCTACATGTGTTATGAAACCTGCAAGGGAGAGTTATTATCTTTTAAATATATTAAAAATAAGAACATTTATACAGACACACATATTTGCTATTTATAATAGTTTCATTCAATGTGTATATACAGATTTCCATTTGGCATTATTTTCCTTTTACTTGAAAAACTTTAAAAAATGTTCAAGTAGTATAGGCCAACTGATAATTCTCCCAGATTTCATTTCTCAAAAACAGATTTATCTTCATTTATGAAAGACATTTTTACTGGGTATAAAATTCTTAGTGTGTAATTCCTATCTTTTCCTTCTCCATACATAATATTTGTTTTGGGTTTTGACTCCTGAATTATTACCTGAATTATTTAACAGATTCTCTTTATTAATTGTTCTGAGCCATGTGATGTGTTTAGTGTGGTTTGTTTATTCTTCATAAAGTTTTTTACCTTCTTGTATCTGGGATTTTATAGTTCCTATCATATAAAATTTATGGTCATTATTTCTTTAAATATTTTTCTCCCCCTCTTCATCTTCATTCTGGAATTACAATTATATGTATGTGTCCCACAAGTCACTATAGATATATTCATTTTCTTTGTTCTTAGTTATTCTTTTTAATTTTGGTTTGTGTTTATTGGTACATCTTGATATTTACTGACATTTTCTTCTGAAGTATCTATTTTTCTCTTATTATCCTCTTGTTAATTTTTTTAAAATAAAATGCTTTATTTTTCATGTATAGAAGTTCCATTCACAGATTTTCTTATCTTTCATTTCTTTCCTAAATATGGTCAAGTTTTCCTTTGCATCTTTAAACACAGTAATAATCCCTATGTGTTTTAAGGTCTTCTCCTGCCTATTTCATTTTTGCTGTAATTGTTATTGATTTATTTTTCTTCTGTTTATTTATATTTTTCTGCTTCTCTACTTGTTGGTTATTTTATTTGGATGTTATACATCATGGATTTTGTGTTTTGAGTGTTGTATTAAAAAAGTATAGCTCACCCTCACTGATGGCTCAGATCCACCACTGTGCTCCCCTGGGCACCTGCCCTGCCTACTCGGCACAGCAGCAGCCATCATTGCTGACTGGCAGGTAGAGGGAAGCCATGCTTGCAACAAATCCCAGCAGAAACGCCTCACATCACACAAAGAGCTTACAGAGGCAAGCTCTTCACCTCTGCTGACTGAGATTAGCCACTGCCTGGAGGCAGGCAAAAGGTGGTCATACCCACAGCCCATCAATAGCAACTGCAGCTCCCAAGCAAAGGAGAACCAGGCATTGATGAGCAGAGAGTCCTGAGCTTCTGAGAAGCACAGGACACATATTTCATAAAGCTGTTACTTACTAGACCAGGAGGCATAGAAGATTTATCTAATACAAAGGAACAAACACAGAAACCCAGACAAAATGAGGAAGCAGGGGACTATGTTCCCAAAAGAACAAGCAAGACAGCAGAAAAAGGGCTAAATTAAATGGAGGTTAGCAGTCTTCTTGATAATGATTTCAAAGTAAATTCATAACAATGTCCACTGAACTTGAGAAAAGAATTAATAATCTCAGCAAAATATCCAACAAAGAGATAGAAAATCTAAGAAAGGTCACTCAGAGCTGAAGAATACAGTAACTGAAATGAAAAACACAATTAAGGGAATGAATAGTGGACTGCTGGAAGTAGAGGAAAGAATCAATGTGATGGAAGATAGAGACGAGGAAAACAGTCAAGCTGAGGAATGGAGAGAAAAGGTAATTTCTAAAAATGACAAGATGCTAAAAGAGCTGTGTGACAACTACAAACAAAACAATATTTGCATAATAGGGGTTCCAGAAGAAGAAGAGAGAAACAAAGGAGTAGAAATTCTCTTTTAAGAAATAATAGCTGAAAATTTCCCCAATCTGCAAAATGATATAGACACCTATGTCCTGGAAGCAAAGAGAACCTCTAACAAAAGGAACCCCAGGAAGACAGCACCAAGACATGAAGTAATTAAAATGGCAACGATTAAAGATAAAGAGAGAATATTAAAAGCAGCCAGAGAGAGGCAGACAATTAGCTGTAAGGGAAACTCCATAAGGCTATTAACAGATTTCTCAGCAGAAACTTTACAGGTTAAAAGGGAATGGCATGAAATATTTAAAATATTGAAACAGAAGAACCTCAAACAAGAATCTTCTACCCAGCAAGGGTATCATTCAGAATTGAAAGAGAGATGAAAAGTTTTTGAGATAAATGAAGGCCTAAAGAATTCACCACCACCAAACCAGCCTTACAGGATATGTTAAAGAGACTTCTGTAAATGGGCAAATTCTTAAGCCTAAATATTTTTCTTCAGTGAAAATAAGCCACAGTAAAGGTAGTAGACCAATTACTTACTAACCAAGTTTAAAGTTTAAAAATAAGTAATAAAATAAATTATACAGAAAATCTGTTTAGGGGATACACAAAAAATGTAGATTATGACATTTAATACATAAAGTACAGAGCAGGAAGAATAAAAAAATATTGCTTTCAGATTATGTTTGAAATACAGTGACTATCAACTTACTATAGACTATTATATATTTAGGAAACTGTCTATGAACCTTATGGTAACCACAAACATAAAGCCTATAATAGATACACAAAAAAATTTAAGAAAGAAATACATGCATAACAACAAAGAAAATCATCAAATAACAGGAGAAGTGTGTAAGGAAGAAATGAACAGAGAGGAACTACAACAAGACTCAGAAAACAATTAATAAAATGGCAATAACTACATACCTATCAATAATTACCTTAAATGTAAATGGATTAACTGTACCAGTCAAAAGACATAGGATTGCAGAATGGATAAAGAAACAAGACCTATCTGTATGCTGCCTATGAGACTCATTTCAGACCTAAAGACAGTGAAGATATGGAAAAAGCTATTTCATACATAAAAGGGAGAGAAAAGCAGTAGTAGTAGTACTTATTTCAGACAAAATAGACTTCAAAACAGAGAGTACCAAGAGACAAAGAGGGACATGACATAATGCAGGGATTAGTCCAACAAGAGGATATAAATATCTGTGCACCAAACACAGGAGCACAGCCACTGAACACAGGTAATAGATTAGACGGACTTAAACAATATATACACAACATGCCACTTAAAACAGCAGGATACACAGTTTTCTCAAGTACACATGAAATAGTCTCCAGAATAGATTACATATTAGAACACAAAAGAGCTTCAATAAATTCAAAAGACTGAAAAAAATTAAAATAAAAAATATAAAGTATAGATTTTGTTCATAGATAGACATAAATCAATGAAGATCAGTTTTACATTTTAGACATTTGCTTTTGAACATTTTGAGGTGTGCCAAGAGCACTCTTTAGAGTAGGTCTAATGCAGCCCGAGCACTAGGACATGATTTTTGGAGGTCTCTTCTCAGTGCCCTGTGTTTATGAGGTTTCTTGAGTCTGTGAGGTTAGAAACTTCCCAGCCCTATGAACTCTGAAAATGGCTGACCTATTTACTGGTAGTTTTTTCCTTGAGCTTATATCCATGGGATAGTATTCTAAGAGTCAAGCAGATTTCTGTAGATTCCTGTAGCTCATTCTGTTTATCTGTTTCCTTTCTGGTACTTTGTTCAGAATATTCTAGCATTTAGTTTTTATCGCAATACGATCTTTTTTTTTTTCCAACCCATAGAGACTGCAGGATTGTGGGGCTTCCACTCCTCAGGGTGCTGCATGCACACTGCCCTGGGCACTTTCCCTTCTCAAGGATCACCAACCATCCTCTGGTACCCGTTATCCATTCTGAAAGCAGTTGTTTTCTGTGTTTCGTCCAGTTTTCTATAAATATATGGTGGGAGGACAATTCCTATCATAGTTAATCCTTTATGAAAAGACCGAAATTCTTTCCTTTTTGACCAAGAGGATTCACTGAGTTTATCGACCAATAACATCTTCATTTTAAAGGAATGCTATGTGCATTTGACATTTTAAATTATTTTCTAACAGGACAGTTCTGAAAATATTAAATAAGTACTATCTATCTAGTCTATAAGATACTTTTCAAATTAAATAATGTTAATGTTAATGTACAGTAAATTCATAGCCATGAATAGTCAGTGGCACCCTGAATTGGCAAAAATTATGCAAAATTTTTTCTCTTTTGTTTTACATTTAAAAGCCTTTGGATTTTGCATCTGTTGCCTCCTCCTTACCTAACTAGTTGTTTTTTCCTCACTTTTCTTCCCATTTCAGTCCAAGTGGCTTAATTTTATTCTCCAGGAGAAAAGAATCCTATCAATATTTGCTTTCATATTTGCTTTTTAATCAACTCTATGTTTTGCTTATCTCAGACCTACTCTTAATTTTCAAAAAAATATTTTATAAGTCAAACAATTTAATATGTGAAGCAAGAGAGTGCTGTGGTTTATTCACTACATGGTTCCCCCTGTAGCCCCAAGGCGCTAATTACTTTTTCCAAGGCTGAGTCTTTCCTAGGATATGCTTGTCTCCAGTAACTGAATGGTGCAGGGATAAAAAAAGGATAATTTAGGAAACTTATTGGTCATTCAGCTTCATAACTGCCTATGATATTGACGAGTCCTATATTGTATTGAATCGCAGTTGAACTTCTCCACCTGGCTGTTCCTTCATGCTCTCATACGCATTATTCCAGATACTCCCTGATTCCCACCTGGGCACAAGTCTCCATCTCTGACAACACAGTGTAAATAGTAAATAATCGACATGTCTAATACCTGTAGGTTTGGAAGGAGCCCAATAAGTAGCACCATCTTCTCTCCCTGAGCTCTAAAACATCAAGAAATAGACATAAGACTCAGGCAGATAGAGATCAAAATACTGTTTTTCTTTTTAACTGATAAAGACAAAGTTATAACTTCAATGTGTGGTGATAAAGGGCTTCCTCATGCTGTACTCACAATTAAGCCGTCTCACCTTGTTGGAAGTTGGCTGTACAATGTAGGTTTCTCATTGTAGAATAGAATTTCACCATAATGTAAACTTATGGGAGGGAGAAACAGAAGAAAGCAAAGGAGTAATCCTTTTGAAGAAAAGGAGTAGCTGCACAAGCAAAGATAGTTCCAAGTCCTACATTTATCCAATTTAATAGTTTGTTCCTCATCCCCTTAGAAAGCATGGGTGACTTTTACAATTTTTTTATGAGACAGAAAACTTGGCTTGAATGTAAGATAAAGAATAAACTGTATTCACACTGATATTTCAGATTAGTCAGGAGCTGTGAATATGAGTGCTAACTCCCATACATAGAAAAATCTTATAAAATCTTTTATTAACCTATATTTGGGCATAGGAGATTCCCATGTGCATCTAGGGGTTACTCTTAATCTTCCACCTCAATACTCATCACTATAAAACTTTGTTCTCTCTAATAAATTTGGTCAAATCTCAATAAAACACAAGAGGATGCTCTCACTTCCACCCACATCTTAGTTTCTCCCCCCAATCAGACACAGTAATAAAGTTTCAGTGCCTTTTTGGTTCCATGCTTACCTTTTTTTCTGTTTTTCTAAATTATTGCCCAGGCTGCATTGTAAACTAAACAAGCAGCACTAACCATGCTGACTCATTCACTCTAACTTTGCAATTTTTACTTCTTTTGGGTTTGGCTCATGTTTGAAATTTTAACCATCATTTGAATAGAAGGAATTTGTCAGTTCACAGTAGCCTTTATTTTTCTGGAGTCAATTAGCATTATTTTCATCACTACTCATTTTTTTCACAACTTAACTACTACGTTTGATCTTGTTGCCTCCTCTGTGTCTTAGCAGTAAATGCCTAATTAATACTCATTAAATTACTGAATGATGGTTGAATAAATGATATTTCTTTTGACCTTGAGTTACTAATCTGAAAGCATTTGCTGTTGTTTAGGGACAGCATCTCTGTGATCAGTGAGGTAAGCGGATTCCTAGGTGACTAGAGCACTGGACAGGGCCAAGGGCTACCACCAATCCTTATTCATGTGGAAAGGCAGACAAACAAGAATTTCATATAGTAGTCCTTGAGAAATGACTAACCATTTATAATAATATAAACCAGTTATATTAAGGAATGTAACCAGTTGTATTAAGGAACCATTTCATTCCTTAATATAACTCAGATGAGGACTTCCAAATATGCAGTGTCTCTAAATGTGGAATATTGTAGTTGGGATGAACCAAAGGGCACTATGCTATCATAGAAATAACTTGAGCTCTGAAATCAGATGGTCAATCTAGACTTTAACTCAATTCTTCTCAACTGGATAACCTTGACAATTTACTTAAGCTTATTGATTCTCATTTCCTTTTTTATTCAAAATGGTAATAATAATTAAAGAATATATATATATCAAAAATAAACATATGAAAATATGCCCCATATTGATTGTTATCAGTGAAGTGTAAATTAAAAAAACAGTAAGATACCACTACATACCTAATGAAGTAGCCAAATCTAGAACTCTAACAAAACTGCATGCAGGTGATGAGGTGGTGCAATAGGAACTCCTATTCATGTCTGGTGGGAATGCAAAATGGTACAACTGCCTCGGGAGACGGACTGACTGCATTTTCCTAAACTAAGCAAACTCTATTGCATCTTCCACCAATCACACTCCTTGGTACTTACCCAAATGGATCAAAATCTATGTTTAAAAAAACCTACATACAGATGTTTATAGCAGCTTTCCTAATTATTGCCAAAACTTGGAAGCAACCAAGATGTCTTTCAACAGATGAATGGATAAACTGTCCACACAGTGGGAATGTTATTCAGAACTAAAGAAGAAATGAGCTATTAAGTCGTGAAAAGCCATGGAGTGACATAAAATCCATGTTACTAAGTGAAAGAAGCCAATCTGAAAAGGCTACCTAATGTGATTCCAGATCTGTGACACTCTGCAAAAGGGAAAATTATAGAGACAATAAAAAAGATCAGTGATTGCCAGAGGTGAGGGGAAGGGAAAGCTGAATAGATGGGGCATAGAACATTTTTAGGGCAGGGTACTATAATGGTGGATATATGTTATCATACTTTTGTCCAAACCCATAGAAGGTACAATGTCAAGAGTGAAGCCTAAATTAAACTATGAACTTTGGGTGATAATGATGTCAATGTAGGCTTATCAGTTGTAACAAATAAACCATTCTGGTGGGAGATTAAAATGGGTGAAGGTCTGCATTTGTGGGGCAGCAGTTGTATGTGAAACCTCAGTACCTTCTTTACAGTTTTGCTTTGAACATAAAACTGCTTTAAAATAAGTTCTTATTTAAAGATGGTACTACTTCAAAATGTTGTTATAACAATTAGATGTAATCACTTCAGTAAAATACCTGGAACAAAGCAATTGTTCGATTCAGCCTGTTAACTTGCACTATATCCTAATTTGATATTCTGAGAACGATAGGAAACATGGTAACCACAGGCCTTATATATTCTGATTCCCACTGCAGAAGTTTTCCTCAGAATTTCTGAAGCCCTTTCTAACTATTTTAATTCCATTTTATAAAATAATATTCTTTAATGGTTAATATTTTAGCTATTGTTTCAAAGAGAAAACAATTGTTATCTTGAGTAGTATGAAGATTATAGGAAATTTGCAAGTATTCTACAATGAAACAGAAATCCTGAAGATTCAAACTATACTATGAAGAGTTCTTTGACATGAAACCAAAATGATCAATCTGAGACAGTGGCTTCCACTTTCAAAAATAGTTGGAAGTTAAATTTGTTATTAGGAATTGGTTAACTGTTCTGTGGCTGTAGTGAACTTATTCTCCGATTTCGAAAGCTTTGTTAATATTTCTACATTTTGAGAAGAATGAGTTTCCTTAGGCTCCAATCGACCTAAGCCTTAGTTTTCTTCTCAGTGTTGCTTAAAGAAGGCATTGAAGGCACCAGTAACCGCAGTCCAGGTGATCTGCACCTGTATAAGTTCAAAAGGACCATCCAGTTGACTCATGAGCAGTGGCCAATGTTTATTCTTTTAACCCTCTGAGTTTCTGTATATTACGATGCAAAAAATAATGGGTATAGGTTAGCTATTTTTAGATCAAAATAAACTTTTAAAATAATTTTTCATTAAATAGTCTTGACATTTGACAGGACTGGTACCTTATCTATGCTCATTTTTTTCAAGATTGTTATAGGACATTGCTTACTGATTCATGAAAATAAACATTAGCTAATTGTATTAACTTTCAATGAATTTTAGTTTAAAATTATATTGTGCTCAGGCTCTCAGAGGGAATATATAGTAGACAAGGTTTTCTGAAACTACAGATGAAATTCTTTATTCCATTGGGTCCAAAGATTTTGAGTCCCTTTCAGTGAAGAGTGGGGAAAAGAGATACATAAAGGCAGCAGATTCTATTAAAATGAATAATCTAGGGATGGATACTGTAGCATATATCCTGATATTAGTTACTTATATTTCAGTCATTTATTTATTTCTATCTATGGATCCTATCCTTACAAGAAAAACTGTAGTCAAGATATTCATGCTATTAGTATTTCTGAAATGAAAATTTAAAGAATATCCAGTAATTTAATTGATATTAGTATGAAAACTTTAGCAGTGGAAAACACTTAAAATTCATCTACATTATTTTGCAGATAGTGATTGTTCTCCATATGTGATTTTCAGTAAGTTTAAGTAGCTATTTAGCAAAGTCATAACATAAAAGTAAAAGCTTATATACTTCACCCAATGTTCTATGTGTATAAACATTTCATACTAGAAGAGCTTCTGAGGCAAAGTAAGTCCACAACCAAAGAGGAAAGAATGTCTTTTGGGTAATTCATTAAATTAAAATCAAATACACAAATATGACCTTAATAGTTTAGATAAATAACCACTTAACACTTTTTTAAAGTTATATGGACACAATTATAATAGTGTAAGGGATTCACAATCTAAAATAATTCTGGTAAGTGAAAAAGTGTGCTTACAATTTTCTTAGCATATATTACTTTATTTAGACTATATTAGTTTTATAAATATCCTTTAACTCAAAAATCCTTTATTTCATATCACTCCAGTCTCCTTTGAATGTATAAGCACAGCCTTTGGAACCAATATATATCATAATCACTTACACATTATCAGTTATTTTTGGTTTGTTTTAATTTATTTGTATTTTATATTTGTGATACAAGATGAATTTTATGTTTATGATTTCATGTATGTGATTTAAGCTGAAATTAATTGACAAATATCACTTTAAAGGCTACTAATACTGTTGGCTTGGATCTAAGCATCACATTTACTAATAACAAATAAAATAAGGAAGCGTATTTAATAATTTCCAATGTTACTTAAAATACCTCCAATTTAAAGTTATCTGATTTATATACCATATCCCAAAATTTAAGATTATCAGATCAGGCATAAAGTTGTGGTTAGTAGCAAATTGTAAGCCTTTGTTACATGTTTTGCTTGTTTTCAAAGCTCTGTAATTTCTCTTTACTTGAACTATTGATTATGTCCATTTGCAATATTAGAGTCATCTTTATTCATAAACTAATCATGGTAATACAGAGATTAGATTAATAACTTCATCATATCCACATAATGATAACTGGAATTAAATCTTAGTGTTAATGAAAGTATCAGAGGTGCATTATCTGCTTGTTTTCTGTTTACTCAATAGTCCATCCCAAGAAAGAATGACAGTCAGGTAAATTTGGTTAGGTCACTGGCAGTCTATTTTCTTGGATTACATTTCTCCTTAAAACCTAGGGAGCATTTGTCACATTTCCTATCTCTGAGTGGGTCCTACAATATTTGGACAGTTTTTCCTGGAAAAATGTTGCTGCCCTTCTAGCTTTGAAATATTTTCTGCAATCCTATTTCCTTTTTTTTTTTGTTTCTTTTTCTGCCATTGTTATAACCAACTGTAATTTTAAATTAATTTAGTATGAACACCTGCTGTTGCCTAAATGTCTTTGGCCCCACAAAATTCGTATGTTAAGATCCTAATACCCAATGTGATAATATGAGTTGGAGCTGTTGGAAGGTAGTTAAGTCACGAGGTGGATCCCGCATAAACAGGATTAGTTCTCTTATAAGAGAGCCCACAGAGCTTCCTCGTTCCCTTTCCGTCATGTGATTGATTATACAAGGAAAAACCTGTAGCTCAGAATAGGGCCCACACCCAACCATGCAGGCTCCATGATCTCATTCTGTCACCTTCCAGAACTGTGAAACATACATGTTTATTTTTATAAGCTCCTCAGTGTGGACTATTTTATTTTGTAGCAGCCTGGTTGGGCTATAATACCTGTGCAATACCTATGCAAACTATATCTGAATTGGCCATGTACATTAGTTGACTGGATTGCTTCTTAAGTGTCAACTTCCATGGCTGGATCACCTTCCAAAATGTCATTTTCCTTCTTCTAAGGCCATCTGTCACCTTTCCCTTCTTTCTTTTACCTCTTCTAATCAGATTTTTATGTCACTGAGGTTTATCCTTTAAATATACTTTAAATATATTGAAATAATTACAGCAACTTAAACTATGAAATGTTGTCACATTGCATAAAGGGGAGCTTTATAACCCAAATGAATTGATCTTTGGCACAATGCATAAAAGAGATAATTTGGGTGTGAAAATCTAATTCTAAAGTTTCAATTGACAGAAATTACTGTTGCATTGTTCACTGAGGGCCACTGGTGACGAAGATGTGTGCAGTCAATATTCAGCACTTTATTAAATCAGTGGCACTGATTCAATGCCAGCCCTGTACTGGAGACTGTCCTAGATGATGAAGGAAAGAGCTTTAAAAAATGCTCCTTAGACATAGTTTAGTAGTAACAAGAAAGCAACCAACAATTACTGTACATCAATAGCAAGCACATAAAATGTACACAAATAGGATACTTCATTGGCTCAGAGATTGTGCACCAATTTAGGATTCCCATCAGGAAGTGAAAATAAATCTTTTTGGAGGTGGCTACATGAGTCGTGGCTTGAAAGGAAAGAGTTGCCTGAAATGGCATAAAGGGTGAGGTAGGAATGGTACCCAGGTGACACTGTTGTAACACGCTGGGATCTACATGAGACATCACAGGTGACCCACTTTAGAGAATCACTCAGCAACTGAAGCCCAGTTAAAGCAGAAAAATTATTAACATTAGTTTTTGAAAAACTACATAATCTACTAATATAAAAGGCCTTTTATGCTTTCTAATAAAGAATGTGTTTTTTGGGGTTAAATATAGTTATTTTATTACCATAATTATTTGTATAAGTGAGGAAAACCCACAATATTGTGACACTGTGTATCTCCAGAATTTATTTTTATTTAGTTGCTTTCAATTTTGAAATAATTTCTGAATTTGATGTTGACATAATTTATTTTATTACTACCTATAATGTCCCATGGCATGCCTTATTTCTAAGTATTCTTAAAGCTTACAGCAATTGCAATCCCTCACATGCTTCACATAAGAGGATATGAATATTCCCATGAGAGCTGGTTTAATGCCTCCACTCATTTCAGTGGAGTTGCCTTTAGGCAATGATAAATACTTTTTATTTCTGGCTTTTGACACCTTGGATAGTTATATAAGGTTCTCTCAGTTTCAATAAGGAATTATTATGTTGAATTCTAAAAGCAACTGAAATGGGAGAAGTCCATAATTAATTACAGTTAGCTCTTTATTGTCCAAATAAATTTGTAATTTTAGAATTACAGAAATAAAAACTCTCCAGGCTACCCTGCATAACCAAGTCACTCATAAACCCTCTGCCATAATCAGGAGGCTAGAATTTCAGAAAGCTACTTATTGCTAAACAGGAACAGGCTAAGAACCTCAGGCCTGAAAATGATCCCTGCCATCAAAATATTCCTTTCTTGCTGTCTCTTTTCTATGTATATTAATATGAAATAAATTTTGCAAAGGAATAATATCTGAAATTCTAACATCTTTAAAGAATAATGGAAGACATTGTTTATGAACTTTTTATTCTATGAAGTACAGGAAGGATTCTGGAAGGGCTATGGAATCAGTACTAATGAACTAACACGTGATCTTTCTATAGTCAACTCCCTTATTTATACAGTTTCCATATCCACCCCTTTTCTATATCTAAGCTTCTTGGTAACAATAACCACAAAAATAAGTATAACATAGTGCATTTATAGCATCTATAAATGAAAACAGGAAATTCACAGTATCATCTTTAAGTTACTTCTCCTGTTTCAGTATTAATCCCATTTTAATAGTCTATAACCTGTTCAATAAATTCTTATTTTTACAACACAGTATACCTGGCTAAAAAGAAAAAATCTGGGGAGAAGGACAGGATAGGTAGTAAAAAGTAGAGCTTAATCAAGATATGTATACATAAAAAAGCAAGGAAGCAAACATGGGTATACCTATGTCAGTCTTTCCTTCTTCCATTACCATGTTACCTCTACCTTCAACCAACACACTGAGGTGATTCTTCAACCCTTGGAGTGAGTCAAATCTTCTCATGCAGCACTTGGTGGTTCTACATGCTTTGAATGCAGCTGTTCTCCATTAATTTCTATCAGGGGATATTGATAATTGAAGCCATTAGAAGCACTTTGAGCATTAATTAAATTCTAGATATATATCCATTTCCATCTTGGCAATACTATCATTCTATTCCTTTGATAATCAGGATCAATTTCCTAAATTAACCCCTTTTTTGCCTGTTTTGTAGTGATCATTTAGAATCCAAAATGGTCACATGATTGCCTCAATGACTCCTTCAATGTAACCATTGTTGTACACCCTGGTATAATTATGTCTTCCTTGTGTTTCAAGGCATCCCAACAAGCAAAGTCCAAGACAGTAGAGATGGAAAAGTTTCAAGTAGCTCATTAGGTGGAAGAATGAGATGTCTCTCCCTTTTCTTTGTTTTGGGAATCATATGCACTGGCTAGGAAAGAAAGATCATTCTATCTTAGCTGTTAGTTGAAGCAAAAGTCTCAAGACACTTCTACTAACTTGCAAGATGTTTTTGAGAAGTGACACTGTAACTGAGTTTTCAAGAGGCTCAGCTACCATTCTATAATGGTAATAGCTTCTAGGTTAGTGTATTACTTAATATGACCAGGGAATCTATGGAACACAAGCTCATTTTCTATATAAAATAAATCCCTTTGGAACACTATTATGTGGTACATCATAAAATGGTTATGTTAGGTAATTAGAAATACATAGTTGTTATTGCCAGCAGAATTATACTGGTGAGGAAGACCAATCGAGATAAAGAAACAAGGCAAAATTAGTGCACTCTCTTGGTCAGAAGGTAACTAATGTACTTTACCTGGTCCTGGATGACTGTCTGGTCTCCTTAAGATGTGATGTCATTTGAAGCATTTACCATTTTCTGTTACAGCTAGCAAATTAGACACTTAACAAGGGTAGTAGATTGATTGCCAGTAAGAGAGAGAATCCTCGCTGTTGATCCAGTGCATAATCTCTATTCCTGTCACCACAGCATATTGCACGAGTCACTTGATGAAGCATTAAGATGGCTGGAGAAATATGGTTTCTCTCAAGAAATTACACTTTTCCCTTGATTATCAAGATGTTCTTCATGATATGGAGCAAAGATATTAAGCATTCATATAATACAAGCATTTCATAGCCTGGATGCATTTTGTGAGGCTGCATATGTCTACCTACATTTTCTAGTACTGATTTATGCAAATCTCTGATCATTATTAAAAAAATTAATCAATATCCCCAAATCACTTTTGATCTAAATCTCCAAAGATAATCCGTTTGCTTGGTAATGAGGACACATTGAAGTCCCTCACCTACTTGTCAATCAGGGCTGCCTTAAAATGGGACAGAATGATAGTAGTAGTCATTTTATATCAAGGAATTTTTGAACTCTCAATTTCACTTATCTTAGGCTAGCATTGACTCTGTATTTCACCTACTGCTTTATCATTAGAACTATTCTTGGAAAATCAAGGCAGTATTTTTTATATGAGATGTCTAGTGTATGTACTCATATCAATGAATTTATTCTGCTCTAAAATTATTTTCATTCTTTGTTTTATTAGTCTCAAAATTCATGTCTACCTTCTCCTCTTTATTCCCTTTATAAATGATAAAATTGTGCTTCTCTTTGAGTGAATAAGCCTTTCATTCAAGGTACAACTTAATAAGTAGCTCTCTGTACTTTTTTTATTTCTGGCCTCTAATTTAGATCTGGAACAAATGTAGGGTGGTATGGGAAGACCAGACTTGTTCTTGCAAAGGAATATCCTGGGTGATTCATCAGTGAGACAGGAAGGTTGGCTTATTCCAGTAAAAGAATGTTGGTGTGGGTTGAGTATTTCAAAGTACTCTGAGTCATCCGCATTTCTTAAATGCCATTATTACAATTTGGGGATCCACCCATTTCCATAAATTTTCTAACTTTCAGTAAAGATATCTGGCAAATTGAACTTACATTTTAATTCACCAATCCACAGAATGAGACACTCAGAATCTCATTTTCAGGTACAGCGTCCTTATTTCTATAAGAAATAAAATGATTATTTTATGATAGTCATCGAAACCTTTAGATCTTCTGACTTTGTTTTTGAGATAAGAAATGAATATCTGGTATCGTTTAATTCCTGTTTCCACGGAGGCTCCTCACAGCCTTTACATTCCCTGCACAACTCCTAATGATATTTTTTAGCAAAGATATGGTGACCAAGACTTGCCTTCATCACCTTATTTTACTTGATTCACGTACTCATTAATGATAATATAAGTAAGTAATCACAGAGCTTAATGGACTTTTCCCTCTCCTTATGATTTAAAACCTACTAGCAAATTCTAACTTCCCATTTTCTTGAGAGTCTATGGCTGACAGCTTTTATTATATCAATTACTCAATTATTTAATACTCTTAGTTGTAAGTGACAGTACCAGATTCGCTATTGGAATTGTAGCCGCCTTATGAACTCATTATGAAGGTGGCACCTCTAGGAACAGCCACTAAGCTGCCCTGCAGAGCTGCACCGCCATGTATGTTATCTGTCGGCTGACACTCAAGAAGTTGCACAACTCTGAAGTGATGTTTGTGGAACCAATTCTCCTCTGCCAAGAAGAGGAAGCGGCCAAATTTAAGCAGTGTAGGAACAGGACATCAGTACAAAATCTGCTAGATTCAAAAGCACATTTTCTCTTCCATAATATTCATCTTCAAAATGGATGTCTCTTTCTACATGAACCTTAATCCTTCCTCAAGATCTGGTGGCTGAAATCTAGGCCATGTCTAATCTCTTAAGTAGAAAACATTCTAGAAATGTAGTATTACTTTGCATACTCTACTCCTCTAATTGAAGGTGTTTATTTTTGTTTGTTTTCACCTTTTTTATAGTAGTTGATATACAATCTTATATTGGTTTCAAGTATACAACGCAGTGGTAAGAAATTGTGTTTAAAATGGATCAGAGCCAGCATTGAGTAAACTAATCCATATTATCAAGATAAAATTGTTGGGCTTTTAAATTATTGTCCCATCATATATTTCACAACTTTTATAATTTATATACAGATTTTTAAATTTCTTTATTTTGTGGAATCTGCATTATTTGTGAATAAAAGGAAAATGGGAAAGAATAAGTTTATAGAGACTAGTAAGGGAAATTATTTGGTGTTAGTTATTTAATTAAAGAAAATGGAAAAAAATGACGTGGTCAATTAGAAAAATCTGTACACAGAAGCATATTCATTTTTAATACAATTCATAATTTGATAAATCAAAAATTCAGAATAAAAGTTCTCATATAGTATAATGATTTCTGATATTTTAAGATTTAATATTCAAGGTTTTACTATATCACTAATACTATATCACTAATAATTACTCAATATTATTTTATTAAATTATCTGGCTCTATAATTATAAAAAGTGAAAAAATTTGTTCACAGTAAAAAACTTTAGCAAAATATTGCCAAAAGTTTATATAATAGTAATAAAAAAAAGTCTGTTGGCAGAGAAGATGGGAAAAGTAGTCAAGGGTAAATAAGGGTCATAAAAGAGATAAAATATGAAATTCACAGAATAAAACAATACAGAACTAAGTTTCATAAATATTAGGAAAAAAGATAAGAAAAACAGAAGGGGAAAAAGTTAATAATAAAAGATCATGTGGAAAGAAAACAGGTTGAGAAAAGGCATTTGAGTATTTTAAATGTGGTCGTGATTATTTATCAAACAGGCAGAAAGAAAGTACTATTAACTGCTTGAAGATAGAAATAAAAACAACCTTGGGAAAGAATTATATAGATCAAGAGAAGATTTTGAACTTAACAAATTACACTATATATATATTTATATATATATGTGTGAGTGTGTGTATATATATGTAAAACAGAGAGAAATATATATATATATATATAACAGGCAGAAAAGAGAGAGATTTCTTAATTTAGGTAAAACTGTATGCAACAATGGAACCAGTATATCCTAAAGAAACGCAATTTCTAAGTTCAGAGAAATCCACCACTTTTTCTTTTTTCCTGTTAGTAAGACTTGTATTAAAAAAAGAAGAACTAGTCCATTTGAGATTGGAATATATTAGCCTACTTCATGGAGAGTTTCCATGCTGAGGTTTATTTTAAATAGCAAACTAGCATTTGCATGAATTTAGTACAGGAGCAGTTATCAGTGAACACTTACCATTGTCTTCAGAGTCTGTCTCTAATTTTTAATTGTATGAGGGACTGAACCATATGATAATGATAGTAAGCTGTGATAATGATAGCTTACATTTGTGCAATCCTTTTTGAAAAAATGTTTTCCCATAAATTATCATACTCAGTCCTCACAATCATTTTTTATTCTACTTTTTTAATCAAAGGAAATTTCCAGAATATTTAAGATATAACATTATTAATAACAACATTTTGTACAGAATTTTGTCTTCAAAAAGTCCAATCTCCTTCTTTTTCACCGTTGCTCCAAAGAGTAATGGCTTTCCCTGAACTATTCTTTTTCTGCTAACCAAGTGTTCAGATTAGTAGGGGTTATGAGTATGTTTCAAGTTATTGGAAGTTTTAACAATTCATTTATAAAAAGTAATTTTGTAAGCCTGTTTCAACTTATAGAGGTTTACCTGCTCGTTTAAATAAAGTAATTTTATTCTTCGTAGGTGAACTAAATTGACTGAAGACCCTGCTACTATTCTTAAGCAACGAAGAAAAAAAAAGAAAAGAATAAACTTGAACATACTAAGTTATGGTAATTTAGTTTCTTTCAGGCAAACTTAGACTTCTCCTGAAGTTAAGGCAGACAGGCAGGAAGAAAAGAAAGAAAATGTAGATGATTGAAGCGCAATTTTCATTCATTTAACAATTACACTCCTTAACGAAAAATCTCACAATCTATTTTCTTTTCTTATTTATGCAGTAGTTGGAATCAACAACAGGGAGTACAAACTACGTATCAAGTGCGATAATTTTGAGGTGTGAGGATGCAGTTCTGATATGAGGATGAAAACGCTTTGAAGATAAAAATCTAATTATGATAAAAAACTGATTTAAAGGGCCCTGTGTGTTTCAACATCTCAAGCATTTAACCAGTTTATGATTGTTGTCCGAGAATCTAGCTTTTGCCCTGGAATTTTCAAATTTTAGCAAAGTGTTTTTATTAGTAATTAATCAGAATAAGCTGGAAACTGATTTTTTAGGACTCCATTTTGTACTTGAATTTTGCCATGTTCCCTTAGGATAGTAAGAAACATATGTGCAATGAATAGTTCCTCATTTTAAAACATGGTTAAGTTGTAAAGACACCAGCCATAACTCATTTTTTTTTTCCTCACCTTTACAGACATCATTTAACTAAAGTCACTTTTCGAGGGCAGAATTCAGACTGCTCACTGATAAAATGAAGTACGCCTGACTAAGAGAAGCCAAGAACGGCTAACTCCACTTGGTCTCAGACAGTCTGGGGGGAATTGGGTACTATTGTCCCTTGCTGATGACTAGAGTGCCAGACTATAACTGATAGAGACATTAAACCACCAGATAATATGGTCAGCAGCAAATAAGAGAAACAATCAAATGTCAATGCAAATGCAAAATGTTTGTCGGAAAGACAGCCTGAGTAATCTTGACGCACAACCTATGAAGAACAACCTGAATGTTTCAAGAACATGGTTTTGCTTCACATTCGAGTATGTGTATGGGCATATGGTTTCTCTTCTCTGGTAAATAAGAGTAGAAAGACTAGGTCACTTACTGATTACGTTTTAAGAAACTGCTAAATTATTTTCCAAAGTGATTGTACCATTTTACACTCCCACAGACAGTGCATGAAATTCCAGTACTTACACGTCCCCACCGATACTTAGCATGGTCAGTCTTCTTATTTAGCCATTCTAGAAGGTATGTTGCAGGATGTTATTGTGGCTTTAATTGCGTTTCTGTGATGACTAAGATGTTGAGCATCTCTTCACGTGCAGACTTGCCACCTGTCATCATATTTTCATTTGTTGATTTGCCATCCATATATCCTACATTGATGCACTTTCTGTTCAAATATTTTAACCATTTATTAAATACTGGATTGTGTTTCCTTTACACTGACTTTTGAGAGTTCCTTTTATATTCTGGATGCAAATTCTTTACCAGATATGTGGTTTGGAAATATATTGACCGACATATTGTCTGTGTCTTTTTATTCCGTGAACAGAGAAAGCAAGGGCATTCTATTTCAGTTTGATAAAGACTATTAATGATTTCTTTTATTGACTTTGTCTTTGGTATCATATCCAGGAAAATTTTGCTTTAACCTAAGAGCACAAAAGTTTTGTCCAGAAGATATGTTTGAGGAAAACTGACATCTCATCAATATTGAGTGTTTCTGCTTTTAAGGTGGGAGCTGTTTCGCCAGGTGCTTTTTCTCAGTATTTCTACTCCCCCTTCAACTTTCAGCTTTTGCATGTGGCTGGGTGGCTTGGTGAGGGTTTTTTCACACTCTTGCCACTTTTCTCGCAGTGACCTGCTGTTGCTGGTGCATGAATGTTGGCTAGCCCATTGGTGGGGCAGGACAGTCCTTGTACAAGGATCAGTCTCATATGGCCCCTTTGTCCTTAGACTCTGAATTGTGTCTTTCTCAGTGACTTTTCCCCTCCCCCGTTGGTAAGGCATCACTTATGGCCTTGGCTCAGGTCTCTGTGCCTTTTACCCCTTTCCTTTCCTTCTACCTCATTCAGTTTTCACTTCTACGGCAACAGGATAAGCTGTTCAACCCCAGGAGCTTAACTTGGAAGTTCTGGAGGGGGAAGGAATGAGCACTGAGCTTCCTGCCTTTCTGACGGTAGCAACCACACTCCCCCTCAGGCCAGCCCTAGCTAAGAACATTTATCCAGTCTTCTGCCTTGCTAGCAGTCTTTCTCCTCAGCTCTCAGTGAAGATTTTGTTGTGCCCAAGTCACGAGTCCCCGAAAGACCACCAAGGAGCCAATTCCAATGCAAACACACAAGGGTCGTTTATTTCAAGCTCGAGCTCGGGCTCACACCTGTCACCAACACAGCAGTTCCAAAGTGAGAGCTCTGAGCCTAGGGTAGGCAAGGTTTTTATGCATTACAGGGTGCAGGAAGAGGGGAACTCTAACTTGGCATATGCTGATTGGATGATTTCAAGTAAGGGTGTCTTGTACATTCTTTATTGGTTGAGTCCAATAAAGCGCTAAGCTGCCGGCTGATGTAACATGTAAGGTATGTTATCTTTAAGGAGCAGGTGCATCTGGACCTTGAGTGTCTGGACCTTGAGGTTGTTGCTAGGGAACTATCTGGGTTAGTGGAACAATGGGTGGTTTTTCCAGTAACCGAAACAAAGTTTTCTTAGAACTAGGTAGGGGTTGAGGCCTCCTTCTTAAGATGGCCTTTTTAAAATGGAGTTTCTCTTGCTCTCACAATTTGTGAGGAAGAGCTGTGAGTACATGAATCCCCTTGTGTCTGTATCTCTCAGAGTCTCTATACTTTCAGGCTAGCGCATATTCAGACTTCTGCAATTTGTTAAAAATTTATCTTAATTCATCTTAACCATTTGCATGGTGGTTCTGGCAAATGGGAGCCAGTGCTTGCAAACTGTTTCTCCTTGGAATGCCTGCTAGGAAATTAATTAAACAAGGGGACCATTGGACTGAAGTAGCTCTAATGCCTCTGATAGCCTATGTAAACAAACCGAAATCTAAACCTGCAAAGCCTCAAGGTAATGAATTCAAAATGCTAAGAGCAATCAATCACAAAGAGCCAGCTAGGCTCTAAGCTATAGCCAATCATATGATTTCCTTTCTTTTCTGCATTTTTCTATATAAGCCTCTCCCCTAATTCATGTCCATGGAGCACTCCTAACTTCTTCCAGATTAGCACTGACAGATTCAAATCGATTTTTGCTCAAAAAACTCTTAAAATTTTTAATATGCCTTAGTTTAGCTTTTTAGGTTTCAGGATAACAGCTTGCTCTGCAATCTGAGATCTGTTGGCTTCAATAAAAGTTATGATTTTGTAGATCTTGCTTTTTCTTTTTGTTAAAGTTCTTTCCAGCTTTCTGTGTTCTAGGTATAAATTGCTGGCTCTTTCAACAAAAGAACTTGGCAAATAAATGACACAAATTTTATATCAATTTCTTCAAATGGTTCAGATAGATAATCAGTTAATTCCAAAAATGGTTAAATTTTTCATCCAATTTATGTAATAAAGAGAAGCATTTGGAACTTCATTTTGCCTAAAGTAAAAAATATGATACTATTGCTGTTGTAAATACACTTAAAATATTTGATGTTAAAGATAAATGTACTTGCTTTTTTTATTATAATATAAAAAAATTGATGAAGCTCATTACACAATTAGGAAAAATATTCTTTCTACATCTTTAGAATGAAGAGTAGAGAAGCAATCATTATTGGCTATGGTGAACTGAGAAGTCAGTTGCATCCAAAATAATTGCAATATTTTTAGAATCAGAATAGAACTTTTAAGTTATCAAGTATTTAAAAAATTATATTTATATCACATGGATTAACTTAACTATGGCATTTAGTAAATGAAGTTGATGTTAAGTTGAAAAGAAACGTCAGCATTGCACAATGTGCTTTCTTATCCTGTTGCCCATTATCAGTTGGATACTGTGAATGCCTGAGATATTAAAAACTATATTAGATACCAGCATAAGCATCATAAAATTATGATTTTTAAAAATTAAATGTCTTCTATTTTTTCAAATGAGTTTTAAATTTTTTAATGAAATTGTTCCATAATATGAGGATGAACACATGCATATCTGAAGCTTTTTTTAAATTGTAGTTATTGAAAAAAAGTTCTGAAAATGGAAAGACATTGAAGTCTGTTGCTAAAAAACAAGAAAGCAACTAAATGAAATAAACCGTGAGAGCTCAAAAGGCAGGTTTAATTTTGAAGCTCTTTCAGTACACTTTGAAATATCTGGACTTGTGGAAAGAAAATTTTCAACCACCCAATTTTTAACTGGATTTATTTATAATTTGTTCTGCAATGTCCTGTCAGCAAGAATGTCTAGGATTTCACAGCATCACAATTCATGAAACTGTCAAAGGAGTTACACATGCAAGTTATTTGATTAGTTTTGTCCTCTAAGTACTTTTCTGAAAAGAAGACATTAATAAAATACTAAGATATTGATATTAAATAATTTAATTAAGATATACTACTAATAAATTTCCACTCTTTAATATTAAAATAATACAAATGAGACTATTCTCTATTTAGCAGTATTACTATGAATTTACTTATTTCAGCATGTGTAGACAGAGCATTAGATCAATTAAAAATAGTATGATCAAAAGAGGAAAGAGTTGTCAGTAATTTCAAATTAAATATAAATTGCAACTTTGAAGATTTCAGACTACTCTATTAAAGTATTAAACTTAATAAGACTACTTGAAAGGCATTCTTCAATACATATCAATAGCAAGATGTTTGAGAAAGCATCACAAAAGAATCTGATTATCATATGTGAACATATATCAAAAGAAATTATTCTTATTACATTTAAATGCTCAGGTAATCAAGTTAGGGAATTTGTCTTGTTTGGTTTGTGATTTTTCTAAAATGTTTAACTTTATAAAGCATTTTAATTTTGTAAGTGATTTTTAACTGAATTCCATATGTTTACTAAAATTATAAAACTATTTTGCTCAGTAAATGAAGATTACAAAAATCACATTAAATTATTTTAAGCTCCCGTTTGCCTCTCAAACTTTCTGGGTTTGAAAAATCAATTTTATGGTGAGCTTATTTGTATTCTTTGATAGATAGATAGTGTAAGTAAATAAATAATTTTATTATATCATGTATCCAAAGTGTTACAAGACACTAGAGGAGTGTGGCTGTAGATGCAAAACAGAAGAACAAGCAAAGTTTGACATTACCAAACAGACTGTCATGTGGTCCAGCAGGACTTTTTCTTTTTGATAAAAGGAACTGGAATTAAGGAATGTTCAGATGGTCATGAATGGATATACCTTTTGGATTTATCACTTCATAATCTAGGTTATCAAATGTATAATGTCTTATTCTAGATAAAATAACTCTTCTACCTATGTATAGAATATCAATGGATTTTAAGAATAGTTTTCACATTTGTAAAATCAAATATGATTTTACATCAAATCATCCATTTGGTAGATACATAAATCTAATTTTCTAAAATTCACATCTCTAAGATAAGGAAATAGAGGTTCATAATATTCAACTTATTTGCCAAACCTAATTGTCTGTAGACATACAATTATATCTCAGGGCTAATGAGCTCCTAATCCAGATTAAGAATAAGTTGACACCATCTTCCTGTCCATGTGTTTGTTTTTCAGCTTGAATTTTCAAAAGAAAGATATTCTGGGAAACTTATTTGTATAATGTACCTCAAGGAGCATTTCATTTATGTGTGTGTGTGTGTGTGTGTATATATATATAATATTAAGATGATTTAGAAATGAACTTTAAGATGAGTAAATAAAAAAGCCTTTCTAATCTACACCATGAAAAATGTGGGGAGGGAGCCTATAACAAAAGACAAGAGCTTATTTGAAAGAAAGGCCACAGAATGTGAGCATAAAAAATTTCTCTGAAGTTTATATTTATTTATAAGTTGAAAATTAACTTAATTGAAATAGTCCAGAGTAGTCAAAAGTGACATAAAAAGTACTTTAAGTGCCTCCATAGATGAAAAATAGAACACGAATATAAGAGAAATAGGACATTGAATTATTTCAGTAAGAAATACACTTATCTTTGGTTTGTATGTTTTCTTTCAAAAAATAACTTCTTATCAAAAATTTGCATTTACTAAGGTCTTATTATAGTTTGAATAGATTATCTGAGATGGGGTTTATAGTGTGAGCACATGAATAGCATGCTACAAACTTGCGTAATAATTGAATTTAGAATTTTTGAAAGACAATGTAGTGAACTATCATATATATGTTTAATTTATTGGTCATGAAAGGAATGTTATGTTACTCCTTGGTAAGTAAGTATTAAAGCAGAAAGTAAAGACATAAATTTTCATATTATGCTCCCAGTGACTTTATTGATATAGAATTATTTTATTGACGAGTCAAACATGCGTCCTAAAAAGTAGATATCTCAGGTTCAGTGTTGGGTAGGTTATGCACAACTGTTTCCTACTAAATAGCACTGTAAAATTTCACACAACATCTTATTAAATGAAACACATTCTTATTCTCTAAAATAAACTTATCTGTATAGCATAGAGCATCGTTCTAGGAATGCAAAATGTAACTCTTACCAAATGAGCCATTTAGCATATAAGGTAGGTTTTGAAAAAAACATAAAACACTAATGGAAAATACTTATAATGAGAGATAGATGCATTTATAGCACACATCGATCTACAAAAAAAAGATTTAAAATATGTGGTAGACAGGTGTGATGACTAACTTGATAAACAGCAGCTGTGATCTACATGCATTTCTAATTAGACTATAAAGAAAAGTTTTTCAGTTTTAATATTTTTATTTTTTTGTCTTATGCTAATTAAAGGTAGTCATGATTTATCAAAATTGTTGATTCAGTTATTTATTTATTTATTTAAAAAACACATATATTTTTAATTTTGGTATTATTAATGTACAATTACATGAGCAACATTATGGTTACTAGACTCCCCCTGTTATCAAGTCCCCACCACATACCCCATTGCAGTCACTGTCCATCAGTGTGGTAAGATGCTATAGAACCACTGCTTGTCTTCTCTGAATTATATATACTGCCTTCCTGTATCTCCTCACAACACATTATGTGTGCTAATTATAATACCCCTTTTTCCCCCTTATCCCTCCCTTCCCACCCATCCTCCCCAGTCCTTTTCCCTTTGGTAACTCTTAGTCCATTCTTGAGTTCTGCAAGTATGCTGCTATTTTGTTCCTTCAGTTTTTTCTTTGTTCTTATACTCCACTGATGAGTGAAATCATTTGATACTTGTCTTTCTCCACCTGGCTTATTTTACTGAGCATAATACCCTCTAGCTCCATCCATGTTGCTGAAATGGTAGGATTTGTTTTCTTCTTACAGCTAAATAATATTCCATTGTGTATAATGTACCACATCTTCTTTATCATTTATCTACTGATGGACTTAGGTTGCTTCCATTTCTTGGCTATTGTAAATAGTGCTGTGATAAACGCAGGGGTGCATATGTCTTTTTCAAACTGGGCTGCTGCATTCTTAGGGTAAATTCCTAGGAGTGGAATTCCTGGGTCAAATGGTATTTCTATTTTGAGTTTTTTGAGGAACCTCCATACTGCTTTCCACAATGGTTGAACTAATTTAAATTACCACCAGCAGTGTAGGAGGGTTCCCCTTTCTCCACATCCTCACCAACATTTGTCGTTGTTTGTCTTTGGATGGTGGCCATCCTAACTGGTGTGAGGTGATATAGCAATATGGTTCTAATTTGCATTTCTTTGATGATTAGCAATGTGGAGCATCTTTTCATGTGCCTGTTGGCCATCTGAATTTCTTCTTTGAAGAAGTGTCTGTTCAGCTCCTCTGCCTATTTTTTAATTGGCCTGTTTGCTTTTTTTTTGTTGAGGTGTGTGGGCTCTTTATATAATTTGGATGTCAACCCCTTATCTGATATGTCATTTATGAATATATTCTTCCATACTTTAGGATGTCTTTTTGTTCTATTGATGGTGTCCTTTGCTGACAGAAGATTTTTAGTTTGATATAGTCTCCCTTGTTCATTTCTGGTTTTGTTTCCCTTGCCCAGGGAGATATGTTCATGAAGAAATTGCTCATGTTTATGTCCAAGAGATGTTTACCTATATTTTTTTCAAAGTTTTATGGTTTCATGACTTACATTCAGGTCCTTGATCCATTTTGAGTTTACTTTTGTGTATGGGGTTAAACAAAAATCCATTTTCATTCTCTTGCACGTAGCTGTCCTGTTTTGCCAACACCAGTTGTTGAAGAGGCTGTCATTTCCCCATTGTATATCCATGGCTCCTTTATCATACATTAATTGACCATATATGTTTGGGTTTATATCAGGGCTCTCTAGTCTGTTCCATTGGTCTATGGGTCTGTTCTTGTGCCAGTACCAAATTGTCTTGATTACTTGGCTTTGTAGCAGAGCTTGAGGTTGGGGAGCATAATCCCCCCAGCTTTATTCTTCTTTCTCAGGATTGCTTTGGCTATTCAGGGTCTTTTGTGGTTACATATGAATTTTAGAACCATGTTATCTACTTTGTTGAAGAATGTTGTTGGAATTTTGATAGGCATTGCATTGACTCTGTAGATTGCTTTAGGCAGGATAACCATTTTGACAATATTAATTCTTCCTATTCATGAGCATGTGATGTGTTTCCATTTATTGGTATCTTATTTAATTTCTCTCATGAGTGTCTCATAATTTTCAGAGTATAGGTCTTCACTTCCTTGCTTAGGTTTATTCCTATATATTTTATTCCTTTTGATGTAAGTGTGAGTAGAATTGCTTTCCTGGTTTCTCTCTCTTATAGTTCATTGTTAGTGTATAGGAATGCCACACATTTCTGCATATTAATTTGTATCCTGCAACTTTGCTGAATTCAGATATTAAATCTAGTAGTTTGGGAGTGGATTCTTTAGGGTTTTATGTACAATATCATGTCATCTGCAAACAGGGACTATTTAACTTCTTCCTTGCCAAGCTGGATGCCTTTTATTTTTTGTGTTGTTTGATTGCTGTGGCTAGGATCTAGTACTATGTTGAATAGAAGTGGGGAGAGTGGGCATCCTTGTCTTAAAGGAAAAGTTTTCAGTTTCTCGCTATTAAGCATAATGTTGACTGTGGGTTTGTCATATATGGGCTTTATTATGTTGAGGTACTAGCCCTCTTTACCCCTACTGTTGAGAGTTTTTATCATGAATGGATGTTGGATTTTGTCAAATGCTTTTTCAGCATCTATGGAGACAATCATGTGGTTTTTATCCTTTTTGTTGATGTGGTGGTTGGTGTTGATGGATTTTCTAATGTTGTACCATCCTTGCATCCCTTGGATGCATCCCTCTTGATCATGATGGATGATCTTTTTGATATATTTTTGAATTCAGTTTATGAATATTTTGTTGAGTGTTTTTGCATCTATGTTCATTAGGGATATTGGTCTGTAATTTTCTTTTTTTGTGGTGTCTTTGCCTGGTTTTGGTATTTGAGTGGTGGCCTCATAGAATAAGTTTGGAAGTATTCCCTCTTCTTCTACTCTTTGGAATACATTAAGGAAAATAGGTATTAGGTCTTTACTAAATGCTTGATAAAATTCAGTGGTGAAGCCATCTCGTCCAGGCATTTTATTCTTAGGTAGGTTTTTGATTACCTAAGGCAGTTCAATTTTGTTGCTAGTAATTGGTCTGTTGAGATTTTCTGTTTCTTTCTGGGTCAGTCTTGGAAGGTTGTATTTTTCTAGAAAGTTGTCCATGTCTTCTAGGTTATCCATGTTGTTAGCGTATGATTTTTCATAGTATTCTCTGATAATTCTTTGTATTTCTTTGGTGTCTGTAGTGATTATTACTTTCTTATTTCCGATTCTGTTTATGTGAGTAGACTCTCTTCTTTTCTTGATAAGTTTTGCTAGGGGTTTTGTGGGGAGCCGTGTTTGGTTACTGCTTGACATAAGTGAAGCCATTTTGTGAACTTCCTCCATATTGTAGAGCGATCTGTTTATTCTGTAACTTTTGTCCTTGTACAAATTGTTTTGAGACATGAATGTCTGGGAACAGAGTAACTGTTCCTTGGTCCTGGGAATGGGGAACTTGATTAAGAAAACAACTCTCTGAATGATAAGGTAGTGTCTTTGTTGTAATGCCAATATACTTTGGATAGTTTCATAACAAGACTACATATATACCAAAGAGAAATAAAGCATTTTGGCTTCTGCACCGACAGACTGCCCTCTGTGATCTTTGTATACACAAACCCTCACCCCCCTATTCAGGTATTGTTTGACTCCTGCCGGCAGGCTCTGGCAGGGTTTATCTATTTTGTTTATTTTCTCAAAGAACCAGCTCTTGCTTTCATTGATTCTTTCTATTGTTTTATTCTTCTTGATTTTAATTATTTCTGCTCTAATCTTTATTATATCCCTCCTTCTGGTGACTTTGGGTCTCATTTGTTCTTCTTTTTCTAGTTTTAGTAATTGTGAATTTAGACTGCCTATATGGGATTGTTCTTCTTTCCTGAGGTAGGCCTATATTGCAGTATACTTTCCATTTAGCACGGTCTTTGCTTCATCCCACATATTTTGCAGTGTTGAATTAATGTTCTTATTTGTCTCTATATTATACTTGATCTCTGTTTTTATTTGGTCATTGATCCATTGATTATTTAGGAGCATGTTGTGTAACCTCTATGTGTTTGTGGGATTTTTCATTTTCTTTGCATAATTTATTTCTAGTTTCATACCTTTGTGGTCTGAGAAACTGGTTGGTACAATTTCAATCTTTTTTAATTTACTGAGGCTCTTTTTGTCACCTGGAATATGATCTATTCTTGAAAATGTTCCATGTACACTTGAGAAGAATGTGAATTCTGCTGCTTTAGGGTGCAGAGTTCTGTAGATGTCTGTTAGATCTATCTGTTCTATTGTGTTGTTCAGTGCCTCTGTCCCCTTACTTATTTTCTGTCTGGTTGACCTGTCCTTCAGAGTGAGTGGAGTGTTAAAGTCTCCTAGAATGAATGCACTGCACTCTATTTCTCCTTTTAAGTCTGTTGGTATTTGTTTCACATATGTAGGTGCACCTGTGTTGGGTGCATGGATATTTATAATGGTTATATCTTCTTGTTGGATTGACCCTTTTTTTCATTATGTAATGTCTTTCTTTGTCTATTGTGACTTTCTTTGTTTTGAAGTCTATTTTGTCTGATACAAGTACTGCAACTCCTGCTTTCTTCTCCCTATTAGTTGCATGAAATATCTTTTTCCATCCCTTCACTTTTAGTCTGTGTATTTTTCGGGTTTAAAGTGAGGCTCTTATAGGCAGCATATAGATGGGTCTTCTTTTTTTATCCATACAGTGGCTCTATGTCTTTTAATTAATTCCCTCTGTCCATTTACATTTAGGGTGATTATCAATAGGTATGTATTTATTGGCATTGCATGCTTTAGATTCGTGGTTACCAAAGGTTCAAGGTTAACTTCCTTACTATCTAAGAGTCTAACTTAACTCACTTAATATGCTATTACAACACATTCTAAAGGTTTTCTTTTCTTCCTCCTTTCTCTTCCTCCTCCACTCTTTATATATTACGTATCATATTCTGTACTCTTTGTCTATCCCTTGAATGACTTTGGGGATATTTAATTTAATTTTGAATTTGCTTAGTAATTAGCTGTTCTACTTTCTTTACTGTGGTTTTATTTCCCCTGGTGACAGCTATTAAACCTTACGAACACTTCCTTCTATAGCAGTCCCTCCAAAGTACACTGTAGAGATGGTTTGTGTGCGGTAAATTCTCTCAGCTTTTGCTTATCTGGAAACTGTTTAGTCCCTCCTTCAAATTTAAATGATAATCTTGCCAGATAAAGTATTCTTGGCTCAAGGCCCTTCTGCTTAATTGCATTAAATACATCATGCCACTCCCTTCTGGCCTGTAAGGTTTCTGTTGAGAAGTTTGATAATAGCCTGATGGGCTTTCCTTTGTATGTGATCTAATTTTTCTCTCTGACTGCTTTTAATAGTCTGTTCTTATCTTTGATCTTTGCCATTTTAATTACTATATGTCTTGATGTTGTCTTCCTTGGGTCCCTTGTGTTGGGAGATCTGCACACCTCCATAGCCTGAGAGACTATCTCCTTCCCCAGATTGGAGAAGTTTTCAGCAATCACCTCCTCAAAGACACTTTCTATCCCTTTTTCTCTCTCTTCTTCTTCTGGTACCCCTATAATGCGAATATTGTTCCGTTTGGATTGGTTACACAGTTCTCTCAATATGCTTTCATTCTTAGAGATCCTTTTTCTCTCTCTGTGCCTCAGCTTCTTTGTATTCCTCTTCTCTAGTTTCTATTTCATTTATCTTCTCCTCCACCATATCCAATCTGCTTTTAATACCCTCCATTGTGCTCTTCAGTGACTGGATCTACCACCATAATTTACTCCTGGGTTCTTGAATATCTTTTCCTATGTCCATGAGCATGTTAATGATTTTTATTTTGAACTCCCTTTCAGGAAGAGTCATGAGGTCAATGTTATTTAAATCTTTCTCAGGAGTTGTATTAATAATTTTTCTCTGAACCAGGTTCTTATGGCATTTCATATTTGTATATGGTGCCCTCTAGTGCCCAGAAGCTCTACTTTCTGGAGCTGCTCAGCCCCTGAAGCAATGTTGGGGTTTGCAGGAGAGTTGTATTGTTGTCTTGCGGGAGGAACGAGCTGTTTCCTGCTTCCCTGCTGCTATGCCTGTCTCCACTGCCTAAACCAGTGGGCTGAGCACACAGGTATAAGCCTCTATGCTTTGCGTTTGTAGTTGCTGTAGAGAGATCTTCCCTCTAGCTTTATTAATTCTCTGTCTGGTTGATCTGTCCTTTGGAGTAAGTGGTGTGTTGAAGTCACCCAAAATCAATACATTGCATTCTGTTTCCCCCTTTAATTCTGTTAGTATTTGTTTCACATATGTAGGTGTTCCTGTGTTGGGTATATAGATATTTATAATAGTTATACCCTCTTGTTGGACTGACCCCTTTATCATTATGTAATGTCCTTCTTTGTCTCTTGTGACCTTCTTTGTTTTGAAGTCTATTTTGTGTGATACAAGTACTACAACTCCTGCTTTTTTCTCCCTATTAGTTGCATGAAATATCTTTTTCCATTCCTTTGGTTTTAGTTTGTGTATGTCTTTGTGTTTGAAGTGAGTCTCTTGTAGACAGCATATAGATGGGTCTTGTTTTTTTATCCATTCAGTGACTCTGTGTCTTTTGATTGGTGAATTCAGACCATTTACATTTAGGGTGATTATAAATAGGTATGTACTTATTGACATTGCAGGCTTTAGATTCGTGGTTTCCAAAGGTCAAGGGTAATTCTCTTACTATCTAACAGTCTAATTTAACTCACTTCATATGCTATTACAAACACAACCTAAAGATTCCTTTTTTTCTTCCTCCTTTTTCTTCCTCCTCCATTCTTTGTATGTTATGAATCATATTCTGTATTCTTTATCTCTTGGGTGACATCTATTTAGCCTTAGGAATACTTCCATCTATAGGAGTCCCTCCAAAATGCATTGTAGAGGTGGTTTGTGGGAGGTAAACTTTCTCAGTTTTTGCTTATCTGAAAATTGTTTAATCCCTCCTTTAAATTTAAATGATAACCTTGCTGGGTAGAGTATTCTTGGTTTAACCCCCTCTGCTTCATTGCCTTAAATATATCATGCCACTCCCTTCTGGCCTGTAAGGTTTATGTTGTGAAATCTGATGATAGCCTGATAGGTTTTCCTTTGTGTGTGATCTTTCTTCTCTCTCTAGCTGCTTTCAAACGTCTGTCTTTATCCTTGATCTTTGCCATTTTAATTACTATATGTCTTCATGTTGTCTTCCTTGGGTCCTTTGTGTTGGGAGATCTGTGCATCTCCATGGCTTGAGAGACTATCTTTTTCCCCAGATTGAGGAAGTTTTCAGCAATTCCCTCCTCTATGACACTTCCTATCCCTTTTTCTCTCTCTTCTTCTTCTGGTACCCCTATTATGCAAATATTGTTTCGTTTGGATTGGTCACACAGTTCTCTCAATATTCTTTCATTCTTAGAGATTCTTTTTTCTCTCTGTGCCTCAGCTTCTTTGTATTCCTCTTCTCTAATTTCTATTCCATTTTCCATCTCTTCTACTACATCCAGTCTGCTTTTAAATCCCTCTATTTTATGATTCATTTCAGATATGGAATTTCTTAATGATTGAATCTCTGTCTTAAATTCATTCCTGAGTTCTTGAATATTTTTCTTTATCTTCATAAGCATGTTTATGATTTTTATTTTGAACTCTTTTTCAGGAAGTTTGGTGAGTTTGGTTTCATTTGGTACTTTTTCTGCGGTTTGTGAGATTTTGGTCTGAACCGTGTTCTTTTGACATCTCATATTTCTGTGTGGTGCCCTCTAGTGCCCAGAAGCTCCAGTCTCTGGAGATGCTCAGCCCCTAGAGTGATGTTGGGAGTCATAGGGGAGTGTAGATGGTGCCTGAGGGAGGAAAGAATTGTTTACTGAATCCCACCGACAGTGCCTGTCTCCCATATGAGAGCCATTGGGCCGAGCACACAGGTATAAGCCTCTGTGCTCTGTGTCTCTAGCTGTTGTAGGCGGGGCCTCCCTGTGACTGGCCTGATGACAGTGCAGTGACTGCTGGTTTTCCAGCAGGTGCTGGCAGACCAGCAGGAAGGCTTGGCAGGCTGCATGTCACAGTGGGGGCCTCAGAGCTGAGTAGCCAGCCAGGGGTATGGAGCGCCTGAAACTCTTCAAATTCACAATCTGCTGGGCCTAGCATGTGCAGGCAACCTTGTCCTCTATCTCTTCTCCCGTACAGTGAGCTCTGTGTAAACCCTGCCTCTTGTCATATCACCTGCCTTTCCTTAGTTCCAGAGTGGCCGGGTGTGGCCAGAATCTGTTTCTCAAGCACTCCGCCTGTCCCAGCTCTCCATCCTCCAGAGCACCACACAGTGTAGGTTTCTGCTCGCAAAGCAGATCTCCAGGGCTAGGTGTTCAGCAGTCCCAGATTTCCACCCTCTCCCTGCTCCATTTCTTTTCCTCCTGCCAGTGACCTAGGGTGGGGGAAGAGCTTGGGCCCTGCTGGATCAAGGCTTTCATACGTTACCCTGTTTTGTGAGGTCTGTATGCAGTCTGGTGCAGCCATCTTTCCTGTTGCTGTTTTAGGGTTAGTTGTAGTAACTATATTTTTGCACTATCTGTGGTTTTGGGAGGAATTCTCTGTCTCACCTCTCACACCACCATCTTGAATCAAGTTATTTCTTGACTAGCTGTGATAACTGGTGAAAAATACCACACCCAATACAAAGTCATAGAAAATATCTAAAATAAGCTAAAAATTTCAACACAACCCCTAAAAGAGCTTTTCTTTTTGCTATGACTAAGAACTACATAGAACTTAATTTTTGAGAAACAATACTAATTAATAATGAACTATCTCCAAAATTGAGGTCAATAAAGAAAGTGAATCTAAGATGTCTCAGCTGATAACCAGTCAATAGTTCCCATTTTGGGTATTCTTATATTCCAAGCACTAAGCTAAATGATTTCAATGGATTACCTCATTTAACTCTCAAAACAATGCTATTTCAAATGCTATTAAAATCCTTAGCAGGGAGACTTAAGCTTAGACTACTCAATATCATGCTCAAGGCAAGTATGTTAAATGCCAGGATTAATATCCAGGACCTATGATTTCAAAATTCTACATGCTTAACCACTATTTGTTGCTTCCTATCATTTTCTCAGGTTTCTAATCTGGTGGATTGATGGGGCCATGCAAATCTGAGAGGATAGAATGATGACTTTGTTTAAATGAGGGTGATAGATTCTATTTATATCTCATTTGGTTGGTCTGCAATATTCAGGACAAGTATATGGTTTGCTCTCATTCTAGACACGGGGCTTTTCAAGACAACACTATACCTGAAATATATTTCTTACATGAAATAAGGTGACTACATCTACATAACTCTGGGATACTATGCATATAATTAGATTAGTAAATCTACTACTTGGAATATGAAGCAGATTAGTATAGTGATTTGTGCATGGAGGGTTAGCTATTAAAATAGGGTTCTCCCTGTGAAATGAGGATAATAATACTAACTCAAAATTTTAGGTATAAAATGAGATATTATGTGTCAATATTACTTAAAAATGGAATGTTTTTTTAAATTATAGAAAATTTTATGTATTAAAGCTTTATTTTTTTTCCTACTTGTCATATATTAGTTTAAAATTTGAACAAGTGAAGCTTTTTTACATGTATTTTATTTCAGGAAGAAAATGAAATTAAGGTGAATATTGTCTTGCCAATGGGTTTCAGCCCCAGGCAAGTTCACTATGGATTCAGTGTGACCAAATAAATGACAGTAGAACGTTCATGGGGTGAAAGGGTTATACCCAACTTTAATTCCACAGTGGCAGGTCAATCACTAAAATCCTATCCACTCAGAGTGAGTCTGCACACAGCAAGCCAGTCTCTGCCTCTGGGCCTCTCTGCCTGCACAGCCATCCTCTGGGCCTCTGTCCTCTGCTCTGCTCTCCTGCAGCTGTACAGCCATGCCACCATGTGGCCCAGAGCACCTGGCAGGGCTCTTTATATAGCGTCAGTAACGATGTATTGCCCACACATGTGTACTGACCTAGCCACCCAGGGCCAGGTGAGAATTCTGGCCGCAGGAACCCTCACTTTATCCACAATATTATCACCAGGAAGACCTAGAAACAAACAATGTTCTTAGGTAGTAATCATATACTGCCCTTTAATTTTTACTTAGTTATCAAATATTGTAAGGATAAATGGAGTTATAGTAAGGATTTTGTAAACAGTTTCTTATAAAGTCAACGTGATATTTTTATAGTGAAGTTAATATAGTGTGATATCCAGGACAGTAACTTTGGTCTTATAATCTTCAGTCTCTCAGAGTCACAGCTCAGGTCTTCAAGCACACAAGTGCTAATTAAGATAGCCAGCTGTTTGTGCTGTCAGGAGACATTGGTTCAGAAGACATACTAAACACATAAAAACCAAGGCAGTAGAAACACCACTAATCTTATTATTAATTTTAAGTTTGAAAAATACATGTGAATACAACTGAGAAAGGCCATTTATCTATGTGCGCCTTCTGAAGAAACTCATTGTGATGTTAAAGTGTTGTGATTCTCTACGAATGGATAAATTAAAATCCTTTTAATTTCAAAATACCTTTGTAATATATTTAAATATGTTTTCCTTAAAATTTTAGAATTAGATTTAATTGAAAGTTTTAGAGAAAATTTGTTCCATGAAATCTAATTGCCAAAGCCAGAACTCAGTGTCAAGGGAATCAACCAAAGCCTGCTGACGTTCTATCCAAGAAGTCTGCCTTCATTCTTCAATTCAGAAAAACATGCTAATGTGTGTTTCTGTGACAACTGTCTGGTTTCTAATTTCTAATTCTAAGATAGATAGGCAGGGCTTGGACCTTGCCACAAGGTTGTCACATGGAAGTAATAAAATGCCCTTGCCCTCAGTATTTCTTACGTCTGTTCTCTTAGCTTTCTCCCACTGGACTCTGCTCAGGTGTGAGCATCGGGGAACAGAAAAGGCCAGGCGATGAAACCAAAGCTGTCATCACTCTTATCACATTTGCAAGGTAACATCCCTAAAGGAAAAAGCCTGCTGTTTCGGTGCCTGTAAGAGCAGTATCTGCAAAAGGAAGAAAGACTTATCTTTGTGGTGGTTAAACTAAAGGAAGCTCCACAACTATAAATATTTTAACTTGTCCATTGGTGAGTACCCCAGTTTTTTTGCACCCCGTATACATGATGGCAACATTCCAAATAAGAGGTATGCCTTTCTTATAAAGTTGGAAAAGGTCAAGGACGACCTTGAAATGGGATGGATGGGAAGAAGAAAACTAATGTACCTTTTCTACAGGCTCAGTCTCAGGAATGTTAGTTTTAGGAAAATGTCTACATGGAAGTTAGGGCCTGGAAAGTTATTCCCACAAAACTCTTTGCCAATGTACTACTCTGAAATTTTCCCACCCTCTAGGATTGCATGTATTATAATTGGAACATGTCTGCATGATCTTATTTGGCCTCTGAATAATTTGAGAAGACAAATGGAAGTATGAAAATATAACTAAACTCAGCTGATTTGCTAGAGATAGTGTTTTTATTTCCTTTTAATGTAACTCCATGCAATATTGTTAGTAATTCAAAAATGGATAGTGATTAATATTTTAACAAAAAATAAATTTTTAAAAATGAGTTAACACATTATTTTAATGCTTATTTTATTAGTTTCTGGGAATAATTTATTTCAAAAGAGTTAAATTAAAATGGAAATATAAGGAACACGATGTTTAAATTCAAATGATGTTGGTTTTAAGAAGTCAAGCTATATCAATAATAGTGGAAGAAAAAGTCAATGTATGAGTCAATATATTGATCATTTTAGTATAGAAATCAAATAAATGCATGTAATGATTTATATAGAACTACAAGGACAAATATATTTCATAACATATTTAAAATAGAATCAGTTCAAATATTCACACACACACCTTAAATAAAGCAGCCAGTAATAAAAAGTTTTAAAATACAGTTGAATGAATATAATAGCCACTGCTTATTTTCTTTGTGTTTATCTTGTTACCTATGACAAATTTAATAGCATACACATTATAGCTATCCTCTTTTTTTTAGAGCAAATTCAGAATTATAAAGTAAAAGTAACATGTTTAAGATCATACCAAGGAGAAGATAAAATGAATGTTCATTGTAGTTTTAATTTAAACCGAAGCTCAGTACAAAGGTGACAATACAAAAAACTACAGCAACAGTGAAAACAAAAAAACCCCAAGAGTTTGCTCTAAACACAGTGTACTTTATGTTTATCTAGTTTTAATTTATTTTAATATGATTTTTGTGGCCACTCATGAAAATATTATAGTAATCACAACATCTAATTTAAAACTGAAATCACATTTAAATAATTCATAAAGCATACTTTTAAGCTCTTTTGAAAGATAATCAAGTTTTAATGCCACTTGTAATGCCTTCCTGTCCCTTAAGTAATCTCAGTATCAGTCTAAACTGTTCCTGACCAACAACAGAAACAGAGAAATGAGTGGTGTATTGATGGTTTGATAAAGATGCAGCAGAGAAAACGGGAAGATTTTTTTCCCACAAGGAAAATAATTATAAACACTGTCTGATAGCTATAGGTATTTGATAGTTCAAATGTGTCAGGCTTTTAAAGTTTTTCTCATAAATGGAGTCAATTTGTTGTTGAAAACGAAGTGAATCTGATGTTTCTTTTGAATCCATTATGATTTTTCGAGCATAGATTTTCTACAGGGAAGTGTACAAGATGACCCCTGAACTATGGAAAATATTGTTGTAATCTCTTAATTCCATTTAAAATATGGTTTAGGTTGGGAACTGTTTGAAAATGTTTTAAATGAAATCTGGTCACTTGAGAATTTAGCATAAGAATGTGTGTTTTGAAAATGAAAAACTGTATGTAAAAGAATAAAGTGAATATTAATTATTTTGGTCAATTCTTTTATTCAAACCGGAAATATATTATTATCACTCACTTTTCAATAGTTTTCCCTTTTATACTTACTAGCAAACTCGGGTTAGTGAATAAACATTTATGTTTTTTGTAACTTTAAAAAAAATAATCTAAATATTTGGTACATTATTTGGATTTTAAACATATTCTCCAAGGAAAAAGTTTGTATTCTTTAACTTTATAGGTTTCTTTCAGTATCATTAATTATAACTATTAAGCTTTCATTAGCTCCTCTTTATTGCTTTAACTTTTTCAAATAGTTCTATGGTTTCTCAACTAAAATCATTTTGTAGTCGGAGAAAACAATTTAAAAATGTTCTTTATATCTCTACTTTGCGCATTTAATCTATTCAAATTTTATTTCCTTTTAAATCATTTTCCAATTATTGGATAGTTCAGACCCTTCTTGTTTTTATTTACCTTATATTCTTTCAATCACTCATCCATACCTAAAATATCTGATGCTTAAGAAATTATTATATTCAATAAGCACTTTCTGCTTTATACAAACCTTGATGTGAATTATCACATATTGAAGTTGTGATGGTTAAATTTGCTGTGTCAACCTTAGTAAGTTATGGCGCTCCACTGTTTGGCCAAACACTATATGCTGCTGTGGTGGTATTATACAGGTGGAATTAACATCTACAATGAGTTTATGTAAAAAAGATTATCCTTGATAGTGTGGGTGGATCTTATCCAGTAAGTGGAAGGCCTTAAGAACAATAACAGGTTCCTCTGAGAAGAAGCAATTCTGCCTAGAGACTGTAGCGTAGCGATCTTGCCTGAATTTCCAAACTGCCTGCACGAATACCCATTGCAGGCTCAAGACTCTGGTGTCAACTGTTGTCTGACTTTCTGTCTTGCAGGCCTAGCCTATGAATTTTGTATTTGCCAGCCCTCATTATCAGGTGATCCAGTCCTTAAAATAATGTATTTTTAAGTAAAATCAGTAAGTGTACATATGCCCTTATTGGTTCTGCTTTTCTGTAGAATCCTGATACAGGAGCAATAAACGCATGTATTGAATATTAAAACATAATGCCCGATGCATGCATTTGTATACATTCCAATCATCCTTGTTAAGAAAATTCCTTATAAATTACTACATATCACAGGCTAAATATGATATGGGTTTTATTTCTATATAAAATAACTGCTCCGTGTTTGAGCCCTCCAGCACTTTTCACTCCTCCCCCAGTATCTTCCATTAGCTCAATGAACTTCTAGTTGCGATAGGTTAACACAATTTCCTGTTAAAAGTAAAGATTGAATGAGTGCTTCTTACCTATCAGGCACAACTTTGGTCTCATTCTTCATGTCAGGTGGTAGTCATTGCAAAAAGACATTATTTGCAATATTTCTAGAATATAACTGAAGAGATAATGAGGATGAAATGTTTTAAACTTTTTCCAAGAAAACAGAAGAATAAGAAAAAGTGTTCTTTATAGCAGTGAGAGCAGTGGGATCATGGAATCCCATTGTTCTAGCTTAAACTAGGACTATTGTAAATGTTAACCTTGTGTATATCTATAGTATATACATATTATGTATATATTTGAGTAAATAGTGGACTAATTATGTAATGTTATATTGGGATCTTAAAAAAGAGATTTATATACAATGCCGAGGGATTCAGTAGAAGATGTATTGAGTTGTATTTTTTTTCCTATTCCTGCTGTACTGTTAAACAGGTCCTACACTTGAGAACAGAAGCATAGGAGCATACTCTTACTGTATTGACTGAATCAATGTTGGTGAAATTCATTCTAAGACTGCTTAGAAGAAGCTGAATCCCAGTGTTATCCTTTAACTGTACAAGAGTGTAAACTGAATATAAATTGCCTTTGCAATGGATTTGAAAGCTTCTTTGCAACTATCTTGTCAATTTTATTGGCAGAGATACCTAGTTTAGGCATTTTATTCAAAATGTCTCTGTGAGAAAAACACTAATAATGGCAAGAATATTGAAATATTGTTAGGAGATCCTAGTCTATTTTTTCCCCAGAGCTGTGAATCTTTACTCCTTTGTTGTTTGTTTGTTTAGTCCTACCAAAGCTTTCTCTTAAAATGAATTATGATGTTCTTTTTATTCTTCGAGTTTCTTTATACTGTAACAGTGCTTCACTGGATTCATTAGGATTATCTCTAATTAATATCTAGAATTCTTCTCATTTATATAGGCCAGAAGAAAACCAATAATGAGTTTCATAAAATGTGAAAAGCATTTTAACCTTTCCCATAATTATTAGAATGAGAAAAAAAGCTTATTTTAATAGGACTGGCTAGAATTAATACAAGGAACTAAAAATATTACTTGTATGTTTAAGAGAGAAATGGTAAATCACAAATATTGTAAGAATGAGGTTAATTTCTTTAATCATATAAGTAATTTTCAGAGAGAAATAACTATACATGGCCAATAAAAATTTTTATAAAGGAAATATCTTCATTATTAATAAAATACTTAGTAATAAATATTAAAAATTACACACTGTACCTTTCAAAATGAAAAATCTGATAAATACAAAGGAACCATTGTGGTTGATTATGTAGTTAAGAGACACTCAAATGATTCTTACGGTGATTTAAATTGGTTCTACATCCTGATATACTGATAATAGAGAAAATTTCTTAAGTTTTTTCTATAGGGCCTTATCTTTGGAAAGTAAAGTTAAAAAAGAGGTATAAGCATGCGTGATGCTGAGGTTCTTCACTTATTCATTCTAGCTCAGTGGGAACTGAACACAGGGTAGGTACTAGATACTTAGATGCTGCGGATGGTGCGCCAGCTCAAACAATTTCTTTCTATCCTCACTGGGATTTCATTCAACAGAGGGGCAGTTATCTTTCAAAAAGTAATTATGCTGCATCATTTCCTCTTCATATCAGTCCCAGTACTTATCTCCTGAAGGACTGTGGGAAAATCCTATACCCTCTGCGTGCCTCAGGTTCCTCAGTACATAAGTATATTTGCTACAAAGGTCATTGCAGAATAAACTAAGCTAATGTGTCTAAGATCTCAGGGCAATGACTGGCACATAGGAAACATTTATAAATACTGTTTATTATTACTATGAGCAGTCGCAGTAGTGATAGTAATAGTGGAGCAGTAATTAATGGGAATAGTAGTGGTAAGTACCTCTCAGTTCTGTTTTCTATTATTTCATATTTGAATCACATAAGAAGCACTGGACATAAGAGTCATTGAGATTGCTGTACTTTAGATCTAATGTCAGACATACATTTTCTAAAATAAAACTTCCTGCTCAAAATTGATAGTCTCTTCTTATTCTCCGTTAAACTAAACATTTTCATGACACTTAAAATGTCTTCTCTAACATTGGCTTCTGCCATAAGTCTGCATGTGGTCTTCATGTAACCTGCATTTTTCTAGAAAATATGAATAGCTTTTCTTTTCTTTTCTTTTGCTTTTCTTTGTTATGTACTTAATATCTATTTCAATGCTTTACAGGGTTGTCAGGAAACAAAGTGTTTAGAGGAATCTTTTCACATATTAAGCACTACAAATGTGTTTTCAATTATTATTATATAATTATCACCGTACTAAGAGTAATAGGCCATTGGCACTAATTAAAAACGTATCCAGACTTCTGGTTTCTAGTTCAGCATGTAAGGAGCTAGAAATCATCACTCTGTCCAAATAATATTTAAAAAGCTAAACAAACGGAAAACCAACAACCCTTCTTAGATCCATCAGAGAAGTGATGTCGCAGGGCAATCTCCTGGCCCAAAATTGGAGATCCAAACAGATGATACAGAGAAAATATGTATAGCTTTGTTTTCTTTTCTCTTGTTTTTCTTTTTTCTGTACTTAATGCGCAATACGTAATACATATGTACTTAATTCAAATTACTTGGGCAGAAACCTCTGCAGGAAATAATACCAGGTTAGGAAAACCTTAACAGTAATTGACAAACTGCTGGAGACCCAGGAAAGACAAGTCTGAGAAGTAAAACCTTTAGAAGGGACCAGTCATAGGGGGCCTCTCATGCTTTTGTGAGTTTTATCTCCAGAAACCCAACCTGGTTTTCACAGTGAGGATCAGAGAAAAAACCCTCATGTTTCCAGCATGGAAAGGGAAAAAGGAACAATTTTTGAAATACACTAGACTGTTCTGTTCTCTGAACAAGCCCTGCCCTTGAAAGAAGCTGTTTTACAAGAACCTAAACTATTGAGGTTTTGTCAGAACCTAACTGACTCGGGAGAAGGCAAATACCCAATCAGAGCCAACTTGAGCCCTCCTGGCCCGCCTAAGAGGTGGGGGGGTCTGGAAAACACTTTTGAAGTTTAAAGTCAGAGACATAGGTTCCCAAAAGACAACAATTTAATCACAGGACCATAAAATGTTTCCCTTCTCTCCACACCTCATGACCACCCTACTAAAGGCCTATTTACTATAGATCCTTTTAACCAGCCTCATGTATGGCTCTTAGGAAATAATAACAAGCATACTACATACTGCAGCTAGAGGTTTAAAGCAGAATAAATATAAATAACAGAATGTCTGTAACAGAAATAAAGAATGCCTTTGATTGGCTTATGAGTACGCTGAACATGGCTGAGGAAAGAAACTTTCAGCTTGAGCACATCCCAAGAAAACCCTTCAAAATGGAAAACCAAAGAGAAAAAAGACCGGAAAAAAAAAAAGGAAATAAAACATCCAAGAACTGTGGGATAAGTATAAAATGTATGACATGCGTACTGGGAATACCAGAGGGAGATAAAAGGAATAGAAAAAATATTTCAAGCAAAAATAACTGAGAATTTCCACAAATTAATGTCAGACACCAAACCACAGATTCATGATGTTCAGACAACACTCAGCAGAAAAATACCACAAAAAGTACACTGAGGCACATTATATTCAAACTGCAAAAAATTAAAGATAAAGAAAAAAATATTTAAAGAAGCCAGAGGCAAAAGCACTTTATCTACTGAAAAAGCAAAGATGAAAATTACATTTGATTTCCTCTCAGAAACCATGCAGTCAAGAGAGGGCTGTGAAATATTTAAAGTATGAAGATAATAAAAACACCAAGACTGAATTCTGTAAAACTATCCTTCTAAAATAAAAATGAAAATATTTTCTCAAACAAGTAGAGGGAGAATTTGTTGCCAGCAGATGTGTTAAAGCAATTTCTTCAGAAGGAAGTTGCTTTGGGCTGAATTGTCACCCCTAAAATTCATGTGTTAAAGCCTTAAGCCTAAATGCAACAATATTTGGAGATAAGATTTAGGAGGTAAGTAAGATTTAATAAAGTCATTAAGTGTGGGTTCTTAATCTAATGGGACTATCGGCCTTATGAGAAGAGGAATCTCTTTCTGTCCATGAGCACTCAGAAGAAAGGCCCTGTTAGGGAAAAGTAATCATTTGTAAGTCAGGAACAGAGTTCTCACCAAAAACCAAACACATCCAGTGGCTTAATCTTGGACTTTTTGTTCTCTAGAATTGTGAGAAAATACATTTTTTATTGTTTAAGTCACCAGCCTGTGATATTTAGCTATGGCAGCTCCAGTTGAATAATACAGAATTTGGTACTGAGAAATGAGATGTTTTTATAACAAATACTTAAAAATGTGAAAGTGACCTTGGACCTGAGCAGAGCTGAAGGAGGTTGAGACAGGTTCTAGAAAAAGCCTGGATTGCTGTGAAAAAATTGTTGGCAGAAATATGGATGTTAAGTGTGGTTCTGTTTAGGGCTCAAAAAGAAATGTAAAGGGCTACAGAGCAAGTCTCTGTTATCGTTTTTTTTA